>CM050163.1:138205222-138917722 GCA_027410445.1 Discoglossus pictus
TTTGAGAAGACTATAAAGTGATATTCGGTGTTAGAAAAAATAGCACATAATTACCCTATACTAAAATCCATAAAATATTTTATTTTTAATATCCGTAAAATATCCATGTAAAAAGTCCAGAGTGCTTGGAGCACCTCAGACACGCCCACGCCGCAGCCGGAAAATAAACAGTTAATTTTAACTCGGGTTTGGGCAGATGTGCAAGCTTGAGAGGGGGTTCCTTTTAATCCTCATGTCCCCCAATATGATCCCTAGCATTTACAGAGCTGTACAGTGCAGGCTTGAATTTATTTTTGCGTTTTTAGATTTCTGAGCTTACGGCCGGTTCCAAGATATGCGGCCGGCCGTAAGGGGAGATCCTTGAGGGGCCGTATAATAGAATCGCGAGTTAACTGAACCCCCGCAAGGAATCGCAGCCTTACGGCCGATTTACGGCCGGTAATAGAATGAGGCCCTATATAATTACAGTATGTAACTATGCAACTATGTACAGTGGATATAAAAAGTCTACACACCCCTGTTAAAATGTCAGGTTTCTGTGCTGTAAAAAAATTAGACAAAGATAAATCATTTCAAAACTTTTTCCACCTTTAATGTGACCTATAAACTGTACAACTCAATTGAAAAACAAATTGAAATCTTTTTGGTAGAGGGAAGAAAAAATATAAAAATAAAATAATATGGTTGCATAAGTATGCACACCCTTAAACTAATACTTTGTTGAAGCACCCTTTGATTTTATTACAGCACTCAGTCTTTTTGGGTATGAGTCTGTCAGCATGGCACATTTTGACTTGGCAAGATTTGCCCACTCTTCGTTGCAAAAACACTCCAAATCTATCAGATTGCGAGGGCATCTCCTGTATACAGCCCTCTTCAGATCACCCCACAGATTTTCAATTGGATTCAGGTCTGGGCTCTGGCTGGGCCATTCCAAAACTTTAATCTTCTTCTGGTGAAGCCATTCCTTTGTTGACTTGGATGTATGCTTTGGGTCGTTGTCATGCTGAAAGATGAAGTTCCTCTTCATGTTCAGCTTTCTAGCAGAAGCCTGAAGGTTTTGTGCCAATATTGACTGGTATTTGGAACTGTTCATAATTCCCTCTATCTTAACTAAGGCCCCACTTCCAGCTGAATAAAAGCCACCACCATGCTTCACTGTGGGTATGGTGTTCTTTTGGAGATGTGCAGTGTTGTTTTTGCGCCAAACATATCTTTTGGAATTATGGCCAAAAAGTTCAACCTTGGTTTCATCAGACCATAACACCTTTTCCCACATGCTTTTGGGAGACTTCAGATGTGTTTTTGCAAAATGTAGCCTGGCTTAGATGTTTTTCTTTGTAAGAAAAGGCTTTCGTCTTGCCACTCTACCCCATAGCCCAGACATATGAAGAATACGGGAGATTGTTGTCACCTGTACCACACAGCCAGTACTTGCCAGATATTCCTGCAGCTCTTTTAATGTTGCTGTAGGCCTCTTGGTAGCCGCCCAGACCAGTTTTCTTCTCGTCTTTTCATCAATTTTGGAGGGAGCTCCAGTTCTTGGTAATGTCAGTGTTGTGCCATATTTTCTCCACTTGATGATGACTGTCTTCACTGTGTTCCATGGTATATCTAATGCCTTGGAAATTCTTTTGTACCCTTCTCCTGATACCTTTTAACAATGAGATCCCTCTGATGCTTTGGAAGCTCTCTGTGGACCATGGCTTTTGCTGTGCGATGCAACTAAGAAAATTTCAGGAAAGACCAACTAGAGCAGCTGAACTTTATTTGGGGTTAATCAGAGGCACTTTAAATGATGGCAGGTGTATGCTGACTCCTATTTAACACGATTTGGAATGTGATTGCGTAATTCTGAACACAGCTACATCCCCAGTTATAAGAGGGTGTGCAGACTTATGCAACCACATTATTATTATTTTTTTTCTTCCACCTAAAAGATTTCAGTTTTTTTTTCAATTGAGTTGTACAGTTTATAGGTCTCATTAAAGGTGGAAAAAGTTCTGAAATTATTTATCTTTGTCTCCTTTTTTTTTTTTAATTGATTTTTATTAGACAGGTCAGACATATAACATAGTACACCAAAAACATTAGAAGTGATAAATAGGAATTAACAATAAACATATTTCACATATTTGGTTTCCAGTGTGTCCTCTGCCTGTCCAAAACTCCTCTCCCTTTTCCGTTTTTCTGGTATTATAATAGCTGATATTAGCTTTTAAATAACTTAAGGCTAACGAGAAAACTATATTTAATGAAGTCCCATAACTATGGGAAAAATATGATGAACTTGGATTCCTGACCAACTGTTGTTTTGAGCTTGGTTGGTAGCATCTAATAGAAAGATTATTCTGTGTTTAGGTTACTGTGTGGGCTAATGATGTTGGGTAAATTAAGACCACTACTACTATGGATCCCCTAATAGCTCCTTTGTAGGGAGAAGTGTCACTCACCCTATTCATCTGCCGCGTCTTGTCTCCCAGGCGGCCCAGCAGGAGGCCCAGCGCTTGTAGTTATGGTCAACCTCTGCGGACAAAACGCTCATGGATCGAACGAACTCAATTTTGTTTAAGACTACTTCAAATGTTGGGGTGGGTGATTTCCAATGGGCGGCTACTACTATTCTAACTGCTAGGAAAATTTGGTTAGTTAGGAATTGTTCTGAGTTGGACATCCCTTCTACCGGTAATCCTAGGATGGCCTCTTCTGGTCTCATGGGATAGCATTGACCCCATAGTTTCTCCAGGGTTTTGTAGGTGTCCACCCATGTGTGTCTAATCATAGGGCATTCCCATAATTTATGGATTAGAGTCCCTTTTTGGTTGCAGCCCCTTTCGCATATGTCACTAATTGTCTGGTTCCCTATGTGCATTCTTACTGGGGTTAGGTACCACCTCATAATAACTTTATAGGAGTTTTCTTTCATAATTACGTTAAGTGATGTGTGTTTGGCTTGTTTCCGAATACTATTCCATTGGTCTCTGTCTAAATTTATGTTGAGGTCAGCTTCCCATGCTGATTCATAGTGTAATTTAGGGGGAGTGACTAAATCGCTTAAATGGTTATATATTGTGGAGATGTTTCCTTTCCCTCCCGGGAATTTAATGCAACATTTTTCGAATAAGGATATATTTTGCCCTCCTTTATTCTTAGTGATGTGATTTAATCTTTGGTTTATAGCGATTAGGTTAAGCCATTCCCCCGGAGGAAGGGGTTTGTCTTCTAGGAATGCGGTGGTGGACCATTTTTGATTAACAACCGGTAAATCTGCCGCAATTGAGCAATTATTATCAATCCACCATCTGTATTGAGCATTAGAGTTTATTTTGGGGTTAGTTGAAAGTGGCCATAGAGGGCTGAGCCCTGACTCCTGGCCCAGCAGTCTGTTCCTCTTATTTATATCTTTCCATAGGGAAATTGAATGCCTCACACTTGATGGAATTGATTGGGGTAACTTGAAGCCCTGCTGGGTTGAGAGCCATAGTAACTGACGCATGATTAAATCATTGGACCCTAGTATGTGTTTTTCTAATTGAACCCATACCGGGGGGGAGTCCCTGACATACCACTTAACTAGTTGTGCTAATCTAGCAGCTTTAAAGTACCTGGAAATGTCTGGAAATCCAAGCCCACCATCCTTCTTAGTCGCAGTAGTTGTTTCTCTGTTTATTCTAGGTTTTTTATTGTTCCACAGAAAACTCATTAGTAATTTCTGTATTTTTTTCAAGTCTATCGCTAAAATCGAGATAGGTAAGGTCCGAAAAAGGTAGAGCAGTTTGGGGAGTACGTTCATTTTGACAGCATGTAGCTTTCCTAACCACGAAATCTTTAGTTCTGACCACCTGTGCAGGTCCCTAGTTAATTGTTTAAAGAGGGTTGGGTAGTTTGCTTCATATAGGGTCTTAGTTGATTTTGTAATTTGTACGCCTAGGTAGTTGATAGAATTCGGGGCCCATTTTATTGGGAAGTTATTGGCTAGTAGTTTTTCCGTGGTGGGAGGAAGTGATATATTAAGGGCTATGCTTTTACTTGTGTTAATTTTGAATCCTGACAGTGGGCCAAATTGAGACAAAAGTTTGAATAGATTAGGTAGACTAACCAGGGGGTTTGATATTGTTAGTAGGATATCATCGGCAAAAAGGCTAATTTTATGATCTGTCGGGCCGACCCGTATACCCGATATGTCAGTGTGCTGACGAATGGCAATTGCTAGGGGCTCTATACTGAGGGCGAACAGCAATGGTGATAGAGGGCACCCCTGTCTTGTCCCCCTTGTGATGTTGAATTTTAGTGAATTGTGTCCTTGGTATGTAACTTGTGCGGTTGGTTCCGAGTATAATGTCGCGATGCTTCGCAGAAAACCTTCCGGAATTCCGAATTTGTTCAGTGTGGCGTTCATAAATGTCCAATCTAACCTATCAAATGCCTTCTCGGCATCAAGCGCCAACAACATAGCGCGGCCTTCATTACTTTTGGTTATGTCAATAAGGTCAACAATTTTTCTGGTATTGTCTGGCGCTTCTCTCCCCTTAATGAACCCTACTTGGTCTGGATGTACCACTTCAGGTAACAGATTCGCTAGTCTTGACGCTAAGATTTTGGTGTATATTTTTAAATCTGTGTTGATCAGAGATATTGGTCTATAGCTAGCACATTGGGATGGGTCTTTCCCCGGTTTAGGAATCAGTATTATTTTAGCTTCTAAGAATTCCGGTTTAATTTTTTCACCAGCTAAGAAGCTGTTAAATAGCTTATGTAAGGTGGGGCTAAGTAGATCGCTCATATGTTTGTAGTAGAGGTTGGAATAGCCATCTGGCCCTGGGGCCCCGTGTGCCTTTGTGGATTTGATCGCATCCTGTATTTCTTCGACCGAGATGGGCTCTAAGAGTGATTTAGCTTTGATAGCGTCTAATTGGGGTATATTTAAGTTATTTAGTGTATTTTCAATTTCTAGTTTGTGGGTTGGGGTGCCTGATTCGGGTGTTTTGCTGTAAAGGTCCGCATAAAATTGTCTGAATTCGTTTACTATTTGATCTGGTTTAAAAACTGTCTGCCTCTTTTTGGTGATTATTTTGGCTATGAATGAGTTTGCTCTTTTTTCTTTTAGTCTCGTGGCCAGCATTCTATCGGGCTTGTTTGCGTATCTGAAGAATTTAGCTTCAGTTCGCTGTAGGATATTGACCATTTTCCCTCTTAAAATAGTGTTTAGTTCTTGCTTGTAACTTAGTATCTTCTCATGGGTATGTCGTGATTTATCTTTAACAAATAGTTTCTGTGCTTCAGCAATTTTCTGGTTTAGAAGTAAGATTTGTGCTTGGTCTTTTTTCTTTTTGATTGAACTAATTTGTATACAGACTCCCCTGATCACTGCCTTGTGAGCTGCCCAAATTCCATCTATGTCTATCTCCCCTACTGTATTGAGGTCAAGATAATCTACGATTGCAGTTCTGACCTTATCTCGTGTGATAGGGTCGTTCAGTATACTGGGATTTAATGACCACCTTGGGTTATTTCCTTTCGGTAGGAGATTATTCATGGAGATTTTGACTAGATCGTGGTCCGACCATGCTATGGGGCAGATAGAGGCCTCAGTTAGGTTCCCTGTAACGTTCTGTGGGATCAGGATATAGTCTATTCTGGAGAGCGAACCATGTCTGGCGGAAAAAAATGTGTATTCCCTTTCTGTGGGGTTCATGTTTCTCCAGGTATCAATCATGCAGTTTGATTTTAGGAGTTTTTTGAGAGCTTTGGTCGCTGTGGGGATTTTTTGTGAACCTAAATCGTTTGACTTGTCTTTGAGCGGGTCTAAGACCGCGTTCATGTCTCCTCCTATTATCTTAAGTCCGTCTTCCCAGCTATCTGTGAGTTTCTGTATTTTTTGAAAGAATGGCGTTTGATCTGTGTTCGGGGCGTAAATGTTCAAGAATGAAACCTTACGTTCGTGTATGGTCCCATGTACTGCTAAAAACCTGCCATCTTTATCTGTTTGAATTTTACTTAACTGAAAGTTGAGTCTTCTGTGGAACAAAATCGTGACTCCCTTTTGTTTGGTATCTGCGGTCGAATGGAATGCCTGAGTAAAGACTCCCCCCCAGTATTTTGGTAGTGCTTGTTTTCTAAAGTGAGTTTCCTGAATCATTACGATATCAAGATTTAGTTTTTGGTAATTTCTCAAGGCTACCCCCCTCTTGATTGGTTCGTTCAGACCATGAGCGTTGTGTGACGCAATGACAATGTCCATATTTCTTATTGAGGTGTATGACCCTTTGGTGTGTCTAAATGGCTATCTCACCTTTCTGGAAGCCTGTTACTTCGTTATCCTGTGCCTCCTGCTGGTTTCCGCCCGAAGACTGCTCAGCAGCTGGCTGTGTGGGAGAGTATCTGTACTCAAAGGAAAAAAGACAACAGAGTATGAGCCAAATTGCTTATACTTAAACTTTCGGAATTATAAAAACCTGGCTCAGTAATTAAGCAAGTTCCTACTTTTCCTCTAGTGGGGAACCCTAAGGTAATCCTGGGTAAGAAGTCTAAGTACTTGAGTCTGTTTGTGTGTCTTACTGTTGGTCAGGAAGGCTCTTAGTATGTTTGAACTTAATTGTGTTCCTTACTTAAATAAAGTGTGGTAATTTAAACTACTATGAGGAGAGCGTTTGCTGTCCTCTTCGTATTTTACTGATGGGCCAGTTAGTGTCTCTAAACTGACACTGAATTGGTCCGCCTAACCTTTCCCTACTGTAGGGTTTTTTGGAAGTCTACGTGTTAGCGCCCGTAGGGACGCCTTCTAGGTGTGTGTTGCTTTTGCCTTTACGGCCTGGGTTAACTGTCTATAGTGTGTATTAGAACTTTCACTGGTGTGGGTGCTACCTTATTGGATCTACTCGTTTTCAGATTCAACTAGCTTTGGTTGTCAGAGTAGCATGAAAACAAGGAGAGAGAGAGAAGAAGAGAGAGGAAGATGAAGCAAAAAAAGACAAAAAAAACAGAGAAACAAAATAAGTGACAACTCATTGTAGTAAGTCTTTTTCTCCGTTCATGGGAGGACTCCTTCCTCTCGGGTTTTCTGTTGGTTGTAACTGCTCTCCGACAGTGACCTTGATGTTCCATTCCGCCAGCAAGTTAATGCCTTCCTCCAGTGTTCTGATGGTGAAGAAGAATTTTCCCTCTTTGGATATATTGAGGCGAAAAGGGAAACCCCATGTATACCTCCATCCTTGAGCCAGGATACAGTCCAGAACCGGTTTCAGTTGTCTCCTTTTGGCAAGGGTAGTCGGGGCTAGATCAGAAAAAAGCAGCGGTGTGTGCCCCTCGATGGGAGGGATGCCTTTTCTTGCGGCCTTCATGAACAGTTCTTTGGTGGAGTAGTAGTGGAATCTGGCAATGATGTCTCTTGGGCGCTCCTGTGGAGATGAACGGAATCCTAGGGCTCTGTGAAACCGATCCATTCTCAAGTTTTCTGGATGTATGTTTGGGAGGAGAAATTCACATAGATCGTTTAGGTATGCGTGTAGGTCCTTGACAGACTCCGGCACATTCCTCAGCCTTATGTTCTGTCGTCTAGATCTGTTTTCTAGATCTTCCTGTTGCAACTGTTGTCTAGATTGTTCCTCCTTCAAAGCCAAGATCTCCTCTGTTAGCTTGTTGTTATGTTGCATTATTTCCGAAATTTTAGTTTCCAGTTTTGTTGTTTTATCGTCCACCTTTTTAATTTCTGTGGTTAGTTCTGTTGTCACCTTCCGGATGTCTGATTTGACCTCCTCTCTGAAGTTGGATATTAGGTCTTTAAGGTCCTGGATGTCACTTTTAGTGCTAGGCGCTGACATTTCAGAGCTTGTTGCTGCGTGGACTGCGGCTGTGGGTGTTTTATTGGTGGGAGAACTTGCTGAAGATTTG
Organism: Discoglossus pictus; assembly: GCA_027410445.1. NCBI lineage: Eukaryota > Metazoa > Chordata > Amphibia > Anura > Alytidae > Discoglossus > Discoglossus pictus. Next base: position 138,213,113 of record CM050163.1, read on the forward strand.
GGTAGGCAGTAAGATTGGATCCCTTTATTGTTCTTTCTCGTGGCAACACCTGCCATCTCAGTGAGAGTATTGTAGATCAAGTTGTTGCCAGAGACCTGGTTTCACTTGGTTTGTCCCAGAGCAATTGTTAGCGTCCCTATATTGCTGGGCTTTTTGCTAGTTACATCTTTTTGGATTTATTAAAAGTTCTTGAACCGAAGTGGTCATAGCTTAAATGCTTATAGTTGAAAATTGAACTTTGGTTGTCTCTTTTTACTTGCTTGGTGCTTTTGAACTTTGTCCACTAGGTGGTAGTAGAGTTCCACTAGTACAGTCTGTTACACAAGCAGGGATTCAGCCTGGAAACTAGCCTTGAAAAACAAATGGTTTTGTAATCCTGTTTGGTTGGTAAGTGAGCCCTGTGCAGTGTACTTTTAATGTTCTGAGTCTAAGTAGACAGGTTGGGCTGGGTTGCTTGGACCCAGGGTATGGGGAGAGCTTTGATGGGGATATGTGGGTAAGGGGCCCTGGATTGCTTAATTTTCCTGGGGCTAATTTGCTTCTGATGCCCCCCTGGGTACCCCTTCCTTGGATCAGGGCTATCCTTTCCCCCCACAGCTCTATAGCCTCTCCCCTGTACCTGCTTATATATGTCCTCAGCAGTGCAGCTCCACACTCTCTCCCTCCAGGCTTCCAAGGGGAAAAGTTCAGCTGGGTAGGGATTCCATGCAGGGGACTCTTCCGATTTTATTGTTTTTTTTTTAAGGTAATTTTGGGATCAATTTGTTCCCCTAGGTCTTCTGAGTTTAGTGATATTGTTTGTTGGTCACTCAGGGCATCTATAGGGGTCGATTGTCCCAGATTAACCCAGGCCTTAGCTGGAGCTCTTGCAGGACATGTCTTTCCTCTCCAGCAGCTTAGCCACACCTTTGTCTCCTTTTTTTAAAGCACAGAAACCTGACATTTTATCAGGGGTGTGTAGTCTTTTTATATCCACTGTAAGTATTTTGTTGTTGTTGCATCAAGGCTGATATAGCCAATACCATGTCTTCAAATACCATAGCGCTATTAAGCAAAGCTAATTTCTTTGTGAGCGCTGCTATTATGGATTGATTATTGCATTAATTAGGTTCCTATAGGGGCAGCACAGTTATAAGAATTCTTAGTCTGTTGCATCACAGCTGATATAACTAGCTACTTGCCCGTCAAAAATGACGGGAATAAAATGTTAATGCTGGGAAGGCTGTACCTTCGGTGCTCATCCAGCCTCTCCCCCTGTGTAGTTTATAGGCCTTGCGCTTGAGTGTTACTGTCTTGGGTTGTGTTACTGCCTTGTGTTAAGTGTTAGTGGCTTGGGTTAAGTGTTACTGGCTTTCGGTAAGTGTTACTGCTTAGGCTATTTTTTACATCCTTCGGGCTACGTTTACGTCCTTGGGCCTCTTTTTCATTGTTTTGCGTTTTTTCGACAGCCATTTTTTCTCACGTTTAGGCGATTTTTGATCAGGAAAAAATGGCAAATATGGATCAAATTTACTTGCAACCTGACTCACAGGCTCCCTGCCTCTCCCACTGAGGTGTGTGTGTAAGTTAATTTGAGGCACATATGTTGTTTTTTTCATGTCTTTTCAGTTTTGTGCAAAGCGCACAGTACATGTACGGTTTTCGGTCCTAAGTCGTACGGGTCGTAAGTCCAACACAACGTACTGTATGTGAAAGGGGGTGCTACATTGGGGAAACCAGCCAGAAACTACACGTGCGAATGAACCTCCACTGAAGCTGGAACAAATAGCACCATAAAGACAGTTATTGTGCTCCAGTTGGACACCATTTCACCCAGGTGAATCACTCCATCCAGAACCTCAAAATAAAGGTAGGGGGAATTTCAGAACTATCCAACAGCAGAAAACTTTTGAATTAAAAATGATTCAATTTTTTTAATACCAAGGATATGGTCATTGATACTTCTATTACTGCTTTTGTAATTTACATGCTATGCTGAAATGTATTGCTCTTTATTTTTACTTTGCTGTGTTCTTATCTACAACCTGATCTATAGACTTACTTACTGACCGATTAGGATATTATTCACAATGCTGGTCTGTTTCTCACTTAACTCTGCCCAATGAATTCTGTTCTTGTTTTTCCAATTTTCTTTCCTTTCCTCTCTTTCTGTTTACTGTTTTTAGTTCATATTAGTATCAGTTTTGCTTTTTGACATGATAAAGAGAGGATCTTCTCTCGAAAGCTTGTCGATATATTATGAATGTTTGTCCAATAAAAAAGGTATCACTATTTACTGCAATACTCTAATTATTCAACTACATATATATATATATATGTATATATATATATATATATGTATATATATATATATATATATATATATATATATATATATATCAATCATTGTGTGTATGGTGAGCACTAATATTAAAATTAGAGGAAAAAAAACATTTTCTTCGAGACCCTTTAGTTTTAAAAACCAAATGATCAAGCATTACAAGAATTGTGAAGTAAACTAGAGTGGATATTTACATAGGTCAAAATTGCAGGATATATTGTTAGAATTGCATATTAGGATACCCAGCATTAATCCTTGACTTGGAACTCTATGGAGTGTTTATGGAATTCACATTGTGTAAATGTAAGCTAAAATGCAAAAAAGTATTCTGCAACCTTGGCAAGAATTTGGAGCTATACACACAGAGGCAGAACTACCACTGGTGCACCTGGTGCAATATACCTAGGCCCAGTGGTGTCAACAAAAATTATTTTAATTTGCCCCTGGAGGGCCCCCCGACATGGACCCTATATATATATATATATATATATCAGGCAAATTGTATCTACTGATAATGGGACTACAGTGGGATAAATAACACTTTCTAAGAAATATTGTGTAGTGCTATGCCTTCCTTTCAATACTTCATAAATTATATAAGCACTAGGTTGCAGTTGTAGGGCATCAGGAACATTTCACATCTGTTATATTGATTTCTCTTACTGCACAACTAAACTCAACGTAAACCTTTCGGAGACTTTGGGGAATGGCAGACCCATGTGTAGCTAAACAGATCAAACATGATTACTTAATACAAAACAGACCCTAGAGTCTGAAAAACAACCACATTAGTATAACACATATTAAGTTTAAAAAAAATAACATACCATAGGCTATTTTCTTGTTTTTTATTGGAGCAAAATATGCTCTAAATAACCACAAGTCTGTGGAAATATACACAACCATTTATCAAACTGGACGTGTAGAAAAATGCAACACTGTTTTCGGGTAAGGGCCTCAAGGCCTTACATACTTTTGACTAAACCACTAGAAATGAATGCAACTGTTATTCATGACATAACATACAACAGCTTAAAAGAACCACAAAAGCTTTTGAAAACCTTCACATGTTTGTGAAGTATGTAAGAAACTAACAACATTAGCAGCTATATATATGAGCACAACATTATTTTTAAAGAAATATACATTTAGGAGACACTGTTTGTTTCATTGAGTGTTGCTCGGCTATTTACTTCTATTACCAAACAGCATTTAAAAAAGTGGCATAATAGAACTATTATTACCTGACCCAAATGTTGTTCTTATTCTGGTGTTTAATGCTGTTAGGAGTAAAGGTCTGTTGACATTAATGCCAAATTGAATATTATAGTTACAAATTAAAGGACGCATTTCTTTATATATAACTTTCTAAAATCATTTTCCACATTATCAAGTCATAAGAGCATTCAACAAATATGACACTTCTATGATCATTTAATGCCACATGGTGTTGGACCAAGTTTCTACGATCTAAAATTATAAGTCTGTGATTGAATTCTGAATTTGTAAACTTTCGTTGTTGGAATAATCTACATTAATATAATTTTGCCAGATGGTGATAATACGCATAACATAAGTAAAATATAATTTGTTGATTAAACCTTTTAGTTGATAACACTGCTAAGTAACCTGCTTCAGTAAAGAGGTTTAATGATGCATCAACTCAAGGGCTCTAGTCATGATATTTATATAATTTCAGGAAATGGCTCAGAGATACTCTAATAAATAGATCATTTGGGCTACTACATAAACATACCCATGATAATTATGATAGAGCACGGTTTAAAGATTATATATATATATATATATATTTATATAACCATGTTAAATATTAACACTACGAAAAAGAGTATATACATATAATTACATGTTTAAAATGCCAGGAGCGTAAATTACAAAATGATATATTTTACATAATAGAACAGTCTCTTTATATGTTCTATACATAACACTAAGCTGGCTAATAACATGGTGAGGCACTTATTTTAAAGTCCATCTTCACGTATTATGACACTGTGCAGTTTGTTTGTGGGACACATCAAAAAGTTTTAGTGTATTTTGTTACATCAAAAAAAAAAAAAAGCAAGTATCAAACTAATGTTGCATGCCTAGCCTGTACTAACATCATAAATATACATAATTGAATGCTAAGCATGTGTTCTGGAAATTCCATACAAATGTCAATGGTGATTTTGAGCAATTACTTCAAGAACTCCCTATTACGTTGATTTCTACTTTGAAGCAAGCTGCCCTGAGTACTGTTGTACTTCATCTAGCTAGTTTTTTTCTCTAATTAGACTGCTGCATAATGTAATCCATATATACAAAGTGTAGAATATGAGGTTCATGTGGATGGAAATGCAATCCAGATTTCATGGAAAAAATGTATAAAATGTAAATCAATGAATTATATCTCTTTGGCTTTTTTAAATAAAAAAAAAATCATCCTTTGCTTAAATGAGGAGGTGCGTGATATAAATTTACAAAATATTTCCTTTATCGTTTCAAGAATTTAACGTGCCTTGTTGACATGCGTGTTATTTTAATTCGGCTAGTTACATAATGTAAGGAATCTAATACTGAAGTGCTACAAAATGCATATTGTCTAACATTAGCAAAATGTTAGCCAACACATGCTAGAGAATAATATATCACATTTGATTATATCCCATTTTAAAAAATATTATACTTTTATATGTAATTTTGCCCTCAATAGAAATATTGTTTTAAGCTTATACCATAAACATGTTTTTTGATAGTAGGCTCTACAAAAATGCAATAACCTTCTGATACTCGACTTCATATGAGCAGATAGATGTGGATACATAGATGGTATAAACAAGTCCTATAAGGTGGTGTCTCCCTTTGGATTTACAGTGACAATCAAAAATAATTATTGCATGCCAGCCTTCTGGTTTGAAAGTTTCCACTCTCCACTGTCTGGGAGGTTCATAGAGTAACAGGCCAGTTACACACATTGTTGTGTATCAACCTGAAAAGACTGTATTACAGTCAATACAAAACAGGATATGTGGAGCTCCCATTTACAGAGCTTCCATATAACCTCAGAAATGGAATGAACATCTGCATGAAGTGTTTTTCTTGTTCCGTGAGACACTCTATGGATATCTTGAAGAGCAGCCACTATTGATTTTCCTGTTTATGTGGCTCAATGTTTTGCTATTGTTCAATAGTTTTGTTAGTTGATACTGTCCTTGTGGTTGCTCCGATCGGCAATGTAATAATTCTGATCATGGTTTTTCCACTGGATGCTGGTTACATTCATAGGAGCTGAACTGCTAATTGGCTTCGATTGACAGCAACAGCACAGGCATGACTGAAAAGAAAAATGGCACATTTCAATAGGATGGTATACAAATATATGACATGATTAGTTTCAGACGTGGATTCCATTACAAGAAGCACACTTAATTTAAAGGGAATATTTTGCTTTAATATCACAGTTTCTTTTTAAAGCATGTGCAGGTTTTTATATGTTTTCACAGATACATGCTGTGACCTGGGCCATTTAGATGTATATCACCTTTACTGCACATACGGTACTTCCTCCTTTATCAACCCATCACACACAATCTATATATCTACCTTTTGAAAATCATGAGTCTTGAAGCTTAGGGTCAATGGTGTATTTCTATCTAGGACATCAAAGCTAGGGCAGTATATTTTAAGGGGATGTCAAACTCAAAATGTACCTGACATATATATATATATATATATATATATATATATATACACACATACAAAATACAAGCACTAATGTAAATACACATGCAGGGGAATTCTGGGATGAAGGTGTAACAAGTGGAGGAGTAAACTAGGGGAGGGGGAAGCGCATAATTACATGTCTAGACTGAGCAAACACTAAATATGCCTCTGACTATGGCTATTTATTGTGGTTAATGTTTGGTTTGTATTTTGAAAAATGATGTATGATTTAAAGTTTTTTATATTTTATATATTTTACATCCTAAAAACAAATTGCAAATGAAAAAGTTTATTTGCAACAACCCTTTAATCTTATTTCATAAAAGATATGCTTTAATTAACAACATAGCATTAAGCTGTTACTATTCTTGGGGGGGGAAAAAGAAATGTCAGTTTTTACCTCCCACATTCATGATAAATCCTATTTAGTTATGAGTTATCTCCAATCAGCAGAACCATATTACTGTAGAAAACACTAGATAAATTGCATTCTTAACATGTGAATTTAAGTGGCCTTCATGGTGTGGGCCTGATTATAAACACTCAAAGAATTCTATTAAGTTGACCCCACAATTTTGTCTTTTGACTTTTATTTGTACACTGAAGCTGTTCTTTCCAGAGGAAGAGGACAGATGCAGACCTCTCATTCTCTTCCTTAAATAGATATTTCTTGAGAACGACTGAAGGCATTACGCCAGAACTTTTTTCAAGCAGTAACAACCAAGCATATTTTATTGATATTGAACAATATTTCCTTACCTGGAAACAATTTTTAAACTTCTTGCTCACAAAATATAGAGCTATTGGATTTATACAAGAATTTAATGCTGCTAGGTTAATTCCGATGAAGTCCATCACCAAGAGAAAACTAGAAAATAAAAGAGAATCAGGCATTACAATCAACATATATGATTTGTAACATCCCAACATATGCATCTGTTCATTGGCTTGCAGAAATTCTACGCCATAATATAATACATTATAAAAGCGTGTGAAGATTAGTATGTAGTCATGTGGTTTCTCTTGTGTGTATTATTTTAATTTTAACTCCCTAATGGCAAGTCAGGTAATGGAAGCTTGCCTACTATAAATATGCTTTGGTAGTTTGTTTTGGGCAACTATAAGTTAAAATAATATCCCTATGGGGATCTATAAGAACCCCTGTGTGAGAAGTGTTTTACTTTCACAATAATGTTACTCTAAGTCACTCAGAAATATTCAGTCAAAATCTTAAAATCAAACTGGAAAATGTAGGAAGCACAAAAACATTTTGCGCAATTTTATTCAAATGATTTGAAAACAGAAGAATTTTTCACTCAGTTATTGAAAAACTCAAAGTGTAGGGAAAAATATTGTTTCTTGCTCCTTATTGTCACATTTTTGCGTGTAGCAAAGGTTTCTTAGATTATCCAGGGTTAATAGCCCTTAAAAGTCTAATAACAACCCTTGTTGCAACATATGCTGGAACTTGAAGAGTGTAATTCTTAGGAGTTTTACAATCGTAATAAGATAAAGGTTTCCCTAAAATGTAAGCTTTTTCAACACCTTATACCACTATAAAGTCTTTATTAAAGTATTTTACTTTTAGTTGTTTATTTGTTTTTTAATTAAATAATATTTATGTGCAGTGGTTTGTTTTTGCATTTCCTGGCTTTTCTAATTTTTCTCTAATTTCACATGCCAGTGAAGACCTCTGAAGTGGTAGACTAGCAGCACCAAAGGACATCAGAATTTGATGACTCAAAACATGCAAGCGTGTGTCCTGATCTCTCCTTTATCGATAAAATAAAAAGCTGATATACATAACCAGAATATAATCATACTACAATTTTTCTCCTTTGAACAAGCTTTGGTATGCATAAAAGCCAGGCAAAAAAAAGCAGCGCTACCGCTTCTCAGGCATGGCTCCAACTCCAGTGTGTTTTACTATCATCCCTACAGACAATGTGATGGTGATAATACCAGTAACCTCCCAGGTGCAGTTTTGAAAGGACCAAAGTTAAAATATGCTCTTTTTGAAGAACTACACTTGAAAATATACAATGCTTTTAAAATGTAAACAATACAGTCTCTGATTTATTACTTTTAAATGCAATTATTCTGATGTTGAATCTACCATTTTAGCTTCCAGGGATATACTAGTTGAGATGAGAGAAGAATTTGAGTGCAAAGATGAGGATTTATAGGTAACAACTAACAGCTCATTAGTTTCTGAGATGGAAGCTGCAAAAACAAACAAGCAAGCCTCTTAAAGGCATATCTAAGTTTCCCTGTGTTTACCTTTTTCTAATCTAAACACACATTACATTGATTAATTTCTATACACATACAGATTTATTTTATTTAAAAATAAAACTTGTTTCCCATTCCCCAGAAATGCAACCTCCCAATATAAACACTGCATTGGGAACAGATTGTATCCGTTTATTAACCTTCAAGGCAGCAGCAGCTCAATGTAGAGATCTACAGATCAGTGTCTACTTTCTACAGGGAGACTACACATACCATCATTCCTTCCTGCACAAACTGCCATCATTGATTGTTACATTGTATTAAAATGTACTAGCTGCCTGTGATTGGCCAAAACAATTGATTACTGTAATTGTATGGTTATTTTAGCAGTGATTTCCAGGGTTGTCAACTCATAAAAGCTGCTGCTTGCAAACTCAAGAGATTTAGCAAACATCAAACTGAGTTTTTTAAAGGTTACTTTGGTATTTTTTCATGCAACAAAAATGTTTGCATACACTAACGATTCTCCTCTATCAGATGTATTCCAAGAAATTTAGATATGCCTTTAAAGTAATGACTGATCAAGTTTAATTACCTGAGTAGTTCACATCGACCCATATCCCTTTCGTTGTATGCAATTTTCTTAATAATTCGACTGAGATGCAGGGGAAACCAGCAAAGTGCAAATATCACAACCAGGCAGAAGACAGTCTTTGCAACTTCACGACGCTGAATGAGCAAATTAAGCAATGATTAATAGTATTGTCTCAACAGCCGTTTATAACAACAGTTTTTAAGGTTAGAACATTAAAAGGAAACCTAAACAAAATTCATGTGTAAAAATATTGCAAGTGTTTTACCGAAAATGTTTATAATAAATATTGTATGCTATGCACTAAACATCATGACAGTGTCTAAGCAAGTTCACTTTTGCATTTTATGGTAATCCTCCTTAACCCAGATCGTGTATCTTCAAGTTATTCCTTCCACTTAAACTAATGTACAGCAAGATTACTGTCAAGTAAGTCAAGTAAATTATGTCCACATTTCATATAAATAAATGATTATTCTTTCACAGCTGCACTATTTTATTCATTTTATTTACTGTGCAATATTCACTGCCCCTATAAAGTATTCTTATAACATATTATTTTTGCCCTTAATGGTCTAAAATATTTTACTTATCCATTTAAAGGGCGATTGAAGTTAATAATCCTGTTCTGTACAATCACATAGGACAATCAAAATAAAATAGTAAATGTCTATTATAAAAGTTATTTTTTACATTTGGTGCTCCTTTCATAGTTTTATAATTATTTTAAAATGCTATTGTTTTTCTAGAGTTCACAAGAGTCCAGGTGTACCATACATTTTATTCAGCTAATGGGTAAATTATGATAGGTCCTGTCTTCATTGCAGTAATACATTTCACATTTTTACTTTTGAATTTAAAATGGCTAAAGAAACCAAATTAAAAAAAATGGAAATAAACAGGCATTATTTGATGCAAAGGGGAGAATTTATTGCCACTTCCAGAGTGCCTGTAATTTTAGTTTTTTGGTGTTTGATGATATAGAGCAATATTAATGAATCCCATGTCTTTTAACTTATTTCTCTTGTTGATTTTACCCTTCCCTAACACAATTAAATAAATAAATAGCTATGGGTATCAAAGAGGATTAATCTAGCCATTTAGATCACTCAATGAGGCAGGCCATCACATATATAGTTGTGGATCTTACGAATGTTGGTCACACAATCTTAAATAATTGCAGCCCTCGCAAAGCGAGGCCCTTTGTTGCTAGCCTGCAATGAGCGCCTTGTGGCGCTCATTGCAGGCCTTGCGATGAGGGCTCATCTCGAGGCCGGAGGGACTTAGGCTGCAATGAGAGCAGAAAGGAGCTCGTTGCCTGTGGCGCTCATCGCGAGGCCCGCGGGACTTAGGCTGCAATGAGTGCCAAAGGCGCTCATTGCAGGGCTTGCGCTCATCGCGAGACCTGTACGTTGCAGGGCTGTTCTAAATTCCGTATTTAACAACCGAACCACGGAACTGAAAAGACCAGAAAAAAACACCAAATAACACCAAACTCACACACAGCACAGGGGGAGAGCCAGGGAGCCTGTGAGTGAGGTTGCAAGTTAATTTGAGGCATATTTGGCATTTTTTCACGATCAAAAATCGCCTAAGCAAGAAAAAGAAATGGCCTAAGGCAGTAAAAAAGAGCCCAAAGCCAGTAACATTTAACCCAAGTCAGTAACACTCATTGCAAGACCCCTAAACTACATGGGGGGGGGGGGCAGAGACTCGCAATGAGCGCCAACGGTGATCATTGCAAAGCACCAAAGTTGCGGGTTGGACGACGCCTGCAATGAGCTCCAAGGCCCGTAAAGTAGACGGAAGGAGAGGCTCACGATGAGCACCGAAGGTTTTCAGAGGGGGCCCAGCCTCGCATTTTGTAGCAAACAGCATTAGTACACGGGGGGAGAGGCGTGCAATGAGCGCCAAAGGTGCTCAATCACAAGGCATGTAAAATACACAGGGGGAGAGGCTCACGATGAGCGCCGATGGTGATCATTGCAAAGCAGGAAAGTTGTGGCTTGCCAAAACCGGCAATAAGCAGCTAAGCCATCTCAAGGCCTGTAAAGTACGCAGGAGGAGAGGCTCGCAAAGAGCGCCGAAGGCTGTTACATTGTGTGGCAAACAGCATTGACAGGCTTTACATTTTAATGCCATAAATTTGAAGGGCAAATAGCTAGTTCTAACACATTTATTATCAACTATAAATAAACTTTAATGTGAAATAATACAATGAAAGTAGGACTACATTCTGTTGCAAACCCTCAATATTTTATTTTCATATTATCAAGTGCACAGAAGGTGTACTGGGAAATATGATGTCATTATTTTTACTGAGGTTGTTACTTTAAGAAGTTTATACTAAATCACAATGGGAGTATTTATAGTAATTCCACTAATGCAGCTTGATGCACATTAAAATTTTATTTGTTTTTATTCAGTGTGTTGGCAAGAGAGGCATACACCACCTCAGACTTGTACACATTAATCACATTATTTTATGAACTCTTAGAGGTTTTTAAATCTCCCTACAGGGATTTGAGCCAGACCAACTTTCTGTCAGTATAAAGTTTATTTGTCTGTGAGCATGAGCATTTATTAAGATTACCTCTACATCTAACTATCACACCCTAGCCTACATTAATGTTTTTTAATTAGTCTGCTTGGCCCAGTGCAGTATCATATGTATACCAGCACAAATAGCATTTTGCTAATAAGTTATTAACAAACTGCACACATATTTTCAAGAAAAACACAAATACTTTATTTTACATATAACATTAACATGGCTCCCTCATTTTCTCTCCTCTAATGTACCTACATATATTATTGACAATTTTAATGTTGCCACTGATACACCTACCTCACCCATGGCTGCAAAACTAATTTCAGTTACATCTTCCCTTGGCCTATCGCAATGGAAAGAGTAACCAACTCATTGTTATGGACACTCCCTTGCCCTTATCTACACTATCTCCAGCCTTGCTATCTCCCCACTCGTTCTAACTGACCACCACCTCCTAGTCTGTCTCTTCCCTACCACCCAATCCCTTCCACCAGAACCTAAAGAAACCTCCAATCACTTGACCCACAACAACTTTCCAATGTGCCACAACCCTTTCAAAATGCTAACTTCACACCTTGACACTCTTGTTCCCACTTCTACACACCCACCCTTTTGCTTTCATCCACAACCATGGCACACTATGCAAACATTTTATATCCAGAAGTTCTCCTGTACAGCTGAATGACTATAGAGGAAATCTCACACTTCAGCAGACTTCCTCCATTATAAGTTTAGTCTGCGCTCCTACCTCCCTTAATGTGCCCTTAATCTTGCCAAAAAACACTATTTGTCATCAATAATATTAACTTTCTCTTCCAACCCCAAAGTCTGTTTGCTACCTTCAACACTCTCCTCTGAACACCCACATCCTAGGCCTTCCTGTCTCACAGCAGAAGGCATTGCCAGCCACTTCAAAAATAAAACTGCTAACATCTGAAACTAACTCTCCTCTCAACGTGGCTCAAGCACAGACTTCTCTCAACAAACCTATAACTCCCACATCGACAATGGGCTCATTTCATCCTGTAAATGAGAATGAAGTCTCTTTCATCTTAGAACTTGCCCACCTGATTGTATCACAGCTAATCCTTTTCCTCTCTAACACATGTATCCCAACTCACACATCTATTCAACCGCTCCATAAAATGCACAAGTTTTCATCATCTTTAAAATACACTATAATTACACCCATTCTTAAACCCTCATATGACCTACTTAACCGCCATGTCAAAGGGTCACTTCTCTCTTCTAATTGTCCTGGATATCTCTGCTGCCATCGATATAGATGATCCCCCCCTATTATCCAATTCTATAATCTCTTGGCATTTGTGACACAGCTCTCTCATAGTTAACATCTAAATATTTTCTAGAAAATTGAATATGTAATGTCTCCTTCTCTGGGACCTCTTTTTCTATGCCTCCTCCTCTTCTTTATCTATACATTTTCACTTGGCATCCTAATAAAATCTTAAATTTCAGTTTCATCTTTATGCGGATGACCTTGAAATCAACCTCTCAGCACCCCTCTCTTTTAGTACATGTTGTCAAATGCCTCTCAAGCATATCCTCCTGCCTTCAATCATATCTTCTTAAATGTCTGCCCATCAATTCAAACAAAACATTTCAAAGGCTGAGCTCTTATTCTTCCCACCCTCTACTACAGCTTCCAATCCTCAAATATCCGTCACTGTTGACAATGCCATCATAACTCCCACCTTTTTGTCTTGGAGTTCTATTACCCCTTGACCTCCCTCCCAATCCTCACATACAATCAATAACCAAACTGTGTCACTTTCAACTAAAACATCTTCAAAATACACCACAACCTTACATAAAATACAGCTACATTTCTAGTCCATGCTCACATCATATCTCACCTCAACTACTGCTACTCACTCCTTGTTGGCTTCCCCTTCACCTGTATGTCTCCACTCCAATCCATAATGAATGCCTCCGCTAGACTCATCTACCATACTCAACTCTCAGTGTCTGCAGCTCCTCTTTATCAGTCACCCAACTGACTTCCCATAACCTCCAGAATAACATTTTAAAATCGTGACCCTAATGTATAAAGCCCTCAACAACAGTGCACCCCTTATATCTCTGCCATTGTCGTGAAATACTCCACCAACTGCCTTTATTGCTTTGCTAATGACCTTCTTCTTTCCTCTTCTCTTGTTACTCCCTCTCACTCCCACCTTTAGGATTTTTCTCAATCTGCACCTATTCAGTGAAACTCCTTGCCACGCTTCTTCAGACTATCTTCTTGCCTCAAAACCTTCAAAAACTCACTAAAAAATGCAAATGTTAGAAGAAGCTTATAACCTTTTGATTTAAAATGGACAACTGCACAGGAGGACTGTGCACACACAATCAACAGTCCACCTCCACTTGCATCAGCCTTATGCATTCATCGCTGCCATCTTGAACCTGTGACCCTCCTATCTCACAACTCACCCTTACCTTCTAGATCGTAAGTTCTTCTAAGTAGGGACCCCATTTCTGTTGCCCCAAGCCATCTCCTGACCCATTTGTATAACACTATTTTCTTTAACTATACTTTTAATTTGCTGATTGTAGCCAATGTACTTTGTTTTATATTGTAAATAGAGATACAAAAAATGGTGCTGCTTTATAAATAAAGAGTACTAATAATAAGGAAATGGGGAGGCTGGAGTGATGGAAAACAGGTACTGTATGTAGGAGCTAAGCCTCCCTTTTGCTAGATTTCCTCACACCCTAGGCCAGGAGATAATATCCATAATGAAAAGCTGTTACAATTCAGTCTGCACAGACAATAGTTACCTGTTTCAGATGTTCACTGAGAGCTATCCTCAGGCTCCCCTTCCTCTGATGCAGCATTTCACAGGTCATTAGTGTGTAAAACACTGCCGTACATGCCAAAGGCACACAAAAATAAAAACCAAACAACCACCAGTCTTTTGCATCTTTGTAAAACTGTAAAGCAAGAACATTAGAACATTAAAATTTAAATCATTATTGGATAAACTGTATTTTTTCAACATAATACATTTCTTTTATGAAAAAAATAAACACTGTTCATGAACTTGTGGAAATATTTGAGTTCTAACAAATACTAATCCTTAATATGACTTCAAAGGTGCACTGAAGAGTTGCTGGGCCCTCCAGCAGTGTGTCTAAGCTTATGTTACAATTGACTTTTGGACTGACAGAGGTGAAAGATTAGTGCGCACTTCAATTAGTCAAGGGTGCCTATTATGTGCCCTTCTCAGTATCCTTTACGAATAGTCATTTTGTTCTTAAGGGGATACCAGAATGTGAAAAATCTCAGTCTTAACCTCAGGCCGGTACATAATGCAACTTCACTGAGATAAATGCCCCATTGTATTATTCCAGTCATCGCATGAAAAAAAAAAAAAACACCACAAATAATCACCAGAAACACATCTAAGTTTTTTTTAAAGATTTTTGTGTCAGCACAAAATGAGTGGAAAGATTTTGCAGCATCTATGCCCACTTATAATACTTGATTTGAAAGGAAATTATCCATTTCCTTCCTTGTTCTTCACATGGGTGCATGCTAAAATGATTATTTTAAATAATTACAGTTAAGATGACCACTGTTTCTAATCTAGGTCATGCCACAATATAGCAATATAATAAAGTAGAAATGACATAAACTAGGCATTTCATAATTTGAAGCACTTATTTTATTTTCCTTAATATACATTTAATGCATATCATTGTTAAAAGAATTCTTCAGCCCTTACAAGCCTATAAAATATTCACACTAATAAGTCTAGTCTAGTAGTCTGAGTCTGCTGAATGCAAAACATCATTTAGATATCTTACATTTCCTCAGGCAGGACCAGCATGGGGCAGAACTAATACCAGTACATCCTCCTCTGGGGTGCCCCAATGGTGTAAAAATGTTTTATTAAAATGTTTAAATATAAATAAATATATATATATATATATATATATATATATATATATATATATATATATATATATATAATGAGATGGCATTGGAGGGGTGCAGGGGGTGGGGGCAAACATCTTCAAGGGTCCTCTATTCACTAGCCCTTCCCCTGATACTAAAGGTACATCAATTTTAAATTTCAAATACTTTTGATGATGTTATTTCGTCATTTGTAGGCTTGTTATTTTGATAACAACTTAATTAACCAGAGAGACTGGCAGTCTCTTGGCTTCAGACAGCCCCCCTTAACTTGTTTTATGTCTGTCTTATATGATCTACCAGCACTTTTTCTTTACTATTGTTATTATTTTAGCTCACATGTGTAAATAAAATCTGACTGGCACTCATATATATAAATATATATATATATATATATATATATATATATATATATATATATATATATATAAAATGAAGTTTAGGAGGTGGTGTCTGAAGCTCACAGACTGCTAGTCTTTTTGCTTAATTAAAGTAAGTTGTCTTAAAATAATAATAATAAAAAGTAGTTTAAGCAAAATAAAATTAGACCACAGAATTATTTGAAGGGTTTGATAACACAGAAAGCATATATGTATATGAAGCAAAGTGAACACTAATGGAAATAAGAGCTACACGTTTTCTGGCCCACACACTTAAATTAAACAAATATGTGGAGGACATGTAATTGATTAAATATGGGCACTGAACAATGTGTCCCTCTCATGTTACATGAGGGCTTTACTAAAGAGAAAGAGCACTGCCTTTGTTTTCCCTACCGGTCCAGATGGAAACAGTTTTCAACAGGAAGCGTGCGTTTTAAACAAGTTTCTTTGCGCACCATGATATTACTTGAGATTCAGGGCCCCGCACTCAGATTCAAGAGAGTGATAAGGTACCATTTTGACTACAGATCATGTTAAGGCGCCACTCCGATAAAAATGATCAGCTTGCAATATGAAAACCTGAGCACTTAGAGAGGTAATTACTAGCATGAATACTGGATACTAACTGCCACATACAAATGATATAAGGTACATTAGGAGTTCCATGCTAAAGAGGAGACGCAGCATTTAATTACACTTTTAGTACAAATACACAACTAGAGGTAATAATAAATAAAAATGTATGACAGGAAATAAACACTTTCAGTGCTGGGTCAATTTAGTACACTGGCCTATATTCACTAAAGTGGACAATTTTCACTAGTGAGATGAAGCCTTTCCAATCAATGTGCTATTCCATGGAAGCCAAGTGTAGAGATCACTTCACTCATTCAGGAACGGGTTCCATACAATAAAATCAGAACTGGAAGAATGGCAACAATTAAAATATTACATTTTAACAAATATTTGCCACTCATTTACAGTGTACTCTTTTTAACAATTAATGTTGATAACTGGTAAGCTTTTCCATACATAAAAATAAATAAATAAAGCTTTAACTTTTATCCATTTATACTTTGTTTAGGAAAGCAATTCATTTTTAGATCTGCTTTTTTAAAATTGGAAGCAACCCTGAATAGTTGTATGGGTTCCTTTAATTATTTTGAATAAAAGCAATTAAACAATCATAAGTATCATGGGCCCCAGTCTGTTGAGAAGGTATATTATGTTTTTATAAAATTATCCAAGGTCCAAATATGTTTATAATAATTAAAGGGACATGGAAGGTTTCTGGATTTCACTGACAATGTGATATACCTATGACAATGTGATATACCTATGGCACGACCAGCATTAACTTTTATGTACTTTTAGTAAGAAGCTCTTAAAAGCTTTAAATCTCTTTTTTGTTCTGTCTGGAATTATGCAATAAAGTACACAAAAGTAAAGAGACACATAGGTATAGTTTTTATTGCCATCACCAAAGTGTGAATTTTTATTTTCAGCTGCTAAATACTAAATTTTAAGCTTCCTTTGTTCTAAGGTGGAACTCTTAGAATAGTAAACTATTCTTGAAAGTAAATTCTAATTCCTCTACTCTTTGTTGAATAAAGGTTAAGCATTAGGTCTTCAAAGGAAAAAAACAGAAGCTGGGTCTTAGATTAAAAAGGCCAATAAATGTTGTTGTATTGATGTATATTTATATTATTTAAAAGAATATTTAAAACATAAAAAAACAGAAGATCGCTTTTGTCTGACATATAGTTATATTGTAAATGTTTCCCAGAATGACAAGACAGAATTTATTTACCTAGTTCATGTGGATAGTTGTCTCATTTAACCTGTCTTTGTAAGGCTCTGTTATCTCTGCATATAAAATTAGCATCTACGTACTCAACATATTTATAACATGTTGGGTCTATGTATTACTAAATTTCTATTGACACGATGGCAGCACATGTGCAATTGCAATTTCTTCTTATATGAAATAGAAAAACTTGTGAGGATTCAGTGAACATATTTAGCCTTATTAAATTGTGATTTGGCCAATTGTATAGGGCTCTATATAAGCACAGAGCATATTTTATTTAAATAAGTTTTTAGTTAGTGAAGACCTTGCTTTTGGATAGAAGTTCACTAACTAAAAACTTCTGTAAAAAAAATATGCTCTGTGCTTATATAGAGCCCTATTAAATTGTCCGAATCACAATTTAATAAGGCTGATTGTGTATATTATTGGCATATATTGATCTTAGTGAGAATTAGAGGGGGCTGGTGCAAAGAGTAGGAATGCTCTATCAGAGCTCATTGCAATCAGTCTTAGTGAAGCTACCACGCTGACCAATACTTAAGCACCTAGCCTAATGCAGTGAAGCAGAACAAGTTATTGACAGGTACTAGGTAAACTAACACAGTCTTATTTATTTTATTATTTTCTTGTTGTGTGTTGACCACAGTGTACTTTATTTCAAACATAAACATAGTTTTGGGGCTTTTATCATATAAACGAAATAAAACAGCATTATATGTAAAACTTTCTGTATAACTTTAACTACCACAACAACTTTAAAGGAGAATGTACTATTCAGTAATATTTGTTTCAAATTAAAGAATATACATACCCGAAGGAAGGATGTTGTAGCATTGAACATGCATGTTGAATATTGTTCGCCCCTATACTCAAATTTCACCATGACAAACCCTAATGCCTCAGGGATTGCAATAACGAAGGAAAGGAACCAAATGGATATTATCTCGATAGCGGTAATCAAGGGGATTCCATTGCCTTGGACACGGCTCCAGGATGCAACTGCTCTGTACCTAAAACAACAAAGAAGCTTTTTTTAAGTATAGACATATGTAGCATTTAGTATCTCATCCAGTACAGTATGTATTACTCATTGTCTATGTGACACATTTGTGCAATGACTCTGAGCTGAGTCACTAAAATATCCTAATGAATCTTCCATTTGAAATTTACATTATATGGTATAGTACTCCTCATGTAATTTGCTATCAAGACCTCTCTCTGATACACCAGGGCATTTGAATGTACAATTTTTTAATTGAATCAACAGATATATATGAGGGTGGCCTTCATAAAAAAAGAGGGTAGGATGTGAAAAAATATATATATATATATATGAGGGTGGCCTTCAGAAAAAAAAGAGGGTAGGATGAGAAAAAATCTTACCGATAAAGAACACTTACATTTTAATAAACTGTACAGCAGCAGAAGGAGTATATGAACATTCATATAGAACATATGACCGAGGTCAAGGTTATAGATTTGTACCATGTGTGTTCATGACTGCACATGTTGACTATAAAGATACAAGTTTAAAGAAACAGGGAACATAAAAGCTTCATTCTGTAATGCAAAAGGAATGAAGGTTAGAGGAAATATAATTAAAGCAATCTCTCTACTCCAGTTGGATTTTAACTGCCCCCCTGTAGCTATAACATGCTTAGGACCAGCAGTAGGGAGGCCCCCATAATAATGCAGTAATGTATGATGGTATTTGAGTCTGTTGACTGTAAGATACTCCAGTTATCAGACCTTCATAGGCCAATAGGGCAATAGGACAGTGTATATAAACTGAAATAATAATACATTTAGTGATAACTATTGTAAAAATAAAATATATTAATTAAATGTATTTGACATATATTACAATATGGTGGAATATATTAGTGGAATAGCATCCCAGTGGAAGTGATAGGAACAAACACAGTAAATTGATGCAAGTATTGTTGAGACAAACATAAGGCCATCCTGAAGATAAATTAAATTAAAGTGAAATTTTAACATATATTAAATAGGCAAACTAGATTAGCTTTTTGGTTCTTTTTTGTCATCAAAACTATGTTTCTATATTTGTCTCGACTTGCTAAGGTGAGGGATGTGGCGGAGGTCTTAAAGAGATCTCTTGAACTGGAAGATACAGCTCAACTAAACAAAATAGGTACTAGAGAGAGCTGCCTTAGATCAGTATTTTCATTTTTAAGAATATAACTCAAGCTTGTGTATTCATATATTAGTCCATATTATTTAATAATGTTTGAAGATATTTTACATTTTTAAATGCTTCCTCAGATTAGCATAGGCATTGGACATGTCCTTGCTCCTGAACAGAAGGCTCCCACCCATTACCAAAATCCTAAAACAAGTTAACCCTTAAAGGGCCACTGAAGAATTGATAAAATTCTTTGTTGAAGAACTACATTTGATAACGTGCAAAATGGTTACTATTCAGTAATTCAGTAAAGGTGAGTATATTATTAACTGTATTAACCATAATTGTGCAATTAGAAATACCATTGTTGTTTCTTCTTGCAGGTGATAAAGTGGTAATGGTGGCAATCCTTAGTACCAGTGCTTGTAGTATGACTAATGCAAATCTGTATAGTTTACATGGACAAACCATGCTGAGAAAACATCTCAAAGGCACAACTCAGGCAAGGGGATGTGTGTAATAGTTTATAAATTCAACTCTTTACTTTCAAAAAAAACATTTTGCACATCAACTTCTTCAAAAGAGTAAAGATGTGCCTGCCGCAGTCCTTTAAAGAGATTTGTGGAACTTTATTGCATGGGTAAGCAAATATTCACTTTTGAGTTTTGCTCAAAAACAATAGTAAGTAAATAATAAATAAAATGTGAATACATTTCTATTGCTTTTTCTGAGTGTTTGGCAGAGAGGCATCAGCATTTATACAACTATGCATCATATCAAATGACTGCCACTTCCAGTCTTGATTCACTATTGTATTCCGGTTATCTATGTTTACAGCTCAAGGAAGTCTGAAAGCCTCTCCTACCAGACAATGTTGAAATCTGGAACACTGCAATGTATCATCTGAAATAGACTTGTTGTGCTCCAACTCTCTCAAGGACAAATACATAAATCTACTGCAATAACTGTATCTTATTAAAGCGGAACATTTTACTAAAAGTCTACTAATGATTATACCATTGAGTGGTACTTTTATTTTTAAGATTTATTTTGAATTAATCGAAGATTGATGCCCAGTATGAAGTTTATCTTATGCACAAGCTCATCTTTCTATGTTTTCCAACAGATGTTTGCTGTTGGATATGTATCAACTGTAAAAAAAGATTATAAGGTTTCAGTATTCCTAACAGACTAGTTCAGCTAAGCTTTGAGATTTTTATTCATTTTATAACTTTTAAGAGCAGTGGAGGAAAAAAATAGAGACCTAAACCCTGTACTACTTTTATAAAGTGTACTTATGGGGCATTACACAAACAAATTTGCTGGCATTCATTTAAAGGAACAGGTTTTAAACGTTAAGACAATATTTATGTGGGAAATAAGTGCAGTAAGGAATAAAAAAAAATATCTTAGACCTTGCAAAACCTGCTTTAGAGAATAGTCTTCTGACCACCTCTTACTTTTTGTAGCTGTATCAACTTCAGGTGTAACTGCATTTTCCATAGAGCTCCATTGCTCGACTGGTGCAGTGCTCTAACAATTAAGAGGTGGTCCACAATTTGGACCACTGTAAAGATCTCCTAAAAGTGTGTTGAAATACTTTTAGATTTTCTTGAAATGGGTGCATTTTTCACAGAGATATCTGATCATATAAATCTGTGGTTTTATATGTGTGTAGACTGTCACATACTCTTCTAGATGAGAGCTGGGGGGAGGGGTCATTCATTCATCTTTACCAATCATCAGGTTGCAGGGGTATGTGTCCCATAGAAGTCTATGGGTGAGATGCCCTGCCCTCTCTGCATGTAATGCCTGGAATATACTGCTAATAAACATCTCTACTTTTTCAAAATATGTTGTGAAGAGGTTTTTTTCTATACAGGACAGACATACGGAATAGGTAGATGAAGTACATAGATAAAATAAGTAGGAAAAATAGATAGATGGAATAGGTAGATGGGATGGAATGTTGTAGCCCATGCACCACTTATTTTGCATGCAAACAAAATCTTCTATTTTAATACTACCATTTTTTAAAGATGTTAGGCAAAATTAAGTGTAATTGAAGTTGCCATTGGTATACTTTATTCAGTTGAATCTCAAAATGTTAATAGCAGATGGAAAAAACATTTTCAGAATTCCTTTAATGTCCATGAAAAACTGCACGTTTCATATTTTCTCCAAATTGCTAAGACATTATCAAAACTTTCTCAAGGTAAAAACCTGAACTAGACATTACAGTTTATCACAAAGTAAAACTGACATTTCAGAATTTTGCTGGCATTTTCTTGTCTGCCAAAATCTTACAGTATTAAGCTAAGTAAGACTTTATGCTTTTGATGTACTGTAAATGCAGTAATCCTCAATTATCCCTTTTTCATGAAATACCTGTATGTATACATACAGATTGCAGCAATGTCTGAACCCTCTTTGCTGTAGAATGAATTTGAAAGAAAACAGAACCAGCAAGGTTTCTATATGACCTTGAAAAGAACACGTTGTAAGCATTAGTTTTGCATTAACAAATAGTGTTTTAAATTTTAAAAAAAAAATACAAAAATAAATATTTTCTAAAATTTAGATTGCTTAGTCATGCCATTTTGTTTCAGTGGAAAGAGTAGTGGACAACACTCCTCTGCAATGTTTAAATATCACTTTAAAGTACATTTTCTAAATTCCAGGTCACTCTTTGTACATGAAAAAATACCAAATTATGAATTGTGTAATGATTAAAACATGCTAATTCAAATGCATGAGTGGGTGTTCTGTTTCCCTTGAAGTATTTTTTTTCTACCTGATCTTTTATTAAGCTTCAAGCAATACTTTCTGGCCCGGCCACAGGTCATGCAGATATGCAGCCATGTCCTTTTCTTGCTGATAACATGTTGAACACGTGTGTCGTGTCCGACTCTCTGTGACCTCATAGACCACAACACACCATACTGATCCACATGGCAGAGATACTGGAGTGGGCTGTCAGCTCCCTGACTGGAATCTAACCAAGGTCGCAGTGGTGAAAGCACCGGATCCTAACCACTGGACCACCAGGAAACCCATACTGAACACCTAAATAAGCACTAAAACTATTATTTCTCTTCTCACTTAAACACAGCATGTACACATTGTTAAACAATCCACAAAGGTCCAAATGGTAGTCAAGATTGTTTATCAATATATTTTTACAGATACACTTTTTTTTTATTAAAAAGGCATTTCAATGGGCATGGGAAAGAAGTTTTTTTTAAAGAAAAATTACTACGGTAATCATTTATTAAGACATTTGGAAATGTCATAAGGAATTAATATTATAGAGTAATAGAAACATAGTGCCTGCCTATTAACTACTCCTATAAGACAATACAAAGTGATTATATGCGTGACACATTATATATAATATTTTCAAAGAACAACAACATTATGTGACTACATACTAACAGCCTAGTTACTCCCTGTCATCTGAACATGCTCAGTATTTTCAGCTGTACATGGCTTTAAACTGAAAACAATACAATCAGAGCCTGAGGGAGTAACTAGCAATGACTGGAAATAAAATATCCATTAAAGAGATATTAGTCCATTATTAGTGGGTGCATCAGAAAGGCTAACTGGCACGTCAAAACAACTGGCATTGCATGTGAATTCTTGTGCGGTTTCAATACTTTCCTGGTTAGAGGGTAACAGAAACATTAGCATCATATGCAGATCTAATATCTGTGTGCTCAACACTGTATATTTATCAGCTCTGCATATGTGGATAATAAAGAAAGCTCCTGTTATGTTCTTCCCAAAAACGCAGATGCCAAAATCTTGCAAACCTCCCATTTATAGTAATTTACAATAGCTTTGAGCATTTTTTATAAGCATTGTACATTACAAGGAGATATGGCCTATTGCACATGATGCCCAATGAACTCTATTAGTGTATATGACACCCATTTAGTGCTATCAGCTGTCACATGTGGTATACTCTAAACATGTTTGCCTTTAATCATGATTTGCTTCCGTAGGATAATTCCCCTTATATTTTGCTTCACTAATTGCAAGTATACACTGTCTTGTTTGCTGCTCGTTCACATCTGGGCCATGTTTCTTAAGTCAGAGCAATAACACATTTCCTAAGCAGATGTCCTTTGTCTTTGAGTTCAAGGAAAGAAAGATCATAGAAGTGTTGCTGATTCTTCCCTGTTACTGCCGCTTTTGATTAGTATTTGAGATTTGTGGTTACCTGAGTCATTGACGTGAAATTTAACCATCTAATTGCCTATTACAAAGATTGAGATTAGCATAGGCTCTCAGTGTACATATTCATATTTGATATGTCATACACCATAACTGAACATTCAATCAATATCACATAAAAAGAAAACACTTAAGCATGTTCCAAAATTAATTATTGTCATATTTAATAAGACAAAAAAAGAAAACCTATCAGTGGAAATGACGTAAAAGTATTAATAACAATTCCTATTCAGTTATTTTAAAAAGCAATATTTAGTAATAAACTTATTTTCAAGCCTCATATTCCCAGTCTCCAGTTGAGCTGCTTATCTCAATTCCTGGAGTGATCAATGGAATAAGAACAGCTCTGGCTGAGATGCAGACAAAAGGGGCTTTCATCGCATAAGTATAGATGGAGGCCAGCTTGTTTCCAGACAGTGCTTTAACTTAGGGTTGGGTTCTATTGCTGTGGAAAAGGCTATGATGAAGTTGATGTAAAGCATTGCTATGTGCACCTATGGGGATTTTTGTGAGAAAACCGACTGCAACCAAATATACTGAAATCTTGGTGCTTATAATTAAGGAGGATAAGATGTGAATGGTTCAGCAATGGACAAATCAACTAAAGATAATGAGAAGATAATGAGAAGAAAAAAAGCTTCATGAAAAGAAATAGCACAGATGAGGAAAAAAGGGAAAATGAATAAGGTGGTGAGTGTCAGGGACAGTTACAGTGTGTGCGGAGAGCAGCTGGCAGAGAAAACAAGAGGAAATCATGGCAAGCAAGTAAAGAGGGCACAGATCCAAGGAACAACAGATCAAACAGAAGTCTCTTCCAAAGCTTTAAGAGGTTAGAATTATTAGCAAATACAAAAGGGTGGTTGAAAAGACACCCAGTTGTGAGCATTAGTATGCAGTATATACATATATTTAAAGTTACATTAAAGTGCCACAATAACCCCATGTCTGTTTGAAAAACTACACTTTATAACTAGCAAAATATTTTAAAAAATAAATATACCGTAGTCTTAATGTATCAGCTATGGAATTATTCTATAGTAGGAGCTGAGATTTTTATTTTTGCCTGAGTGGACTTGAAATGTGGATTTCTTCTGCTTCTGTTGAAATACTACTTTCAATTCTACTTTTAAAAAATCGAAATAGTTCCTATTAAAAAGTCCCATTATTATTTTTCTGCATGTCCTTTGCTTTTTACTGTTTTTTATATTGAAAAATGTGCATCTGTAAAAATATATTGATTAACATTCTTGACTACAGACTAATTAACAATCTTGACTACTAGTTGGACCTTGGTGGATTGTTTAACAATGTGCAGATGCTGTGTATAGGTGAGAAGAGAAATTATAGATTTAATATATGTTCAATATGTCATCAATAAGAAAAGGACATGGTTGAAGATCTGAGTGGCCTGTGGCCGGGCCAAAAAGTATTGATGAGGATTAATAAATGATCAGGTAGAAATAAAATAGGACACCCAGCTTGCACATCATGCATTTGAAATAACATGTTTTACAAGACTCATCCATGTTAGGAAAATCAGTTCAAGCAAGCAGCTCAAACAAGGCAATGACTGCCCACAGTAAATAATAATATTAATATATACGCAGCAAAATTAAGGCTGTATCTTGTTACTTTCTATAAACATTTTCCCATTATTAGGTTATCCAAGAAAGTACATTTATAGTAAATAATAATATATACTAGGCTATAAAGTTAAGGCCGTATTTTTGCTACTTTCTCTAAATATCTACACATTATTATGTTTAGTTATTTAAAAAGCATAATGTAAATGTGGGAATTCTGTAATCTGTTCCTTAGAAAATAAACTTTGCTTATACAGTATATTAATTAATGTTTTTCTATTGTTCATGCCCATTATTCAACATTTGTACCGATACACGATTTCTGGCTGGGACATTTTTTTTGTCTGAACTAAATTGAAAGGAGCCAGAAATAGTATTTACAGGGGCCTTATTCTAGGGAGTAACATAAGACAGAAAAATATTTTAAGAATGAAAATGAATATGGGTGTTTCTTGGATAAGGTCCTCTGTTGAAACATCTTGCTATATTTGATTTAAGTCATACCAAACTAAATGTCAGTTAACAGATTACAGACATTTTATGAAACATAAGTATACAGTGCTTGCAATAACTAAATGTCGTATCTTAGTTCAAGGACATTCCAGTGTAAAAGATATTCATAAAAAGCACAACTTAAACTATGAGAGATTAAATTCTTTAGTTTAAAGAAACATTTCTGTTTATCCAGTAAACATAGTAAAATAAAATTAAAATTGGAAAATAATAATTAAAAAACAACCTGGCACCAGCTAATCCCCTAGATCTCTGCCATTATACACGTCTCGCTGGCAGATCATCTCTTCTTGTGTTTATCTGCTCTTCAAATTCATGTTAGAAGTTGTTGTCTAAGTGTTAACAGATGTTCGGATATGTTCTGGTTAGAACTTGTTCCCCCGTAACTTTGTAAAAGTCATTAAAGACAAACACATTTTTCTTACTACAGTATGGTGCTATTCTTGTGCATTTATATGAACACTGAAGTCCATTTAAATGCACAAAGCATAACTATTATGCATTTAAAAAACAGGTTCCAAACATTATACATTTCTTTCTTTTTTTTAACACAAAACCTCTAATGATAGTGTTGGTGTATTGTGTACATACGATATTAGTGTTGGTGTATTGTGTACATGTAATACATAACTCAACTGATTCAGTGCCCTGGCACACCCTACTGTGAGTTACCTGGAAATATGTTAAATGATTTCAAATAACATTATTTAACATGTGCAGCACTCCTATACAGATAGACTTTTGTAATGTTTAAACCTGCCCGTTTAAATGCATGATAGTTGTGACATCAACTTCCATTTAAAGAGCAAGTGCCTCCTTAATCTAAGTTTCTTTCATATTAAACTATATATTTACAACCTAAGTGAAAGATACAGTGAGGGGAAAAAGTATTTGACACTATGCTGATTTTGAACGTTTGTCCACTGACAAAATGATCAGTCTATAATTTTAATAATAGGTGTATTTTAACAGTGAGAGGCAGAATAACAACCCCCCCCCCCCCCCCCCCCCCGAGAAAAATGCATGTCAAAAGTTATAAATTGATTTGCAGGTCAATGATTGAAATAAGTATTTGACCCCTTCGACTTAGTACTTTGTGGCAAAACCCTTGTTGGCAATAACAGAGAGATGTTTCTTGTAGTTGGCCACCAGGTTTGCACACAAGCCAGGAGGGATTTTGTCCCACTCCTCTTTGTAGATCTTCTCCAATTCATTAAGGTTTCAAGACTGATATTTGGCAACTCGGACCTTCAGCTCCATCCACAGATTTTCTATGGGACTGGCTAGGCCACTCCAGGACCTTAATGTGCTTCTTCTTAAGCCACTCCTTTGTTGCCTTGGCTGAGTGTTTTGGGTCGTTGTCATGCTGCAATACTCATCTACGACCCATTTTCAATGCTCTGGATGAGTTAAGAAGGTTCTCACCCAAGATTTGATGGTACATGGCCACGTCCATCATCCCTTTGATGTGGTGCAGTTGTCCAGTCCCCTTAGCAGAAAAACACCCCAAAGCATAATGCTTCCACCTCTTGTTTGACGGTGGGGATGGTGCTGATTCCTCACCGTTCTCCTGATCATTGAAACTCTACGAGGTGAGATCTTGCATGGAGCAGCAGACTGAGGATGACTAGCAGTTATTTTGTGTTTCTTAAATTTGCGAATAATCGCACCAACTGTTGTCACCTTCTCACCAAGTGCTTGGTGATGGTCTTCTAGCCCATTCCAGCCTTGTGTAGGTCTACAACCTTGTCCCTGACATCCTTGGATATATCTTTGGTCTTGGCCATGGTGGAGAGTTTGGAATCTGATTGATTGCTTCTGTGGACAGGTGTCTTTTATACAGGTAACGAGCTGAGATTAGGAGCACTCCTTTTAAGAAATCTTGCTGATTGATAGGGGATCAAATACTTATTTCACTCATTGATCTGCAGATCAATTTATAACTTTTTTGACATGCGTTTTTCTTGGGATTTTTTTGTTATTCTGTCTCTCACTGTTAAAATACACCTACCATTAAAACTATAGACTTATCATTTCTTTGTCAGTGGACAAACATTCAAAATCAGCAGGGGATCAAGTACTTTTTTTCCCTCACTGTATGTAACTTGCCTAGTTGTCAGATCCATGCTTGATGACAGCTGGACTTGCCATTACAAATAAAATTGTGTTCCATTTCTGTCAGTGATACCTAGAAAGCTGACTTGTGTGATCTGATTGGGTCAAAAAACTCAAGAGGCAATTAAGTTACTTAGTTCTAAACTGTGACAGTGAATATTATTTTTTTATGTGTTCTTGGGTAGCTCACATCACCAAACATACAGAGAGATCTTGTAGCAATAAATAGCTATTTTTTAATAAAGCAGGCAGTTGACACATATTTGTGGGGAATCTGGCAAATATTCATGAAAACATTTGGTAAGATTATGGGCTTTGAATTGCAAAATCAATAGGAAAGAAAATTGAATGCTTCATAACAATTACTCATTATGATTAATTTGATATCTTTGCCATCACATAATTAGAGTTGAGCTAAACTGTAGATGAAAAGGCTGCTAGTTTAGAGTTGAACAGGTTCTGTCAATGACTTCTCAGTGTCACTCATGTAGCGGCACATCATCTATAGGACTCAGCATTCCTTTCAGCTGAAGTCATATTCATAGTTAAATTTAGCTGCAACGAGAATAGGGTGAAAACTGTACCTGTCCACACTCAGGGCACACAAATTTAGAACTGTGATTCCCACTGATGCCTTCTGAATGAATGGAAACAGTTTGCAAAGGAATAATCCCATTGGAGAGTCTTCAAATGGGAACCGCTGGGCAAGAAGCTGTGAAGAAAGGACAATGCGATCAAAAGATTGGACACAGACAATAAGCAAGTTCAAGATTTAAAAAATGCACTTCTAGTCTGAAATTAGCCAAAGGATATTGATGAATTAGAGGAAGCCTTGTCTAAAGAAAACTCTTAGGTTGTAAAGCTGCACAACATGAAGGCAGTTTCCTATCCTTGCCATCATGCCAGTTCTCCTTTACAGTGAGAATCCCTTGAATAACCGTTCATGTGACAGAAACGTTTATGTCCAATATAGTATTCTCACTGTAAAAAAGAGCATTTCTTGAACCTGGCTTTGTTATGGGGCACATTAGAAATTAAGAACATTTATTTTTTTACATTTGTACACTGATTCTTCCATTTTATACATTTTGTTCTTTTGCTAAATATTATAGAAATTAACTCCAAAATTGCTTTCATTTATATTAAAAGAACACCATTCACACTTTCACAGTAACTTTTTACATGAAAAATAAGCTGTTTTTGTCTCTTGAGCTCAAACTACATGATAATACATCTTAACACTATCTAAGCATTAGATTAACATATATATATATATATATATATATATATATATATATATATATATATATATATATAAATATACAAACAGACATACTATTTTAAATGCATCATAGAAAATGTTAGTTATATACCATTTGGACCACAAACATAAATAAAACATTCAATTTGTTCATTACTATATTACTATATGCAGAATTACATTTAAAAAGCAAGGCCCACAAATTATATAAATTGTATATGTGTGTGTATATATATATATATATATATATATATATATATATATATATAATGCTAACTGTAAATCTATAACTCTGTACGTAGGTTATATTAGCTAATATCATCAGGAAGTACTGTATCTCTATAATGGCAAAAATGATTCTAATGCATCCTCAAGGTAATTGTGTGATTTATTATGCACATACTCTTCCTCCTAAGAGCTAATTCAGCAAGTTACTAAGGGCCCACAACATTAATATCCCTGTAGATTGGATAAACCTGCTTGTTTGGTACATAAATACAATGGACTGTATGATGTATCTGGGTTATCAGCTGTTTGGATGTATTTCAAGGATGCATGAAATAATATGGCAAAGACAGATCATGCACATAAACCCTATCACAAACAGAATTTGTGTTGTGCTATGGTACAAGTAAGCTGGTTCCATTTTATTTTTTAACTTATACATGAGCATCTGAGAATTATGCATTAGATTCCCTTTAGTAACTGTGTATTTTCAATTTTATGTATATGTTGTGATCATATTCATATTAAAAGGGACACAGTCACACCAACATAAAGTTGGTTTTATCTTAAAGAGCATCACAAACTATCTATACATTGTCTTAGCCTTTTTACTTTACACTACAGAAATACAGCATTGTTTTTGAGGCTAATATGTAGCTCAGTATGCAAAGAATACTTGATAAGAGTGGGGAAGTGGTTGTAACTGAATGTAAACACTATGGGTCATTGTTTTGGCCAACATAAGGATTCTAATTAGCACATCAAAGTAGCTAATTAGTGTTCGGGATAATTCATTTGCATAAAAATGCAGCACAAATAACAGTGAGTTTCTCAGGTATGGCCTGCTCTATATACAAAGGGCTAATACAATGTACAGCTATAACCATTTTTAAGCTGTAGGTAGGTTATAGGTAATAGGAGTGCTAAGCAAAATGAGGTCATTTTAACATAGGGTATATAGGGATAGGGGAACTCATGGAAAAAATACACAAAATCAATTGAAATTTCTAAAATGTTGGTTTGATATGAACATTTAAGACACTGCAAACATAACAACAATACAAACGAAACATTAAAAAATAAATGTAAAGAAACAGAAAACGTTCACTGCGAGGAAAAAACAGAGCTATAGCTGGACAGAGTGTTAAACAGGAACCGGCAGCCAAAAAAACTGTGTTATAGTGGGGCACAGTGTTAAATTGGGATCAGCGGGCAAAAAACAGTGCTATGGCAGGGCAGAGTGTCAAACGGGGATTGGCGGCCCAAAAAATAAGATATAGTGGGGCACAGTGTTAAACGGGGGTAAGCATGCCAAAAAACAGCGCTATGGTGGGGTTTAGTGCTAAGCAGGGAATTACAGGAAAAAGAGCGCTATAGCGGGGTATACCTGTATAGCCAATTTTCCATGCTCTTATTTAACCAAAAAACACAACAACTTGATTTTGGAGTAACAGAGTCTCTTTGAAATGTAAACCAAGTCACAGTACAGTCTTAAAATAAATGTGGTCTAACATTTATGCAGGAAATTCATTTAATTTTTTAAGTGGATTACTACAAGCTTAACAGTTTTCCTACATCAAAAATGTAATTTTGCTCATGGACATCTCTGGTATTTGTGGTCAGGAAATGGCTTTCATACCGTGGTTAGTATTAGAGACGTATTTGCTTTTCATAAAACTTGTACAGGGAAAAACGATTGAAATACAAGTGTATCCGTGTGTAAAAGCAAAAGAAGATTGACTCTGTCTGGGTTTACTGTCTGGAGTCAGTGCCTTCTGACCCTGGATAAGTTGCTTTAACCTGTCTTTTGTCTCAGGATTATATGAGTATTCTCCAAAGGCAGGATTTATTGATTAGCTTTATTTTTGGAAGGATTTTAACAGTCTTTAGTTATTCTACTGAATAGAACTACTGTGGTTGGTTTTATTTTTAATGGGCAAAATGTTTTACAAAGGCAAAATAATAATTTACATTTTTAATTGTTGCACTAAATTATTCTTTACTGACTGAATTAGTTTTCTTTTTTCAACCAATTCTGTCTGTTACTCTTTGTGCAGACAATTACTATTAGAGAATGCTCTGGCAGCTGTATATTCAAGTCTGGTCCCACTCAAAAGAGTGACCCAGCCTCGAAATCCCACGCAAATCTACCCTGAACAGGACAAACTACAAAATCTAGATGCGTTTCGGCATCTGTGGGCCTCGTCACTGAGGTGCAGCTGTACTCCCTAAGGCACAGTGAGCAAGGGGTCCACGTCTGGTTCCCACTATCACCATTAGGGTGAGAAAAAACACTAAGGGTCATTTACATACACAACAAAGAAATCAGAGATGCTCAATCTGAGAACAAACAATACCTAAGTAGGTTTGTTCTCTAGGGGACTCATTCAAATGTGATTTGGCCAATTTAATAGGGCTCTATATAAGCACATAGCATTTTATTTTTTACAGAAGTTTTTAGTTAGTGAAGACCTTTCTTTTGGATAGAAGTTCACTAACTAAAAACTTCTGTAAAAAAAAATATGCTCTGTGCTTATATAGAGCCCTATTCAATTGGCCAAATCGCATCTGAATGCGGTCCTCAGAGAGCAACCTCTTTTAGCTCACTTGTGCCCAGGGAGAAATATCCTTTAGTATATCAGTCTGGTCTCATTCAAAAGAGCTCCAGCCCCAAAATACCAGTCAATTATACTCTGAACAGGAGAAAACTCTGATTTCTTTTTTGTATATTCAACATTCCCATTTGTAGAAACTTTCCATTCAAAGTATCCTCCCACTTCAAGAAGTTGGTCTGCAAAACCCAAAATGTAGCGCTCACAGCATCATAATTACTTAATAAAATTAAATATTTAGAGGCTGTATATTATTTTATTTTTCCATTCTAAAAACATTTAACATATTCTCAAATTTAATTCTATTAAATAGTATTTTAAATATATGATCATAGCGGTGCTTTAAATAAGATGGACACTTTACACAGCAATCAACAATGTTTTAAAATGTCCTACTGGGGACTTGCCTCTATTCTGTGCTCTTTGTAACGCTTCCTCTGCAGTTAAGGTAATAATATGCAAATGAGGCTCACAATGAAAAGATATATAAATAACTAATTTAAAATAAAAACTAATTAAAATTGTCCTATTTTCAAGGGTCTCAAAAAAGGGTCAATGGTCTTTAAAAAAATTACTTAGTTTTCATATCCAGCAAACTTGGCTACATCTGGGTCTCATTTCTTCATTCCCGGAATGTAGAGAGGTAAGCATTTATTTGGTTTCTTTGGAAAGAAGAATCAAAACAAGAGGAACAGTGTAACCTTTGCTGCCCATGGCCCTCATTCAATTGCACTTTGCCCAATTGAATAGGGGTCTAAATAAGCACATAACATATATTTTTTAAAGAAGTTTTTAGTTAGCAAGCATCTATCCAAAAGCAATGTTTTCACTAACTAAAAACTTTTAAAAAATATATATGTTATGTGCTTATTTAGAGCCCTATTCAATTGGCCAAATAGCAATTGAATGAGGGCCCATGTTTTTACCAAGCATAAATAAGAAATGTTCCAAGTAATCAGCTTAGAGGAAGCGGTATTAAAGAAGACAACTTCCTAGTCCATGACATTTAAACCATGATCACAGATATATATACAAACTGATTCTTTAGTAAACATTTAAAAGAAGCGTGTTTACTTTAACTAAAAATGCACATACACATAAGATAATTACCTTTGGGGAAAGGTTTCACAATATGTGAATGCACATTGTTACACTCTAACAATCCATCCCACTTAAACTTGTTGCTAAATGTTCACAACATTAAACATTTAATGCTCTTTATTACTCATACTGAACATGTTGACATCATTCTTGTAGTAAGAAATGCAGTGTCTGGGCCAGAAGGATGTAGAAAGCGTTTCTCCCATCAACCTTTTAACCTCCCACTTTAGGGTCATCACCTATGCCCTGAAGTGTTTGCCTTTATCAACAGATCTGAGTTTGCCTGTAATTACACAAATATCACTTTGTATATTCCTCTGCAACTTTGATGGTTGCATGTGTTACAGTTCAGTAAAATACTTCGTACTAGCAATATGTTCCAGTTCTACAAAGTATTTTGGCAAATGTTGCCACAACAATGGATAACTAATCCTATTTTCTTTGTGTTGATCTGACGTATGAGTGTGATGTTTTGGAAATTGAATGCAAATTAGCAAACAGCGTTTTTCTTTCTTCTAGAATAAGTAATTTATACAAATACACATATAGAATTTGTTTAATATAACAGAATATTGTTTATCGAGGTTAAAAGGCATACCGCAAAGCCCCAAGTTATGATAGAAACTACATTTTTTTCTATAAATATGGATATTTGCCATTGTCTGTTACTAAAACAAGCAACTTTAGTGTTCGATAACACAACACAGAATGTGGTTACTTAGGAAGAAATTACTTTGCAAGATCATCTCTTCTGGTTGTCTATATTAGTTAAGTGCATTACCATTAAGATCGTGATCACTGGGTTGAATATTTCCAAATGACTCTCAGAATATTTTGATTCAACAAACCGGGCGTGCTAGTCTTGATAATCTTCCAGTTTTCCAAATTGTAAGTGGTAACTAATTTCCTCCAATAAGATCCAAGCCTAGAAGTGAGGATCTTAAAAATACATTTATGAATAAAAACTTAATGCAGAGTTAAAAGATGTATAAATTGTTTTGAAATCCATGTAACAAATGGTTGCAATAACAACCTATATAATATATCTGAGCACATACAGATGTGGCCACGGGGTGGTGTATCTTGCAATTTCCTTTTTCACAGACGTCCCCAGCAACCATTGGAAGCTCCATATTAGATTGTGATGATCCAACACAGAAAAGAGTACAATAATGCAGACTGCATTTGCAGCTAGACCAAATGAAATCTTTAATGAACATGAACTATCTTACAGAGAAAAATATGCACAACATCACTCTGTGTCAGTGGTGAGCAATTATTTTACCTGGATCATATAACCCTCCATGACATTATTCCTGGTGCCCAGACTCCGAGAAGACTAGCCCCCAGTTTGCTGTCTCATGTTCTATTTAAAATACAAACAAAATAACATGCTTCCTCTGATTGATTAGGAGCACATGGTGCAGTGGTAGAATATTAATCATGTGCATTACATTTTGAAAGAATAGTGATAATAATCAGATATAATATTGCCTCACAATTTTCTGTTGTCACCATACTCTACTGGAGATTTTGAATTGGATGATGAGATTCAATTACTACTAATCAACAACGGTAACAGAGTAATTCCATAATCAAAATGGTAATGCCTATATTATCATATTATGTAATTAAACTTATTACCCAATGACCTGATAAAAA
The DNA here is from genome assembly GCA_027410445.1 of Discoglossus pictus. Classification (NCBI taxonomy): domain Eukaryota; kingdom Metazoa; phylum Chordata; class Amphibia; order Anura; family Alytidae; genus Discoglossus; species Discoglossus pictus. Next base: position 138,248,127 of record CM050163.1, read on the forward strand.
TCATAAACAAACACAGGAAATATGTTCAAAACCATATAATCACTTAATTGGGCTTGACTGAACAATTGATGAAGTACCCACGTGGACATTTTCAGACCTATTGAGAATATCGACATTGAATCAGACCCAAATACTATGTCTATGTTGCAACAACTGTGGCATGAATCTCTGTACAGCGATAAGCTCTATGGTGTTCCTGCTATTTTAAACCTGAATTCACTAATAAATAATGCTACACATGCTTTCAAAAACACTCTCTACTTATTAGCATGGGTTTTTTGAGGTCAGAAGAACAGTTTATGGAGGTAGGAAACCTGGAATAAAGTAAGATTATCAGTTCCATCATACAATGTTACTCATCCAACAGATGTGTAGTGATTGGAAACATAAAGAGAATGAGCTATTAAATCATCTGCAGAAAGACATGTCATATTTAAAGTAAGTTTGGATATGGTCTTCATTTTCCATTTACCGTACATCATAATCATCGCTGCTGGGGAATACAGTCACCCTTAAAGGAACACTGAAGCTTCACATTTACAGTAGGTGATTTTGAAGAACTAGAACTCATAATGAGTGATATATTTTATAAGCAAAACTAATAAAACAACACTTACTGTCATCTCCATTTCTATCTTCAAGGATTTCCCTATGAGTGTGCTTATTTATTGTATTGTGTAGGAAAGAATCTGTATACTGAACCTAACTCAGGTGTATTACACAATATGCTTATCTCTCAGCAATACATTTTATTATTATGGACATTAGGCCCTCATTGTTTTGGTTGCTAAGAAAATAATGTGCTGCTGACACAGATAAAACACTATGAGCCTCATTCAATTGAGGCATCGGGAGATCCTGGCTTTGTTAATGGAGGCTGTAACTTATTTTGCTATTCAATTAGCGTCTTTTGCGGGCTCCAACTGGGTTACGGGCTTCGTCCTCTGATTCTTTGCGTTGGTTAACATTGCAGGTTAAAGGCCGTCCAAGCATTTGATCTTTCACAGCCAGAAGAGTTCAGATTGCTAATATCGCAAATCGCTATTCAATTGCTCTGATTACATCTCGCTAACCACCCTGCAAAGGCCGCAAATGGCAAAAGTCAGTCCACAAGTTACAGGTTTCAAGGAGGACTCGCAAAGGGCTTCATGACATGTCCGGAGCACTTTAAATGCAAATAAAAAATGAATACTGTACTTCAGAATACGGGGAAAGTGAAGAAAGACAGTAGAATTAATTGCACAACAGCCCGCAAATCGGCAATCAAAAATCATTTATTTTTCAATTCGGGGTTGGATTGATCTCCAGAATCAATGAGTTAATGCATATCAGGCCACCCACATCGACTATAACATTGGCTTCATTCATATTTATTGATTTGTACATTGAGGGTTTGCGGGTCCGATCAGATATCGGACCCCGAATCTCTAGTTGATTGACACGTCACCTCCATGTCTTACTGACGTAATGATGACAGGCTCTATTTCTATTGGCTGTTTCTAACTCGGGAGTTACTGCCTTGCCTAATTGATCAGGTTCCCGCCCTGAAATGCTACTTACGATTGCATGGTTTACGGTTTAGGCTTATTGTAACTTGCGGGCTTGATCAATTAAATAGCAGTGCAAGTCTAGCACACGGCGGGCCAGCAGCAGGCCCGCAGACATATGGTATACATCCCGGAAATTCCGGCCTCCGAATTGAATGAGGCTCTATGTATCCATATAACAGTATGCAAATGTATCTAAATGGCAGTACCATTGGTGCTTCATTGCCATTTTCATTGCTTGTGTAGTATCTGAAATATTATGTCTGTGATTATCTGAACCGTGTTTATCCAGTAAACAAATACTATCTTTCAGTCAGACATGTTGTCACTGAGCAGATTTAATCATAGCACTATAACTAGTAATATAGCTAGAATCTTTCAAGAAATGCATGGATAATGCTGCTATATGTTATGTTATTGGCATGAGCTGATATATTATTGCTCATTGGCTAATACAAGCACCCACAGGGCAATTATACAAGGAGTTTATTAAGCACTGAGATACATTATTTAAAAAAGAAAACAGACATATTGTAAAATTTCTAAATACGCCTTTCACAGTGTTTTTCAAGTCCCTTTAGATGGGATTCAGTTATAGCTCTGCATTCTGGGTATTACAGTATATAAATAATACTAGAAAATAATTTCTCCAACATAGCTACTTATTGCAGTAATTTTCATAAAAAATAACCTGTATCTATTAATTAAATGCTGACACCATTTATCTGGACTTCAAGGTAACTGTGTCCACAAGTAAACATAGTAAAGATGATATTTGTACTTCCCATTTTGAAAACTGGAACTGATAGAGCAGAGGTTTCCCATGTGAAAATATCTTCTGAGACACTTAAGCTTCATATTTGGGTTGCCATAATTCAGATAAACGTATTCGTTCTGAAATGTACTTGGTGTGTGCATGGTGATTTACAGTAACACATGTCTGGATAGTTCACTGGGGACATTTCATTACGGAAATATGTCCTTCTTTTACGTATATATCTACATGAGACAAACACCAGATGAAGCCAAACAGTGTTGCAATGCTTAACAAATACTAATAGCATTACATGCAAAAACGGTCACTTGAGAATACTTTTCTTCTTAAGAATATTCTTCTCTGGTACATGACTCAGAGAGAAAAAATATCCAAAAACCACAAGTTCCTGGTTTTATGATTGTGATTGTTTCTCGGGCCTTAACGGGGTGTTACTAGGTCCCCAAGTCTTACTCTACAAACAAAAAGCAGTATATATGTCTAGAATGTGATCAGTCTGTCTGTCTAGCTATTTATAATGTAACCTATATATCTCATTATGTATGATAATTGTGCATACTTCTGTTTGTCTGAATTCTGCGGTTCAGCTCTGTGTAAAGTATGGATACTTTAAATGGCTAATATTAATAATATTTTCAGCTATATATATATATATTATATTTACATATATCATCCTCTCTCTATATATATAAGTAGATATTTGTATCTATATGCAATCCTCAAAACTCTTCCTGTTTAAACAGCCACCTTTATGACCCTCTTTTGAAAGAGAGGGCCCCCCATGCGGAGGGGGAGGCTCCCACGTCAGCTGCAATAAGCCGAAGGCCGGACCCTCGCGAAGCGACGGGCCGCATTTGCGGAGGTGGACATAAACTGCAATGAGTCGAAAGGCTCATTGCAGGCCGCAAATGCGGACCTTGCAAAGCGAGTGTCCACATTTGCGGAAGTAGAGGCTCTATGGCGCCTCAATCTCGGTAAAAAACAACTGAGAAAAAGAAATCGGAGCCACGGGACTTAGAAAAATAAAAAATTACGAGGTCGCAAAAATACGAAGTTAACGGCCGAACTGGGTACATCGAAAAACACCAAAACCACAAATAAATAACGAAAAAAACATAACAAAAACATCACACACAGCACAGGGGGACAGCCAGGATGTCTGGGAGTGAGGTTGCACGCAAATTTAAGTCAAATTTAAATAGTTTTGGGACTTGAAAATCGGCTAAGCGAGAAAGAAAATAGCGGGCAAAAAAAATGAAAAGGAGGCTACACGACCCGCAGGACTTAGAAAAAAAAAAAAGAAGTTGCAAAAATACGAAGTTAACAGCCGAACCGGGTACAGCGGAAAAAAAACAGAACCACATAAAAATAACAAAAAAAACATCACACATAGCACGGGGGCAGCCAGCATGTCTGGGAGTGAAGTTGCACGCAAATTTAAGTCGAATTTAAGCAGTTTCGGCACTTGAAAATCGGCTAAGCGAGAGAAAAAAATGTTGGACGAAAAAAATGAAAACAAGGCTACACAGCCCCAAAGCGTACGAAACACCGCCGTGGATGTACGACTTTTACCCAGGTACGTACGTGGTACAAAATATTGCTGACACTTTCTCCCAGATGATGACTTGACATTCTGCTGCCGGAAAATCCAAAATGATTGTTAGCTCTTCAGGATATTGATTGCTGGCTATTAATTATAAATAGGTAAAGTATGTAATGGTTTAAAATACTTATTCATACAAAATGCATCCATTGTTATATTATTCCTGCATACTTGACAATTAAGAAGGTTAGTATTGTTAAAAAAATATAGTTTGATAGTTCTTCAATGTTACAAAAATAAAAACATTTATTACCATTGTTGTACTTCTGTGTAGATAACAAAAAGGTTAAGAGTGTCAGAGACTCACATTGTATGGCAAAAAGCATTCCCAGCCTTACAATTTTATTGCCATCATTTTTGACGGGCAAGTCGCTAGTGTTAATCTAAAACTCAGACTAAATGTCTTTACTTATTGTAAAGAATGGTAAAAAAAATAAAAAAAGCGGTGCTCAATCAGCGAACAAACTAACCTTAATAGGTTAGTTCTGTGGACATGATAACCCACTCTGAGAGCAACCTCTTTTAGCTCACTATTTTGTTTTTTTGTTTATTCAAATGACCCTTAGTGATTAGTCTCCCTAAGGGTGATAGGGAAATCCAGATGTGGATCCCTTGCAAACTGTACCATTGCTACCTGGGTTTGATTTCAAGTTAGGGAACCAAGAGGTCACCCCACCCTAAAGCTATGCGGGTTGGACCTGGCCAGTACTTGTATGGGAGACCACCTAGGAGACACCTATGCTGTGGCAAACTAGAGAAGGAACTTGTCACCCACTCCAGTATCTCTGCCATGAATACCAAATGGATTAGGATGGCCATGAAGATAAAGATGTCCTGGTATGTTAGGGTCCATGAGGTCACAGAGAGTCGGAAATGACTGAGCGTTGCAAAAAAAGGAGGATATCTTGTCTACCTACATGAAGCCTACAGCAAATTGTACAGAACACAAAATAAAGTTTCTATACCTTTTATTTAAGAAGGCTTCCTTCTGTTTTTTCTTTATTGTTATGTCAGAATTACACATAATGTAGGAATGACATACGTGTTGCTTAGTATTTTTATGATAAAATGATATACCGTATTGGTCCGAACATAAGCCGCACCTTTTTTCCGATTTGCGAGCTTGCGAGTTACGTATGCGAGATAAGGGTGCCAATTTGCATGCTTCAGACTGCGTTATTGTAGCAGTTGAATAGCGATTTACGGTTTTAGTGATTCTAACATCCTGTAAAGCTTGTAACCTGCAAAAAAAGTTACAGTACTAATTGGAAAGCCTGTTTCTTGCAATGAATGATCACTTTGAGAGTCTTTTTCTCTCCGATTTTAAGGGTGCAGCTTATATCTGAGTACTACCTTTTTTCTATTTTTTCACCTTGAATTTTACAGGTGTGGCTTATATGCGGGTGCGGCTTATATTCGGACCAATACAGTACTCACGTAACTTGCACCTTACCAGTTCCTTAATTATACACGAACACTAAATAATAAGTATTAAGCAAATTACTCAATTATAAGATTTACATTTTAGTTTTTAAGCCCTTTAACAGCATGTGCGTGCAAAGTGTTCTTTTCTTATCCCGTATTCAAACCATATGAAATAAACTTTACACTTGGCACAAACTTTACCAAATCTAAATATTTGCTCCATTTTTTTAAGCAAGCTTCACCATAGTTACACATTTGCCTTTTATTCACTTGCCTCAATTGTTTTAATTATTTTTTTTACAAGTTTAATGATTTTGATGTAGGTATGCTATATACAAGAAACTATTGAAAGACAATAACTGGGAATCATCAGATATCCATTTCTGCAAAACAGCTCTATAGGAATTTATGACAATCATATTTGTCTGCAAATTATAGCTATTTGTCCAAGTTACGTGTAAGCAATTTTGCGCAATAAATCTGCCTCAAAAGGTAATGTTTTTAAAACAAATCCACCATTTATACTAGATTTTTCACTTCAACTTCACTTTCTGTTAGAGTGCAAAATAAGTGATTTATTGACCTATCAAAGCAAGTAATTGTTCGACCAATCATATGTTAGCATCAGATAGCAATAGTTAATAACATCATCATAGTAAAAAAAAACTCTCATCCGCTGCAACTCAGGTTGGCTGTAGTACAAATGGCTTATTGTCATTTAAACATACATCTTAAACATAATGGTAATGTATAGAGGTATTTAGCATTGATTTTTCTTATTTGCTTGCGCAGCAAACATTTAAAGCATTTGGAAATTATATTAGAGGTAGATCAATTCCTACTTCCTATTATGATCTTCCTTCCCTGTATGAGATTTCCAATCAATGTTATTTAATACCAGTAATAAAACAGTTTTGATGTGTTTTAATTCCTTGATTAGTTATTAAGGCATTGATGAGTAGTGATGCAAGCCCTAAATTGATTATATATATTTTCAACACTATCTGTGTAAAAAATGTAATGTCAACCCATGAATCTTACTGCCAAAACATCCAACTGGAGTTTTATTATACCAAAGGTGAACGTTCATTGTCACCTTCCATTTTACAACGTAACAACTAACTGCCAATGATGTGTTAAAAATGGGAGATGTGATTCACTGCTTTCCTTAGCAGGAAGTGATAGGACTTATTCTTGCCAATACATAAATAAGATAAGACCAGGAGATAAGGACAATAGCATGTTGGAACCGTCAACCTTACAAGCTAGCATTTTACTATTATTAATACTCTTTATGTATAAACAATCAATATTTACAAGTATATTCCTTCTGTATATTACTTTCGTGTGGCGAAAATCGTCTAAATCAAGTTAAATTTGCGTTCCAGCTCACTCACAGACGTCCTGGCTGTTGCCCCATGCTGTCTGTGATTTTGTAACTTTTTGGGTGTATTTAGTGTGTTTTTTGTCCTTTTATTTCGGCCTCTAATCTCGTAAATTTTTGCGCCTCGTATCTTTTTTTTTCTAAGTCCCGCGTCTCGTATTTTAATGGCCTGCCTCGCTTTGCGAGGCTTGCATCAGCTAAGTGCTACGGTTTAACGGCTTGCCGCGCTGCGCTGAGAGCCTTTGCGCTCATCAGCTAAGTGCTACGATTTAACGACCCGCTTCGCGAGGCTCGCAGTGATGAGCACCTACGGCGCTCATCGCCTATGTCGTACGCACCTCGCAAAGCATGACGACGTCACGCACTTTGACAACTATTATATGTGATACTTACTGTATCCACTGTACTTAGCTCTACGGAATATATAAAAAAAAAGGATAATAGTAATAGTAATAATAATAGTAATAAAAATAATAATAATATGGGATTAAGTAATTTAGAAAAATGAATACATAAGAGGACAAATCATTAGCGGCAGTGAAAATGTGTGAAACAACAAAGTAAGCCATCAGACATATGTAAATGGAGTTGATAATCCAGAGAGTTAGCAATTTGGGGGGGGTGGTACTAAGCATCTCAAGTGCATCTCATGTTAACTCCTGATCTACTAAGTACTATTTCCTAGGAGTAAAACAGCACTTACTTTATCTCACCTTATCTTACCACAGGTGAGGAAGTGCTTTAAAATCCCCCAGTCTTCAATTTAATATAGCAGATCAGTTATCAGTTATTCTATATCACTTTTATTCTATTTAAATTACAGAATTTAACAGTCTTGGGCAGATACTTTGTAACCCAGATATGAAACGTTTACTTTAATATGTCCTACTACTACCACAAGTGTAATTTTCTTCGGGGCTAGTGTAATAACACTTGTACTTTTGAACACAATACTTTTTTTTGGCTACTCAACCCATCAAAGCCTTTTATTACAATATAGAGACTCTAATATATTTTTTCTCAACGGTAATCAGTGTACTGAGTTTTAAACTCACCTTAAGACTGCCCCACAAAAAGTCAGCAACAAAGGATTCCTCTAACCCATTGTAGTTGACATCTCAGTATATCATAATGTGGGATGTTTTCTCACTATGATCTGACTGAGAAGACACCCTCACTGTGAAAGGGAACTTGCAGGTGGAGGTGGAAGTATTTTGACCTGACTTTTGTGTTGGGCAGTTTTACTACATAAATTGATCTATATGTTTAGATGATTGCATGGAGCAAAATAAATAATCAAAGTTTCATTTAATGCTAGTTTGACATGAATATACTAAGTATCTCAAGTGCATTTCAAGTCATCCCTAAATTTACAATGCAATATGTCCTATGGAGAAAAAGCCCTTCTCAGCTCATCACAGGTAAGGAAATGCTTTAAAGGGACACTGTCATCCCAAAAACAAGATGGTTTCATCCAAAAGAGCATTACAAACTATGCACTGTACTAGCCTTTATTCTCTCCAGTAATAGTGATTTTGTGGCTAATGTTTGGCTTGATATGCTAATTTACAGCTCAGCGAGCTTGATAAGCATGAGGGTGGGCATATAAAAGAATGGCAGCATTGGTTGCCATTGTTTAGACACCACAGAGTCAGACACGCAGACTGTGATTTGAATTATCACATCAGTGATAATATTTAGTATTCAGAAGTTGCTCATTTGTATAAAATGCAGCAGAAACAACACTTAATTACTCAGGGATGATTGACTTAAAAAAATGTGCAATACAATGAATAGTCAGGTTTGTATGCTCTTTAGGAATACCTTAACTAAACAACTTGATTTTTCTTTTTGAACTCTGTGCATTTTTAACTTTACCATAGTTTGAGAAATTTAGCAGTGAGGTAAACAGAAAGCTTTAGTTTATGTGATATGGTCTAGTAGTAAATTATATCTAAAAAAGACAGGAAAATCATAGCCATAATATCCTGAGCGTCTGCGATGATTAGAGAACAAATAGGAAATCTCTAAGCCATGATCAAAAAACAATACTATACAAAAAATACTTCCCATATCGGAGCCATACCACAGTAAAAAACACTAAGAGCTATTTCTATTTTGATTAGATAATAAATACGAGGCACAGCTTTTTACGCCTAATTTATATCTTGAAATCATCCTTTGAAATGTTGAAATGACCCACGATATGTAGAGGGATCTTTTTCTTTTGTGTTTGGAGATATGATACTATCTGGTGGATCAATCTAATCTCTACTCATAGATGAAGTACCACGCTTTTTATTTGCATAAATCAGTATTTTTTTTTCTGTGTCGTTAGTGCTGATAACATTTCAATTATTTGCAGATGTTTTGTTAATACATGTGTGACTGTTTATTATAATGGCAAGATAATCATGTTCAGTTGAAGTAATAAAAGAAATAACATAGCAATTTATCACAGGAACAAGTGTGTCTAACTTAGTGCTGTCAAATATTTCTGGCAAAATGGAGATTACAAATGTTCATCTTTCTAGGATATGCAATCACAAGCTCTTATTTAAAGGAGTAATATGCCCAATAAACTAAGATTTTCAAGGCTGTAAAGTGGTTCTCTATTTTTCAAAGCTGCAAAGAACCAATGAGAATCTTAGTAAGACTGTCCCAATATTATACTACACTGTAAGGCTACATATAAATAGAGCTTGATTAGTATTTTGAAACCTTTTTAGATACAATTTCTGATTAAATGCCCCAAAAATGATCACTTACTGTATAATGGATCATGGATGGACATGTACATTAGTTTATATTACATTGTCACGTCAAATTAATTAACAATCTGATTACCCTTAAGTAAAAAAAAACGATTACAATCATCTTCAAATTGTAAACATATAAAATGGGTATACATCTCCCAGATAAGTGATTCTAACTAAACACTGTAGTAAGACTAAGCTGTCATTATACACTTGGGACAGGAAATAAAAGGAGGCAGGAAACTGATCTTTTAGAAGTAAATAATGTATATACTGTAATGCTTCAGGATATTGTATCAGAACTAATATCAATGATACTGAGTACGCTGATGTATTTATTAAAAAGATTAGAGGCAATTTAACAAAACAGATCTTGGATTATATTTTATTGGATTGCGTTTCTCTGCTTTTCTGGCACTTGAATACTTTTAGTAGTCCAAAAATTCAAAGAGCATAGAGTGTTTAATTACCTATAAATGCATTAAATAACCCATCACTCTACTACAAACTCAATGTTACTATATTTTATACGAGTATCTGACATCTCCCTCCGGCAGTCTATAAATATTTATTTGCAAGTTTAAAAAAAAATAATAATACAATGGCAATAGCTATTTAACTGTCCCTAAAGAAGGTGATTGGTCATACAGATTCATGATTCCCCATCTCCATTTCAAGTTTTGGCCAATACCTTGAAGAAGTAGTTTTAATGATTTCTGGAGAGCTATAAAATGACCCACAAATGTACAGGATGTGTTAATTGTCAGCAGAACAAAGCACTCCCAAACATGCAAGCAAGGGATGAAAGCAGCATTTGTGAGTCAGGGAGTCACTCATAAAAAACATACAGCAAAGCTTCATGGGCTTCTTCCCTTGAGCCATATTCCCACAGACAATGCTGTTACTAATACAAGTAGTAATTTGTTATATTTCAGACACTGATACAAAGATCTGACCATAGCCATTCTCCAATGTCCTGAACAGTTTCTAGACTGGTTATACTTGTAATAGATTACAGTATGTGTGTTCAGGACTATGGTGCAGATTCACTAAACATTATAGGGGATATACTTTTCCCCATTGTAGCCTTCAGTGAAGCATACTGCAGCTCATTTGAATCTACTCTAACCTCACCCTAATTATTATACAGACTCTATATGAGAGTTCGCCTCATCTGCTGTGTTGTGTGAATAGTCTTCTTCTTAATGGACCGCAGAAATCAAATATTAACTAGAAAGGGCATGTTTTTAATCCATTGCAATATATAATCCATAAACTAGTCTGTACAACTATATACAGTCCTGGGATCCAATCTAAAGACATTATTATTATCTTTTATTTGTAATGTGTCAACATATTCCGTAGTGCTGTACAGGGGATAAAAACAAGGAAAAATACAATGTTAACAAACTGTAGGAGATGGAGGGCCCTGTTTTGAGCTTAAAATCTTTGAAGAAAGTGCTTTTTCCCAAAGCACCCTACAAGATTAGAAACTCGCTACTTACGATCTAAAGGCATCCTCTTTTCTTGGTTTAAAATGTGAAAGCTACTAAATTGCTTGAACTTCCTAGTTCAACCATAAAGCACTTTTGTCACTTTATCAGAGAAGTATGTACTTATTTCTGTAGGTATTATATATACAGTGCAACCATATTATTTTATTTTTATATTTTTTCTTCCCTCCACCTAAAAGATTTCAGTTTGTTTTTCAGTTGAGTTGTACAGTTTATAGGTCACATTAAAGGTGGAAAAAGTTCTGAAATTATTTATCTTTGTCTAATTTTTTTACAGCACAGAAACCTGACATTTTAACAGGGGTGTGTAGACTTTTTACATCCACTGTAACTAATCCTATGGTACAGATTCGGAAGTAAGGACTGTGACTACAAAGGAGTTCAGGAGTGCAAGCTTATACAAGATGTAGCTTCTAGATAGAAAGGTTTCTATTTATCTGAAACAACTTAAAAGTAACATAAAACTTATATACAAATGTATAACTTTAGATCTACTGCAGACAACATTTTAATCTGATAAATAAACCAATTCCTATAAATTACTACTGGTTGTAAAATTGTAGTATACATTAGAGTACATGAAACAAAAATCTAAAATGACCAATTGTAAATATTAAAATATTATGCTTGTATTTTTTGTGAAAGTTTAAAGTGGTAACTATTCTTGGCAGCATTCATATTGCCTGGTATATCATATTTAGCCGAATATGGCCATATAATAATGTTAATGTTTTATTGAGTTGGTGCTAAATTATTTTATCTTGAAATCTGCACATTGTACTTTTTGACAGACATATCAGTTTTGTAGTATTTTAGTTAGTGGTTTACTAACAGTACTCCGTTAATGTCTAAATAGAAATCGAAAATTATTCTCACAGGATTTTTTGGACAGAAAGAAAGCTTTCAGTATTCTGGCGTGCGGTTACATACAATACACGCTTTTACAGATCAAATACAAGAAGCTGTAGGAGTGGGTTATTAAGATAACCTTTCTATGAATGCTGCCACTCAGTAATGAATTCAAGAAATGCATATTAATGCTTGTCTTCAAAGCTGATAGATCTGTCTATCTATACCATTCCCCCATGTAAGTAATCTATTTTACTCAGTACAATAATGTATACAACAATAAATATTGTAAATAGTGACATTGTACTAAGAAATGTCCTTAGAACATCAGCATATTTGAACCATTATTACCATAACTCTGGAGTACTGAGCAGTATTTGCACTCATTACATAAACTACAACTACTTTTACTACAATTTAACATATTGGTCAAAAATATTATTTATATGTATAAAATAGCATGTAAGTATTCCAACATAAGTACCAATGCCAAATTATAAGAATTATTCAACACATTGCCCTTTCGGATATCTGGCCCCATGTATGTGATACCTAATAATGCTAAATATGCTTATAATAATAAATATGCTTATACATTTCTCATAGGCAATATCCACATGGAATATACGTTTTAAACATTTGTACATTTTGATCTTGCCATTGGCATTTTCAAGTTTTGCTGGACTGATTAGTTTTGGGACTTTTGTTATGGCTTGAAATCTTTTTTTCAGAGCCATTACACTCTGTTATAAGCTCTTTACAATGTATGATTAGAATTCATATTCATTTGATATTTCCCTGTCTAGTGTGTTAAAAAACATATCACATATTATAATTGTCTAACTGCGATTCGTCGTCACGCTTCAGACGAATCGCAGTTTGACAATTATAAAGTGCTGCGCATTGCGCAGAGCGCGGCGCGAGCCGCGCATGCGCAGAGCGCGTCCCGAGCCGCGCATGCGCAGAGCGCGGCGCAAGCCGAGCGCGTCCCGAGCCGCGCATGCGCAGAGCGCGGCCCCAGCCGCGCATGCGCAGAGCGCGGCGCAAGCCGCGCTTGCGCGCAGCGCGTCCCGACACAAGTGAAGGAGGGGGGGGTAGAGGCACAGAGGGAGTGGGGAAGAGGGGAGGGAGAGTGGGGGAGAGTGGGGAAGAGAGGCACAGAGGGAGAGTGGGGAATAGGGGGGGGAGAGGCACAGAGGGAGAGGGGGGGGGAGAGGCACAGCACAGAGGGAGAGTGGGGAAGAGGCACAGAGGGAGAGTGGGGAAGAGACACAGAGGGAGGGGGAAGAGAAACAGAGGGAGGGGGGAGAGACACAGAGGGATAGGTGGGAAAGAGACACAGGGGAGGTAGAGGAGGGGGAAAAGACACACGGGAGGGAGAACAGGGGGAAGATACACATGGGAGGGAAATGGGGGGGGGGGAAGAGGGGAACAGACACAGGGGGAAGGGGGGAAAGAGACACCGGCCAGGGGGGAACAGGCACAGAGGGAAAGGGGGGAAGAGGCACAGAGGGAGAGTGGGGAAGAGGGGAGGGAGAGTGAGGAAGAGAGGCACAGAGGGAGAGTGGGGAAGAGGGGAGGGAGAGTGGGGAAGAGGGGGGGGAGAGGCACAGAGGGATGGGGGGGAGAGGCACAGAGGGATGGGGGGGGAGGCACGGCACAGAGGGAGAGTGGGGAAGAGGCACAGAGGGAGAGTGGGGAAGAGACACAGAGGGAGGGAGAAGAGACACAGAGGGAGGGGGAAGAGACACAGAGGGAGGGGGGAGAGACACAGAGGGATAGGGGGGAAAGAGACACAGGGGAGGTAGAGGAGGGGGAAAAGACACACGGGAGGGAGAACAGGGGGAAGATACACATGGTAGGGAAATGGGGGGGGGGGAGAGGGGAACAGACACAGGGGGAAGGAGGAAAGAGCCAGGGGGGAACAGGCACAGTGGGAGAGGGGGGAAGAGGCACAGGGGGGAGAGATACAGAGGGGGAGGGAGGAAGAGACACAGAGGGAAAGGGGGGAAGAGGTACAGAGAGAGGGGGAAAGAGGCACAGAGGGGGGGGGAACAGAGGAAGGGGTGAAGAGACACAGTGGCGAGACACACAGAGAGAGGCGGGGGAAGAGGCACAGAGGGAGAGGGTGGAAGACACAGAGGGTGAGGGGGAAGAGACAGGGAGGAAGAGGCACAGAAAGAGGAGGGGGAAGAGACACAGGGGAGTGAGAGGAGGGGGAAGAGACACAGGGGAGAGAGTGCAGGGGGGAAGATACACAAGGAAGGGAAATGGAGACACGAGGAAGGCCGGAACAGACACAGGGGGAGGGGGAAAGAGACACAGGCCAGGGGGGAACAGACACAGGCCAGGGGGGAACAGACACAGGGGAGGGTTGGGGGAGACACAGGGGGGGGAAGAGATGCATGGGAGGGAGAAGGGGGAAAGAGACACAGGGGAGGAGTTTAGAGACACGGGAGGGAGAGGGAGGTAAAAACACAGGGGGGCAGGAGATACAAAGGAGGTAGACGAGGTGGAAGGAGACACAAGGGAGGGAGAGGAGGGGGAAAATAAGACACGAGGGAGGAAGTAGACAGAGGGAGAGGCTCGCAATGAGCTCCAAAGGGGCTCATTGCAAGGCCTGTGATTAGCGCCAAAGGCGCTCATCACAAGGCCAGTAAAGTAGAGGGGGAGAGGCTTACATTGTGTGGCAAACAGCATTGCCAGGCTTCAGTTTTTATTGCCGTCATTTTTGACGGGCAAGTCGCTAGTTTCTAAATAAATAGTGAAGCAATGATAAAACTGTATCCTTAGACAAATCAGCATATTATATTCCTCCAACTACTACTGTGGTGGAGCTACTACTGGTGCAGCAGATGCAAAGCACTAGGGCCAACAATATCATCGAACCCTCAATAAGTTAGAACCTGGGAAATCTTAGTTTTTTTAATTGAGCATGATAGCTAACTACTTTATAGAAAGGTGGTATGACCACCATAGGGGTGATCTGATTATCTACATATATTTTTGGCTTTCCTAGTGATCACAAGGGGTGGAAAGAGAAGTTGCAAGGAGGGCCCAAAATTAATTTGCACTGGGAGTCTCGGTTCACTACCTCTACCACTGCAATAACCCATTTCTTCTGCCCCATTTTGCTGTCCCTCCTGAAGCTTTTATATCCTTATATATAGCCATATTTAAATACTATCCATTCTCTGGGGTTTCTTGACATTGTAATGTTTTGTCTTGTGACCTTTTCATTGTGATTATATATAAATATGTTTATGTCTATCTGTAAAACAATTTGGCCTTGACACTCTTGGCAAATGAATTGGCCAGCTCTGATCTAGAGGAATAATACATTGCGTACTCCATCCAAAAGTAAGTATGAGGGATTGTTATGTTTTATTTGTATAGTGCCAGTAGAATGTGTAGACCTAGGGTCCAATACATGTGGATAAAATGTGTACATACATTTTGAAGACAATAAGTAAGGAACCGATTAAGTGAGTAGAATAAGATGCACACTCACTCTACTAAAAAAAAATATAATAGATGCTCTAATTTTATTTTTACTTGTATAGGATCCTTTGAGTGGACAGTTTATCTGCAGAGAAAAGTTAAATGTGAAAGTGTAGAAGGACAGACTAATCACAAAGATATTGGTACTACATTATTTTAATGACATAACCAAAAGGGCCCAAGATACAATACCATGTGTACTACCAAATTATAGATGAAGATTGTATTTTTGTTTGATTAACCATGCAAAACTTGGCAATAAAATCTAAATTTTGTTTTCCAAAATAAAAGCAAGACATTCCAGGGGAGGTAGAGCTTAACAAATGTTTGAAATTACAACTGATGCCCAGTGAAAATGTTCTCCATATGCTTTGGAGGTGAAATTTAACCAACTACAGATGTGACCTTTATAACCAGAAATTCTCACATGAGGTTTTGGTATATACAATCAAATGTGAATTGATATTGTTATGGCCAAAAAGATGTCATGTATGAAAGCTCTGATCATACTCATGCAGCAACAGATGTAGTTTATATTAATTTAAGCTGAATAAATCAGGGTTATCACACATTTTGAGGGGAGGATATACATTTTAATCAATTTGACTCAACTACATAATATTGAAGACAATGTAATTTGGGACTCAAACAATCATCACACTTAAAAGATGCACCAGTTTGGCATGGTTGCTTGACAAGCTAAATATTTTATAACTGGAAAGGCTGGATCAATATTGGGTCATTATTTTTGCTAAAGTGAAGCTTCCTAGTTGTGGGTGTGCAGGTAAAAATCAATAGCCAAATAAGGTTCAAAACCTCAAAGTATTTTTGGAGTTTCAGACTCTCTTTAAAATATTACATTTAAATCAGGCAGTATATAGATTTTACCATTGTGTATAGTTGTAAAATTAGCTGAACTTGAACTTTAAGATTAACAGTCACAAATATGGCATCATTTCAAAATATAAGTATAATTTAAAACCATTAGTTTTACAAAAAAACTTTATAAATTGGATGTTGATAAAAAAGTATTTTCTTAGAATAAACTTTTACATTTGTAATTTTTAACTGTCAATTGGCCTTGCTTCTCTCTTCAAATATGATATTGTTATGTTAGCCTAACCATTGCTAATTAGTTGCTGGGGAATTTGCACATCTTCCGAGTATTTGACGTACAATGCTGGACACTGTTATCTGCCTTCACCCTCCTACAATCACTCTGAGTAAATAACATAAGTAGGCAAAAATAAAAAAAAATTACAAGCAAGGTGGGAAGGTCAGAAATCCTTATTGATAGACAACATTTATACGTTTACTGTAGGAAAATGCATTTCTAATGACATTCAAAATACTACTCATAATTTTAAATTTTACCATATTTAGAGCCTTTTCTGCGACCCTTTAATATGCCAATATTTAAGGCATTACAAACAAATAATGAAAGATTTAATGGTAAACATTACCCATCGATATAAGTTAACCACTTGTGGCTGTGTATACATAAATTACATGACCATCGCCCCTACATCCCAGCCAAGTATTTTGGAGCCGCACTTTAAATCAATGACTTTTTATGAGCTGAGCATCATGGACATGCTTTACTTATAGTTATTATGGCACGGGAATACTGCATAGTCTAAATACAGAATGTTTGCAATTTTTATGAGGATTGAATCACTGAAGGTTAAATCAGAGAGCACTCAACCACAAAAACTGCATTACCCATAGTGTCAAACCCATTATTGGTTGATAAATGCAAAGTGAAAATACGTAATCAAATGGAATTCCAAAATAGCACCTTACCTTAAACACAGTTATAGGGATGTCAATGATAATGTAGATAAGATCCCCTAGAGCCAGGCTGGCTATCAGGGCATTTGGTCCATTTCGCATGCACTTGTTCTTGTAAATTATCCTGAGTAGAGTGGCATTCCCAACCATTCCGACAATGAAAATAGCACAAGATAAGATAGTGTTGATATATTTGAAAACATTGTTTATTTTAGTCTTCACCGGGCACAGGGCAGCCGAGGATATGTTTGACCTTCTCACAGGCACTGAGTAGTTCAGATTCATCATAGTGAAACCTCCATTGCCATCAGTCCTGTTATGATAGTATTCTCCCATAGTATTGCTGAAAGCAATTCCAGTTAACACCAACAAAACAGTAAATCTCAGAATGACAGCCCCCATCGTGGAGGGTGTTTGAAATTCAACAAATCTTGAGAAATAGGTCCTTTCTCAGCTAGGATCTCAAATGCTGACCTAAAAGAGAAACACAACAATTGTAAATAAACATATATTGCAAGATATTAATTTCTGTATATATATCTATAGACCTGGTGAGCAATATAATACCTTTATGTATGCATTTACATGTCTAAAAAGGCCATAAAACATACTACTACCTCAAAACTGAAATACAGTAATTCCATAGCAATCTAAGAAGCTGAGTGGGACATGTACATGAGCTTACAATGGGTGGAATTTACTAAGCATTGCAAGTGGCACAGATTAGGTTTGAAGAACTGTGATCTTAATTGTTCCCCATAAGATTTTTTGTTGTTGTTGTTCAGTCCTTCAGACGTGTCCATCTCTTGGTGACCATCTGGATGCAGCACCCAGGCATGTTTATCTGTATTTTTGGGTGTGCTTATCCATATGGTTTTCGTGGCAAAGATACTGGAGTGGGGTGCCATTTCATTCTCCAGTGAACTGGGATTTGTCTGACCTCTTTGCTATCATCTGCCCATCTTGGGTGACCCTATATGGTATAGCTCACAGCTTCATTGAGGTACACAAGCACCTTCACCATGACAAGGTTGCGATCCAGAAGGGATGATTGGAAATAGTGCACAGCTCAGTCTGCTGAGATGCTTAGTAGATTCTCTCCAACGTATCTCATTTTTTAGTCCAGTCATTTTAAAATAGCCACCTTTATAGCATACGGCTGCTGTTAAAACACAGCTTTTGAGAATAGGAAAAAAATGGTTATGCATAAGTCAAATCCCCTGCCAGAGACAACACTAACTGTTTGATCTCTTTGGATCTCATCAGTGTGGGGAGGTTGCTAACTAATGCCATGAATTTTGGTATAAACTCTATTAACCTCAAATAACTATAGATCTGGAACTGAAAACAACCCACTGAGTGCAATTCCTTACTGATCATATTTTATGGGTATTTTATTGCTATTGCATTGATAACTTGTAAAATCAGTGAAGGGTCTGTAAACATTACTATAAAACAATTTTGTAACTTCATCCATCTTCTCTGTTCTAAACAGGACTCTAGTTTTGTCTTACACTGTCAAATGTATTACTGCTGTGTAACATTTGCTAAAGTGTACTGTATTATAAATATTATGCTAGTCTGTAACAGAAATTATACAAATATGGAACTAATGCCTGTCTAGAAGATATGGTGATTCTTTAATTAGCTAAAAAGGGCTGTTTCTTACAAAGTCTGTTGTGACAGTTTTCATACAGTAACATTCTGTGATTTGTCAAGCACATAATAGCTGCCCTTTCCCTCAATATCCAGTCCTTTAATGAAATAGGTATGATGATGGGCCATGTGTAGTAAATGGGGAGAGGTGAAACACATAACTACAATTTGTATTATGGCCATATGCATTTGTGTTGAATTGTGTAGCCAAGAAGCATGCCCACTCCCTTTTCCAAGGGATTTGGATATGCTTTTCACTAGATGAAATGGCTTCCCTTCCATGTAGGCATTATTATTAATCATCTGAAAACAGAAAACTGGGAAGCCTAGTCAGCAAATAAGAAAAACTAAACAAGAGTAATGTTATACTCTTATTTATATCATCCACCCCTAACTGGTGCACTTTTATAAACAGTCTCAATTACAATCATCTGATTTTCCCATTTGTGGTTATATGGTTTGACCAATAGACAAAGACTACAAACTTCATCAAATATATAGTTGTGGATCATACGATGTTGGTCACATATGTGAGCCTTGCAAAGTGAGGCAAAGCAGCTGCGCAGCACTTAGCAGCGTCAGCATCACAGTTTTGCGAAGCGAGGTGAAGCAGCCATGCAGCACTTAGGCTGCAATGAGCGCTAAAAGTGCTCATTGCAGCCAACGGCGTCATCACACATGCGAGCCCAATCGTGCAACCGAAGGTGCCCAGAGGACCAAAAGCCTCACATTGCATGGCAAACAGCATTGCCAGCCTTACAATTGTAATCCTGTCGTTTTTGACGGGCAATTTCCTAGTAAGATTATATTGCACTATCTTTCCCTATTGCTAGTATAATCTCTAATGCTTACATGGAAATGTTTGTGTTAATTGGCTGGTGGTTCTGAATATAATTTAGAAACATAAATATAGAAAAATGTATGCAGTTTACAGCACTCATATGGAGCCTATGTTGGATAGAAATGTTAGGATAAAATCCAATTGTATCCAATAAAAGCAGTTTGCTTCATACATCTAGAGCATTTCTTGTTTAGCATCATGTTTGAAGCAGGGACAGTTTGATAAATAGCCACTATAGTATAAAACTTTGTAGTAATTGTAATGGTAACAATATCCTATGTATTATGCTTGTGAGTTTATGAGACAAAACTTTTTAAATAAAAATAAAATAATGTATGGGTCTTAGATCATTAGACAAAGAGCGTAGTGAACTTGTCTCAGGCAACCAAATGCAGAATGCATTAATAACAGAAATGGTGGGAAATGTCAAACAAATTGATTATCTCAAGGTAGAGCAATATGCTGCAGACAGTTAAGCTTTTGGCTCCATTATCCCTTCTATGTCAGAGTGTCTGCACACACAGGACTGCAATATGTTTTCAGCACCTCGAGCAGTAAAATGATAACACAGACTTGGTTCCCGATATCTTATCTGAATGAATTCAAGCTAAACACAGGGAAAGTGGAGGTTTATCTGTCAAACCCTCCCTGCTGTAATTCTGCAGCATGCTTCAATAGGCACCCACCTGAAAACAAACAGTAAATTATCGATGAAATTAATACAATTTTTCTTTTATTATTCTTTAATTTAGCTCTGGAATTTCACAAATTACACAAACCCTAAAATAAACACTAGATTACGTTTTTAACAACAATATAGCACTTAAATTGTTAGCTTTTTTCCATATCACATCAGATGTGTTGGCAACGTACTGAATTTGTCAAAACAGTAATCCAACTTTGAGAAGAACAGGCTTTATTCAAGAGCCTATCACATGTAAACTCAGATTAACTAAGCCTTGCACGGCTTCAACGCAGATCACTGAAGGATGCAGAGTCTATTTCTTATGGGGATATTGTCACTACAGGCCCAATGAACCAGTTCATAGACCCTACCCTGCTAAGTGAATGTGGGCTATAGGCTGCCTGGAATCAGAGAAGGGTCAGCATTCATTAAGCTTCATGTAGTCTGCAAAGTGGTTCTTTGATGCTGCAATAACTTTTACCCAAAGAAAATAACCATTACAGACTGGAACCACTTTACATCCCCTTAGTGAACTATATCCTTTATTCTATAAGCATGTCATTGTTGCCCTTTAGCTTGACACCTAATAGTACTATTAGGTATAATGGAACTACTATCAACCAAGCTGCCAAAACATGGAGTAACATTAACTCCTAATTGTCTTTTTAAAGTCACATTAATCTTCTTATTGAAACCTGACATAACACTGCAAATATTGTCCAATTTCTCTATCATGTCACTACTAAAGGATGTATTCTATCCTGACAAGCTAGGAACTTGTGCCATTTCCACTGATCTCTCCCCTTCTTCTAATCCCTTTTTATTCTGCAGTCAATAATCTATTTGTTGTCTAAAGCAGGACTTGACCTTATCAGACTCAAATTGTTTTTCTACCTTTCCACAAATCAACTTAAATTTCCTCTAACTGTAATGTCTCTTTTCTCATTATCTCCTCCATCTTCCTCACCCTCATGCCTCTATCACTATGCACTTGGTGGTCACATGTTCCCACATCTCTGCTGCTTTCTTCATCCTTAAATCCTTTTCTGAGTGTGCTCTGTCTATGGAGCTGCCACACATTCCTCCAGGTTCACTAATTTGCTGAATGGGTTGTGAATGGCTGAAATGGCAGTCATTGCAGCCTTTAGTGAAATGTAGGTGTATGTAGTGGATGCAACCAAAACAACTTAAAATATAAATATAATTTCCCTTTTAAATTATTATAACGCTGACATTGAGGAGTATTGCAGCCTCACATTATCATTTGCATGCTAAGGTTTTAATTAATACTGTTATGCAAATACTAGTAAAAGAACCACATAATAGCTTTACTTTTAATATAGACAAAAATAATTTCCAAATATAACATGTCCATATTTCCCTGAGTAAATGTTGGATGTTATGAGACCTATGTAGTCTGTATATTTGATTTACCTAAAAAAGTTGGGCTAAAGGACTCATCAGGTGGCTTTGTGCTTTTACCAGACATGATTGAATTCCTTTACTGTGTTTGACCCTATAATTTCCGCCAAAGGCTGTTTCATTTATTTACTACATTTTATGTAAAGTTGTATTTTTGCACATTACCGTAAATCTTGTTCTTGCATTCCTGCTTTTCTCAAGGATACTTCCCTCCTGAACTATGACAGTTATAGCTATGCACATCTCTAAATGAATTCCAGCTTGTACTTGAAAATGACAAACATTTCAGTGTATTTTCTTGGTATTTATTTTTTATATGTAAAAAAACTCTTCTATATATTCATTGCTTCTCTGAAATAACAATCACCAACAAATGCATTCAGCTGAGACATGTCCATGATCTCCCAGATCTCTCCTTTGCCCCCTTCTTGAAGGCTGTGTTGTGTTGCACAAACTAAATATTTGGATTGTGACTCTGGGAATCACGTTCATTACAGGATGAAACGTATCCGCACAGCTATTTTAAGCAAGAACATGGAAGTATGAGAAAAGAGCACAGACATAAATTTAGCCAGATATTGTATAGCATTAGACAAGTACATAGCAAGTATTATACTAGTGATGCGGCCAGGAACACTGTAAGAAATTCTTTTATTGGGGAGCACTTATAGAAAGAGAAATAGCAGAGGCTGCTATCTGATAGATGAAATTGAATATAAAGCAGACATTGAGGGGTATTTTCTAAGCAATCACAGGGGTGAAGTAAATGTTTGCTTAGTAAATACAGGGATGCACATCACATTCACTGTGATGCTTACTAAAGCCCTCCCATTGCTTGGGACTTTAAATTGCATCTCCCTTTCTAGGACCTTTCCTTTGGGCAAAATGTTGATGGAAGTGGATCCATCCTCCAAGGAAGCTTTCGTTCTGGTTTTGCACAGTTTTCTGCCAAAATTGTATTTACGTTGGCATGGGGACTAATCCCTTGGTATTCAAAATAATAGTCTTCCTTAAGTTTACATAGCTAAGAAAAGACATGCTATATGAGGCTCATTATCCCTATTGCTGTATGGTATACTTTTAACAAGTTAATTTAATTATTTTACTGTTATGTGATAAAAAAAAGTAAATTATTCACATTCCGCTAAAACACTAGCACAGTTTAAGAATCCTAAATTTGTATGGTACAACTGATTGCATATTAATGAAAAGTTACATAATGTAACTTCAGTCTAGCATCTCTTTACTTTGTACAATGAACAAGGAGGGCTTTAGCTTCCCTACACTCCAGGAATTATATAAATATTCTATTTTATAAATATACACAAATGCTGTACCAATCTAACACTCCCTGGATGAGTCCTCTACTTTGCATTTACTCCGATACTCTGTCTATACTGTAAGTAGTCTGGTGAATGTCTCAAGTTCTAAATATATAAACTTGGGATGACTTCCACAAATCTGAGGAGCTTGGTGAATATACAAATAAGTGATTCCACCACTAGAAATAATAATCCTTTTTCTGGGTCTTATATACATTACATTATAAATAGTTCACCCATCAATAAAGCAACAACAGTTGTTTTACAGCCCAAAAACTGCAGTCAGATTTATAAAAAGCTTACAGTCAGATTATAGGTGGCATGATTCAGAAGCCTAAATCATGTATATATATGTGTTTGAAATTAATATCAGCATACTATTACTGAAAAAAATATTTTATTCCATACATTGCTTAGTTTCTAAACCTGTAAAATCAAGTTTCCCAGTGATCACTTAATTGCAGTACTTATAAAATCACCTATTTTCTTAAATGTTGTAGTGAACAAGTGAAAGATGCAGAATCTGGGGATAATTACTAGCTTCCTCAGTTGTCCCAGAAAACACATATATTGTATGTTGCATTAACAAATGCAGTATCTCACAGATCATGATAGATACAGAATAACAATTTTCAAAGAAGATAAACATTTATTAAGCTAGATACAGAATATGATTATAATATTTATGAAACTAGACACAGTTTGACAGGATCAAACAAGATACAGTGGTACATAATATTCCATGCACAGTGACTGCATTGCTGAAGCTCTACTCCAATGTCTTCCAATGCACTATAATGAAAGTTTCTTACACACAGTATATAAACAAGAAGAAATAGAAGTTGAACAGGGACATTACCATCTATTGAGTGTTTTCTCCCAGAAAGACGGATGTGTAGAGGTCCTAGAGCGTGTGAAACTGATACACCATAGAAGCAACTAGTCTCCAGCTAGCTCAGCTCAGCAGCCCACACTATGATATACTAGGGCTGAGATCACAGCTCTGTCTGTCCTGTCCCAGACCTCTGAATGGGTGGGATGAACAATCTCCACCTCCTGCTAAAGACAAAGAGGGAGAGCAGGGAAATGCAACTCAGTACATGCTGATCCCCTGCCAACCTAAGCACATACATCAAACACAATCTGCCTTCAAGGCATAGCAAGATGTGAGCTGCTTAACCATTTCCTGCCCTAAGTCTCTGCAGGCATTTTGTTTACACTTATAGAAGCTGACTACCTCCCTTTGCTTCCATTTGGGGAAAAAGTTTTTGTTGCATGTAGAGAAGAGTAAGATAAGAATGAAGGGTGAGACTTGGAGATATAATCACTTTTAATGCTGCTGTGCAGTTGCTTTGTGTTGCTGATGGATGTAGACAAGAATAAACTCACTCAAGGATAAAGCACTGATATGCATATAGGGGGCTGCTGCTGAAGTGCAATGCCATGAGAAGGCTGTCAAGGTGCTGCCCTTGATAATTCCTGCATGGATACTGGCAGCTAATGCTAAGCCTAAAAACACATTCATATTGCAATATATAGTTTCACATACCCTTAACTAAAATAATTGTATACATTGTGGGGAATTTACTAAGAGGATGCATGTTAATTCATGATTTACCATTATTATAATTATTATTATTTCCATTACTTGTAATACACATCACACATTAGGGCTACTCAGGTCTATATGTGATTACTAAATCTCAGGTATTATTATTTATTCTCTTTATTTATATCACACCAACATATTCCGTAGCGCTTACAGGGGTTTAGTACATGGCAAAAAACAAACTTGACACCTTATAAAGAATGGAGGGCAGTGTTTTGGAGCCTATAATCAAAATGCACATAGTGCTTGTTTCCAAGGCACGGACACAAGATTGAAATCTCGCAAATTTACAATCTAAGGGTTTAGGTGTGATACAAGAGGGTGACAAATGCAAAATGGCAACGTCAATGCAATTTGTTTAGTCAATTGGTATTATAATTAAGTCCGCGATGCGGCATGTTAATGCTGGATTTAACAATTTGTATCCATGGTGGTTAGGATTTGTTGCTTTCACCACTGTGACCTGGGTTCAATTCCAGTCAGGGAACCAAGAGGTCACACCACCCTGGAGCCAAGCAGGGTTGGTCCGTTCAGTACTTGGATGGGAGACCACCTAGAAATACCAGAAGTTGTATGTTGTAGCCCACTGGAGAAGGAACTGGCAACCCAGTCCAGTATGTCTGCCATGAAAACCAAGTGGATCTGCAGGATCATGGACATAAAGATGTGCGTGGTGTGTTACAGTCCACGAGGTCACAGAGAGTCAGAAAAAACTGAATGATGCAAAAAAAAAAAATCCACCCTATTACACATCACAAACAGAGTAGTGCATTCGTGTTTTAGCGGTCAAGTATGTGCAGCGTAACAGCTGTTTACATTGGAGCAGTGCAATTGCATTTAAAAAACACAATGCGAATTGTCAATGTGTTTAAATTGCACACAGTAGTAGTTGGCAAAGATGCAATGGTTGGCCTTATATCATTACTGATGTATAATGACAACAAACCCAGCAAAATTGAAATATGTCCATGAATTATTATCATCACCACATATTAATAACTTTTATTTATAATGTCTGTCAACCATATAATACAATTATTAAAAAGTAATATTAATATAAATAAAATGTACTCACATTATATGTAATGTATATAATACAGCATATCCTTTAAAGTAGCTGTGTTTAAAATTGGATTGGATTAAAGAGTGAATCATTTGTGGGCTCATTTACATGTCCCTGCCCAGGTTCCCAGAATGTAGTACAATACTGTATTATTCTGAATGCTGAGCAGAAAATATTTTTTTTTTTACTTATTTAAGATGTTCAAATGTGAACACAAATGTACTATTTATTTACTGTACTGCTGTACAGTGGAGGGCTTCAATCAATCTTTTGCCCACCAAATGCTAAATGATGATGTGGTTAATAGCCTTCCTCTGATGAGAGCGATTAAAGATCGGAACAGCTGTCTGTGGTCTCCTAACTTGTGCATAATCTATCCTATGCAATGCTTTAAAGCTGTGTAATACAGCAGGCATACACTTAAAAGGAGCCATGTTTAAAATGGGATTAAAGAGTGAAACCTTTGAGCGCTCATTTACATGTCCCTGCCCAGGTTCCCAGAATGCAGTGCAAATATCTGTATTCCACAGATTTCTTTTTTTTAACTTATGTTTGACATTCAAATGTGAACACCTATGTACTATTTATTTGCTCTCCCTCTCTCTATCACATATATAGCTCTCAGCAGCCAGGCTTGCTAAAAACCGTTGGTAACGCAATGTGAAAATTGCGGGGTCGCGTAGCTAGCCCGTGAAGGCCGCAGTTGTGGGCCGCTACCGCAGACCTCGCGAAGCAAGGGCCGCGGTTGCGGCCAGGCAAGGAGCGCCAAAGGCGCTCCTTGAGCTGGTGAAAATGAGCGCCACAGGCGCTCATCCCTACGTCCCTGTACGACTTAGGCAGGGAGCGCAGAAGGCGCTCACTGCGCTGGTGGAGAGGAGCACTGTAGGTGCACATCTCTACGACCCCGTAGCACTTATTCAGGGAGCGCCGAAGGAACATCAGCATATTGGTTGCTGCATATATATTCTTCAGCATATTGGTTGCTGCATATATTCATAGCAAATAGGTAAAGTATATTAATTTATGAGTTCAGTAATTAATTAATTATAATTACAAAAATACATATACAGAAAAAATTACAAAACACCACACCACAGTATCGCAATAAACGCCAAAGCCGTTCGCCGCACGCCAAACAAGGAGCGCCAGGGGTGCTCAGGGAAGCAAAACTACACCAGGGGAGAGCCTTGAAATGAGTGCCGAAAGCCTATAAGCATGGACCTTGCAATCAGCGCCAAAGGGGCTCTAACAACCAAAAATACACCAACCCAGAGGCTCATATATCATTCATAATTTGCATAAAAAATTTTTATATTTCCAAAATCCTGAAAAATGTAATCTACTTTAAGCTTGAGCTGTGTTGAAAGAATTTTTCTGTTATATTTAGCCGTTTATGTTCTATTTTAATGGCTGAATATTGGTGATATAATTTTATAATATTTATAATATAAATTATATAATATAATATA
Organism: Discoglossus pictus; assembly: GCA_027410445.1. Classification (NCBI taxonomy): domain Eukaryota; kingdom Metazoa; phylum Chordata; class Amphibia; order Anura; family Alytidae; genus Discoglossus; species Discoglossus pictus. The sequence continues at coordinate 138,275,339 of CM050163.1, forward strand.
ATAATATTATATAATATTTAACTATAAAATATACTGGTATTGCGAGCTTGTTATTCAGCATCTTGCGTAGTTAAATGCAAAATTTGTGTTTAGTATAAAGAGTTTTGGTAGGATTCCTGCAAAGCATTAACCACATATGTGCCTGAAGTTTATTAGATTTTGATTGCTTTTATTTCTTAAAAGTGTTTTAGCCGGGCGTTTTTACCAAATACAAACTGACAGCATTGTTTGAAATATTTCCCTGCAGTGTAGCAAAGCAAAACTGTCAATTTTAATTAAATATACTGGTTGAAATTAGGTTTACTCTTATGTAGATGTATAAAGTGGCATCTAAACAATGGCAGAGAAAAAGTAAGTATTTTTCAACTTTCCTTTAAGCTATGTTATTTTTTTTAATTCTACTACAAAATGATACTAAGGATAATACTATCATGGTGAATTTCACAAGCATATTTATTTACACCGTCACTAACCAATGCTCCAGAGTTTCTGTGAACTCTCTCTGTATTCCCCTTTGACCCCAGTCTGTCTAACATTATAACATTTTTAGCATTTCTGCTGTATCCATTGGAACCCCTTAATCTTCACAGCTTGATTGCCATTACAGTAAAGAACATTTGTTTGCTGAAGGGGAAATTTTCTTGCCTCTAATATCAGGAACTTAACCTTAGATCTTGCCATTTACAAATACTTTGGGACAAAATCCCCCCAAATAACACTCTATATTGATTGTTTATATGCTGAAATCATATCTACTGGTGAGGAGGAGCACTTTAACTGTGTAAACAAATATAATTATTTCCTCATAGACCTCAATGACATTTCTGATTAAGTACTTAATAATGGGCCACTGAAGTCCCTGTGTTTGCCCTTCATTGAGTAAAAGAGCGCGCACATATTAGTCTGTTACTTTTTAATTATTATTATTTATTATTAACTTTTATTTGTAACACGCCAACATATTCTGTAGCGCTGTACAGGGGATAAGAACAAGGAAAAATACACTATTAACAAACTGTAGAAAAATACAATATTTTAAACCTTTGAATACATCGCCTCTACTATGCCCACCAGGAAGTGCAAGCAGTATAGAGCAGTAATATAATTTGATATCCCTGCTAGTGGCTGAGAGTTTACTACTTGCTCTCTCAGGGCTCTATTATTTGGCTCCCATAAGAAAAGATCTGAGTGACGTTAACTGGTCTGGTCTATAAAATTAAACTCATACAGCCTTATTAATTTGTGATTCGGAAAATTTAAAAGGGCTCTATTTAAGCACATAGCATATTTTTATTACAGAAATTTTTAGTTAGTGAAGACCTTGCTTTTGGATAGAAGTTCACTAACTTACAACTTCTGTAAAAATATGCTATGAGCATAGATAGAGCCCTTTTAAGTTTGCCAAACCGCAATTTAATATGGCTGATAATGTCCAAATGTCCCTCATCAATATATGCTACCCCTATGAGCCCAATCATATTAAGGAATACTCCCTACATACCTGTTATCCACTATGAGCCTGCATATCGCTCAGAATTCCCCTCTCAATATCAGCTACCCCTATGAGCCTTTGAGCCCCCATCCCACACCACTTTGCTTTAGTGTGGGGGTCTATTAATCCCATAGTTGGCCCAACCGACCCCTATGGAGATCCCTATAGACCCCATGTTAATCTAAAATGAATCCCTATAAAATAGGGGTTCCTATGAACCCCCATAATCTAATAAAAATGTAACAATGAGGTCCTTATAATTTAGTATAACATAGTGGTCCTTAGTTACCCTTGTGGTATAGAGATTAATTTTAGGTGCCATGGAAGTCCAAAGGGATTTAATATATCATGGGGGCCCATAGGGATAGAAATGCTATAGGGCTTCATTTTAGATACAATGGGGCTACATAGGGACCCCATGATTATGGTATAGTATACCAAAAGGGTCCATATAAGGTTAATTTAAGGTGCCACGAGAGTCCATAATGAACCCCATGGTAAAGGAGTTAATACTAGGGGTCATGGGGGTCCAAAATGACCCCTATGGTTTTATTTTAGATTACAATGGGGGTTTATAGGGAATCCCATGGTAACAGGTTAAACTTAGGCGTCATGTGGGTCCATAGGGACCCCCATGTTTATCGATACAGACCCCATAGTGACCCCTGTGGGTTAATAGACCCTTACACCACAGCACATGGGATGGGAGAATGACTTATAGGAGGTGCAGCTATAAAAAGGGAATCCCAGGGATTACCTAGGTTTATAGGGGAAGTGGGTATTGAAGGGTTATTCCAGGGAATACCCAGCTTACAGGGTGTAGTGGATCAATGGTGGAGGGGTTATAAACTCCCTGCATATGTTTTATTGAAATCCTTCCCTGCCATAGGAAGGGGGTTATAAAGAAAGATGAGGATGTGGGAGCATGTGTGGCCTATGGAGACTCAGAGTCCCCTGTGAGTAGGCTGTGAGCACACGTTAGCTCTGGAGATGTCTGGGCAAACCCTTGTGGGTGCAAGTCAGTAAGATTTACAAGATTCTTTTTTTTTGCAAAAGCCATAGAATAAGTATTTAAGTTAGTTTTTCAAACCCCCCCTAGCTGTGATTCAGCTTTACGGGAGCTCTTAAGGAAGCCATGGAATAGAACCCAAGGTCAGGAAGAATAGTCTCTATCCATGATGTTCCAGATCTCCTGGGCAGGCACTCGCTGTCAGTCAAAAGGCTTCCCATATACTTGATTGGGGGAAACACCCCTGTAACCTGATTGGTTGTAGTAATGAAGCAGAACTCTTCCCCTCATCTCAGACCTAGAACAGGCTGTGAGTAGGGTCTAAAATCTTTAAGATCTTTACAGTGATGTGGTCCAAATTGTGCTGAATTAAGAGGCCCTTTAAAGTGGACATGCAAATGTAGCAAAAGCCCAGAATTCTGTATAATGTTTGTCCAACTTGACTTTAAAATGTGAAAAATAGCCTAAAACAAATATTTGTTTTTACATACTGCTCCATGCCAGTTATTTCAATATGCATTTAATAAAATGGTCTAGTGTAGAGATAGCCAAATTGTGGATTGCAAGCCGCCACCAGTAGTCTGTGAGTTTCATTAAAATGGTCAAGAGAACAATAACAAAAATATGAAATATAATCAATAAACATTAACATAATGTACTGGCTTGAGTTAAGAGTTATTGCTTTCGGTAAAGTGTTACTGCGTTGGTGTAAATGTTACTGTTGCGTAGGAAGTGTTACTGGTTTTCCTTAAGTGTTACAGGTTTGGGGATATTTTTTGCAAGCTTCGGCCTCGTTTTCATTCTTTTGCGTTTTTTCGTCCGCCATATTTTTCTTGCTTAGGCGATTTTCCATTGTGAAAAAACGACAAATATGCCTCAAATTTAGTTGCAACCTCGGTCACAGGCTCCCTGGCTCTCCTCCTCAGCTGTGTGTGAGTGTATAAGTGAATTTGAGGCATATTTGTTGTTCTTTTTCAGCTTTTTGCTGTTTAGTGATTCGGCCGTTAAAGTTGTATTTTTGCAAGGCCCAGAGTCCATATACGTGCATCTGGTCCTAAGTCCTGCGGGCCGTAATTTTGCGTCCCTCACTAGTGCTGCAACGAGCGCCTTCGGCGCTCATTGCAGCTTAAGTCCGGCGTGCCTCAACTGCTCGCCTCGCTTTGCGAGGCTCGCAGTGCAACAAGCGCCTTTGGAGCCCATTGCAGCCTAAGTCCGCGTGCCTCAACTGCTCACCTCACTTTGCACGGTTCACAGTGCAATGGACACCTTCTGTGCTCATTGCAGCCTAAGTCCCGCCTGCATCGCAGTGTCGTGCCTCAACTGCTCGCTTCCCGCAACGTGACCAGCGTCCTTGAAATGACAACTATATATGTGATAAGTGTTCATGCTCTACTCCAATATCCATGGCATTCCACATGATAAACAGTCAGACATGAAAATCATTAGAGGAAATCTGAGCTCATGCATACACGCATGCATCATCATGTTGAGCAATCAAACCATATAGAAAATGGATAAAAAATATTAAAAACAGCTGTTTTAACTGTTTTATAATCATTTTAAATGATTTAGTATTTAGAATTTACAGTAAATATAAACAAGAAAGTATACCACAACAGTAAATTATAGCATGCATTTTAATTATAGTAAACTATATATAATCATAAAGTAAAAATAGTGTAAGTTACACTCCCAGTTTTTAAAGTATGGATAGTAATAAACCTCTAATCAATTCACTGGTAATATATTTGGAATGAAGACAGAGTTAGTACCATCTGGAATGAAGACTGAGGTAGTCTTGCATCCCTTATCTCCTCCTTAAGGTCATTTTCTCACTCAGACTTATGAAATGCATTGTTCAGTACCTTCTGTTGTGCTTCTCTGTGTGAAATAAAATGTGGACATGGCTTGGAACATTATCTGTTTACCTAGAACCATTTATTTTCACCTTGGGGTTACAATTAACGTTACGGCAAACATAGTGCAATACAATTTGTGATCCTTTTAGTACCTGCAGAGTCTATAAAAGCTTTGCACAGCCCTTGGTTTGAGAACAAAGTGGGTTATAAAAATGAGGGAAATATAAATCAAAATTAAATTAGATTTTTTTCATTTAGTTTAGCTTAGTAGTATTTGGTGGGAAAAGTGAGGCGTTATATTTGTCAAATAAACCGTTTTCATACATATTGGTAGTATACAAATTGTTTGCCCATTCTATCTCTGAAAAAAGCTTGATTGTAGAGTTTTCAGGATAGTCCTATGTAGGGGGAGCATATGTCCCCAGGTGGAAGGTATGTGGGCAGTTGTGCCCTGGCTTGGACATTATACACAGTTGAGTCATAATATTATGACCACCAACTAATATCTGAATAACCACTGTTTCCAGCACGGACAGCAGCTAGACGGCATTGTAGTGAGTCAATAAGATACTGGAAGTTTGGCAAGGGTATCTAGAGCCATGCAGACTGCAGCGCATCCGACAGCTGCTGAAGAGTGAGTAGTGGAGGATCCATACAGAGAACATTGTGAACAAGGTGGTCCCACAGGTGTCCAGTTGGTTTCAAGTCCAGGGAATTTGGAGGCCAGGAAAGTACTTGGAAGTCTGGCCTTATGACATATTTTATTATTCTGCTGGAAGATCCCATCAGCTCCAGAAGAAAGTCAACATGTATGGGTGTATTTGAACTGCAAAGATGAATATATAGATAATCCAATCAGTTGAGAGTGCCATCCAGCGGTATGAGTGGACCCAGACAATGCCAAGAAAACATTCCTCACTACATAGCGCTGCCACCACCAGCTTGTGTTCTTCCAACAATGATTGCAGAGTGTTTGTTCTCAGAATTTTCATGCCAGGCACCCCAACGTATGTCCAGTTGATGAAGCAGAAAACATGAATCATCAGTGAAGGCCATTCAGAAGAGGTCTAATTTTGGTATTGTCATGCAAATTGAAGCTGTTTTTGATGGTGTATATTCATCAGCATGGGTACAGTGACCAACCATTTGCTTTTCAGCTACATAAGCAACAGGGTCAACTGTACTGTAGTTTTAGACACGCATCTGGTTTGTTTGGATGGTGAGTTGCTTAACTGAAACTTGCCGCTGGCCCTCACACACCTTTTCAGCCTACGTTCACCTCTGTCATCCACGGCAGACGTTGCTCCGCAGTTTCAGCGCTGTTTATTTGCAATGGTGCCGTTTGTCCAGTCACGGTACACTTTAACCACTACAGCAGGTGAACAGATCACAAACTACGCTGTTTCAGAAATACTGCCACCCTTGGCCCGAAAGCAAATGATAATTCCCGATAAATCGCACGTTTTACCCATGACAGCGATGGGTGGATTGTAATATGAGTGTGAGAGGAGGGAGATGCAGAGTAGAATTACTTAGTACCACTTACACAATGCTATGTAATATTTTAATTCAAGAGAGATATTCAGTTGGTGTTCTGTATCATTGCCTTTATCGTGAGGAAAAAAAAGAGTAAAATTATCTATCTATCTATCTATAGAATATGGGTACAATGTACTAATCATTAGTTATATTATGTACCGGTATGTGTATTTTATTAATATTTCATAACTGGCATGTAAACTGTTGTAAATGCTTCAGTATTTTTAGTTAATCTACAAAATAGTTGCATGCATTAATTATTAGAAATACAAGTGCTGAATAATTTATGTTACTAATTCACTCAATTGGCAACATTGTAGGAAAAGTGCTAAGTGTTGCAGTTATGTCAGAGATTAGTTTTTAAAACTGAATTTGTAAACATGGCAAATTGGAAGGGGTGTGATTTCCTCTTGTTACTTCCTTTCCTTGATGTCATTTGCAGTTTCCCGCGTCCCAGACGTCCCAGCTTTCTATCATGCATGCTAAACGGCAAGTCCTTCTTAAAATTCATTCTTACAGGGGTGTTTCAAATCTTACATTGTGTACAGTTTCCCTGGCAGTGTAGCTCCCTTATTGGTGAGTTTCATTATTTGTTTGGACACTGCTTGTTGTCTTCATCCAGTCCGGGCCAATGTAGAAGCCAGGCACCTTTGTAAACACATAGATCAAATGTAAATAAAAGGGATATGGAAAGATGTTTTCAATTGTTGCATCTGATCTGAAAGATTAATATTTGTCAACATGTTGGAGTGTGCCTTCTTTTTTCAAATGAATTTCTTAGAGCACAATAAACTGATTTAAATATGTAACTGCTCTGGGGGCTTGTTCCTGTTCCAAATAACCAGTTATATAGCTGTATGAGTCATACTGGCCTGTCAATGAGACCTACATAAATACAGCTTGCTCTTTGTTAGTTTTAATGAAGTTAAAACAGTTTGTACTTAATAAGCAAGTTTTGTTAAAATATTTTGTTGTAAATGTATGAGGAACAATTTAAAACATTAAACTACTGTACATTTCCAATAACTTGTTTTTATGTAACAAATTATTTCTCTCATTTGTATAATGAGACATTTAATATGTATGATAGAATATGTTCAGTGTCGTAACAAGAGTTTGCTTAGGAAACTTCATTTCTCTAGGTCTTTAATAAACAGGAGATACACTAAGCCGTTGTGATGGATCATAATGGGTCACCACAGACTACTGTGCATCCAAAACATCAAACATAAAGTTTCAAATTATTGTCCTGATGAACTCTAATCATGCTGCAAGCAATTTGTGCATTTTATTGGCTTGTTAAGGATTAAATCCAACTATCAAATGTAGCAAAGATAGCAAAGCTAGCAAAGTCTTTCAATATTCCTATAACTAAAGAAAAATAATACATTTACTTCACTGGCCAATAAAAATGCTGGTACAGAAGTTGAAAATAATTTATAAAGAAAAAATGTCACTAGGAAAAAATAAAAATATACCAGCTTCTAACTGAAATAATTCATACACTGAATGTGATTGTTATGATAGTAGACTATCTTTATCTCCTGCTTACATTTTTATAACGTGTATAAATTCAGTGAAAACTATAAATTATTTTTAAAATGAGTTCTACAAGTAACTTCTCCATCACACTCTGTAAATAGGAATAGGAGGAACACATAATGACTACTCATTACATTTGGTGTTTAACTTAAACAACACGCACAAAATACACAATAAGATAACAAAGTACTGGTGAGGTTCATTGAAGTATTTATTAATACTGTGAAGCTTGATGTATGGATGGACAGAGAAATTCAAACTTGCCAACCTAATTTACAAAACAATTACTTCTACCCGCAATCCAGCATTGCACATCATCATGTCTGTCTTGCTGTTATTGTAGAAATGGAGAATTTTCATTTTGTTAGGGGCCTCCCTGCAGAATGCTTAACAATCTAGTGTTTACTCAACCTCTAGCCCACTGTGTCCATTTTAGAGGGCCAATGAATATGGGACTTGAGGAGAGGGTCTGTGTCTGCCTTGACATTTTTTATGAGTTTATTCTTAAATGTAAACTGTGCCATCTCTGAAAAAAACATAGTTCTTTTTACATTATTCACATGTGATATACAAAACCAGACACTACATGTTCACACTACTAGGCTTTTCTTAAGTATTAGTAGTAAAGACAAAAGAAGATAAATGTAAACAAACCCCCTGTTAAAATAGTACAGAAAACCTAAAAATAGTAAAACATAACTAATAATTCTAGCATTTATTTTACTCATCCACTAAAAGCTTCACTGGTTCTGTAAAATGAGTTACCGCCTCAATTTATCTTTTAAAGTTTAGTAAATCTGTTGCAACGTCTTATATATTAAAATATTTTGTGATTATTATTGTTGTTTAGATCTTTATGTTTTTCTTTTCTTTTTTTTTTTATGATTCTTTTTTTTTCACTTACCTATTTTCATATCTTTTTTTGGAATGTCTTGTTTTGTAGACGGAGGTTCTTTTGGTGGCTAAATCTTGGTGCATACAATTATTCCTATTCATTCAGCTATTATATAGCTTTGAATATACTTCTATATTTTGGTGTCATGATCCCCCTGACTTTGGGTTCAGTCATTCTTAATGTTATTTAATATGTTTTTATGGTAAGTTGATTACCCTATGTATGTTAATTACTGTATGTTATGTTGCTTTCCTATGTGTGATCGACTTGTGAGGTAACCCAGCTATCTGATATATATGTATCAGATTCCATAGTGAAGATAGGATTAATAAATATATATATATATATATATATATATATATATATATATATATATGGAAAAATATATCTGATCCCCCTAATCCCATACAATTAATGAAGTGTGTATATGCTCCTAATCAAAGAGGAGGAAACCAAAGTGTGTATAGGCTCCTAATTAAAGGGGAGGAAACCTATCTAGAATATATATGTATATGTCAGCATTCCTAGAGAAGATAATAATGAAGTGGATGTTATGATGCCTTGCAGATGAAACCTTGTCAATAGTAATTTATATAAAATTCAGAAGACACAAATGTTATCAGCTCAAGTTTAAATATACATATATTGAACCTGTTATGAATTAAAACAACAATTACAGTAGTTCCTGATTTTTATAATGCTGAGCCTGAGTTCATGTGGTTTTTAAATACTGCATCTGAGTAAGGGCATTTTAAGAGACAATAACTGTCTTGGTGAAGGGATCCCAAAAGAATCTGAAAGGTCTGCTGAGTGGGTTTGGGCACAACAGCCTTATCAAGCCCGACTGAAGAAAGGCAGATCGTCCCAGTAAGGTATTCTTCGACTCTCTATAAAGACATAGGGTCTTATTAAATTGTCCAAATTGTAGTTACTGAAGCCCGTAATGTAGCTTGCAAAAGTTACTACCATTGGTGTCTTTTAGCTACCTGCAATCAATTTGTGTGCTACAGGCAGAAAATTCCTGTGGTTGTCAAAATTGTAACTCTGACCCATCGAAGCCTTTGATCTTTCAAGGTACAATCACTAAAATCGCAAATCACTATTAAATTGTAATAATTCAACAAGCCCGCAATTGCCTTCAAACCCGTAAATGGCAAATGTAGCAAAAAATTCTACGAGTACTAAAGAGGACCCGCAAGGGGGTTAAACACCTGTTTGTAGCACTGTAAAAGCAAATAAAAACTCAATACTGAACTTCAAAATATGTGAAAAGATATGAAAGGCATTATAATTAATTGCACAATAGTCTCAAGCTCGCAAATCTGCAATAACAAATCATTTTTTTTATGTGTAATTTCCGTGTTATATTGATCCTGGCAATCAATGGATTAATACATACCATTGAACTAGCATGGACTAGAATAGTTTATTTATTAATTTTTTTATATTGCAACATTTCTGGGTCGAGAGTCTGATCGCAAATCGGACTTTGAAACACTAATGATTGTAATTTAAGTGCCATGTTTTACTGACGTCATGATGATGGTCACATTTACTCTTTGCTGTGTCTAAATTGTAATTTACGGGCTGGCTTAATTGATCATTATAATGCCCTGAAATGCTACATATGGAAGCATGGTTTACGGTTTTGGATTTCGGCCATGTAGTTGAAAGCTTTTTCAATTTAATCACTCTGTAACTGTTGGAAATTTCAGCCTGCAGACTTGCGCCCTGTATGAAATCAACTGCAGGCTTAGAATTTAATGAGGTCCATAGAGTGCTTACCACTTTGATTTTGTCCACTAACAGCCTTATTAAATTGTGATTCTGTAAATTTAAAAGGGCTCTATTTAAGCACACAGCATATTTTTTTTACAGAAGTTTTTAGTTAGTGAACTTCTATCCAAAAGCAAGGTCTTCACTAACTAAAAACTTTTGTAAATAAAATATGCTGTGTGCTTAAATAGAGCCCTTTTAAATTTACCAAATCACAATTTAATAAGGCTGCAGATGTCCAGAGTGGTAAGCTTGTCTCCCTCTACTAGGCTATTAGAGGCGTATGGATAATTAGCTCTAAATCCCCAAATCTCAGTGTTTATTATAGGAGTTCAAATCTTGAAATGGTTGACTGTCAGACTAACAGTGACATAATCCAGACAATAGCGTGGCTGGTGCTTTTTTGCAAACAATTTAGACTTTTGCATTATCTGTAATCCATGGGGTATGGAGGAGATGAAAAGTGAATATTAAAGATTCCTGTATTTCCCAATGTATGATTTGACTGTTTGTAAAGCAACACAAATAGTGTTCCATTTTTTTAAACAACTTAACATTAGTATTTATATGGAACGCTTAGGGTTTAATGTTAGCAATTTGGCTACTCTATAAAAGCTTTAAGGGACCATTATTATTATTATACGTTATTTGTAATGAGCCAACATATTCCATAGCATTATACAGGGGTTAAGTATATTGCAAAAACAAAATTAACATATTGCAAAGAATAGAGGGTCCTGTTTTTGAGCTTAAAATTAAACATTATATTCTCATATTATTGATGGACAACATGTAAAAAAATATAGCCTTTACTTCAAATATTAGATTAGGCTGCATTAGAAGCCACCATGTTTTTTCTGTAAATATGCTTCTACAAGTGGGTGGGACCTTAAATGCAGATAATCGTTTGGGTGCTTCACTGTGAATGGGACAGTGCTCAGTGCCAGTGCATGTGTATAAAAGATTTAAAATAAAGACTACATATCTTTTCAGCTTTCAAAAAACATGTTGCTCATTATCAGTATACAGGACTTCATTAAACACACATTGTGGATCCTTAGCAGTATGGACAGATGTAATAGCCTTGCTGCCCAGAGTGATGCCACTACATACTCTCCCTGGGGACATCAGCACCTTCACATTTTGCAGCTGAGATATTAATACACAACGTGAAAAGAAATAGATGGAGAAACAAATCTAGGTATTTAACATAAAATAATTGAATGCTCAATGTGTATACACTGTTATGTACCCCCACTGAGATAGAGCAGTACTTATATATAATTGTTCTTTGTTTTCTCATAGCAAACAAATAAATTGGTTGCAGCCGTAGCACCTGGTATACATTCAGTTTTCATGGTCTCTAAAAGAAAACAGAAGAAATGATTTTTTCATTCTGCGGATGTTTATAACTTGCTTTTGTGTGATTTATGTGGTACAATTAAAACAGTATAGGTACATGAGATAAAGGCTATGAACTAAGGGCCCTATTAAATTCCAGCCTCGTAAATAAGAGGCTTCTACTTAAGCCCTACGTACTGCAAAGTTTCTCTAACTTACAATGCTATTAAATTAGCCCTGCTGCGAGCAACGTGTGAGCTACGCAGCAGGGCCGTACGTATCTACACTGCGTAAATGTACATGAGGAGTGACAGCCTGCGAGATGATATCGCAGGCTCCCACTCCTCATCAAGTGCTGCGGGGGTCCTAAAAGGGACCTCCGCGGCAGTCCCCCACATAAGCATTGCCGTGGGGGGTACTCCAAACCCCCCCCAGGCACCTAAAATGAACCCCCCCTCAATGCGGGGGTCCCTGTCGGGACCCCCGAAGTGTCCTCACATGAACACCTTGCTGCAGGGGTCCATAGGAACCCCCGCAGCCCCCACACATTAACCCCTTGCAGCGGGGGTCCCCGATCGGCACTGATCAGGCCCCCGCTGCATTTAAAACTTTTAAATTCCCCGCCGCGGCTCCTTAAAGGGGCCGCGGCACACTATTACCCAATCCCGGCCGCGGCACTTAAAATTAACCCCCCTCTATGCTGGGGGTCCCCATCGGGACCCCCGAAGTGTCCCCACATAAACCCATTGCAGGGGGGGTCCCCGATCTGCATAGATCAGGCCCCCCGCTGCATTTAAAACTTTTAAATTCCCCGCCGCGGCTCCTTAAAGGGACCGCGGCACACTATTAGCCAATCCCGGCCGCGGCACTTAAAATTAACCCCCCTCTATGCTGGGGGTCCCCATCGGGACCCCCGAAGTGTCCCCATATAAACCCCCTGCAGCGGGGGGCCCCGATCGGCACCGATCGTGACCCTGCTGCAATTCAATTTTAGAAAGGACTCGCACTAAAAATAATAACCCCAGGCAACTATAATTACCCCATTAACTCATGATGGTCAATCCAGACCACCATAAGGCCTAAATTAACCCATTAACTCATGATGGTCAATACAGACCAGCATAAGGCCTAAATTAACCCATTAACTCATGGTGGTCAATCCAGACCACCATAAGACCTAAATTAACCCATTAACTCATGATGGTCAATCCAGACCACCATAAGACCTAAATTAACCCATTAACTCATGATGGTCAATCCAGACCACCATAAGGCCTAAATTAACCCATTAACTCATGATGGTCAATACAGACCAGCATAAGGCCTAAATTAACCCATTAACTCATGATGGTCAATCCAGACCACCATAAGGCCTAAATTAACCCATTAACTCATGATGGTCAATACAGACCAGCATAAGGCCTAAATTAACCCATTAACTCATGGTGGTCAATCCAGACCACCATAAGACCTAAATTAACCCATTAACTCATGATGGTCAATCCAGACCACCATAAGACCTAAATTAACCCATTAACTCATGATGGTCAATACAGACCAGCATAAGGCCTAAATTAACCCATTAACTCATGATGGTCAATCCAGACCACCATAAGGCCTAAATTAACCCATTAACTCATGATGGTCAATACAGACCAGCATAAGGCTCTATTTAACCCCATCAGTCCCATAAGGGTATATTATTACCATTATGGGCCTGTTACAACCCAACATTAACCACATAAGTGCCATGATGGTCCTCAAGGACCATCATGACACTAACTACAAACACTACACTATAACCCCCAATAAACCATTTAATCTAAACTAACCCCCCTCTACACTAATCTATTAACACTTACACTACCTACCTACACTACCTACCCCCTAATAAACCTCCCCAACACTCTAATTACAAAAAACAAAAAACCTACAGTACAAAAAACAAAAAAACCTACAGTACAGAAAACAAAAAAAAATTACACACCTGAAAAGGAAAGACAGATAAACACAATACAATAATACATATAATACATTACATACATTACATACAATACATGACATTACATATAATATATTAAATATAATATATTAAATATAATATATTACATATAATACATTACATACATTACATACAATACATGACATTACATATAATATATTAAATATAATATATTAAATATAATATATTACATATAATACATTACATACATTACATACAATACATGACATTACATATAATATATTAAATATAATATATTAAATATAATATATTACATATAATACATTACATACATTACATACAATACATGACATTACATATGATATATTAAATATAATATATTAAATATAATATATTACATATAATACATTACATACATTACATACAATACATGACATTACATATAATATATTAAATATAATATATTAAATATAATATATTACATATAATACATTACATACATTACATACAATACATGACATTACATATAATATATTAAATATAATATATTAAATATAATATATTACATATAATATATTACATATAGTCCTAATCAAATACCCCCTATCTATCTAACATACAATCTATTTAATTTAAAATAAATCCTAACTATATCAAATACATCCCCCTATCTATCTAATATACAAAAAATCCTAACTACATACACAGACCCTTATTCTAAAATAAAATAAAATAATTACAGTCCTAACTACATACACAGACCCTAATTCTAAGCTAAAATCAATAAATTAAGACCACTTACCTTTAAGATGTTGCTTCAGATCACTAACCTATGGGTCAAACAAAAAAAAAAATTAGTACAAAACATTAACATCAAATAAATAAACATTATATACATTCTACATATTCAACTCACCTTTACAGCATGTCCAGTCACTGTTTAGCTCTTCCGGCGCGGCCCTGTTAAAAAAAAAAAAACACAATACATGAATACATGAATACAATATATAAACAATAAATAAAATACACAAATAAACATCTAAATATACATTTAACTTACCTCCCCGCGATGTCCCCGGCCTTCTCTCCTTCAGCCCCGGCTGGGCCGCGGAACCATCCGCGCTCTAAAAAAAAATAAAAAAAAAACTAACGGAGGTCTGCACTGGCAGACCTCCCCGACGCTACTGAACCTCCCGGAGTCGTTTCCGGGAGGAAATTGGCATTGGCGGCTTGTGATTGGCTGAAAAAGCTGTCAGCCAATCAAAAGTCGTCAATGTAGGAGCCAATCAGGATGCGCAGATGTCTTCTACCAATCACTCCGTGGGGGTGTATCCCATAGTGATTGGCTGAAGGCATCTGAGCGTTGTGATTGGTTCCCATAAAGATAGACAAGTGTTTTAGCCAATCAGGGTGGGATATTGGGGTGTATCCCATCCTGATTGGCTCACACATTGACGACTTTTGATTGGCTGAAATTGATAGACAGCTTTTTCAGCCAATCACAAGCCGCCAATGCCAATTTCCTCCCGGAAACGACTCCGGGAGGTTCAGTAGCGTCGGGGAGGTCTGCCAGTGCAGACCTCCGTTAGTTTTTTTTCTTTTTTTTTTTTAGAGCGCGGATGGTTCCGCGGCCCAGCCGGGGCTGAAGGAGAGAAGGCCGGGGACATCGCGGGGAGGTAAGTTAAATGTATATTTAGATGTTTATTTGTGTATTTTATTTATTGTTTATATATTGTATTCATGTATTCATGTATTGTGTTTTTTTTTTTTAACAGGGCCGCGCCGGAAGAGCTTAACAGTGACTGGACATGCTGTAAAGGTGAGTTGAATATGTAGAATGTATATAATGTTTATTTATTTGATGTTAATGTTTTGTACTAATTTTTTTTTTTGTTTGACCCATAGGTTAGTGATCTGAAGCAACATCTTAAAGGTAAGTGGTCTTAATTTATTGATTTTAGCTTAGAATTAGGGTCTGTGTATGTAGTTAGGACTGTAATTATTTTATTTTATTTTAGAATAAGGGTCTGTGTATGTAGTTAGGATTTTTTGTATATTAGATAGATAGGGGGATGTATTTGATATAGTTAGGATTTATTTTAAATTAAATAGATTGTATGTTAGATAGATAGGGGGTATTTGATTAGGACTATATGTAATATATTATATGTAATATATTATATTTAATATATTATATTTAATATATTATATGTAATGTCATGTATTGTATGTAATGTATGTAATGTATTATATGTAATATATTATATTTAATATATTATATTTAATATATTATATGTAATGTCATGTATTGTATGTAATGTATGTAATGTATTATATGTAATATATTATATTTAATATATTATATTTAATATATTATATGTAATGTCATGTATTGTATGTAATGTATGTAATGTATTATATGTAATATATTATATTTAATATATTATATTTAATATATTATATGTAATGTCATGTATTGTATGTAATGTATGTAATGTATTATATGTATTATTGTATTGTGTTTATCTGTCTTTCCTTTTCAGGTGTGTAATTTTTTTTTGTTTTCTGTACTGTAGGTTTTTTTGTTTTTTGTACTGTAGGTTTTTTGTTTTTTGTAATTAGAGTGTTGGGGAGGTTTATTAGGGGGTAGGTAGTGTAGGTAGGTAGTGTAAGTGTTAATAGATTAGTGTAGAGGGGGGTTAGTTTAGATTAAATGGTTTATTGGGGGTTATAGTGTAGTGTTTGTAGTTAGTGTCATGATGGTCCTTGAGGACCATCATGGCACTTATGTGGTTAATGTTGGGTTGTAACAGGCCCATAATGGTAATAATATACCCTTATGGGACTGATGGGGTTAAATAGAGCCTTATGCTGGTCTGTATTGACCATCATGAGTTAATGGGTTAATTTAGGCCTTATGCTGGTCTGGATTGACCATCATGAGTTAATGGGTTAATTTAGGTCTTATGGTGGTCTGGATTGACCATCATGAGTTAATGGGTTAATTTAGGTCTTATGGTGGTCTGGATTGACCACCATGAGTTAATGGGTTAATTTAGGTCTTATGGTGGTCTGGATTGACCACCATGAGTTAATGGGTTAATTTAGGCCTTATGGTGGTCTGGATTGACCATCATGAGTTAATGGGTTAATTTAGGTCTTATGGTGGTCTGGATTGACCACCATGAGTTAATGGGTTAATTTAGGTCTTATGGTGGTCTGGATTGACCACCATGAGTTAATGGGTTAATTTAGGCCTTATGGTGGTCTGGATTGACCATCATGAGTTAATGGGTTAATTTAGGTCTTATGGTGGTCTGGATTGACCACCATGAGTTAATGGGTTAATTTAGGTCTTATGGTGGTCTGGATTGACCACCATGAGTTAATGGGTTAATTTAGGCCTTATGGTGGTCTGGATTGACCATCATGAGTTAATGGGTTAATTTAGGTCTTATGGTGGTCTGGATTGACCACCATGAGTTAATGGGTTAATTTAGGTCTTATGGTGGTCTGGATTGACCACCATGAGTTAATGGGTTAATTTAGGCCTTATGGTGGTCTGGATTGACCATCATGAGTTAATGGGTTAATTTAGGTCTTATGGTGGTCTGGATTGACCACCATGAGTTAATGGGTTAATTTAGGCCTTATGGTGGTCTGGATTGACCATCATGAGTTAATGGGGTAATTATAGTTGCCTGGGGTTATTATTTTTAGTGCGAGTCCTTTCAGGACCTTTACGGTCCTTTGAGGACCCGCGAGGCGGGAAATTTAAAATTGAATTGCAGCAGGGTCACGATCGGTGCCGATCGGGGCCCCCCGCTGCAGGGGGTTTATATGGGGACACTTCGGGGGTCCCGATGGGGACCCCCAGCATAGAGGGGGGTTAATTTTAAGTGCCGCGGCCGGGATTGGCTAATAGTGTGCCGCGGTCCCTTTAAGGAGCCGCGGCGGGGAATTTAAAAGTTTTAAATGCAGCGGGGGGCCTGATCTATGCAGATCGGGGCCCCCCCCTGCAATGGGTTTATGTGGGGACACTTCGGGGGTCCCGATGGGGACCCCCAGCATAGAGGGGGGTTAATTTTAAGTGCCGCGGCCGGGATTGGCTAATAGTGTGCCGCGGTCCCTTTAAGGAGCCGCGGCGGGGAATTTAAAAGTTTTAAATGCAGCGGGGGGCCTGATCTATGCAGATCGGGGACCCCCCCTGCAATGGGTTTATGTGGGGACACTTCGGGGGTCCCGATGGGGACCCCCAGCATAGAGGGGGGTTAATTTTAAGTGCCGCGGCCGGGATTGGCTAATAGTGTGCCGCGGTCCCTTTAAGGAGCCGCGGCGGGGAATTTAAAAGTTTTAAATGCAGCGGGGGGCCTGATCTATGCAGATCGGGGACCCCCGCTGCAAGGGGTTAATGTGGGGGTGCTGCAGGGGTCCTGATAGAGACCCCTGCAGCATGGGGATGTGTATAGGGTGCAGGGGGGAGCCTCACGCTGCTGTCTCGGGCTGTTCCGAGGCAGCACGTAGAGGCTTTCGGATCCCTTGCGTGGACTTTTTGTCCACGTAGGGATTCTTACGATATGCGAGACTCGTGCATAGATTTAAGGCTACGTAGCTCTCTCGGAGCCTATTCTCGGCCATTTTCTCGCAGTCATATCGTAAAGCAGGCTGCGAGAGATTCGGTTCTCGCAAACAGCAGGAAAACTGCCTTTTGCGAGCACCGAGAGAACTACGAGGGAGAATTTAATAGGGCCCTAAGTTCACATAACTTGATACTGTTGAGAAAATGTGCGAGGAAGGTGCTTGCCTTTCTGAAAGTGCCGAGTTTTGTAGGTAATGTTGCAAGCTGCCTGCTGCTGAGCATGTGCGTGAAAAGTGGTAGGCATCAAATTCATGTGGATACAATTATATAACAAAACATCCTCTCATTTTGCTACCTCTCCTACACTCTACCCCTCCCTCCATTGACAGTTAAGAGAAGCTACCAGACGGTGTTGATACAGGCAAAATGGAATATTCTATATGTAGAAACAAAAGAAAATCTTATTTCCTCTAAAATGTTTTTATGTTCATAATTTGCATTATATATTTTTGGAAACTTTGAATCTGAGCATAATTATGTATGAAAACAAATCCATACCTCTATTTTGATGGATATGTAGGATCCTGAAAGCTGTGAATGTTAGAGGGGTGTTTACGTTTCTGGAGTGCTGTGGTTGCACCTATTTATGCAACCTGACTACTTTTGAACCTGTAAGGGGAAGGCATATGGTGGCAATGTCAGTCTTATCCAATCATCTAAAAAAGTTACTGGGCAACGCATTCTTTCCTCCCCAGGCCTCAATTCACTGATAGCTACAAAAACACACCCTCATGAGTGAGTTCTCAGGATGTCATGTAAAAGACAGAAAATGTATTCCTGTATTCATAAACAGATTCTTATAATTTCCCAAAAACATGTTCTTATGCCCATGGTTTACACAGCTGCTAATGTTGTTAGTTTGGTAAATAATAGACAAACACTTTTTCTTTGAACTCCAGTGATCCTTTTATTACTCAGTGCTTTTTATTTTGCATTCCGGATTTTAACGCAGCATATTGCTTACACGTGTGAGATGCAGGAAATCAATATGCAGTAAAACATTATGGGAAGCTGAGTCAGTCAATGATGTGTTAAGGATGTCTCATACCCTTCCTGAGGCACCACTAGTACATATTAGATAGGTTTAGATGAAGGCCATGAAGAGGTAATTATGCAACAATGACTCTTCACACAAATGAATTCCCTGTAATGCATGAAGTTACCAATTTAAGATCAAGCCTGGTGAAATGCTCTTGTAAAATATCTGCCAGCTGCTACCTTCATATAAACCATACAGATACTACCGATACATAGATGATCTGTTCATCATATGGGCAGAATGAGAAAGCGAACTCAGTGACTTTCATAGTTCATTCAACACTTTCCATCGATCTATAAAACTTAAAATGGATTTCTCTACAGATCACCATATACATCACCAATGGCACACTCCACTCATCTGTATGTAAGAAACCCACAGACAGATGCAGCTACCTGCAGAGCTCCAGTTTCCATTCCTCCCACACTAAATAAGCCATCATTCATAGTCAAGCTATTTGATACCATCGTATATGCTCAAACTCTGGAGACCTTGACAAAAATTTAAAAACACTGTCCGAAGGGTTACAAACCCTGTATTATTACCCAGAAAATAACCACTGCCATCAAAATACCCTGTGAACGCCTGTTAAAATACAAAACAAAATAAATATTTCACGTATACCTCTAGAGACCACAACCATCCAGTTTAGAGAAGATACGGAAATGAATTAAAGATTTTCAACCATTACTAACATAAGATACAAAATTAAAAGAAATATTCCCCAAACCTCCCAATTAAACTACCACCAAACCTGAAACAAAAGCTAATCAGCAGAAGATTGGCCAATGAACAACTGAATAGAAAAAATGGAACTAAACCCTGTAACAAAAGTGCCTGTAAGTTATGTCAACGTATTTGTAATGATGACACAGCTACAAATAACAGACAATCAATAACAAAGCACAACAAAGACAATTATTGCACCCCAGTGGGACACTATTTTAGCCAGAATGATCACTCCATCCAAAACCTAAAAATCAAAATACTCAGAGGGAATTTTAAAATCATCCAAGAGAGAAAAGCATTTGAAATAAAATTGATCATGTTCTTCAACACTAAAAATACAGGACTTAATATGGGCTTGGGTTTTCTAACACATTATCACAATTTCTTGTGATTTTTTCTTATTTTACTATAACATGCTTGTCACTGTGAAATGTTTGTTCAACAGGAAGGATATCACTGGCTACAGTGCTCTGCATTTTTCATGTATATATTGATGTATATGTGTATATAGTATGTGTATATATGTTTCCTAAACTATGTTATACTGATTCCCCTATATGTATTTACCTCATGATGTCAGATGCTGTCTCCACTCTCTCTGCAGCTGCTGTTCATATTCAAATTGAGGGTTCCATCTCATGTTAGTATTGCTTGAGACTTGATAAAGAGAGGATGAACCTTTTGAAGCTAAATAAGATTTTTGTCCAATACAAAAGGTATCACCATATACTGCAATGCAATACTCATTATTAATATATATATATATATATATATATATATATATATATATATATATATATATATATATATATATATTAGAATTACTAGATTACAGGACATTCACTGCTGTTTCACTCTTCAATTATATATATATATATATATATATATATATATATATATATATATATATAGTAGACTCTAGGTAATCTGGCACCCATGGGATTGGTAGATGCCGGATAAATATAGTTTCTGGTTGCTTGAGAGTTACTGTGAGAAGAGGCCTAGATTGCTGCACATAGTCTGCTCTGTGAAGTATATTTGTTAGTGAGGGCTGTACTAGCAGCAGCAGCTTTCACTCCTCACTTTCACACAGGCATGTTCGGCTGGAGGGTGCAGTGCAGAACCCGGGGAATAATGCCAACACTGCACTGGCTCAGTCACTCATGCCTGTCTGCTTTCAGGTAAAACTGAATTGCAGAGAAGTACAGTGGATGACATCTAGGCGCCATTTTGGCGTAAACATTTTGTGGCATGACAACCTGGCTCCTGGCAATTCTTGAGCCCTGTAAAATCAAATTTAGTACAGTATTCAATTTTTTTCTGGTCACTTGAATTCCGGTTAACTGAGATTCTACTGTATATAAAGTAAATAAAAGTAATAGAAGAGAAATCCCCTGTGTCTGTATTGACAAAAAACTATATTAGTGTGTTTGCAAGTGGATTTTACTTGCAAATAAAGGCTGATAAATTGCAGAGTGCACTAATTGTGCTCAGGTGAGAGGGGTGTGACTTGACTGTAAAACTAGTATAAAAGGTTTGTGAGCTGTTTTGGGGCTGTTTGCAATTTATCAGCCTTTACTTGTAAGGTAAATCTACTTGCAGAGTGCACTAGGTGAGAAGGCAGAAGTTAATATAAACAGGAGAAGGGGCGAACTTGTGAGCTTGCGAACATTTTTAGTATCAAGTGCATTTCAAGTAAATAAAAGGAGGGACTTCAAAGAAAAGGGAGGGCAGATTTATAGTCAAAGAAGGAAAACTTTATACAAATATATTATTTTATATTCTTTATTTTCCCTGCAAAAATGTTGTAGACAATAAAAATAATTATGAGTCAGTCCAGTCGCAACCTCACTAAGTGTACATCCTGTCATAAGTATGCAATACTGGAACAGATGATCCAAGGTCCATACCTCTGTGAGAGGTGTGAGCATGTTGCCTCTTTGGAAGGTCAAATTGGAGATCTGGAGTGGAGAATTGCAGCACTTCGTGATATTGCTCCACTGGAAAGGGGGTTGGTGCTCTTGGAGCACAGTTTAGCTGGGCCTAGCATGGAGAGTGGAGCTGGGGCTAGTGAGGATGTCCAGGGAGGTAGCTGGGTTACAGTTAGAAGGGGAAGCAGGGGGAACAGTAGGAGGAGGCAGGCCAGTTCTGAGTTGGCAAACACCAACAGATTTGCCAGATTGAGTGAAACTGTTGGGGATGTCCATTCAGGAATGGCAATGCCAGATAGAGCTGTTCCCTCTAACAGCTGGGAGAACAGTTCTACTGGAGGAGTGGGAGGGCAGAATAGGCAGAGCAACAGACGTTTTGGTTGTAGGGGACTCTATTATTAGGAAGGTAGACAGGGTGATTTGTCACCCAGATCCCAGCAATCGAACAGTTTGCCTTCATGTTGTGGATCGGGTAGACAAATTATTGGGAGGGGCTGGAAATGAACCGGCGGTCTTGGTACATATTGGTACCAATGACAAAGTTAGTGGAAGATGAAGTGTCCTAAAGAATTATTTTAGAGAACAAGGTAATAAGCTGAAGGCATGGACCTCCAAAGTAGTATTTTCTGAGATACTATCAGTGCCACGTGCTAGCCAGGGGAGGCAGAAGGAGCTTAGGGAGGTTAATACTGGGCTGATTTCTCACTTCGGTACAATCTCTACAGCAGGGATGGATTGCACTTTAATGATAAGGGAGCATTTGTGCTAGGGGATAGGATGGTAGAAAGGCTGGAGGAGTTTTTAAACTAGTAGGTGGGGGGAGGTTCTAGATATAAGTAATGGGGTAGAAAGTGTAGAGGGTATAAGGAGTGAATTAACAACTCATAGGGTAGGAGATGGGGGGAGGGGTAGTATAGTCAATATGGAGGTAGTACTAAGTAATTCAAGTACAGTGGCAGGCACTTCAGAACTACAAACTCATAACATAAGGTGTATGCTTGCTAATGCCAGAAGCTTGCCAGGAAAAATGGGAGAGTTGGAATTATTAGCAATTAATGAAAAATGGGATTTAATAGGCATTACCGAAATGTGGTGGGATGAATCTCATGACTGGACTGTTAATCTGGGTGGTTATAAGCTATTTAGGAAAGATAAGGGCAATCGTAAAAGAGGAGGAGGGATCTGTCTGTATATTAAGCCTGAATGTAAGCCTATAGTCAGAGAAGATATTTATGGTGGACCTAGTGAAGTTTAATGTTTGTGGGTAGAGTTAAATAGCGGAGCAGCAAATTCCAAAAGATTATTAGTAGGAGTATGCTATAAACCCACAAATATAGCTGAAAGTGAGGAAATACAATTGTTATTGTTACAGATTGGAAATGCAGCTAAGCATGGGCAAGTTCTAATAATGGGAGATTTTAATTACCCTGAAATAAACTGGATACTTGAGTACACCCAGGGATCATTATCTGGCCCAGGTTATACAAATAAAGCTATCTTAGATTTAGTCATCACAAATAATATTGATATAGTATCAAATGTTGGAAAAGGGCAACGTTTGGGAAACAGTGATCACAACACAGTCTCATTTTCGATTGAATTAAAAAAATTTTTTTTAAGGGACCAACAAAAACTCTTAATTTTAAAAGGGCAGATTTTAATGGTCTAAGGGCAGCAATACAAAATATAAACTGGGACAGAGAACTGATAGGTAAAAATACTGAACGTAAATGGACAACATTTAAATCCTTACTAAATATACATACACATCCGCATATACCATGTGGGAGTAAAAGGAGTAAATCCCATCCAATGTGGCTTAACAAGGATTTAAAGATCAAGATATGGAGTAAAAAACAGGCATTTAAATTATACAAACAAGAGGGGACAGAGACTGCTTTACGGGAGTACAAGGAAATCAACAAGGCTTGCAAAAGAGCTATTAAACTGGCTAAAATAAAAAATGAAAAATGAATTGCAAAAGAGAGTAAGACTAACCCTAAAATATTTAAGTATATTAATGGGAAGAAGGCGAGGGAGGAAGCTATAGGAACATTACAATGTGACACAGGCCATCTGATAATTAGTGACCAGGAAAAGGCGGATAAGGCAGATGAGCTAAATAGGTTCCTTTCTTCGGTATACACAAAGGAGGTACCAGTGGTTGGGACACTGCAACAAAGGGTCTACACTACCTTTGCCAAATAATTGGTTAACACAGGAAGTAATCCAAAAGAGTTTGTAAAAAATAAATGTTAATAAAGCCCTGGGTCTTGATGGAATACATCCACGGTTACTGAGTTCTGTAATAGCCAAACCATTAAATTTAAAAAAAAAATTCAAGATTCTCTCAACACTGGGTCTCTAAAATCAGATGTGATACCTATATTTAAAAAGGGAGCAAGAGCAAATCTGGGCAATTATAGACCAGTGAGCCTCACTTCTGTAGTGGGGAAGCTTTTAGAAGGGTTAATAAGGGATAATATACAAGAATATGTCTATTTGAACAGAATTATAAGTAGGAGTCAACATGGATAGGTGGGACATGAGGGATAGGTAATGTCAAACAAATCTATGAGGAGGTTAGTAGGAACCTGGATCAAGGCAACTCAGTGGATGTAGTCTTTTTAGATTTTGCAAAGGCTGTTGATACAGTGCCACATGGGAGACTATTGTGCAAACTAAGAGATACAGGAATTTCAGTAAATATCTGCTCATGGATTGAGAGCTGGCTAAAAGACAGGAAGCAAAGGGTTGTTGTAAATGGAACATACTCCGATTGGACTAATGTGGTAAGTGGGGTTCCTCAGGGTTCAGTATTAGGTCCTCTCCTTTTTAACATATTTATTAATGACTTAGACGTGGGACTGGAGTGTGGTGTCTCCATTTTCGCTGATAACACAAAGTTGTGCAAGGTAATTAAGATAATGTTGTGCTTTCCTTCCAAAGGGATTTACATAAAATTGAGCAATGGGCATCTAAATGACAGATGAGATTTAATATGAATAAATGTAAAGTTATTCATCTGAGAAGGAAAAATAGCCATGCAATTTATAATCTTAATGGAGCAAATCTAGGTGTATCAGATATTGAGGAATGGGCATCTAAATGGCAGATGAGATTTAATACGAATAAATGTAAAGTTAATGCATCTGGGAAGAAAAATAGCCATGCAATTTATAATCTTAATGAAGCAAATCTAGATGTATCAGATATTGAAAGGGATTTGGGAGTGCTTGTGGACAACCACCTAAGTATCAGTGCTCAAAGCCAAGCAGCAGCTGCAAAGGCAAATAAAATATTAGCATGTATTAAGAAGGGCATAGAAGCAAGGGAAGCAAATATAATTCTGCCACTATATAAATCTCTCGTACACCCTCATTTGGAAAATGGAGTACAATTTTGGGCACCACTTCATAAAAAGGGCATTTAAGAGCTGGAAAAGGTACAGAGGAGGGCAACAAAACTAATAAGGGAAATGGAGAGGCTAAGTTATGAAGAAAGACTAACCAAATTAAACATATTTTCTCTAGAAAAAAGGCGTCTAAGAGGAGATATGATTGCCTTATATAAATACATCCAGGGTCAGTATAAAGATAGGTTGAGGTTAGAGGTTAGAAGTAAAAAGATTCCACCTTAAAGAAAGAAAAGGGTTCTTCACAGTAAGGGTGGTTAATCTATGGAATTCTCTACCAGAGGAGGTGGTGTCAGCAGATTCGATAGATAACTTTAAAAGGGGACTGGATTTATTTCTAATTAAAAAGGGAATTCATAGTTATCATGGATAATTAGAGAGACAGTATTGATACAGGGAGAAATCCGATCGCTAGTCTCACTTTTTTTTTTTTCTGTTTGCCTTCCTCTGGATTAATTAAGAAGTAAAAATTAAATTAAATAAATAACTAAATAATTGATGAATAATTAATTAACAACTAATTAATTAATATTTAATCCGCATATTTCAGATCAGAGGAGATCTTGAACTTGATGGACTGAAAGTCTTTTTTCAACCTTAATTACTATGTAACTATGTAAGAAATTCCCTGTGTCTGTATTGACAAAAAACTATGTTAGTGTTTTGCAAGTACTAACTAACTTTCACACTACATGGCTTTTAACTTCTAGCCAAAGCATGTAAGAAAGTGGTATTCTATGTCCCTGAAAATAGTGTCTAATTTTTCCTAGAAAGTGCCTTACTGCTCATTGTCCTGACATCATAGCTGTATTATTCAAAATGCACCTGGAAGCAACTATTTTTATTTGAGTTGGAAAATCCCTTCTGTCAACAGCACTCATGTCTGACAGCAGCTTTTATGTACTTTGACGCATATTGTGTATCGCTCACTGTGTATTTGAGAAACACGATGAGAAGACTACTAGTAAAAGTC
Source organism: Discoglossus pictus (assembly GCA_027410445.1). Classification (NCBI taxonomy): domain Eukaryota; kingdom Metazoa; phylum Chordata; class Amphibia; order Anura; family Alytidae; genus Discoglossus; species Discoglossus pictus. The sequence goes on from CM050163.1 coordinate 138,301,481, forward strand.
ATAACAATTGCAGGAGCTTGGCTATTGGATGTTTCCAACATACCCTTTATTTGAAGATATTACAAATGTGATAAAGGATTTCCTCCAGCTCTCAGCATATCGATTCTTATAAGTTAGATATCCATAAACTTCTAATTTATGGTATATCTCTTCATAATATTTTATTTAAAAATATGTTGCCTCTCTGGTGTTTATGATATAGCCATACTACTTTGTTTTCATCTCCAAATTACTTACAAGTTGTGATGGTGCCATATGCATTTCAGATGGTAGTTACATTGACTTAATTTATATGTACAGAGAAATGTGAAATGTAACACTTGACCTTCACACCCTGGTCAATTTCTAAGAAGAAGACTCATAAATATTCTATAAAAACAGATCATTCAAGTGACATAAACAGCTGCACAAACATTATGTTGACAAAGCTTACATATTTATTTGACTGTGTTATTCTATATAAAATCCTAGCAGAACCAGCACATATGTCAGATACGGTTTACAGTTAAATAGTGAGGTAGAAAGACACTGGTGTTTGGCCTTCTATGGGCAATACAATATAAAAAAAACAGTACATAGTGTATAGAAACAACCCATAATGCACCGCAATCAGGTATTCTAAAAAACAAACTAACCAACCAGGGCGCTATCCCTCTGGTTTGGACATTTAATTTGTTCCAACTGGCCATAATCAGGTATTCTAAAAAACAAACTAACGAAGCTCAGAGCTATCCGTCTGGTTTGGACATTGATTAATTCAATATGTGAACATGAAAGTAATTAAAAACAACATAACAATTCATCATACTGAGTTTGTATCACACATGTGTATTTATGCATCTATCTATTGAACAAAAACACAACAATCTATCTATCTTTGCATTGCGTTTTTTTCTCTTCAATAAGTGTTGATAGTGTTACTGTTCTCTGTTTGTTCTCTGCTTTACATTTCTCTGGTACTTACACTGGCTCTCATTCAATTGCGATTTGGCCAATTGAATAGGTCTCTAAATAAGCCCATAGCTTATTTGTTTTAAAGAAGTTTTTAGTTAGTGAAAACCTTGCTTTTGGATAGATGCTTACGAACTAAAAACTTCTTTAAAAAAATATGTTATGTGCTAATTTAGAGCCCTATTCAATTGGCCAAACTGCAAAGGAATGCTTACATCCTCTGTGGCTTTTAAAGCTAGCCAGGAAGAAAACTTTACACTGAAGACTGAGTATGTACAACCTTCAATTAAATAATAGAAATAGAAAGCCTCATTCAACTGAGAAATTGTAAGTTACAGTAGCGGGAAATGGAGGCCGTAAGTTAATTTGCTATTCAATTGGTATTTTTTTCTGAGCTGCAAACGGGCTATGTGTAGCGGGCTTAAAATCCTTGCAGTAGTTAAAACCGGAATTACAGCCAATCAAAGCCTTTGATCTTTCCCGTCCGCAAGAGTTACAATTGCTAAAATCGCAAATCGCTATTCAATTGCTACAATTCTGCAAGTCCGCAAATGTTTTCACACCCGTAAATGGCAAATGTTGAAGAGAATCTTACGAGTACCAGATGGGACACGCAAAGAGGTTAAAGACATATCTGTAGCACTGTAAATGTAGATAAAAAGTCAATACAGCACTGTATATGACGGGGAAAGCGATGAAATACGTTCATATTAATTGCACAACAGTCTCAAGCTTGCAAACCGCCAATCAAAAATATTTTTTTTATGTTTCAATATGGGGTTATATCGATCTCGGGAATCAATGAGTTAATACAAATCAGGCCATCCACATGGACTTGAACAGTATTGGCAATCATTGTTATTATTTTGATCCTATATCGGACCTCTAAACGCTAATTGATTGACATGTAACCTCCATTTTTTAGTGATGTAATGATGACGGTTTATTTTCTATTGGCTGTCACTAGATGGGTAGTGACGGCCTTGCTTAATTGATCATGTTCCCCCCCCCCCCCCCCTGAACTGCTACATACGAGTGCATAGTTTATGGTTTTCGGCTTTCGGTTCATAACTTGCGCTCTTGTTCAATTGAATTGCACCGGATTTGTGAGCCCACAGCATGGCCTACATACCATGAGATGCCCCCTTTGAATTGAAAGAGGCTCAGAGACAATACCACTTCATATACTATGTTACATGTGAATTTTATGCTACAACATCAAAATAACTATTTAAATAAGAGGGCAATATGAAAGTAATTTTTGTTTAACTATATTTTAAGTTTATAAAAAAATCCATTATTCTCTAGCCCTTTAAAGGACCAGTATAGAGTTAATACAACAGGGTTTCATTTGTGTATTTATTAACTGTCTAGAAAGAAATTCAGTATTTGAAGATAAGAAATCTACAGTCATCACTGCAGGCTAGAAAATAAAATAGATCAGTCTTCTGGCAAGATCCTCTGTTACTACCCAGGCTCCTAATAGAGGGTGCAGAGATTTAGTTCCTGAAATACTAAAGTTTAAATTTAAGTTTTAAAAGCATATCTAAGTTTCCATGATTATGAATGCATCTGATAGAGGAGAATCAGTAGTGTACGCAAACATTTGTTTGCATGAAAAAAAAACGAAATAAACATTAATAAACTCACCCTAATGTTTGCTAAATCACTTGAGTTAGAACATTGGAAAAAGTCTGCTAAAATTAGCATAGAATTCATAATTTGTATTGGCCATTCTCCGAGAGCTATACATTTTAATTCAATGTAACAATTGGTGATGACAGTTTGTGCAGTAATGAATCATAGGATGTGTAGCCCCCCTGTAGAAGGAAAAAAAAGGAGTCAGACACTGATCTGTAGATCTCTGCATTGAGCTGCTGCTGGGTTGAAAGTAGTAAAGCTTTAAAATCTGTATTGGAATGCAGTGTTTCTATTGACGTATCAGGTGCCTATGAGCCTCATTAAATTCCCCTAACATGTAAAACCGTAGCTCGTAATGTAGCCTGCAAGATTCACGGCTATTAAATTGGCCTTCTAAAGCAACCCACCGACAACTTGCGGGGTAGGGGCGAGAAAACCCTACGGGAGAATTTGACTTGTGAGGCCATAAACCCTTTTATTTGTCAAGCAGTTAACATTTCCAATCATGCTATTACATTGCAACAAAGTCACGTAACCCGTAAATGGAGCCAAGAAGCCATTGAGTGCTATAGAGGCCCCACAAGGGGGCTAAAGTCGAATCCGTAGCAATTTAAAAATGGACAAATTTAGAGTCCGCAGCTTTTGTGGGTCTCACGTTGCACATACGGGCTTGGAATTTAATGCGGCCGTATGTAGGTAACTCTGGGAGTGCGGAATACAAGTTTTATTTTTAAATAAAATAATTCTGTATGTACGGTATATACAGGGAGTGCAGAATTATTAGGCAAATGAGTATTTTGACCACATCATCCTCTTTATGCATGTTGTCTTACTCCAAGCTGTATAGGCTCGAAAGCCTACTACCAATTAAGCATATTAGGTGATGTGCATCTCTGTAATGAGAAGGGGTGTGGTCTAATGACATCAACACCGTATATCAGGTGTGCATAATTATTAGGCAACTTCCTTTCCTTTGGCAAAATGGGTCAAAAGAAGGACTTGACAGGCTCAGAAAAGTCAAAAATAGTGAGATATCTTGCAGAGGGATGCAGCACTCTTAAAATTGCAAAGCTTCTGAAGCGTGATCATCGAACAATCAAGCGTTTCATTCAAAATAGTCAACAGGGTCGCAAGAAGCGTGTGGAAAAACCAAGGCGCAAAATAACTGCCCATGAACTGAGAAAAGTCAAGCGTGCAGCTGCCACGATGCCACTTGCCACCAGTTTGGCCATATTTCAGAGCTGCAACATCACTGGAGTGCCCAAAAGCACAAGGTGTGCAATACTCAGAGACATGGCCAAGGTAAGAAAGGCTGAAAGACGACCACCACTGAACAAGACACACAAGCTGAAACGTCAAGACTGGGCCAAGAAATATCTCAAGACTGATTTTTCTAAGGTTTTATGGACTGATGAAATGAGAGTGAGTCTTGATGGGCCAGATGGATGGGCCCGTGGCTGGATTGGTAAAGGGCAGAGAGCTCCAGTCCGACTCAGACGCCAGCAAGGTGGAGGTGGAGTACTGGTTTGGGCTGGTATCATCAAAGATGAGCTTGAGGGGCCTTTTCGGGTTGAGGATGGAGTCAAGCTCAACTCCCAGTCCTACTGCCAGTTCCTGGAAGACACCTTCTTCAAGCAGTGGTACAGGAAGAAGTCTGCATCCTTCAAGAAAAACATGATTTTCATGCAGGACAATGCTCCATCACACGCGTCTAAGTACTCCACAGCGTGGCTGGCAAGAAAGGGTATAAAAGAAGAAAATCTAATGACATGGCCTCCTTGTTCACCTGATCTGAACCCCATTGAGAACCTGTGGTCCATCATCAAATGTGAGATTTACAAAGAGGGAAAACAGTACACCTCTCTGAACAGTGTCTGGGAGGCTGTGGTTGCTGCTGCACGCAATGTTGATGGTGAACAGATCAAAACACTGACAGAATCCATGGATGGCAGGCTTTTGAGTGTCCTTGCACAGAAAGGTGGCTATATTGGTCACTGATTTGTTTTTGTTTTGTTTTTGAATGTCAGAAATGTATATTTGTGAATGTTGAGATGTTATATTGGTTTCACTGGTAAAAATAAATAATTAAAATGGGTATATATTTGTTTTTTGTTAAGTTGCCTAATAATTATGCACAGTAATAGTCACCTGCACACACAGATATCCCCCTAAAATAGCTAAAACTAAAAACAAACTAAAAACTACTTCCAAAAATATTCAACTTTGATATTAATGAGTTTTTTGGGTTCATTGAGAACATGGTTGTTGTTCAATAATAAAATTAATCCTCAAAAATACAACTTGCCTAATAATTCTGCACTCCCTGTAGAATGACTAAATGTAATGTGTGTTTCTGATATAAGCAGCAGGTGTTAGATTAGAATAAGGGAAAAACAGGGAAACTTTGAAATACCTTTAAAAGCTTCAATGTATGTATTCTCTATGAATACTGATTGTATTGCTAAGCAGTTACTAAATAAATAAATTAAGCCTTATTGTATGAAACTTTTTGTAATTGAAATCGCAAATGACCGGTGCCTTATACCACAAACATTTTTTATTGTATGAAAACTACAGAGACCATTTAAATCTCTTACACTACTGTTTTAGTCTTAAAACATACATTGCTGTAGATTATATTTCAAATGTTTAATCCACGTTATGTCTTTTTAGTCACATTATTTCTTATTATTAATCATAATTTTGATGAAGTATATTCCTCTAATGCAAAATGTCTTCATTAGAATATGTCCTGATAGTGATTCGATACAGTAATCACTCTATGTACATGGGGATTGCTCCTACCTCTCCAATCTTGTCTGATGATTTTATCCAGCAGAAATGTCTTCTGTTTTAAGGAGGGAGATTAGCTATATCTATCTGTGATGATTTACGGTAGTACCAGCAATTTTGTGGTACTTCCAAAATATATGTTTTATTAAACAGCAATGTAAAAATGATTAAAATTACATAGCAAAAAATTACAATTAGTTTTGTAGTTAGTTGAGCAGCAGTTGATCCAATTTTGAATATGCAACAGTTTCCCACACTCTTTCCAGAAATTGTGGAATATTACTTCATATTTTATGTGACATGGAAAATGTCACTGACCATTATCAAGTTGAAGGCCTTGTGTGATTAAATTATCTGACTGGCAATTTGAAGTACCCAATAACTTACTATAGTATTCGTTTTTGTTTGAAGCGGGGAATGCTGCATTTTATTGCTCTTCTTACCTTTACTATCCTGAATAATAAAACACTGCTAATTTATTTTAACTCCCCAAGGTTCCTTCACACTTCACAATTAATATAAACTGCTAATAGAGATGTAATGGCACTGCCAAACAATGCAGCACCATTAAACATTAAAGGCTGATTTAATTGTTTTTAACCTTACTCATTATCTATGCTGTAAATATATGATTCCATTTTTCCAATGCAAGGTTATACTACATACTATATAAATACATCATAATAAAAAAAAAAAAAAAAAATTAATAATAATAATAATAATAATAATAATAATAATAATAATAATAATAATAATAATAATTATATATATATATATATATATATATATATATAAAACGAATAATACATTAATAAGCCCATTTGCATGTCTAAAAGGCGGGGACATGCAAATGAGAATACAATGTACCTCACTCTTTTAATCCAAAAATAGCAACTTTATACATTGCTCCCTTAAAGCATATGCCCGCTGTATTAAACAGCTTTTAAGCAAAGCATCGGGTTGGATATATATATATATATATATATGTCACATATTATAATAGTCAAACTGCGAGTTGTCGTCACGCTTTGCGACCCTCGAAAAGCGAGGGCCGCAACTGACGACAACTCGCAGTTATACAACTCCCCCTGCCACAGCTCCCTTTACCCCACTGATGCTCGCGCCACATCAGCCTCACAATAAGCCATGTAGCCAGCCTCTCTCCTCTGGTGGCGCGCGCCCATAAGTGGGACGCGCGCGCACGAGCGGCCGGGACGCGTGCACGGGTAGCCGGGCACATAAGCGCGCGCGTCTGCAGCACTGAGGTGAGGGAGGAGTGGGGGAAGAGAGACACGGCGGGGGATAGAGGGTAAGAGATACATGAGGGAGGGAGAGGAGGAGGGGAATAGAGACACGAGAGGAAGTGGGAAGAGAGACACAGGGAACAGGGGAAGTGAGATACAGGGGAGGGGAAGTGAGATACAGGGGAGGGAGAGGAGGGGGAAGAGAGACACAGGGAAGGAGGAAGAGAGGCACAGGGGAGGGAGAGGAGGAGGGGAAGAGAGGCACAAGGGAGGGAGAGGAGGAGGGGAAGATAGGCACAGGGGAGGGAGAGGATGAGGGGAAGAGAGACACAGGGGAGGGGGGAAGAGAGACACTGAGGAGGGGGGAAGAGAGACACAGGGGAGGGGAAGAGAGACATGGGAGGGAGAGGAGGGGGAAGAGAGACACGGGAGGGAGAGGAGGGGGAAGAGAGACACAGGGAAGGAGGAAGAGAGGAGGGAAGAGAGACACTGGGAGAGAGAGGAGGGGGAAGAGAGACACAGGGGAGGGAGAGGAGGGGGAAGAGAGACACAGGGGAGGGGGGAAGAGAGACACAGGGGAGGGGGAAGAGAGACACAGGGGAGGGAGAGGAGGTGATTAAGAGAAAAAGAGGAGGGAGAGGAGGAATAGACACAGGGGAGGGACAGGATGGGGGAGGAGACACAGTGGAGGGGGGAAGAGACACAGGTGAGGGAGATGGGGTGAAGAGACACAGGGGAGGGAGACGGGGTGAAGTGACACAGGGGAGGGAGGGGGGAGAAAGACAAAGGAAAAGAGGGGGGGAAAGACACAGGGGAGGGAGAGGGGGAAGAGACACTGGGGAGGAAGAAGGGGAAGAGACACAGGGGAGGGAGAGGGGGAAGAGACACAGGCGAGGGAGAGGGGGAAGAAGAAACAAGGGAGGGAGAGCAGGGAAAGAGACAAGGGGGGAGACACAGGGGAGGTAGAGAAAGTAGAGGGCGGGAGAGGCTAACAATGAGCGCCAAAGCCACTCATTGCAAGGCCTGAGATGAGCGCTGAAGGAGCTCATCGCAAGGCCAGTAAAGTAGAGGGGGGAGAGGCTCGCAATGAGCCCCTCCCGTCAAGTAGAGGGTTGGAGAGGTAGAGAGGCTTGCAATGAGCACCGAAGGCGATCATTGCGAGGCCCGTGATTAGCGCCGAAGGCGCTCATTGCGAGCCCAAAAAAGTAGAGTGGGGGAGAGGCTCGCAATGACAAACACCATTGCCAGGCTTCGATTTTTATTGCCGTCATTTTTGACGGGCAAGTCGCTAGTATATATATATATATACACTACTTACACATGAGATATAATTCAGTTTTTCTTTTTTTCTTGCTGGTGCTATTGGAGACTGACCAAACGTTGTCTCTCATGTACTGTACTGTACGGCATGATGAAATATTTCGAATACCAGTGAAAAGTCAGTAATTGGGTCTCAAATGGTATACATTAACTGTGAACATGATTTATTATAGTTGTCAGCATGCTCTCTGCTAACATTAATATTGAAAAATCTTAAGGAAACAAATATTTTAATTTTGTGGAATAGGTTTGCCTGAGAGACAAAACATGAATATATTTAACAATTATAAAATGAGAAGTGATCCCTATATTTATGCAAACACATTTAAACAATTTGTAGAGGTATCTTCAAAAATATCACTTACTGATTTCTTTAAAAACGAATTAATCTCCTCAAATGCTGAACAGTAGTTTAGTAAGAGTTAAACATTACATAAACAAATAGTACACAGGTATGCAAAAGTAGCAAAAGAGCAAACATCGAGCCCGATTCAAGCTTTCGCAAGTTACTGTAGCCCGTAAGTGAGGTTGCAAGTTACTTTGATGTTCAATTGGCGTCTTTTTGCAGGCTCCGAACGTGTTATTAGTTACGGCCATGAAAACTTTACGATGGTTAAACCAGTAACTTACAGCCTCCCTAAGCCTTTGATCTGTCACTTTCACAAGAATTACAATGGCTAAAATCGCGAATCGCTATTCAATTGCTCCAATTCCCCAAGCCCGCAAATTATTTTACACCCGTAAATGGCAAATGAAGGAGAAAATCCTAGGAGTGCTAGAGAGGACTCGCAAGGGGGTTAAACACCTATTCGTGGCACTGTAAATGCAAATAAAAAATCACTACTGCACTGTAAATAACAGGGAAAGCGATGAGAGACGTTAGAATTAATTGCCCAACATCTCAAGCTCACAAATCGGTAGTAAATAAGACTTTTTTTTATGTTTCATTTTGGGGTTAAATCGATCTCGGGTATCAATGAGTAAATAAATATTGGGCCACCCACATGGACTAGAACATTATTGACATTGAGTTTCATAATTCTGTATTTTGCAGTTTTGCGACTGATCGCATATCGGTCCCCCGAACCTAAGTTCCCGCCCTGAACTGCTACGAACCAGTGCATGGTTTACGGAGTCGGCTTTGGGCCAGTAACTTGCGGGCTTGAGCAATTGAATAGCTCCAGAATTGGAGACGAACTGGAGCAAACAAACGGCCTACATAGCTCGAGTTGCAGGCTTGCAATAGGGCCCTTGGTTTTTATGATGAGTGTTTTTTTTGTTTGTCATATTTCTAAACCGCAATTATTACATTTTTCAATTATTCACTGATAAATGTTCTCGATCTACTCTAATCACACTGGGCTTAGATTTCTAATTGAACTGCCACACTGGGATTAGATTCCTGCCAAATCTCTCTAAATTGGTTTATTCTGTTTTCTCTGTCATTAAAATCATCTTTAGACGTTTTTTATTCTATTAAGAAAATTGAAATACATTGTCCAAATGCAGAGCCTTAATCACAGAATTTAATACACTTTAGTTTAGTTTTCAGAATTAAATATACTATCCTGATGATAGTAACTAAAATGTTTTTCCATTAAATAAGGTATAATGCAATACTCTGATTATTAATCTGGAATTCTATACATTCACAGTTGGGTGGGAATGGTGGGGGTTGGATCTTTGACTAACGACTGGACTAGTACGAGCAAAGTAGGCATATGTTTTATTGATATATTTATTTAACTAGTATGATATATTATATTTATATAACTATACTGCTGATCCTATTTCCTATACTATACCCCCCCATGTGCCCAGAAGTTCAACTTCCCTCCTAAAGTCCTCATATTGGAGGAGGAAATAATTCCAAAATAAAAGTTTTCATTTGTAGGAAGCAATGGTGCTACGTATATTGAAACAATATATTGACCTCTAATAGACATTATCCTTTCTTGAAAAAAATATTCACCATGATAGCCATCGGTTATAATAAATACATTTTATAAACATGATAGAGAACAATTCCTCCAAAAAGTTAAACTGTTTGTTAAAATCTTATGCAATAATTTGTTTCTGTTTTGATGAAAAGTAATTTGTTAACCTTTGTATTTTCATGATTCCTTATGTTATGCCTTCTTCTGCCAATGTGCCACTACCCTAGACTGTGAGTCATATATAGCCCAGCCTAAATTCTAGCACCCCCAGTTATGGTGGAGTTGCATAGTCACCCGTAAAACAGAGTTGCTTCCTCACCATTGCTCAATATAATATGATGGAAGGTAGATTGGAAGCAATAGTAGTAAAGAAGCAGAACATATAATTGTAGGAAAAGAGTAGGAAAGCGCACCCAAATTAGTTAAAAGTAAAACCTGGAAACATCTCTGTACTTTAGGTCAGCCACTGCATCTTTCATTAGACATATCTGAAGCATGTGCAGACTGAACTAATGAACGATACATTGCAGATGTAACAGCCTATAGCTTCCCACTGTGTTACTTGTGTTTGCCATATGAGCAATTGAAGATGTTCTCTTACATAAACTTCTGAGAGTTTGCCTGTCAACTCCTTATATTTGCTACCACACTATAATTATCCTTTAATCTATTATTTTACTGCATCTGCAGATCCTAGTAAATCTATTGAAGTGAATGCTAAAATGTTACCTGTAGCTAATCTACAGGAATTATTAACAACCCAATAAATGAAAATATTGTTTGCTTAAATACCCTTACACCTATTTCCGGTAATTAGATATGTATAAATTCAGTTCCACCTTTGTTGTTTTGCCAGTAAATACACATCATGTATTGCCATGTTAACTATATATTCAGTGACATGACATTATATATCAAAAGAAAAAATGAAAGCTTCATATTTATTTTGTAATTGTCGGTTCTATCCATTTTAATAAAAACAATACACTTCTTTTTTTACTAAACTCTGGTGGAAAAATTACAAAAGACAATGATATTTGTTCCCTTTCATCTTTATATGCCCTTTATTAAATAAGCTTTTGGGATATGTGTTCAAAGCTCATTTAAAATTCTTGTGTCTTATATATTCACTTCAAAAGAAAAAAGCTGATTTTAAGCTTAAAGAAAAATAATCTATGAAATGTAGTGAAGAGGTTGTAATGTATGATAATGTTAGGTACATTAACTTAAATTATTAAAGTATATTCTATATGGAATATTTTACAAAACCTTTACATAATAAGAATATAATCACATATATAGTTGTGAGCATGCGAGTTGTTGCTATCGCTTGTGGGCTCACGTAGCGAGCACGCGAGCCGCGGGCCTCGCGAAGCGAGGGCAGTGGGCGGGGGCCTCAGTTGCTGGCATGGAGCGCTGAAGGCGCTCCATGCCAGCAACTGCGACCCTCGCAAACATAACGGCGCAACGCAAACACCACGACACACCAATTACGACCCTCGCAAACTTTTACTAGCAACGCAAAAAACATACGACACACGTTAACACACATTACGACCTCGCAACACTCGGACGCAACTTGCGAACATTACAAAATTCAAAACACACAGCACATACAAAAAAACTTACCTAAAAAACTTACCTAAAAAACTTACCTACAGCAACAGGGAGCATCCACGACCTCAAAAAACGCACTTACACCTTCATTTAAATAAAAATAACACACTTTAGACACTAATAAAAATCGCTAAGCGAGAGAAAAAATGGCCTACGAACAAAACGAAAAACGAGGCTACAGCACTCTCAACACGCAAAACACCACGAAGCACCTACGGATAATCCGCAAAGACGCATACCACACATTACCCACCATTTTACGCCAATGCGGAAGTACACCACTACGCTAACGGTTTCGTCTCGCGCACGCACAGTATTACACTGCACACATTCATCACGCTTACACAGCAGCTCAACACCACTAATGCTGCAGCAACATCAAAACAGATTGCAGCTCTTCAACACAATGCTTCAAAATAGGTAAAGTATATTCATTTATTAATGTATTACATATTTCATTATTACACACCAAACAGCATTAGCTCACTTACGATTTCATTGCCGTCATTTTTTGACGGGCAATTCGCTAGTAAGAATAATAAATCTGAGAGAAGCTGAGTGCCTTCATACAATGTTGCAAAACTTGAGGTAACTTGTAAAACACTTTAGCAAAATTGAGGTAATTATTCCTTATCACACAATGGAGGGAGAATGGCTGGTTATCCTCATTGGAAAATGTGCATAGTAAATTAAGGGATGACACGATATGCACTTAAGATGCTTAGTAAATTCCCCCATGTACAGAATTTCTGTGACAACATACAATATAGATGAAGTGAATGTCTTATTTTTACAGTGTATATCATGCTTTAGATATATTTTATAAAATATATATATTTATTGATAATATATATTAATTTTACTGTCATAAGGTAGGTATGTGTCTCCTTATTTATAGTAGTATAATACCGAAGAAACTTTACACTGAAGACTGAGTATGTACAACATTCAAATAATGATAGAAATAGTCAACAACACTTCAAATCCTATGTTACATGTGAATTTTATGCTACAACGGCAAAATAACTATTTAAATAACGGGCTAATATAAAAGTAATTTTTGTTTACCTGTATTTTAAGTTTATAAAAAAATCCATTATTCTGTATCCCTTTAAAGGACCAGTATAGTGTTCATACAACATGGTTTCATTTGTGTATTTAATAACTGTTTAGAAAGAAATTCAGTATTTGAAGATAAGAAATCTACAGTCATCACTGCAGGCTAGAAAATAAAATAGATCAGCCTTCTGGCAAGATCCTCTGTTACTACCTGGGCGCCTAATAGAGGGTGCAGAGATTTAGTTCCTGAAATACTAAAGTCCAAATTTAAGTTTTAAAGGCATATCTAAATTTCCTGGATTATGAATGCATCTATAATATGACTATTTAGCCATGTATGTAGCATAGTGTATGCTGTTTTAATTACTGAGTATATTTTTAAAGTAGGGTGGGGTGAAAAAAATGCAGTTATACTGTATATCTCAATTTCCTATGCTTTCTAGGGGACCTATTATCAGGCAGGGGATCGTTTAAAACAGTTTGCTAAATAGGCTTCATCGAAAACCTAGGGAGTGAAAATATTCTCTGTTTTATCATTATACCTACTTAACCTTAATGTAATATTTAGGATTTTACGTTATAATTAATAAAACAGCACCACTTGCAAATAATTAAGGACATTACCATGTGCTTCTATATCATCACATACCTCCCCATAATAGCCATATTATAAACAATATAAATACATTATTCCAAATGTTATGTACTGTAGTTTATAGATGCATTACATTGCATAGCGCCCAACATTTTAAGTGGCCAAAGATGGCTACTTAGAATGTAGAAAAAAGGAACTATTAGGTAATGGTAGTGCCAACAATGAGAACAATTTTTTTTTAGAGAACATTCATGTAATTTGTGCACTCTACTCTGTACATACATATATACTGAATATAAAGACACACTAGTAACAAACAATAATAAAATTCTTAAATTTGTTACCATCATTCAAAAGAGGGAAGCTAGAAGAATTTATCTTTTTTGCTGTGGGGAAATATGACACTGTGTTATATTGAAGGAAAAACAGTACATTCACCATATTGTATTAAGGACCATGAACATATTAACTGGAGAAGTCATGCAGTGAGAGAAATGTGTGAACAGGAACAGAGCTTGGGAGGCTCCTGGCAAAACTGCTCTCTACAGGTTCCAAGGCTGGATGTGGTTTTGCAGTTATCTGGGGAAATGATAGCAGACAAAAGGGACATTGCAAAATTATGTTTCTGGCAAAAAACAAACATTCTGGCACTAAACATATATTTTCAAGCCCAAAATAGAAAAAAAGGATCACCGTTTCTGGTAATGAACATAATACTGAAAAAAGTGGACAAATACAATATACAACAGTGGTGGAACTAGTGTACAAGGGGCTTTGTTTGGAAAAAAAAAATAAGATCTCCAAATCAGTAATAAACCACCCTGAGCATCTTCATTATTTGTATTCCCTGTTTCTTGCATTCTATCACCTCTCAATCATTTCCTTACCCCTTTACCTGTTATAATTTGTTTATCCTCGCTCTTCAGTGCTTTTAGCACCATATTAAAAGGATAAAGGCAGGCTGAGAGAGATTACAGTTGTGAATTTTGCTTCATAATCCTGTTTTCTCAAAAACAACAACAACATTCAGTTGAGTTACATATGTTTTATATAAACTTCTCTTTCATCTCTTTCATATAAAAACAAATTATGTTTAGTCACTAATGGCTCTGTAAAAAAATCCTGAAAATACTTTTATCATGCATTAATTATTTTTTAATTTACATCGAAACAGGAAATGCCCTGTGTGTATATATATATATATATATATATATATATATATATATATATATATATATATATATATATAGCATTACTAATGCATCTATATTGGCTGAAAGGGGTTATCCTTCCCCAGAGCAGTTAAACCTGTAAATCAGTAAATGGTGATTTGAGAGCATCATTTAAAATAGGAAAAAACACTGGGAGTCATTTACAATTAGCCTCTTCCAGATGTAAAAAATAAAAATCCATGACTCTTTAATTATAATGCTCTGTATTCCTCTGATTTAGTGGAAGGTTCTAGTGGTAAATACCTTGTATAAAGATGTGAGTGTAGTATTTACCGTAATGTTCGATGCTTATCTGAAGACAAACATATAATTGTATTTCAGGGATTATAAAGATGTAAACAATTATAATCCTATTCTTCACTTTAGGCATAGCAAGGGTATGAAATAGTCAATAATATTAATATACCATACCTCTATATACTACAAGTTACATTCATTAATTTACTATGGTTATTTAATTACTGAACAGTAATACATCACTTAGTGCAATGGTGACTAGTTAATTCACTTTTCTACCTTCATGTCTTACTCCGATTCTCAGAGAATGTAAAAACAGTATATATTCAGTTACATCGACGTTTTTGTTTTTACAGATACAGTTAAATATTTCCCTTAAGAGAAGAGGGTATGATAAAAGTAAGACAATTGTTCACATAAAAATAAGTGAGAAATTTGGGATTTGTAACCAAGCCATATAATGTGCCTAGTATTGGTGATGACATTTTATATTGTTATATTAGAAGACAAACAAACACTGGTTTCCTAGCAAAGCACTTTATTAAGCCAAAATTATTCCAAAGATTTATGATCTCAGAATAGAACTACGGTATAAGAGGTTTGTTCTTGTTGCAGCTGAATAAGGATATTTCTTAACGTTTCACACTGTGTTTTCTTTTTTTCAAAGAACATAATAAACTGACTCATCTGTTAACTGCTCTGTGAGGCTTGTCTCTGTCAGTCAATGTGCAATGATATAGCTGTGTGAGTCATATTTGTATCCAATGAGATCTATAGCATAAAGTATGCTCTGATGATACTACTCTGATTGCTGAAAGTGACAAAGAACTACATGACCTATTGGTAGGGCTGAAAGAAGAGAGTGCAAAAGCTGTCCTGGTGCTCAGGATTAAAAAGACAAAGATCATACATGGCAAACAGCAATTTCAGTTCCTGGCAAATAAATGGAGAAGAAGTGGATGCAATTACAGATTTTATTTTCTTGGGAGAGCTCTTCAAATGGTGAAATTAAAAGAAATGTACTTCTGAGGAGGAAAGCTATGGCAAGTCCGAACAAGCTAGTGAAAAGTAAAGATATTACACTATCAACAGAGATCTGCATAGTTAGAGCTATGGTATTCCCAGTAGTAACATATGGATGTGTGATCTGGACCATAAAGAAGGCTGAGCACCTTTGAATTGTGGTTTTGGAGAAAACTGCAAGATCCAGTAAATTAGTACTCCAGGAAACTAAACCAAACTGGAAGGTATGGGCATGAAGCTGAAAATCAAATATTTTGGCCATATCATGAGAAGGCAGGATTCCCTAAGGAAGACTCTGATGCTGGAAAGATTGAAGGCACACGAAGAAGCAGACAAGAGAGACCGAGATGGATAGATGAAGTCACTGAAGCAATTAACATGAGCTTGATGGAGCTCAATATGGCAGTGACTGACAAATGTGCCTGGCATTCTGTGTTCCATAGGGTCACAGAGAGTCAGAAATTAGTAAACCACAGCGAATTATTGATTCATACATGTATTGACAAATAAGCTTGTAATTTTCCTCAAGTCAAAGTAACTATACACAGTGGACTGCCTTTTTATGTCTGATTATTTGAATATTTTTTCATATATATAGCAACATTTATAGGAAACATATCTGGAAAAAAACAGCTTATATCTGATACACAAGAGTATGTAACATTTTGAGTTTTGGGAAGGCAGTATAAGTTGTTGCCCATAAAGTTTAAAGGTATTGATTCTGCATTCACATTTAATGGTGAAAATCAATAAATCATTGTCTTTTTGTTTGGATTATGCAATTCCACAATTTGAAACAGCTCATGGTACAAAAGCATAAAATACAATGGTCCTTAGGTGTCTGCGCTGAGATTGCTTCCATGTTTGAAACCAAAAGTAGCATGAAAAATGGGAGCAGTGAAAATAGACGAGGACACACCTAAGTATTAAGAAAAAAAAAAAACTTAATTAATAACAGTAGTGTAACATGAGCTGCTAGCAATGTAAAGGAATACACTGGATGACTCCACATTACTCAGGGGCAACAAGATAATGAGCTCATATTACCTGGGGGCATGATTAGAACTAGTAATTAATTGTTTAAATACACAGTAAAAGTTTAAAAAATATATTTTTTCTTATCAGACCCTACCTAACTTTTGTTTAAAGAGGCCTTCATAGAAACATTACATTGGACCTTTAAATAATTCCTCACCTGCTGCTCCTCTACTGACAATATCTTCACTTACTTCCTGTATTTTACAACATTAAATTCAAAGCCTTAACACTCACTTCCAAAATCCTCAACAATAATGACCATTGATAAAAAGCCATTGATCAACCCTGTATTCTGCCCACAATTTATGTTTCTCTTCACTAATCAGTTGCCTTTTCCAATCTTCTCATATTTCCCATGCTGCCTTTAAGCCATGGACATTTCTACCTTTCTATGTCACATTCCCCGTCTTTTCACAGCTTCCAATGCTCTTTGGAAATTCACAAATTTAGAAAAGCTATCACTTTGGTCCCTAATGTCTGCTAATCAAATTCTGTCATGGAACCTACCATGTGACTTAGACCGCCATTCTATGCCTCCTGGAATGTAAAATTCAAGTCAATATTACTCGGAAAACACTACCCAGCAATCACATCACACTCTTATATATAACCCAGAGAAATGCCATCCGAGTGCTCGTACTGTTCATGATTTCTATAATTCCCAAGTGTCTGTCCTATAGCTAATTTCAAAATCACTATTACATATTTTTCTGACGCTAACTCAAAAGTCTTTCCAAGTGTTTGTAATCTGGGTACTTTCAACCACCTGTACATTCTTAAAAATTCCCCTGAGAAGCCTTGAATCAATTAAGGAGCTACTACTGTCAGCTGTTACACATGAGGAAAGTAAAGCATTGCTAATATACAGAAGATACAAATATATATAGTATAGCATGATGTGTGAAGTCTGCATACATGTTTGAACATCATTATTTTGAATAATAATAATAATAATAATAATAATGTAGTAAGTTGCTTGCTACGGAAGTGCTGTAAGCATGTCAAATTAACCCTTGTCACAAGGTCCTTAAAGGACCTCCATGGCACCTAAATGTTACCCCTTATGGAATGGGGGTCTATATTAACCAACATGGTACCTAACTTTAACCCCTATGTGCTATGAGTGTCCTCAAGAAGCCCCATTGACACCCTACTTACCACCAAAGTGGTCCATAATGGACCCCCATGTAAACTGCACCCATGTCCCTAGATCGGTGATAGTCCCTAGGTTTATAGTTACAGAAAAAAAAAAAAAAACACATTCCATAAAGAAAACACTACTGAAAATAAAAAATAAATTACAAAAGATAATAAAAAAAAAAAAAAAAAAGATTAACATACAAAATACATTAAACCTATAAGCGATGACCCATGGCATCCTTGTCCATCTTTTGCACTGGATAAGAGGGCTATCCATGTTGCCAGTAGATACTGGTACTGGTCCACTTCTTTCTTAATTGAAGCCAATGTATTCTCATCTTCTGGCCTGTCGAAAAGGACCTCCATCTAAAAGATCCCACTGCTTTATACACAAAAAATCTTACCATTACCCTGCTCATTTGTGAATATTTACAATCTGTGAATTCTGATTGCCTAGAGAATTACCCATTCATAAATGAGCCCTTTTGGAGAGGGTTACATTTTAGGTGCCATGGTGGTCTATAGAGACCCCCATAGGTTAATATTATTATTATCTTTATTTATATTGCGCCAACATATTCTGTAGTGCTGTACAGGGGTTTAGTACATGGCAAAAAACAAACTTAACACCTTATATAAATAGATGGGGGATTCTCAGAGATAGCATGTGGGAAGGGGGAATCCCCAGGGTTCCCCGCTCATAGCGTGTGGGAAGGAAGAATCCCCAGGGTTCCATGCTCATGTGGGAAGAGGGAATTCCTAGAGCGTAGAAGGATGTGGGCAGAGGAGTCATAAGCCCCCTGCATAATATTTATGTATTTTACCCCTTCCCTGCCATCAGAAGGGGTTTATATAGATATAGGGATGAGGATGCAAGGGCTAGTGTAGGGTGTTCACATAGTTGGTGCCATTTAGCAGCTTCAGGCTCAAAGTCTCCTGTTAGCAGGCTGCATGCAAACATTAGGGCTAGAGAGCAACAGGAAAACAGCCTAGTTTAGTGTCGTCTACGTTAATGTTTTTTTGAGGCACCATCGTCTCTGTTATTTGCAAGAAGAAAACTCCCACAGCAAAAAAAGAGCCATTTCTCATTATGAGTATTCAGGGTATGGAGCTGTGACGATCTGAGAGTAGAAGCTATTACAGCCCAGGGCCACCTGCTATAGACTACAGGTTAACTACCCACAAGGACCGTTTGGTTCCTGGAAATCTCTACACCAGCACCCTGATATCTGGCTTCTGCATCAATCAGAGTCTCTCCATCAGGAATCAGCACTTCCAAGAGTCTCAGTAACCTTCCTGTGGTAGTAACCAGGACAGGTTACTTGCTTGGTGGAGATAGGTTCAGTATCACAGCTACCAGGCGCAAAATAAGATAAATAACATTTCTATGTTAGAAGTTAATTGTTTTATTTTTGAAAAGTCAGCAATATTTATAGTGGATACAGAGGGGGTGTGCACAACGTAACACTGAGAGGGTGTGGCAGACAATTACAGGGAATCACCCCACATTGGGTCTAGCAGTAACTTGATGGCTGGCACCTGAGAACAATAGGGCTACCTTCTAATACATATCCTGTTACATCCTACACCTAGCTTCAGGCAAACAATGGGATAAAGCAGATTACAATACAATGGAGTGACTAGAGCCAAGACGTCTGTCCTTTGATGGGCTAAGATCCAAGACCTGGAAAAGGGATCCGTGACAGGAGCCCTTTGGGAAGAAGTGATTATGAAACCAAATATAAAGAGAGGGATACTTGTTATATATAAATTAGGAAATAACATTGATTAAATCTCCTTCCACTAAACTAGATGGGAAAATTATCTGAACATTCAAATAGATAATAAAATAAAAGTCTAGCTTTTCCAAGTAATAGTTGTATAAATTACACTATATAAGAAACAAGTTTTAAAATGAATCATGGAATAGTATATACAGTAGTAACAAAAAAGTTTTATAAAATATTCCAAAATCAGTCAGATTGTTGCTTTAGAGAACATGGACAAGAAGCGTCATATTTACATATTTGGTGGAATTGCCCAATAGTTAATTAATAATATGTATAGAAGACATATACGGTAGTACTTACATCACAAGTTTGTTTAATATGAAAGTTCCCTAAAGAATTAACATTTCTAAGTAGAAAACTATTAACAACAAAAAATTTGTATTGTAAAATTGCATATTGCAACTAGACTGACATACTCATTAGAAAACGTGGTATTACATTATGACAAGAGATGGGCCTCTTGGATCAATAGAGTTATGCAATAACAAAAAATTAGAGCTTTGTAAAATTCAGAGGATATTAGTATACAAGTTGAAAATTTCCTTTTGTTTTACATTCAGTTAATTTGCTTAAGAAAAATAAAAAAAGGAAAGTGAAGGATATAAGTTAAGATTATGTAACGTAAAACTTGAATATAGGTTTGTGTTTTCTGTGTTTTTCATTTTATAGATTTTCTTTTGTATAATGTTATGTTCTTGCAATAAAAATATATTTAAAGAAAAAAATTACTGTACTCCCGTAATGAAATCTGATCTCTCTGATGTTTACCAGGAAGTCTCTCCGGGTATCTTCAATCATCCGTAAAGGTGCAAAAATGCCTATGAGGAGCCTGGATACCACAATCCTATGCTATGAAGAAGCTAACATCTTAATTGTGTAAGATTTAAGGCTTGATTTCTCAAATCCAACACAATTGAGTGGCTAATAATGTACACCACTGCCCCCTATAAGTCCAGTTATCTTCCCTCTCAACATCTTTTACTCCCTATAAGCCCTGGCAACCCCCAGGATTCCCCCATCAATAAATTGGCATCATTGGTTCCCTTTCCCCACTGTTTGTGCTGTGGAGGGTCCATTAAGCCCATGGGGGTACCTTTAGATCTCTATGTAGCCACTAACTACAACCATAGGAGGCCCTATTGACCACGTGGACCCTAAAATTACTCTGTTACCATGGGGGATCCCCATGGTACACTAAACCATACCCATGGTGCTCCATATGATGCTTTCTATGCCCCCCATGTAAACTACCCCCCATGTGGCTAGGTAGGTAATAGTCCCATGATACCTAACATTAACAATTATACCATGGGGGTCTCTATGGAGCCCCATTGTATACTAAATGATAACCATTTTTTTAAATCTATTTTATTTTCTTTACATTTTTATTTATACTTGGTATACTAAATTATCATTTAGTATACAGTGGTGGAGCATAAGGATCCCTATAGTATATGAGTTAATGTTTGGTACCATGGGGGTCTCTAAGGGCCCCCATGGTAACAGGGTACATTTTAGGTACCATGGGGTTTCATAGGGACTCTCATGGTTATACTTTAAATTAACATGGGGTGAATATGTCAATATGTATTAAATGTAATCCCTGAAAAAATCTTAGTGCCTCATAAATACATGATAATAATAATAATAAACACTTATCCATGTTTATGAAGGTGTTTTTTGTCATGTCGTTATAATTTGTAATCCTTTCAATGTATTAGTTTGATTTTTCAATTTATTCACGGTTGAATAGTCATTTTCTTTTCAACAACTTTCAGAACTCCTACCATATATTTTAAATAATACTTTGTTTATTTTTTCAGATTTTATGTTATTCAATTATGTTATTTAAAATCCACAATATTTTATCCACAATATTTTACGTTTCTATGTTTTACACCTAAACATGTCCATAAAGCACTTGTCATTTCTGCTGCAAG
The DNA here is from genome assembly GCA_027410445.1 of Discoglossus pictus. Classification (NCBI taxonomy): domain Eukaryota; kingdom Metazoa; phylum Chordata; class Amphibia; order Anura; family Alytidae; genus Discoglossus; species Discoglossus pictus. The sequence goes on from CM050163.1 coordinate 138,323,038, forward strand.
ATTCTTGTTGGTGGACAAGTGTACTCAGAAGCATGCGTGTTTCAGTCTATGTCCCCAATGCCCAAGACGGCACATTTTCAGAAAGCAGTACTCTGGCTGAAGTTACTAGTGAAATTATTATGCAAACAAATGTATATATGCGTAGAATATTCTGTCTGTAAGTGTACCTGGCACTTTCTGCCTTACTGTATACTCACATGGAAACATATACACTACTTATGTTGTCTATATACATGTGTGGTAAACTTATAATAGGGATATAGCAAGAGAAAAGTGGGCGTAGTACCTGGGACATGGATGATGAGGAACAAATTTGAATGAGCCTAGGGCAGCATAAAACCTCCATTCATCACTGCTGAGAAGCCTATATTTCTTATGGCAAGAAAGAAACTGGTGAATGCTCTTGAGCATGTTGGTGCTGTGAATCAGTTCAGTGCAGGAGACATGTAGTTATGTTTCCTTGTACAGATGTGAAATAGCCACAATATCTTGGTACTGCTTCCTTAACACCGGAGTAGAATGTATTCAGATTCAGATGTACTGTGTACACTGAGTATTCAATGAATAAAAACAGATGTTGTAAACTATTGATTGCACTGATGGAGGAATCCTAGGGTTATTGACAGGGGAATCCCGGGGGATACCCAGCTTATAGGGGTAGAGGGTAATAGGAGGAGTGGTCATAAACCCCTGCATTTTTTTATTTATTATTTAACTCTTTCCCTGCAATGAGAAGGGGTTTATATAGATAGCTAAAGAAGGGGGGGGGGGGGGTGTTGGGGCTAGTTTAGTCAATGGATAATGTTCTGTAGCTGTGTTATGGAGACTTGGGCATTCTGCAAGCACATGCTAGAGATGGAGATCTATGGGTAAAACCCCCTGGGCCTCAGTAAATTTTACAGGATAATTTTTTTGTGGAAGTCATATAATAGCATTACAAATTTGCTTTTTCAAAACTCCTGTAACTATGACAGAGTCCAGGTATTCTTGCCATGGAATATAGGTCTAGGTACCTACTAATATTACTACTATTAAAATGTTCTATTTAATGTACTGCATTCTAATACGTTTTTTACTGTAAGATCTGCTTAAAACAATGAAAACCAAATGATACATCATATGAAGCATATGCATATAAATTCAATTAGCGTCTTTTAGCTACCTGCAAATGGTTTGCGGGTTACAGGCTGAAAATCCCTGTGGTTGTCAAAATAGTAACTCTAGCCGACCTAAACATTTGATCTTTCAAGCCTGTAAATGTTACAATCACAAATCGTTATTCAATTGCTACAATTCCTCAAGCCCGCAAATGTTTTCACACCCGTAAATGGCAAATGTGTACCAGATTGGACTCCCAAGGGTTTTAAATGCAAATAAAAAAATCAATACTGCACTTTAAAAGACGGAGAAAGCAATGAAAGACATTACAAATAGTTGCACAACTGCCTCCGGCTCGCAAATCTGCAATCGAAAATAAAAAAAAATTAGGTTTCATTTTGGTGTCATATCAATCTCAGTAATCAAGGAGTTAATACATATCAGGCCACCCACATGGACTAGAACAATATCATCATAAATGTTCATTATTTTGTACATTGCTTTATTGCTAATTAAATGACGTTTAACCTAAATTTTTTACTGATGTCATGATGACGGCCTCATTTACTATTGGTTGTTTCTAAATCGGTAGTTACGGCCTTGCTTAATTGATTATGATCATACTCTGAAATGCTATTTACGGGTACATGGTTTACGGTTTAGGCTTTCGGCCACGTAAATGCGGGCTTCAAATGAATTGCTCCGTAATTGTAGCAGAGTTCAAACCCGCAGACTTATAGCCGGTATGAAGGCAACTGCATGCTTGCAATTGAATGGAGGTCTTAGTATATTGCATATAGATACTTCAATCACTTATTTATAATCTATATTAGAAATTATTAGACTGTAAACCACAATACTCTAAAGGCTCACATCACTACATTTTTGAACAGAGATTATGAATAAATAAATCACATTTAGGAGTTCTATCTGCTGTCCCTGCTCGTGTGAAAAAAAAAAAAAAACATAAAAATGTATGATATATATATGTCTGTAAGAAAGTGACATTTGTTGGTTTGACAAAGTAAAATATTGAAGGAATCTGAAAAGAACAACAAACAAAACATGGAAGGAATTTGACAGCTTGACTAATGAAGGTATTATGTAAAGTCTGTGTCACAGTAATTAATATAGCATTACATTTGTATGTTATTTCATATATTAAAATATCTTAATATGCAGAGAGCTGATCTTCAAAGTATTGTTGTAATTGATATTTATCCATTTCCTTTCAAATTATTTTTTTCTTTTAAATAAATGTTTTGTTGAATTTGCAGAAAAAATTTAGTAATAGAATGGTCTATGTAACATGAAACACATTGGTAAAGGAAGTTTAATTTGACTATACCAGCATGAAGCTCTGTATGCAATTAAGTGTGACGCACAAGAACCATTGTTTATCATAACTTCTCTGTGAAAATGACAAGCCACTTACATGTATTAGTGTTGTGAGATCTGTATGCTGATTGAGGAGGAATTTTGACTAAATGCAAAGAGTAACAAAAAATATTGCTATTTCTTGACTTCTAAATGCTTTTCTTTGTTTTATATAGTTATTTATTTATTTATTTATATTTATATAGAAAATGTATTGTGAATCCCAAATGACCTTCCCAGTTCACTGCCTGCCTCATTTAAAGAGTTAACACAATGTGCTCATTACCCTCATCTGATCCCCAAATGAGTGCATTGACAATAGTGCCACCCAGCCATTATCCACCCAGTCTCCAACAGGACTGCCAACACTGGATCTCGCCCGCTTCCCCTAAATCCCCCCTTTTTTTTTTAGCTCCCTAGAGATCCCAGAGGTCAAAACAGCCATAATAAGGAAATGTTCTGAGCGCTGGTATAGTGGTGCAGCAGACAGCAATGGCTTGGAACTGGTATCTGCAAAGTTGGACCACAGTGCTAAGGAAGCACTACCACTCACGGTAGTCTGAAAGAGGCATGGGGCTCATTGAGACATTCTTAATGGACGTTGAAGTTAATCATGCCTATGTGCCCAGTCGGTCACTTAGTAGCCCATTATCCAGCCTCCTCCAATTGCTGCCTTTATATATATATATATATATATATATATATATATATATATATTTATAAAAATATATATTTGTGGTCGGTCCCTCTCTCACGGTGAGAGGTAGTGGAAAAGTATCCAAAAAGGGGTAGCATGAGATGTGCCCTGGTGCTACTGGACATCCAGCCTGCTTAGGGGGCAAAATCAGTCCTTGCTAAAAGGCAAGGACTGCTGAATGACCCCGGCATCAGAGGCCTAGCGATGCGAATCCCGGCTTGAAAGCTAGGACAGCTTGTAAACCCAGGATCAGCAGCAACTGTGGATTAGGCTATTAAACTAAGGCAAATTGGCGGTGCAGCAATAAGATTAATTTAGGACTAATGGAAAGCATAGTCGGTGGTATGTGGTGAGAGCTGATTTAGGGCTCATGAGAGTGTGTTTGAGGCAGTGGCTAGTGAAGGCTGGGTTAGGAAACACAGAAAGTGTGATAGCAATAAAGCCTGGCGAAGGCTGATTTAGGATTTATGGAAAGCATGATTGCTGTGCTGCCTTACGAAGGCCGATTAAGGAGTTATGAAAGGTGTGGCTAAGGCAGGGCATAGTGAAGGCAGAGTTCGAATTATAGAATAAAATTATAGAAGTGGTACCCAGAGAAGGCAGATTTAGGTTTTATGTAAAGCAAGAGTAAGGTTGAAATTTTGTAGATTTGGGCCAGAATTCACAAAGTAACGCTTGAAAGAGCGACTTTGGACATGGGCAAAGTTGCAAACTTAGTAGATTTGGGCCAAAATCCATCCCAAAGGGGGTACGAGAAAGGCAGAAGATGTATAGAAAATTATCGAAGTAGTTCCCAGAGAAGGCAGATTTAGGACTTATGGAAAGCTAGAGGAAAGTCAAAATTTTGTAGATTTTGGGCAAAACCCACGAAGAAGGGCTTGAGAGGCCAAAAGTGCGAGTTTGGACATGGGCAAAGTTGCAAACTTAGTAGATTTGGGCCAAAATCCATCTCAAAGGTGTACGAGAAAGGCAAAAGATGTATGGAAAATTATTGAAGTAGTGCCCGGAGAAGGCAGAGGCAGAAAATACTTACCTGGAACTATTGCTCTCCAGCAATGGGAATGCCCTCGCAGACATAAAGGAACCAGAATTAGCATGGCAGGAGATAAAAGAAGCTGCACGGCAGAGATACTGAAAAGAAAAGGCCAAAAAACAACAAAGGCGAATAATAAAGGAACAGGCACTATGAAGCCAGAAAATGGACTGAAGTGTGCTAAACAGGAAGTACTTATAGGGCTGCAGAGCCCCTCCTAAAGAAGAGGGGGGCAAGAGAAGGCCCCACCCATGAGGTGGGACAAGAGAGGGACCCTCCCACAATCCCAGGTATATATATATATATATATGTATATCCACACATGATGGAGGAATCTTATCCTGGTGCTGCTGGAGGAGAAGAGGTACGTGGAGAGGTGTTGGCATAGCATTGGTAGGACTTCTGCTCTGGTTTGCTCTGCTTCAGGCAAGTCAGGGTTTGATTGATTCCACCAGTGAGGCCTCAAAGCATCATGCTTTTCTGAATGTACATTGTGCAATTTTGCTTGTGTTATCATGCCTACTGTATCTTAACATAGCATCAACCATTATACATAGCATCAACCATTGTTTGTATGTCAGGTGTTACATAGTTAGTGGCCTAACTATGTTACACCTATGGTTTAGTCTTATAGTTATGTTACAAGATTAATATTTCTCATAATGATAACATGGACCACATGTTTAGATTTTTGGATATTTACTTAGGACATTATTATTATTATTCTTTATTTGTAATGTGCCAACATATTCTGTACTGCTGTACAGACATCACACTTTGTTATTATGTGATATTGATGGGCATCAGCTTTCTTATTACTTGGAAATTGAAATACAGTTGAGTGAAACAGCCATATGATTGAGTAATTTTATATGTTTTGTTAACATGTGGCTCCCTGTCATGATGTAATTGTTTAAGGACTGATATTGCCAGTAATTATGAATATGGCCAAGGGAGCATGACATTGTTGCATTGGGATTATGTATTATTGTGTGTGGTTATATGTTGCCTGTACATGGCTATTTTGTATTCTAGTTAAACTATATTATAAGAGGGAAAATGTGATATAGAACATATGTGGAATTGGTAAAAATGCTCTGCAAAGAGGTTAGCTGCAGATCATTGCACCCTCACCCTTGATAAACAGCAGCCAAGACAGATGCATGTACTTCAAGTGGTCATAAGCAAACACTTGAGATTAATATAAAGGCTGTTTCACTAGTCAGCTATAGATATCTGGTGAATTTGATCTCAAGAGTTTTTATATTAACCAAGGCTACAAGGCAGATGTGTGACATCACACACATACACAAATGTACACAAGGGTGTGGTATTGGGGAGTATAAATATAAGATGAACATTTTAAAAGGGGCCTTGATATGAACCTCGTTCAAACCTTCCCCACCAGAATCATGTAGCTCCTGTTCTCTGTGGCACAAAAGATGACCTCTGAAGATGTACAGGCAGAGAAAAATGCATAGAGGTTACAAGTGACCCATGGCAAGACCACTCCCCAAGTCAGGATACAAAACACAGAAATAGTCTCACACCTTGTATATGTGAAACCAGAACTTAAACCTTTATTGAATGATCAAAACAACATATTTATACTGTCCTTGTGTACATGTGTGTATGTGTCTGATGTCACACATCTGCCCTGTAGCCTTGGTTAATATAAAAACTACCAACAAAATTACCAGCTATCTATAGCTGACTAGTGAAACAGCCTTGATGTTCATTTCAAGTGTTTGCTTATGACTACTTGAAGTACATGCATCTGACTGCTGTTTCTCAAGGGTGAGGGTGTAATGATCTGCAGCTAACCTCTGCTCAGAGCATTTTTACCAATTCCACATATGTTCTATATCACATTTTCCCTCTTATAATATGGTATAACCAGGATACATAATAGCCATCTACAGGCAACATATAACCACGCAATAACACACAATCCCAATGCAACAATGTCATGTTCCCTTGGCCATATTCATAATTACTGACAATATCAGTCCTTAAACAATGAAACCATGACACTTACTATATGTATATGAGGCTTCAGTGGTGTTTTAATTGTATCACTTTTGTGCCAAGTATGCATTTTTAAATATTTAGAAACTTTCATCCATCCTACAGGCTTGTTCTATATTATCCTTTTTTGTGTACTTTTCTAGGAAGCAGCATACAAGCTGGCCATATGTATGGATAGGAAATCTGCAAGTAATTAGAGATGCACCACGTGTAGAAGATACATTTGTTATTTGCTGACCTGGGACATGATACTAAGTGTTTATAACTCGATATGTTGTTAAAAGTACATATGGTATGTACAAATATACCTTGTAAACATTTTTCTCTGTAATTTGAATGTTTATATCTGTTTTTGAAACACGCACACATAAAGAGGCACTGTTTTAGTGACCTTAACGTTGGTCCCAATAAGTTAAAGGCATGGTTTCACTACCATAGTATGACAAACCTAATTGCATAACTAGATTACTTTTGCCTGGCAGTCACAGCTGAACTCACATAACCTCTTTATTCCATTTTTGGCAGTATTGTAGACTTTAAATCAATCAATGGGCATTTCATTTTAATCTTGAAACTTTAGTGATATTGTTAGGGTCCACAGCTGGGTTCGATCTCATGGCTTAGTAATAGTATAGCCTGCACTACACTCTCATCCAACAGCAGCTACAAATAAGTATTCTAGAGACAGGTCAGTCATAAGTACCTCTCCTAGCTTTTGATGCTGTTTCTCCTGATCTTTGTTGTTGACCCAGATTGTTACTGACCTTGTTGGATTTCTGCCGGACCCTGATCTCTGGTTTGCCTGACAATTCCTTTATCTGTGCCCTTGGACTTTTTTCTTTGGACTTGTCACCTCTGGCCCATGAAGGGTTTTACCCAGACAGCCCTGACAGATATCATGAGATCTTAGGATATAATTAATTAAAAAAATACATGTATTGAAGCACTATTCACATACCCAAGCATTACGATTGAATTAGATAAACAAAATTATAGAATATGTAGAGAAGCTGCATATTCAGATTATTTTGTTTTTTTATTTTAGCTTCTTTTGCAATTAAAAAATAGCTGCATACTCCCATGCTGACTGTGGGAAAACTTGGGAGAATCGCACAACTAAGGAGAGGAAAGATAGAGAGTGAGGGGACAGAGGAAGAGTGAGTGAGGGAGAGAGGAGGAACAGAGAGAGGAAAGCAGAGTGAGAGAGGGGGGGGGATGAAGAGAGACAAAAGTCACACAGAGCACAGAGAGAGAGCACAGAGATAGACAGAGGGTACAGAGAGAGGGCACAGAGAGAGTGCACACACAAAAAGAGGTCGCACAGAGACAGAGATGGCGCACTGAGAGAGAGTGTGCATGGAAAGACAGCTTAAAGAGAGAGAAAGACGCAGTGTAAAGAGAGACAGAAAGCTCACAGAGAGAGAGGGGGAGCACAGAGATGGCTCACAAAGGCAGAGGGTACTCAAAGAGAGAGCGCAGAGTGAGACAGAACAGAGAGAGACAATACAGACAATTGAACATAACATATGATACCGTCATTTATAACGGGCAAGTTACTAGTGTATATAAATTGACAGTGTGCTACTAGGAGTTTGTGAGAGTCACAGACTTTTCAAAGCTATTTTTCTCCAGGAGGTCTGAATGAGTATAATAGCGGATGTAGTTGATTAGCATCATCTGAGTAGAGCTGATTAAAGACTGAAGCTGTAAATTGGCTTGGGCCATTTTGCCGTTACAAGACACAGTGCACTGGAGAATCCAGAGGTCATGATTATTAGTCTAACATAAAAGCTGAATAAGATACCCTCTGACCAGAATGCTCTAGCCCAAAGCTTCACAGAGAGTCCACAGTAATGAGTTCCTGGGCTTTCCTTGAAATTGTCATGAACCTGAAGGAGCATGTGCATAGTCTGAGGGGCTTCACCACTTATCTTGCTTCTAGTGAATACCAGAGAAGTTCCAGGATTAGTGAGATGAACTTGGGGCAGCCTGAGCTGCAGAGCCCTGAGGTTTTGTGGTACAATGGACAGAAACACAACTGTAAGATTATGGCTCTGTCTGAGCACACTGCTGACAACAAAGCCTCTTTCCAAGATTAGCACCTGGACATTTTAGACTAAAGAGAACCCAAATCTGCACAAAGCTATTCAGTCACTACAGAATGCTTTAATACAGGTGGCACAGATGAAGTAGGATGTGCATGATAAAGGAAAGGACTGGGGTGAGGTTACTGGAAAGTGAACATCAATATCTACACCTGGAACTACAGTTACATCTCTACCAGCATGGCTTTAGAGAGAAGAACTGCCTTCTGAAAAAGATGGAAAAGGTAGTGGAAGAGCAGAAGCTTCGGCAGCTACAAGAGTCTCTCCAGTGCAGAGGAAAAAGGAAGAGTCCACAGAAATGGCAGTCAACTTGATTAATGGGGATGCATTGTACCACCTACACAGCCTCTGGGCCCCATGGTGTTGAGCTGAGGGGGATTTGTGACAGAGTACTACAAGGGGCTTGATTAGTAACACCTGAGTAGAGCTAAATAGAGCTGATAAATGGGTGATGCCTGTTGGAGACTCTAAAGAATTGTGTGTACAGTTTACTTCAAGCTGAAGATAGACACACAGAGGAGTGTGTACAGAGTTGGCCACAGGAGTGTGTGCTGTCTATTGGAGCTGATCTTGTGTATATATATATATATATATATATATATATATATAATGCAATTTTTGAAACACTGGGCTACCATTCTAGTAAAACCTGACAACGTGTCACTATTATATGTGTGTGTATATGTATATATGTAGCATGTATATATATATATATATATATATATATATATATATATATATATATATATATATATATATAATATGTGTGTGTGCGTGTATATAATAAAATCTCAAGCCTCACTATTAAATTAACATAACCCCCTCATCAATTTTACATTTTCTGATGGTTCATACGAACATTCCTCTGTGTAAATATTTCATTAGGTAAAACCCCATTAAATACCACATAGTAATGTAAACAAAATGAACTAAGTATCAGATGTAGCAAAAGAAAACAAATACAGTCTTTGCTCTCCATTTAATAGGTGGGTCTAATTTGTGGTCACCATTTTGAGAATCACAAGGAATTAATCTTACCAGGCTCACGTTTGAGTACTGGGTGGCTTGTTTTTTGAAAGACATACAGTGATGCCATAGTAATTTGAGTAAAACCTCATGCTTGCTAAATATGTAACAATCCAGCAACATTAGCAGATATTTAAACTATGAGCTTAAAAGCATTTTATATATTAAAACCACCTTGCATAACTAACCTTTGTATTTTCTTGGGCTGGAGTGTTATCCTACTCAGGATTCGGTCCTATTAGAAAGTGGCAACAGAAGTGAATAGAGATGTCTGAGTGTCTAATCATGTTAAGAACAAATGCAAAATGTCTGTTGCACAAAGCAAAACTGAATACAATAGTTGAAAAGTAACAATTAGATTGATTTGTTTTAAATGTTTAAAACATTTTGCCCATTAATAGCTCATATTCTTCATAATAGCATATTTTAAATCTAATAGTACAAAAATAAACATTTTATGAAAGAAAACTTGGAACTTATTTCTGTGTGATATGAATATGTCATAAATTGTGAGTACATCTGTGCTGTCTGTGTAATAAGATATCCACTCAAATAGAATTACATTTGAAAAAATGTCTGCCAGTTCAAAGAGATAATGTACCACATAGATTTAACATAAGCACTGGAATCAGGCTTCCTGGTATAGATATTATATGCACATTGATAAATCATTGCTAATTTTGAGGACAGATGACACATCAAATGCACTCAATAAAAGGGCATTTGGAATATTTACTTTAGATAGCACTTTCTAGAGTTTTGAAAGTCCATTATTTGGAAGCATGTTTTGTATAAAGGCTGGTGAATCGCCACTATAATTTATACAACGTTGTTGTAGTGCCTTATTGTACCTGGATCTATTATGTTCTTTTGATAATACTATTAATTATATTACTGATTAAATTATTTACAGTATCCTAATAGCTAACATTTTTTTATATATCCTTTAAGCAAAGCCTCTATAAAAATAAAGGTAACATTTTTTGGGGGCCAGCCATAATGCCACAACCAGAGCTTAAAGTGCCACAAAGTGATTTGCAATGTTGTTTATGAATGTGACCGGTATTAGGAATTGATGTCACTTATGACTTCTGTACAGGATACAAAGTCAATTTAACAACTGTGAGATCAAATTATCAAATAAAATGTATTATTTATGCGAGGGAACTACAATGTTTAAAATATTTGTGTTATAAATGTGGTGATTGAACTGTGTGAAGTACTTGTGTGTGTATGTGTATATATATATATATATATATATATATATATATACTAGCGACTTGCCCGTCAAAAATGACGGCAATAAAAACTGAAGCCTGGCAATGCTGTTTGCCACACAATGTAAGCCTCTCCCCCTCTACTTTACTGGCCTTGTGATGAGCGCCTTTGGCGCTCATCACAGGCCTTGCAATGAGCCCCTTTGGAGCGCATTGCGAGTCTCTCCCTCTGTCTACTTCCTCCCTCGTGTCTTATTTCCCCCCTCCTCTCCCTCCCTTGTGTCTCCTTCCACCTCGTCTACCTCCTTTGTATCTCCTGCCCCCCTGTGTTTTTACCTCCCTCTCCCTCCCGTGTCTCTAAACCCCTCCCCTGTGTCTCTTTCCCCCTTCTCCCTCCTATGCATCTCCCCCCCCGTGTCTCCCCCAACCCTCCCCTGTGTCTCTCCCAACCCTCCCCTGTGTCTCCCCCAACCCTCCCCTGTGTCTGTTCCCCCTCAGCCCTGTGTCTGTTCCTTTCCTTCCTCGTGTCTCCATTTCCCTCCCTTGTGTATCTTCCCCCCTGCACTCTCTCCCCTGTGTCTCTTCCCCCTCCTCTCACTCCCCTGTGTCTCTTCCCCCTCCTCTTACTGTGCCTCTTCCTCCCTGTCTCTTCCCCCTCACCCTCTGTGTCTCTCCCCACTCTGTGTCTTCCACCCTCTCCCTCTGTGCCTCTTCCCCCGCCTCTCTCTGTGTGTCTCGCCACTGTGTCTCTTCACCCCTTCCTCTGTTCCCCCCCCCTCTGTGCCTCTTTCCCCCTCTCTCTGTACCTCTTCCCCCCCTTCCCTCTGTGACTCTTCCTCCCTCACCCTCTGTATCTCTCCCCCCTGTGTCTCTTCCCCCCTCTCCCTCTGTGCCTGTTCCCCCCTGGCCTGTGTCTCTTTCCCCCTTCCCCCTGTGTCTGTTCCCCCCCCCATTTCCCTCCCATGTGTATCTTCCCCATGTTCTCCCTCCTGTGTGTCTTTTCCCCCTCCTCTACCTCCCCTGTGTCATTTCCCCCTCCTCTACCTCCCCTGTGTCTCTTTCCCACCTATCCCTCTGTGTCTCTCCCCCCTCCCTCTGTGTCTCTTCCCCACTCTCCCTCTGTGCCTCTTCCCCACTCTCCCTCTGTGCCGTGCCTCTCCCCCCCCCCCTCTTCCCCACTCTCCCACACTCTCCCTCTTCCCCACTCTCCCTCTGTGACTCTCCCCCCCTCTTCCCCACTCTCCCTCCCTCTTCCCCACTCTCCCTCTGTGACTCTCCCCCCCCTCTTCCCCACTCTCCCTCTGTGACTCTCCCCCCTCTTCCCCACTCTCCCTCCCTCTTCCCCACTCTCCCTCTGTGACTCTCCCCCCCTCTTCCCCACTCTCCCTCTGTGACTCTCCCTCCCCTCTTCCCCACTCTCCCTCTGTGCCTCTACCCCCCCCCCCCCTTCCCCACTCTTTTACCTGGTGTTGGGCCGCGCGCGCAAGCGCGGCTCGCTCTGCGCATGCGCGTCTCACGCAAGCGCGGCTCGGGCGCAGAGCGCGGCTTGCGCCGCGCTCTGCGCAGCACTTTATAATTGTCTAACTGCGATTCGTCTGAAGCGTGACGACGAATCGCAGTTAGACAATTATAATATGTGATATATATATATATATGATATTTATATTAAACATATATTAAATAAATAGTACATTTGTGTTCACATTTGAATGTATAATATATATATATATATATATATATATATATATATATATATATATATATATATACACACAGTATATATATTACATATAATAGTTGTGGATCTTGCGAAGTATTTGGTAACGCTCTGGAATGTTACAACCTTACACTAAGGGTGCTCATTGCAGGGCATCGTGAGCCCCGCAAGACTTTAAAACAGCCTACACATGAGCACAAAGGGCGCTTATGTCAATGGCTTCGATCACAGACGAAACGAGTAGCACTTTCCCGCTCGTGAGGCACACAACAGTTTACGATTTTAACGTCCGAAAAGGTCTCAACCGCGTAACTCGAAAGACACCCAAATAATAACAAAAATAACTAACACACAGCACAGGGGGAGAGCCATTCAGCCTGTGAGTGAGGTTGCAAGCTAATTTGCGCCATATTTGGCGTTTTTCGTTGATCGAAAATCGGCTAAGCATGGAAAAATATGGCGACTGAAAAAAACATAAAAATTATCAAAACGAGGCCGAAGCCATTAACACTTACCTGAACAATGCCAGGCACGCGGGAGTTAGAAAATACACAACGCCAAAGCCAGTAACACTTACACAAACAACGCCTGGCATGAGGGACTACAAATAAAACCAACAGCAGTCAGCGCGCTCATGCAAAGATTCAGCAGAGGAGAAAGAGACAGGGAAGGGACAGGGGGGAGATGGTGGAAAGAGACACATGGCGGACCCAAGCCCAAAAGTTGCAGGTTGCGAAGCCGCTCATTGCCCATATAGCAGACTGGAGGAGAGGCTCGCAATGAGCGCCAAAGGCGCTCAGTGTGGGGCTCGTGATGAGCACTGAAGGTGCTCAGAGGGGGTAGAACATCGCATTGTGTGGCAAAAAGCATTGCCAGGCTTCAAATTTTATTGCTGGCATTTTTGATGGGCAAGTCGCTAGGATGTTATAATCCTGATATGAGAATGTTAATACAATGTTGGAAAAACTAGAGATCAAAATATAGATCAATGAATATCGAGTACCATGATTTAATGTATTCATTATATTGTACTGTTATTTAATATACAAATGTATTCAAGTATTTAAACAATGTAGAAGGAATACAATATTTGTTTTAATTCTAGCATTTGAATCCATCTTTCTAATCCACTGCTATCTTTCTCTGCTGATACTTTGTCTATATTTGAAGATATCCCATGATGATTCTGAATTCTAGATGAGAGAAGCCTGTCTTCATTTTAAAAGGAAAAGAATATTGAATTGATAGGACTACATGGCTGAATATACATAGAAGGGATTACTTGTACTAATAGGGAGATAAAAAAAAGGAGCGGAAAACATATTAAATCCCTCATGGAGGTCTTGCATTTTAGGTACTGATTGTGGGGCAAACGAACAATAAGCCCGAGACAGAACCTAATAAAAGTAAAAATAAGGGAAGAATGGATTCTGTAAGACCACTGATTTTTTTTTTTTTTTCTCAGAAATTAAAATTTGGTTTAGAGAGATTCCCATTCTCTAGAGCAGCAGTTCTCAACCTTTTTAGTTCTGTGACCCTTTGATAAAATTTCCCAAGTTGTGGCAACACCTAACAGTAACATTATTTTTGTTGCTCCTTCATTGCTGTAATTGTGCTGCTATCAATCGAAATATAAATATCTGATATGCAGGATGTATTTTTTTCTTACAAATTTAACATAATTAAAGCGTAGTGATTAATCACAAAAACAATATGTATTGTGAAAGTTAAAAATAGTAAAGTTACGAGAATTTAAACCTTTGTAATCATTATGATTAAATTGTCCAAACTCTATCGAATGACAATTATAGTAAGAAAGTACTAACTACCAGTGGAAAAAAATGGTACAATTGCAAGTTTTACAGATTAGAATAGACAAAAAATTGAATTTCTGATGGTTTTAGGGGACCCCTGGCAAATTGTCATTCGATCCCTGAGGGGGTCCCAACCCACATGTTGAGAACCGCTGCTCTAGAGGAAGGAATTCTATTTTTCAGTTGATAAACCTAACTTTGTTAAATTCTCTAGGATATTAGTAGCAAATGTTAATATCTTATAAAAAAAAAAAAGTACTACAGGATGAATATTGAAAACCTCAGAAAATGAGGAAATATTATTATCAATATCTTACCTTACGTTGGAGAATATCCAAGGTGTTTCACTAGCAATATTATGGATCCCACCTGACATCCATAGAGAGAAGTGGGGAGGGAGGGAGTGAAGGGAGGGATGGAGTGGAGGGAAGAAAACAGAGGGAGGAGGAGAGGAGGACAAGAGTCTGGGGCAAGCACATGGCCTCAAACTACAGGCCAGAAGAGATGGTGGTACTCCAAAATGCCATTTGTGCCCACACCCATATGATTACAGGGCCCAGGCCTGGAAGGAGGCAGCAGGCGCAGTCACTGAACTTGGTTTTGCAGATAGGGATGTGAGGTCTGGTGGAGGATGATGGAAAAGGAGGCCAGAACAGTCAGATGTCCAAGTGGTGGCCCCAGAGTGACTGACAAGTACAACGAGTGGGAGAGGTTGCTGAATGAGATGTTGGAAGCAGGGACTATCCTTAGAGCTTCAGTCTTGGTGGCTACTCCAGATCCAGCCTCCTTGCTTGGTTGGTATCACATACATCAACATACACCCACATGTACACCACACACATATAGATAAATCTAAATCACATGGGAATTTTGCACAACAATGATAGTGAGATGTCAGCTCCCTAGATTTAATTAGGGATAGATGGATCATCCATCCCTCCTCAAAACCAGGAACCTTACTTATCACTCTTATTGGTTAGAAGCATCATATATGTGACAAATACACACAGCAAATACCAGATAGATATAAATAGATAGATATACATTTATTAAATCCAATTGAGACCACAGTTATGGGTGTGGCCACTACAGCATATGCAGATACTATCTCTGTAGGGATGGATGTGCAGTGTAGTATACTAGCCCATCAGGGAACACATCTCAGCAGCATGTTATCAACACTTGATGAGAGATGGTCACAGATTGGTTAGTATCACAAAATGTGAAGCAACTAATTCAGAGTATTTATATGCATGTGCTGCATAAGGCAAAGCGCAGCAAGAATCAAGATATTGTTATGAGATAATAACAACCAACCTCATAATACAAAGCAATTATCACATCTAGCAAAAGATAGCTTTAAATATAAGGCAAATAAATAAACCATCTAAGTTCAGGATAACAGGATGTCAGATAGATGCCAAATGATCATACAATGTAGTTAACCATATACCATTCTTCTCTCATTGCAGCTGGCAAGAGGTCTTTGTCTGCTACAGAGCTAGAGTGGAGGGTGTTGGCTCAATCCGAGTCAGAGGCTAATGGCAGTGGCCCGCCCACCAGGAGGAGATGCCCAGGAGAGGATCAGAGTGTCTGGTGGATGAGGACAACTTACAATTTATGTGCTGAGTGTCGGTCGGGGGGGGGGAGACTTTCCTCAATACCAGTGCCATTTGACCCCACTCCTCCCACAGATTGATTTTACCCATGGACTCACATATTGGACTGAAGCCTTGTCCATGCAGCCACCACCACCACCATCAGCTCCTCCTCCCACCACCAGCATGTCTTGTCCACCACCAGGACTACCAGCACCTGGTCCCGAGTACCTCCCCACTGTGCCACCATCGCAGCCTCATCCCACAGCCATGCCCGGACATCTTGGACCTCCAACCCCAGGCCCACCATTGGAGCCTACCAATCGGGGAGATGCTGGTCCTGATTAGAGAGTCTAGAGAAGCTAAGCTATGAATCCAGGCCAGCATCTACTCCCAACAGACTTGGTGGATCACAGCCTCAGTAGGAACGTGAGGAAGCACAACCAGCAGGTGGATCCACACATGGCCAGGCTGTTGTAAGCAGTGCAGGACCATAGATCACTCACCCAGTGATGCATGGACATTGCCCAGCATGCTCTAGTTCCTGGCACTGCCTCCTACACCCTTGAGGCCTCCCCCGCTAACCTGCAGCCTGGTCCCTCAAAGCCTACATCCATGCCTCCACCAGTGCTGATGCCTCCAAGAGGGAGCCTCCACCTGCAACCCTCCTCGACTGGGGACACAGCACAGTGGAACAGAGGTGGGGGCCCTGTGGCAAGGCTGAGGAGATAAGGGTTGCACTTAGGGTACGACCTTCTCAACATCATGCCTCAGTGACAATCTCTTAGTCCAAGTGTTACCATAATCTAGCATTGCTACAGAGTAGAGGATCATAGCCTATGTGATGGCGATATTTTGTAAGCAGATTGGCCATGATCCTCTTCTCTGTGAACACATAGGGTTTAGTTTAATATTTCACCTTCTGATGGTCACTGAGGAATGCTGTTGAGAAGAGATGGTGTAGTCCCTATTCTCATGGTTAGTGATTTGTATAGGCATCCCTTCATGCATTGTATGATTCAGGAACATTCCAGTGAAACAATCGTGTTTTACAAGTGATCACATGTCTTAATATATGCAATATGTGTTCACTCGCTTGATTGTTACCATCACTATGTTCTAAAGCATTTGTGAATAATATCATTAGTGATTACTGGGAGTTAATTATTTGATACATATATATGATGACACTGATGGGTGGTATACATGTTGCCAAATGAACAACAGCAATGGTGTGGGACTTGGCACGGCAGGTGTACACATGATTTCTCTTGATGGAGGTGAGATTCCTGGTGCTGCATGTGCCTTTCCAGGGCCTCCTTATGTTTTTTGTTAGCTTTTTTCTGAACAACCCTATATGGCCATGCCCCTGTGCCTATAACAGTTTATTCCTTACATGCTCCATGTGAAAATGCAGGGCTTTACCTGTGCCTTGTAGTGATGTTCCTGTTATGTTCACTTCCCCCATTTCTCCACCAGTACAAGTAGGGGCCTGAAAGAAGGAAATACTCTGGAAACTGAACAAACAACAAGGAAGATGGAGATACAGGGTGGTTTGCAGGACTGCAGGTAGGAGAAGACTGGTACAGGACTAACGGTAGCAGGAGACAAAAGGATAGTCAAAATAAATAAGCCAAGGTCAAATTCCAGGAGATCCAAGGAAAGGGAATAACTGAGCTTAGTCTGACTTCCTATATATAGACTCTAGGTAATGCCACAGGTGGAGGTGATATATATGCTAATGACCAGCACCAAGCTTAAGAAACTCTATTTTGAGAGCTGACTACTATATATTTTCTGGCTGATCATGTTGGATCACTGGAAGTAATCTCACAGTCCCAGGTTTGAGCGTCTCATGCTCTGCCATTTGGAGGCGGCCCTGACATTTAATCTGCACTTAGCATAATGAAAGCCTATAAACTGAGTTATCAGCTGAATCAGTTATTACAATTTGACTACTTTCCATCATCTCACCTGTAGGACCCTATGTTGATGTCAGCAGACCAGCAGCTCCCTGCTAGGACATTGCACTAGGAGAGTGGGAGATTATTCACTATTTTTTGAGTGGAGGCTATTTGTATTTGTTGGGATGAGTGCACGTGGAGAAGGCCAAAGAGAAATCAGGTGCAACAGCACTGGGTTAAAAGGGGTATAGTGTGCATCAGACTTGTTGCAGAGACTATGTGCACACGGCCATTGACATAACATATGATTAGTAAGACAGAGGGAGAAAAGGAAGAATAGGTCAACAAGGTTTTAAGTGGCAGGTGATGGTATGAGGGAGTTTATGGGAAAGGAGACCGTAGAGTGAAATTAGAAATTAAGAGAAGTAAAAAATAAGAGTTTGGTGTCAAAAGAAGTGAAATGAAAAGAGAAATTGAAAATTTAAAAGAGGTAATTGCGTACAGGAAAAATAGTAGTAGTAGTCCAGGGGTAACGGGTGAGAGGGTAATGTATTCAATTATAGTACTGCTGATTGTACTTAAGGTATAATGGTGAAATGAGAGGCAAAGTCCTGAGAAGGGGATTGCTGTTCCGGTAGAGCAAGTTATGTACTGGTACTGTGTTGCTTGGAAGACTAGCAAGTAATGTGAATCTGGAAATAACTCTGCTTGGCTTTGAAGGAAGTTACATGTAAAGTATTGGATCTCATTCATAACTTGCCATCTTTATTCTGCCATGTGCTTTTTTGAACAGCTAAACATACTCATCACATAAAGACTAATTGTAATGATTAAAGAAGTACTTTCTTTTTAATGTGTGCCAAAGAATACAATCTTTTTATAAGTAAGATTTACTTTTGCATCAACTTAAAAAAATGTATGTAATATGAACGTGACATGGAATATTCAATTTTATTGCAGAAATATTGTGCGTCATTCAAGCAGCGTTTGTTTTAGCACTCTTAGTTTTTATTTATTTCCTCCTAAAGCTTACAGTAGACTCAGAGAAACATCCATAATGTAAACATACACTGCTGTCTGGATACAAGTTGCTCTCCCAACAAGTGCTGGATCATTCTTTATTACTGTAATTGTAGTGATTCAAAGAAAGTTAATTTGGCTGAAATATGATGTACTAGATGTCGTCTAGCTCAAGTGACTAATGACTGCATGTTCCTGCCAGGCAATGTGAAGTCATATCACCAACATCACAAAAACATGCTCATAAGCAGATAATATCAGCAACAGTACAAAAGAAACAAACGAGTATGTAGATAACGTTTTATACAGGCAGAGCTCCATATGCAGAAGCAGGCCTTTTAGTTATGTTACTACCTGCTTTTAAACGTGTGAGAAAAAGGTGTATTTGTTAAATACTAAAGGTACCAATGATAAGCATATGCTCTTCGGTTAGCAGGATGTGGTAAAAGGTTTTTCTTTAAAAAACATGTGTTCTATACGTTTTTCCTAAATGCAACAGTCATTTCAATAAAATATTGTAACAAATATATAATTATTCAAAGGCAGAAAAAAAACCTTTGCAACATTCTTTTTGTACTAAGATGATCCAAATCCAACACTGCTAGCAGACAAATATTGGTGTTTTATGTGTCGAAGGTTTAATTAGATCAACTATTATGATAATGTATTAATGACTATACAAATGTACAGTATAACCTATTTTGTTTGCAAAATATGCATTTGGTAGTTCTCTAATCAATCAGTAATTTCTTGAAGCTCTATGCAAAGAAAGTGCTGCAGAAAAAGTTAGGTGCCCTTTGTTATCTCAGACAAGCTTCATAGTGGCTGAAGACATTTAAAGGAATATGTACATTTGTTGAATTATGAATGCATGTGATAGAGGATAATTAGTAGTGTATTCCAACATTTTCTGCATGAAAAAATCCCAAAATACATACCGTATTGGTCCAAATATAAGCCACACCTTTTTTCCGATTTTTGAGCTTGCGAGTTACGGGTGCCGCTTATATATTCGCGAAGCGTCAAAAAATCATTGCTGATTTGCGAACTTTGCTTGTAACGCGTGCGACTTCTATTCGCAAATGCAAAATGACTGCCGATTTGCGCAATTGCGAGTTAAAGGTGCCGATTTTCGTGCTTTAGACTGCAGTATTGAATAGCAATTTACGGTTTTAGTGATTCTAACGTCCTTTAAAGCCTGTAACCTGCAAAAAAAGCTACGGTGCTAATTAGAAAGCCTTTTTCTTGCAATGGCTGATCACTTTGAGAGTCTTTTTCTCTCCAATTTTACGGGTGCGGCTTATATTTGAGTACTATCTTTTTTCTATTTTTTCCCCTTGAACTTTACTGGTGCGGCTTATATGCGGGTGCGGCTTATATTCGGACCAATACGGTATTTAAACACATTGAAGTCAGGCTAAAATTTGCATCACATTTAAAATGATTTGTTTTGGCCAATCAAGTAAGCTGAATTTTATGAATTAACTTTGGGGTTTCTGTTTGTGCTGCAAAGCAGCTTGGTATATGTAGTGTGTCACTGATATGTTCTATATATTGCTGATGACATAGGGCCTCATTCAATTGTGGTTTGGCCAATTGAATAGAGCTCTATATGAGCACAGAGCATATTTTTTTACAGAAGTATTTAGTTAGTGAAGACCTTACTTTTGGATAGAAGTTCACTAACTAAAAACTTCTGTAAAAAAATATGCTCTGTGCTTATATAGAGCCCTATTCAATTGTCCGAATCACAATTGAATGAGGCCCATAGATAGGAAGCTGCAAGGAGATTGTCTGAGCAAGCAACAGCAGGTAAATAGTGGGTTAATATTGCTCCCATGATGCTGCATGCCTATTGGGAGGATCAGATGCCTGTGTAGACACCCCCTGGATGTGTCAACATAATCATTAGAGGGATTTTTAAATATTAATAAAAATGTAATGTTTTATGACATGCACTGCATATATATAGGCTGCCTTTTGCCTACAGAGTGCAGAAATGTATTAATCCGTGAAACTTTCATATTCCTTTAAGTTACCTAAAATGCCTCAAATCTTGTGTAATAATATCATGGATACATGGAAACATTATTTCACCATTTACCTCTTAGTATGTAGGCCTATTCTATTTAGGCTATTGTACCTAAAATGGAACAGAAACTGATAGTCTTTTAGACACATAAGTAATATTGTGCTGTGGGTATGCATGAAATGAGGTGTGATAGAATTTAACACTACAGTCATGTATTATGATTATGCGCCACAGTACTAGAGCAAAGCTTGCTGATCATTTCTATTAAGCTCATATGTTGGAATGCATTAACATCTAGTATGCAAACTCCCTTACAAAACCATAGTAGAATGGAATTATTAACGGTATATGGAGTTTTCCATGGTTTTAACTTCTTCAAATCTAACACATACTGCTTATATCAGAAACATAATTAAATTAGAATAATTTAATACACATACAGATTTATTTTATTTTAAACAAAATGTGGTTTCCACACCCCATAGTTGCCTACATAGGTACCTGGTACTAACCAATAGAAAAACTGCATCCAAGTACATGTTATACCCTTATACTCACCTTTCAGCCAATATCAGCACAATGTAGAGACCCAGAGCAGCACTGCTGCTCCAGCAGATGAACTGCTTTGTTTCAAGGGGGAGAGAAGTTGGTGTGAGCAGTTATGTTGCTCCAGCAGGGGAGCTGTGCTTTTCAGGGGGTGAATGGTGCATGTGAGCAACTCTGCCTGAATTGCTTTATTCCAGAGGGAGAGAGGTGTGTGGTGGGAACAAAAGACTACAAATCCGAAGATACTACTGCAGAGACTGAATCCCCATACACTACTAGATTGTTGTAGCTGCCTCTGATTAGCCACAATGGAAAATTAATTTTATGCTAATTTAGCTTTGATGTTCAGTGGAGTTCATTCTCAAAATCTACTGCTAGAGAAGTTTATTAATGTTTATTTTGAGATTTTTTTCATGCAAAAAAAAAAATTTGCATTCACTGGTGATTCTCACCTATCAGATGCATTCATAATCAATGAAACTTCCACATATCTGTAATGAAATAGGTGGCAGAATGTAATTCTGTGTAGTAATTATAACATTTTGTCCCAGCATGCACCCCACCTGAATCTGATCAGTGGTAGGGTATGTTTTCTCCTGTATATATCTCTTTTCTTTTATGATTTGTTACACAAGTGACTGAACTTTGTCTACAGAACATTTTGTTTCAAGTGTATGGCTTAAAAGTACACAGCTGTTGCACTGATTAAGAAGTCCTGGAGCATACATTGTAAATGTACATCCATATTGACTAAGCAGTTTGAAGGAGTTTTATGTTCCTGGTATTATTTGAGCAATCAGGAACACAGATGAAGCAACTTTTGTTATGAAATGACCTATGTGGTTGTCTGTAATGCAAACAGTCTGAGTTATCCCTATTACCTTGATTACCACAAATAGGTATAAAATGCTTACACTGCACCAAAATATGTAGGTAAATAGCCACAAAACGTGTTCAATACAGATTGTGGAGAAATGAATATTATGCAAAATTATAACTTCAATGTCTGACTATTTCAACATCATTTGTAGCAAACAATAATTTTAAGAAATTATATGAAACTATGAATTCTAGCGTTTATCAATTTTAGTTTTCTCTGCAACTCACATGCAAAATATATTGTTTGCAAATCTGTATTATTTTGTTTTCTATACAAAAATATATATTCTATACAGATTTGGCAGGTAATACTATGCACCAGGCTTGTTGTGTTTGCAAAGTAAATTAAGTAAAAAGTGACAGAGTCGCTGACTGACTCTTTTGTATAAAAAGAAAAACCTGAAATTGTGGCCCGGATCCTGAGTTATATATTTTATATTATTTATTCCACTTTATATTATGCAATGTAATCTATTGATCCTTCTAATTGTTTAGGTAGCCAAGGTCTTTTCTTGTTATGAGTACTCCAGCACAGGTGGCAGCAGTGGGGTGAGCATCTGCTAGATGTCTCTACTAAGATTTTGCTGCCGATTTCATAGCTTTAGTGTTAGGTTTAGGGTTAGTGCAAGCGTTAGGGGGTTATGGTAAGGGTAATGGTTTAAGCTTGGAAATTGTGTATGATCTCAACAGCGCTTACAAACTGTGTACAAATTCAGCAGCGCCATCTAGCAGCTCCTTGCTGCATCTGCTGCTGCCAATGCTGGAGCACTCATAAAAGGAAAGATCTGGTAGCCAACAATTGACTGCCTTTTTATGCATCTTTACTAAAAGACAATATATCTAGTTTAGAACCAAAAGATTAAAGCCAAAGTGCTAAAAAATACATAATGGTTACTCTCAACCACTAATAAAGCTCCTGTATGCTAGCAAACCTCCCATTTAGAAACACAGACACTGATTTTATTATATAGTTGAATTATGATAACCATCTTTTGATTGTCCTGCATGGTAAACACTGGGGGCCTCATTCAAATGCGATTTGGCCAATTGAATAGGGCTCCATTTAAGCACATAGCATATTTTTTCTACAGAAGTTTTTAGTTAGTGTTAATTTTGGTTGTGGTTGTTTTTTCTCTCTAAATGTTTAGATGTATTCTATTGACTCAAGCCCACAATTTACATTTTACAACCTCCACATGTAAACCTTGCTTTTGGATAGATGTTTACTAACTAAAAACTTCTTTAAAAAATATATGCTATGTGCTTATTTAGAGCCCTATTCTATTGGCCAAATTGCAATTAAATGAGGGCCTGGGAGTTTAGATGTGTTGCTACAGAAGGACCTTGACTAAAAGAGCTTACGCCCTAAAGGAGATATTTGCGGAAATAAGTGAGGAATATATTCACCAATGAGTTAATAATTCAGATCTATCATAAAGGTATTGTTTTTGTTACAGCAAAATAATGATATGATTTGTGTATATATATCTACATTAATTATACATGGTAAACATATAATCTTAAAAGACACTTCCACCAATAATAGATTCTGTTTTTTGCTTAATGTGTAAAATGCATTACATGTTTAAAATGTTTTTATGGTCTTCCTTCCAAAGCACAGAGGAGAAATCCATTAGGAAATGTTTACTGTAGTTTTTTTTTTTGTCTTGTTTTATAAGAGCTCTATTATTCTTCAAGGTAAATATCAGTTGTCAGAAGTTTGGCAGCTGTGACTGATGTCTTTGACCCCAGAAACTATGCAGATTGCTTTGCCAAAAGGCATCAGAATGCAGAGAGTGCAGGGAAAGTGGCATCAGATAGTGCTCTGCATAGTTTGCATAATTGTATTATCTTCTGCCCAGTAAATTCATTTTTAGAGACTAGTTATCTATCTTATTTCTTTATGTTTATTTAATTCATATATAACAGCTACAGTAGAAGGAATTATCTACTGACCATTAATGTAGTGTTAAGCAGCTAAGGGCATACTCTTAAAACACATTTAATTTTAAGCTGAAAAATTTTACCATTTGGCATTTCTAAGATTTTATTGACTTGGCATGCAAGTTGGGTAAGTAGCAAAGTGATTATTGCAGTTTGGTAGTTATAGAAAAATGTAATTAATAAAAATGTGTGTACATACATATCCCTATTCTATTAGAAGCCAGTAAGTGACTCTCACCCTTAATTTTGGTTGTGGTTGTTTTTTCTCTCTAAATGTTTAGATGTATTCTATTGACTCAAGCCCACAATTTACATTTTACAACCTCCACATGTAAACCATGACTTTTTAAGTAGGATTTTAGGGGGCATGATCTGACAATATTTAAGCAAGTCTGTTTACTTCTTAGACACAGCCAAAAGTAAATAAGTCCATCATCATGATGTCAGTAAAAGATAGAAATTAGACATAAACTGCAATCAAAGGCTACGAATTAATGAGAGCCAATAAGTAATATCTGCCGATGGGGCTCGCAGTCATGCACTCTACCATTCTATAAAATGCATTAGAGCATCTATTCTAGTCCATGTGGGTTTCATGATATGTATTAACTCCTTGAAAACCAGGATTGATAATACTTCCCATGCTCATAAATTACAGTATTGTGTGTTTAATTGCTGCCTCAACTATTAATTATTTCCAAAAGCCCTGGCGTGTTGTCATGCCCAGGGCCTGACTGGACTGTTTTAGTCCATAACCCCGGCCTGAGCTGTCAAGAGGTCTCCCTGTTTTGTTGTTATAGTTATGCATTATGTATTACTTTTGGTTAAAATGACATATAAATTGTATGTATTTTGATTATGTTACAGTCTGGTTATCTGGTTATGACTCACTCAGCCCCACCTGAATAAACAAATACAGGGGGTCTTGAGCAGATAAACAGTCTGAGTGTTTACCACAAATGGTTATAGGTAATACAATCACCAAAATAAGTTTAAGGACCTGAGCTCATCAGATGTACAGGGTTTCCCAGTAAGCAGGTGCAGCCTATTTTTTTAATTGGTCCCTCTTCTATGTACCTAAGGATGGGGCTTACTGTGATTGGCCAGCCTGTGTGCCAGAAAATTGTATAAAATGTGACAATTAATAAAGGTATGCCAGTTGTGTCTGGACTTACATAAACAAGGTGTAAGTGTCATTCTGTGCATTAATCCTAATTATAAGGGATTATATGGTGTTCTTGATATCCTGGTGTTCCTGATATCCTTGAAGCAAACTCCTGGGCGTGGTACTTGGGTTTGGTCCATCTTCTGCGATCAGAGGTGTAAAAGGACCGCACGGTTCTGCTGGATAGGTTTAAACCAGGTTCTTACCAAGTCCAATTAAAGTAGCAGATCATGGCACGTGTCCTATTTAGTACTCATAATATTTTTGACAGTTGCGGGTCAGACTTAATTTGCGAGCTATGCCTAAAGGTCTAATAGATATATCAATTTTGTGTAACTTGAATTAATTAGGGCTCGTAATGTTCAAGCTGTGCTCAAACCAGTGGAGTTCTAAGGCCAAATTTGCGTCTTTGGCTGGCCCGTAGTGATTGTGGGTGGTTATCTCGTAATTGGATTGTGATAAGATAATAGAATCTGTGGCAATATTATTAGTGGCTTTAAGTCTGTATACAGTTACGATTTAGGCATTAGAATAGGGCCCTTAGTCTCAATCTATATACCCAGAGAAACACACACACATGGATACACCCATACAGACTGATAGACAGTCACACTCACAGCCATACTTTAAATCTAAATATAGATACAAATAATAATAATAATAATAATAATAATAATAATAATAATAATAAACATACATATTGACTGGCAGGTACACGAACAGGAATAAATTGACAAATAGCCAAACTCACAGATGCAGACAACAAACCTCCCAACATTTGAAATGGCCAAAGAGGGACCCTAATATTTTTTAAATATTATACACTATACAGTATATAGTGCTTTTACAAATCTGTATATGTAAATTAAGTTTAAAATATTCAGACACTTACCGTATTTTTTCGCCGTATAAGACGCACTTTTTCTTCCCCAAAACTGGGGGGGGGGGGGGGGGGGGGAGTTGGTGCATCTTATACGACGAATACACCTTTTGCAGGCATTAAAACTGCCTCTTTCTGCCCCTCTTGATCATCTACCCTCCTGATTCTCCCCTTCGACCCCTCAGATCCTTCCCTTTCCCCCTTTAGATCCCCACTCCTGATTCCCCCCCCCCCCCCCCCCCCCCCATTGGCGCTTCCTATGGCACCAGCAGCATGCATCTAAACTGCATTGCGTCTGCCGGTGCATCTTGGTGACGTCACACATGCAACGCAAGGGAAGGCTGCAGTACAGGAGGAGTGCTGGTAGGAAGCGCTGCGCGATGGGGTGAGATCAAGATGGGCCAAGGGATGATCATGGATGGGCAGAGGGGAGAAGAAAGGGGAGGATCAAGAGGGGCAGGGGGGATCAGGAGGGTCAAGAGCTCCTGGAGGCTCCAAAATATGTATGTGTGTGTATGTATGTGTATGTATGTGTATGTATGTGTGTGTGTGTGTGTGTGTATGTGTATATATATATATATATATATATATATGTGTATTTATATATATGTATGTGTGTATTTATATATATATGTATGTGTGTGTGTATAATATATATATATATATATATATGTATGTGTGTATATATATATATATATATGTGTATGTGTGTGTGTATATATATATATATATATATTTGTGTGTGATGTAGGTGTGTATATGTGTGTGAAGTGTATTTGTGCTTGATTCAGAATATTTTTTTCTTGTTTCCCTCCTCTAAAAACTAGGTGCGTCTTATGTACAGGTGCGTCTTATATGGCGAAAAATACGGTAATTTGTGCACACTGGTCTATAAACACATACATCCTTTAGAAAGTACACTCTAGTCTTCTCTCTTTCTCCTTTACTCTTCGAGAACAGAACAGGAGGGACTGGAGAAAGGGGCATAGTCATGGACTGGAAGACAGAGTTATCTTTCAATGTGGGACTTTCCTTCAAAAGATGATATTTGGAAGGTTGACGCTCCAAAAGAGGGTTAGTTAGGAGGTACAAAACACACACAAACTAAAAAATAATAATTTCATAGGCACACAGGTACACATCACCTAATAGCCACACTCACAAATTAACACAGACCCTCAGATAGGCTAGTTCATGGAAACACATATACATAGGCACACTCACAGAAGTAGACCCAATGATAGACACACACATATAAAATTCCAAAGATAAGCAGATTCAGATTCACAGAAACAAGCACAGGGCTTTTGAAGACATATTTTCTTAAAAATACATATACACATCTACTCAAGGCTCATATACAAAGTTTCATGAAAAATGCACATACACATGTATACTGCAGTTTGATACCATGTTATAAATTTGCTATCTTTAGAGAACAATTTGCAACTTGAAGCAACATGATTGATATCTATAGCCTATAGACTCCTCTCTTCTTTCTACAAAACAGTTTAGTATTATGTATAATAGTAAGGTAAATATGGGGTGTCGTCAATACATAGACATTGTACTGCTTGCAGCAATGCAAGAGTACAAAGAAATACATTGTAATCCTAAGTATTGAAGAATATGGTAAACCAAGGTATTGGGGTGTCTCAGTTCATATGTTACTGAGAAACAGTAGTAAATATCACAAGACCACCTACAACACAAGTATAAGAGTATTGCAAAGGTTAGCAGAGAGGCAATATCAATTCTATTCAGTGCATCTCCGCCAGTTGTAATGGATATGGATTTACTGCAGCTCAATTTTAGTATGTGCAGAATTGTGCTCTCAAGTTGTTAACAATCAATATCAGAATACCATGGAAGTTTTACAGAAGACAGATGGAAAATCAGAATACAAATTGCAAGGATACTATGTGTGCCTCTGCCTATAACAGTACATCCTCATGTATTGTTTCTTCTTTTGGCCTGAAAAAATATAAAATCACACATGCAAACATAACGCTTACTTAATGTAATACTTTAGAGTGTTTTGTGTTATTTTTAGTGTATTGTTTATGGACAGTAACAAAGAAATATTTTTACCATGGGATGTTTGTTGTCTCCATCTGTGAGTTTGGCTATTTATCAATTTATAGGACACCACATGTATAAGAAGTAGGACCACCATATTGAATCCCGACTACACCCACACCTACATCCCAAACATAAATCCCTTAGGAGAACACAGAAATAGTATATAGTATACAGTTTATATTGGCTAGCAGTTTCTTTGACAATTTTAAGTAGATAGAATAAACAGATAGGCTAACACACACAGACATACATAATGACCACTGCATACACACAGGCCCATATATACAAAACATTCTCATATATACCCATGTTTTGGGGGGTGAGCCTAAAACATCCCCTGCTATTGAGGGTGTCCCGAGGAACACTAAAGCTTGATTTAATGAATGGCATGGAGTTCAAAATCCCTCCTCAATTTTTGAATTTTTTTTAGTGAAGTGGTTAAAAGGCCACTTTTATATATTGCCTTTTAATTAACTAAGCTTGATAATATTCACAATGTTTTTAGAAAGTAAAAACAATAAATGCAGCCACTTCCTTTTTATGTTTTACCGTATTGGTCCGAATATATGCCGTACCCGCATATAAGCCGCACCTGTAAAATTCAAGGGGAAAAAACAGAAAAAATATAGTACTCGCATATAAGCCACACCCTTAAAATTGGAGCGATAAAGACAAAAGTCAAGTAGATTTAGGGAATAAAATAGTGATTTTATTTTAACATATACTGTACCACATACGGTATCCAGTATTTGGAAAACATTATACTTTAACTCTTTAGGCAGGTTGTCAATATTACGGTAAAATCAACAGAAAGTTCAGGTAACATGAAACGTAAGGTAACAAGGAAACGTTTTACTATTCACATTCATCACTGGTGTCACTACTGACTTCGTCACCAGTATTCGCTTCCTCACTGTCACTGTTTTCTTCATTCTCGTCCCATAGCAAGTTGTTCTCGCTACCATCCAATGCATTTGACACGCAGCATTTTTTTTATTTTTTTTAATACTTTATTTTTTCTTGTTTTTCTTTAACAAACATCAAAAACATAACAAAACAAAACAATCATACATTCCAGAGGTATCAATAATTCAACAGTTTAGCAATTGCATATGTATAAATAGACTGTTAAAATCTCCTCCCTCCCATCTCTTCGAATACCAATTTTTATGTAATATCTTGTACTCCTGATGGGAAGGCAACTCCCTAATAGCAAGGTCACTTAACTTGATACCTCCAACAAGCATACAAAGGAACCGGCACTACTCTCAATATAGTTAACAGTTTGGCACAGAAATCATGTGCTTCTGGGGAGACTCGGGTGAAGAAGGAAAAGAAAAAAAATAAGAAAATCTTTCCTCCGTCAGCAGTGACAGCTAACATCAACGTTATTCTGAGTTTTTCATTGCCAGTTGTTCTTAAAATGACACCTTTTGCCCCTTTCTGGTCTACTGTTGTATTGCTTGGCATGTCAAAAAATACGGGGGTCTTGTCAGCATTGCCCATCTGGTCTAATGGGTATGAGTGACGATGCCGCAATTGGATGACATACCGCTGGTCAACTAGTCAATTTCTCCTCAAAATCTGCCGGCAGTTTCTGTGCCAATGAAGTGCTTCGTCGAAGAGCGAGTCCCTTTCTCCGCATAAAACGACGGCACCAACCAATGCTTGCACGAAATTCCCTCTTATTTATTTTTAAGGTCTTTGCAAGTTCTAAGGCTTTCAGCTGGATTACTTCCCATGAAATTGGCATCCCATCTTTTCTCATATCTTGAATGTAGGAATAAACCCCAGCTTCAAGTTCTGGATATTTGCCATGTTTTGGTCCCCTGAAAGATTTTCTGGTGGAAACTGAATTTTTCAATTTCTCCTCTGAGGCAACCCAACGTCGCACATTAGATTCATCAAATCCATATTTTTTTCCAGCCTCTCTGTTGCTTGTTGTCCTTGCATAATTAACAACTGCAATTTTGAAACTTGCATTATAACTACGCCTCATTCCTAGGCTTGCTGATGCTTTTCTCTCCAAGTGATCAGCCATTGCAAGAAACAGGCTTTCTAATATGTACTGTAACTTCTTTTGCAGGTTACAGGCCTTACAGGATGCTAGAATCACTAAAACCGGAAATTGCTATTCAATTGCTACAATTTAGTCACATTCGCGCAAATCGGCACCCTTAAAGTGCAAATCGGCAGTGATTTTGCGATCCCGAATATAAGCCGCACTCGCGTAACTCAAATCTCGCAAATCGGCTGTCATTTTTTCACGGTCGCGAATATAAGCCGCACCTAAAACTCGCAAGCACAAAAATCTGAAAAAAGGTGTGGCTTTATTCGGACCAATACGGTATATCAAAATATTGTTTACATCAAGCTTCCTTTTTCTTTTATTAAGTAGTTATATTGATTACTCTCTGAGGGTGGTTATCCTTGCAAAGTGAGAATTAAAATACTATATTTTAAGTATTTCTTAATTTTATTGTAATTTTTTATATTTTAATTTGTTTTGTTTTTTTACATTTTGCTCTTTTTATCATCCAAAGCCTTTAGAGGTGGTTTGGGGATATGGGTAGGCTCCCTCACCCCATGGCTTGGGTTGGGAGGGGCTTGAGAATGCTTGAAGACACTTATTGGGGGTTAGTATTAGGGTCCAATGGCACGCTCACACAAAAATACAGACACACATCTACACACACAAAAAAAAAAGACCACAGACAAGTACATAGATAGATAGCAAGCATGCATGGCCAACATATACAAGAACATATACACATGGACACTGTCATACATGCACAAAAATATAGATATTAATACACAAAAAGCCAAACAACTCACACATCAGACTAACGGTTGAAAAGTACTTCTTTGGGCCTGTTTGTTTCTACTGATCAGAGGGAGAAATCTACACTAGGCATTCTCTCAAACACAGGCCCGTGCAAACGCAGACTAATATACAAGGTTGCATGCCATTTGCACATAAACATATACACTGCATTTTTATACCATGTTATAAATGTGCTATCTTTAGAGACAATTTCAATAATGTTAGTGCTAGTTACAATCTATAGACTATAGAATCCTTTTAAAAGATAAAAAAAGGCGTTGATCACAAGCATTAAGCTTTATTTAGCGTGCTTCAAAGTCAACAAACACATTAGTAAAGTGTGCTGGGGGTATCTTTGGCATTGCTAGCAACAACTATAGTCTAGTATTATGTATAATACTAAGGTAAATATGAGGTGTCGTCAATACATAGACATTTTACTGCTTGCAGTTATGCAAGAGTATAAAAAAAACATTTTAATCCTAACAAAGTCTAGACGACAAAGGTAAACCAAGGTATTGACGTGTCTCAGTTCATATGTTAATGAGAAACAGTGGTAAATATCCCAAGACCACCTATTACACAACTGTAAAGATTAGCAGAGAGGAAATATCAATTCTATTCAGTGTGTCTCCGCCAGTTCTAATGGATATGGATTTACTGCAACTCAATTTAAGTATGTGCAGATTTGTGCTCTCAAGTTGGTAGCAATCAATCAATCAGAATACCATGGACGTTTTATAGAAAACAGCCTGAGAGGCAGAATACAAATTGCAAGAATGTTTGATGTACCTATATTTGCCTATAACAGTACACCATTCCAAATATAAATCCCTTATTTTAGGCTTGGAGGACCAAGGAATAAAAGCCCTAGGGGCTTTTTGGGGCTAGCAGTTTCTTTGTAGGTAGATGTAATAGTCAAGCACACACATAAACCGGTTGGTAAGCAAACACACACACATAGGCCCTCATTCTATTATCGGCCCTTGCGGGGCTCCCGTTACCTTGCAATTCAAATAGATGGCACCGCAAGGATATCCCCTTACGGCCGGCCGCATATCTTGCAACCGGCCGTAAGCTCAGAAATCTTTAAAAGCAAATATAAATTCAAGACGGCACTGTAAAGCTCTGTAAATGCTAGGGATCATAAGGGATCATAATGGGGGACATGAGGATTAATAGCAACCCCTTCTCAAGCTTGCACATCAGCCCAAATCCGAGGTTTCATTAACTGTTTATTTTCCGGCCGCAGCGTGGGCGGGTCTGAGGTGCTCCAAGCCCTCTGGACTTTTTCCACGGATATTTGACATAAATTAAAATAAAAATTATTTTCGGATTTGAGTGTAGGGGAATGTTGTGCTATGAATGCTAACACCTACAATCACTTTATCGTCTCCTCAGAGTGCAGGATGGCTTTATTATGGCTTTATTATGTGCTTAATTGTGTGCTTGCGGGACCTTTTTGCTGCAAGTAAGCTGCGGCTCGGTTTTAGCCTTGCAGAGAGGGTTCCCGGAGCAATTGAATAGCAACCGGGATTTTCTTGCGGCCGAAACTCTTGCGGCCATTTAAGATCAAAGGCTTTCATCCGTCGCGTACGGGATAACAAGGCGCCGGCCGCAAGCCTGCCGGAGTCCCCGGCCGGAAGGGAATAGAAAAGGCAAATAGCCTGCGGCTGGTCCTTGTGGCCCCGCTTCTCCGACGGCCAATAATAGAATGAGGCCCATAGTAACTACTATAAACTGCTTTCCTGCCATGGGAAGGACCACTTTAGTCAATCTTTTCTATAAGGTCTTTTGAATAACTAAGCTTAATAAAATGTTTTTAGAAAGTAAAAAAATAAACAAAGCCTCATCAATTTTATCTCTTATATTAAATATTTTTTATGTTTTTCTTTTAACCTATCAAGAAATAACCTGCACTAGGTCTCTGTATCTTAGTGGTCAAAGTTCTTGATACATTTCTCAAGTACTTGGTGCTACTCCTACAACATAACACATATGATACAATAAAGACAAACATTTTGTAGGATTTGTAAGCACTCAAGGGCTCAAAAACTCATGTAAACCAATTAATATTATCTTATATATACTTTCTTCTTAAATTAAAGCATAACTTTTATTGTAAAGCCTATTAATGCTGGTAGTAAATTACTCTTGTGAATACCAGGCGGTCCTAACAGAGATTGACACATAAATTACTCACACAATTAATAATCCAAAGGTCAGCTATTAACTTCAGTGTTACAACACGGTTCACAACACAATAACCTTGCAACGCAGATCAGTGATTACTGAGACCAGACACTCTGGTCGGATCACAAGCTTCCTATAGTTCTCACTTTTGATAAGATTAGTATATCATAACCAGATCAACCTCGCTCAGTGGCGTAGGAAGGGGGAGGGGGGGTCCGCTTTTGGTGGCACTGCTTTGGGGCCGACACTCCTTCCCCCAAGCCCCCTATGCCTCCCCGGTCCCTCTCTGTTTTCTTATCTGTGAAGGAGAGGAGGAGCCAGCAGGGGGCGGAGCCAGCAGGGTGTTTGGCCTCCAGGGAGAGGAGTTGCCAGACCGAGGATACTAAGGGAAGGGAAGGGAGGGCGGTGGGAGTGAAACAATGTTGAATGAGATTGAAGGAAAGAGAGTGAAGGGAGGAGGTGAAAGATAGAGAGAATGAGAGAGACAGTGAAAGTGAAAAGAGAGAGAGAGAGAGGGAAGGGAGAGAGAGTGAGAGAAGGGAGAGATAGAGGAGGAAGAGAAGAGAGAGATGGAGAGAGTTAGAGAGAGAGAGAGGGGAGAAAGAGAATGTGAAAGAGAGGAGGGAGAAAGATAGGAGGGACAGAGAGAAGAGGGAGAGAGGGAGGGGAGAGAGTGTGTGTGGAACAGGAGGGAGAGAGAGGGACAGAGAGAGAGAGAAAGAGGGGGGAGCAAGTGAAATAAAGAGTGTGAGAGAGAGTGTGTGTGAGAGAGAGAGAGAGAGAGAGAGGAGATAGAAAGGATGGAAAGAAAGAGAGAGGAGGGAGAGAGAGGGGAAGAGGGAAAGAGAGAGGATGGAGAGAGAAGCAAGAGAGAGAGAGGGAAAGAGAGGGGGAGAGATGAGAGACAGATAGGAGAGAGTGAAAGAAAGAGTGTGAGAGAAAGTGTGAGAGAGAGAGGGAGAGAGTGTGTGTGTGAGAGAGAGAGATGAGATAGAAAGGATGGAAAGAGAGAGAGGGGAAGAGGGAAAGAGAGAGGAGGGAGAGACAGAGAGATGAAGAGAGAAAGAAGAGAGAGGGAAAGAGAGGGGGAGAGACGAGAGACAGAGAGGAGAGAGTGAAAGAAAGAGTATGAGAGAGAGGGAGAGAGAGGGAGATTGAAATAGAGAGTTTGTGTGTTAGAGAGAGAGACAGAAGGGGAGGGAGAGAGGAGGGAGAGAGAGAAAGGAAGGAGAGGAGGGAGAGAGTGAAACAGAGAGGGTGAGAAAGAGAGAGAGGGAGGGTGGGAGAGTGTGTGTGAGAGAGAGAGGAGGTAGAGATAGACGAGGGAGAGGAGGAGGAGTGTATAGGGAGAGACAGAGAGTGAGTGTGTGTGTGTGAGAGAGAGAAAGAAAATAGAAAGGAGGGAGAGAGAGAGAGGAGAGAGAGGGAGTGAAAGAGAGTGTGAGAGAAAGACAAAAGGGGGAGAGAGAGAGTGAAAGAGAGAGTGTGAGGGAGAGACCGAGAGTAAGGAAGAGAGAGTGAGAGAGAGGGGGATTGTGTGTCAGTAAGTGAGATGGGAGGGAAGAAGAGAGAGAGTAGGGAGAGATAAAGTGATGGAAAGAGAGTGATTGATAGAGAGAGAGAGTGAGAAAGAGAGGAGGAAGAGTGAGGAAAGAGATAGACAAGGGAGAGAGGGAGACAGAGAAGGGGAGGGACAATAGAAGGGGAGGGAGAGAAGGGAGAGTGAGAAAGAGAGAAGGGAGGGAGAGAGAGAAGGGATATATAACCTAGATTTCACAAAAACAGATCGGCTGCCTGTCTTAATAGGCAAGACTGCTTGCTACTAATATCATAGCATTGACACTGACTTGGATATCACACACAGACCAGCTGCCTGTCTTACAGCCCTATTAAATTGCAATTCAGCCAATTGAATAGGGCTCTATTTAAGCACATAGCATATTTTTTTACAGAAGTTTTTAGTTAGTGAAGACCTTGCTGTTGGATAGAAGTTCCCTAACTAAAAACTTCTGTAAAATAAATATGCTATGTGCTTAAATAGAGCCCTATTCAATTGGCCAAATCGCAATTTAATAAGGCTGTTAATAGCTAAGGCTGCTTGCTTTCAATATCATAGCATTCACACTGACTTGGATTTCACAAAAATGGATTGGCTGCCTGTCTTAATAGCTAGGGCTACTTGCTACCAATATAATAGCATTCCCACTAACTTAGAGCTTGATTCAATTGAGCTTTTCCATGTTACTGGTGTCTTTTTGTGTGCTCCAAGTGGGTTACGAGTTATAGCCTTGAAAAAATGGTGATGGTTAAACCCATAACTTACAGCATTCCAAAGCCTTTGATCTTTCACTTTCGCAAAAGTTGTTATGATGGCTAAAATCGCAAATCGTTTTTCAATTGCTCAATTTCACAAAACCCGCAAATGTTTTCACACCCGTAAATGGCAAAAGGAGAAAATCCTACAAGTGCTAGAGAGGACCCGCAAAGGTGTTAAACACCTGTTCATAGCACTGTAAATGCAAATAAAACATCAATTGCACTGTAAATAACGGGGAAAGCGATGGTAGACATTAGAATTAATTGCACAACAATCTCAAGCTCGCAATTCGGCAGGAAATGAAATGTATTTTTATGTTTCATTTCGGGGGTTAAATTGTTCTCTGGTATCAATGAGTTAATACATATCAGGCCACCCATATGGACTAGAACTGTATTGGCATTCATTTTCATAATTCTTTATTTTGCGGGTTTGCCGTAATAATGACATTTTTTTGTCTCATTTTCTATTGGCTGATTTGAAATGGAAGATTACGGGCTTGGTTAATTTATCATGTTCCCGTCCTTAACTGATATGAACCAGTGCATGGGTTACGGTTTCGGCTTTGGGACAGCAACTTGCGGGCTTGAGCAATTGAACAGCATCGTAATTGGAGACGAATGGGAGCCCGCAATACACCCTCAGACATACGCCTACAACGATTGAGTTGTGGGCTTGCAATTGAATCCGGCCCTTAGATTCCACAAAATGGAGCAGTTGCCTATCTTGATAGGTAAGGTTGCTTGCTACCAGTATCGTTGCTTTCAATGGGCCTCAATTGAGATTTAGCCAAGTGAATAGGGCTCTATATAAGCACAGAGCATATTTTTTTACAGAAGTTATTAGTTTGTGAAGACCTTGCTTTTGAATAGAAGATCACTAACTAAAAACTTCTGTAAAAATATATGCTCTGTGCTTATATAGAGCCCTATTCAATTGGCCAAATTGCAATTGAATGAGGCCCAATGTGAGGGCTCTCAGTACTTCAGCTCCCAAATTGGTGGAGCTACATACAGTACATTATTTCACTGCACAACGCTAAAATGTAACTACCATGGTTCACCTCAATAAACTAAAATCCATACCACTTTCAACTAGAAATTATGAATTTAAAAGTCACTTTATTGTTAGACAGTATGTTTTTTTAAATATCATTCAATTAATAAAGTATTTGGGATTACCTTTAGTTCGAATTATACTATATTTGGAACCTCCGCTATGTAAATTACATTTGTATTTTGTTCTTGACATCACAATATTCCTGCATTCTGACTACAACAAACACCTCCGGAGGTGGAGGCTCTCCAGCTTTTTCAAAGACCCACACAAGTGGCATTTTACCAAAATAGATCTAACACGAAATCACTATATACGGACTTACACAAAAAAAATTGAACCGCGGGACTTAGAATGGAAAATTTACAGACTTAGCATACAAAAATACGAGGGGCACCCAGGACCTCTGCAAGTGAAGTTACACCTCAATTTAAGTCCAAATTCCCGAGTTTAGACACACGAAAAATCCCTAAGCAAGAGAAAAAATGGCCGCCGAAAAAAACGAAAACGAGGCTACAGGACCCTAAACACCACCAAGCACATACAGCTTTTCAAAAAAGCCATACGAGGTACAAGATATACTCTTACCAAGGACGCTACATCACACACAGCCGCGTACCACATACACATTCGCCGCCATTTTACAACACTGACTTACACAATGCGGAAGTACCCGGCTACACTAATGGCTTCCCCTCGCGCACGCAGCCTATTTACACTACACACTGCACACATTGCTCACACACCTCAGCTCCAGAACCGTGCAAATCTACATTGTATGCTGCAGGAACATCAAAACAGATTGTCAGCTCTTCAGCACAATGCTTCCTACATATATTACTTCCAAATAGGTAGTATATTAATTTATTAATTTATTAATTATTTCATTAGCATACAAAAAAATATACACAAAAACAAAAAAAACACTCTCACAATAAACCCAAAGCCCATTCACCGCGCCATTCACAACGAGCGCCAACGCTGCTCATACCAAACAAAGCCTTGCAATAAGCGCAAAAAGCAGATCGACGCCGACCAAACAATAACAGCAAAAGCGCCTATCAGAAAAAAAAATACAACAACCAACAGC
This sequence comes from Discoglossus pictus, assembly GCA_027410445.1. Taxonomy (NCBI): domain Eukaryota; kingdom Metazoa; phylum Chordata; class Amphibia; order Anura; family Alytidae; genus Discoglossus; species Discoglossus pictus. The sequence continues at coordinate 138,360,680 of CM050163.1, forward strand.
CTCGCAATGGGCGCCGAAGGATCTTGGACCACCAAAAAAAATGAATGTCTGGCCCAAACAGCAATATATAATATTGTGTATTCAGGTTTGGCAACTTCAAAAGTTCTGCATTTTGTCATTTAGTACAGTTGCCCATTTTGCCTTTGTCAGTGCCAGAATCTACTACAATAACTCTTCCTAGCCCATAAAAAAACAGGGGTCAGATATTTTTGAAAGCCATCTAGAATTTACAAATAAAAGGATTTTAAATATTCTTGATCAATTTAAAGTTAACTGTATTGAGGAGTACTCCAGATACCAGCTGTGAGACAATTACAATGCAGTATATTACTTGTAAAAAAACTGGAAGTGTACATTTTAAAGGACTGCTGTCTGATTAACTAATGTTTGAAAATTGTTGGGTCTGTTTAGGAAACAGAACATCATTTGAATGCCTCTGCTAGTCTATGGAGGACTCCATGGTAGTCTGGTGGAGGTCACATGTGTGAGATGGGTGTTTATATGTATGAAGAAGCAGGTCTTGCTTTAAGTATTAGTAGAGGAATGGCACCAGTGGCAGATATCCAATGCCCCTACTTCCTAGCTCCCCATCCATCCTTTGTTTCTTAAATAAGTACATGTCCTAAGGCTTCAAGCTGGCAGTAATTGTTGAAGATAAACAAAATGGAACATTATACACATAAACAGAGCCTGCAAAAAAAGTCCCTTGAATTAGTCTTTTACTCATGGCTTATACAGTTGCTAATGGTTTTAGTTCCTTAAAAACTTCACAAACATGTGATGTATTTCGTGTACAACAATAATGGTCCTTTAAAACTAATGGGTTAATTATACATCTATTGTATAGGAAAGCAAAGGAAATAAAAAAAATTACTTCTATGTATCCAATAAGACCAGCATAAATGTTTCAGAGGATTCAGTAGTAACAACATTGGACTCATGATGACCACAAAGTTTTGAGGTTTCTAATGAGGCATAACCACTGTAACTCGTCTTGACATGGCAGTTTGCCATGTACTTGGCAAAAGAACTCTATTCTGGGAAATGACTTGCTTTTTCGACACATAGCAATGGTAATTTAATGGATTCCCATTAATAGCTTGTCAAAGTGTATATCTTGAAGTGATTAATATATGTTTTGGTTTCATTGATTGGGTTTCTTTTAATCATGCTAGCAATTCTGATCATGCGTGTTATTTAAACCCAGCAATCATGAACTTTTCTTTATTATATTTTGCTGAGCACGTTATTTACCTTTCTCTAATGTTCTTTTTGTATAAATGACACTACTATTTTAGCTATGAAAAGATAGACAAGTAAGACTAGATTATAAATGTAATGTCACTTGTAGGCCATTAAAGGTTTAGTATTATAGCAATTTCGAGACAGGATTAAATATTGTGCTTGATACATAGAATTAAGAAACTTAGGGCCACATTCAATTGCGATCTGGCCAATTGAATAGGCCTTTACATAAGCACAGAGCATATTTATTTTTATTTTTTAGTTTGTGAAGACCTTGCTTTTGGATAAAAGGTCACTAACTTAAAACTTCTGTAAAAAAAAAAATGCTATGTGCTTATAAAGAGGCCTATTCAATTGGCCAAATCGCAATTGAATGAGACCCTTGGAGGCTTGAATACTCTTTCTGAATTGACTGTTTATATCTGAACACTGTTCATTGGGTTTAGGAATGCTGTTCACTCACCCGTTATACTTCACGTCTTAAAGATTAACTAGTGATTTTCTTATGATTAAACTGCAAGAATGTTTACAGTTAATAAGTTTTTATTATAATTAATATTAGACTTTCCTGTAATGTGTAAAATAATAACCAGATACAATAAACTTGTTTCACTTCGGTTTTCATTATTAATAAATAGAGATGTAAATGTGAATTACGTCTAATAAACATGAAATAATATTAAGATAAGCTAATATATGATTACATACTTAAATTAGGCAGTATGATAGGTGAACTAAAAAGTGAAATCTTTTGAAACTGTTGGAATGCCTCTTCATTCCTATTTCAACCTATTTACTTTCTAGACACATTCAAGAATTCTCCATTTTGTCACCTTTTAATACATATGGCCTAAAATAGATAATACACATATATTGTCAGTAATCTTATCTACCTAATTTTTTATTCAAATATAAGCCATCCTCTCGCCTCTCCAGAAAAGCCACTTTAGACAAAAAAAGATGTCACTCAGAAGTGAATCTCATTGGCAAAGTCCTTAGTACCCCCCATGTTTCTTTATGTTGTGCTCGATCAATTCAGGGACAATTTTAGGTTTCTTCAGAAGAAAGATGAGGAAGTGTTTGAATTCCCAGCGCATGTCAGGTTCAAATTAAAGCAAAAGATATCAGGTGCAAATAAGGTCTGAGGTGTCCCTTAACCCATTGGATGTGGAGGTCTTCTTGGAGTCTCCTGCTACCACTCAGGGAAAAGGGATCTTCAGTAATGTAATACAACAGTGTTACATGCAACACAGATGTCCCAAAAGGCACACAAAATTGATAGAAGGGGAGTCAGCACCTTCTAGGGGTCAGGTGATCACTGGAGATATTACCTGGGAGCATTATTTAGAAAGTAAAAAAAAAACATTTTTTTAAATTATTATGATACAATCTATGATATGCAACTATTTTGGTCATTACTTTATTTACATTTTATTAGTTTGTTATCTGGGAGGGTTAGTCTCTTTTGGATTAATTTAATCCTGTTGTAATTTCTTCAACATCATTGTAACAATCCTTTCAATATATAGGGCCGTCAATATATACCCAGGGTCCCTTGAAAAAATGTTTGCCTTTATCCAAACAAATTCTTACAATGGCATATTGTAAATATGGGATTTCACTGGACAGAATCCAAAATTCTTAGCTGATGTTTATAACTTACCATTTCTTATAAATTATAATCATTTTTTTTTCTGCTATTCATTATTGATTACTGTTAGTAATGTACAGGCAGACTTGCCTTACCACAATTCTTCTGTTTCTGTTACTGCGATTGATAGTGATCAGTGAATGATAGTTTTTACAGAGATCTCAAGGCTGTAGCTTTCTGGTAACAAAGAAATATATGAGTGATATGACAAAGCATTAGTTGTTTTAGGGGTGTTCAATCAGTGTTAACTGGAATATTGTTTCATTGATGAAAACGTTATCAATAGTATCACATATATAGTTGTGAGCAGGCGAGCCAGCCAGAGCCATTGCTCAAGCTTGCGGGCTCGCGTAGCGGGCTTGCCAGCAACTGCGACCCTCGAAAACTTTACGTTGTAACGCAAACAACACGACACACCAACTGCGACCCTCGCAAACTTTACCTAGCAACACAAACAGCATACGAGATACGTCAACACTCATTACGACCTCTCAAAAATCGTCCGCAACTCGCGAACATGAAAAAAATCAAAACACAATAAATACACACAGCACATACATAAAAAGCTTACCTACAGCAAAAGGGAGCATCCAGGACCTCAAAAAAGCAACTTACACCTTAATTTCAAAATAAAAGAGTTTAGACACAAAAAAATTCTCTAAGCGTTACAGCTAAAATGGCCGCCGAACAAAACGAAAACGAGGCTACAGCACTCTAAACATGCAAAACACCACAAGAAACTCGCAAAATACCACAAAACACCTACGGATATTCCGCTAAGACGCATACCACACATTACCCGCCATTTTATGACAATGCGGAAGTACACAACTACGCTAACGGTTTGGTCTCGCGCACGCACACTATTACACTGCACACGTTCATCACGCTTACACAGCAGCTCCACACCACTAATGCTGCAGCAACATCAAAACAGATTGCAGCTCTTCAACACAATGCTTCAAAATTCGCAAAGTATATTCATTTATTAATGTATTATAGATTTCATTATTATACACCAAACAGCATTAGCTACCTTACAATTTCGTTGTCGTCATTTTTTGACGGGCAATTCGTTAGTTTAAATATATTCTCATGGAACCTGCACATTCAGGGAATATACCTATTGTCTTGATAATTTCGGTAGAGCACAATCATTGAGGAAATACAATATTTTCAGGCCCTATCTTCATGCTGTAAAGAGAGGGATAGAATTTAGTAAATTCAGCTTGCGTTATGTGAGAGGCCAGTCGGGTTTTTGGCCCTTATTATAATAAAATCTCATGAGTCACGTAAATGTGTGCTTGGATAAGTCTGTTTAGTTGTTTCCAAGTGTCAGTTATGGCCAAGAGTATATTTTTCAATATCCACACAATAAAGAGAGATATGAGAGTTATGCCAAAGCATTCATTGTTGCATTTGAGTGGCTAAATATCAACAGCCTTAATAAATTGCGAGCACATAGCATACTTTTTTACAGAAGATTTTAGTTAGTGAACTTCTATCCAAAAGCATGGTCTTCACTAACTAAAAACTTCTGTAAAAAAAATGCTATGTGCTTAAATAGAGCCCTTTTCAATTGGCAGAATTGCAATTTAATAAGACTGCAAGTTTGCAAATTCGGAACAGAGAAACAACCTGTTGTTCTATTAGTGTGCATTCTTGATTTATTGGCTCTCAGACGAGTATGGTGCTAAATAAAAGCAAATATCTCTTATAATTTTATTGCTCTTTTTTAGGGTGTCTTTGTTGGTCAAATAAGATTGTGTAAAAGCTAAAATTTATTTATTAGGTGAATTGAAAGCCTTAACATTATAGGAGATGATGTGAAGTAATATATAAGTGTTTGAAGAACTGTTAAGAATCATTGGTATATGCAAGAATAGTGATGTCCCGAACAGTTCGCCGGAGAACTTTTCGCGATGATTTTCGCATGTTCGCGTTCGCCGCGAACGGAGAACACATGCGATTTTCGGTTCGCCCCCTATACTTTATCATTGAGGAAATTTTGAACATCATTTATTTTATTTTATAATTTTTTTTGTGTAATCTATGCCTGCCTGCCAGCGTGTGTGACAGGCTAACACCTAACAGCTTATATTGTGCTTATTTTCACTACTCATACCTGGTGGTGTAACATACATTGAAAACAACCATTTTTTTCCTGTAATCTAATTTCAGTTGCCTGCCTGTGTCAGGCTCACAGCTTATATTGTGCCCAGTGACATAAAACAACACTTTTTTGACTGTAATAGATTGAATAGCAATTGCCTGCCTACAGGCGTGTGTGTGAAGCCTATTGCATCTACTCTGCCAACTTTTGCCAGTGCACAGTGACACTCATATCTGGTGCCACCGTAGTGTACAGTGACATAAAACAACACTTTTTTGATAGATTGAATATCAGTTGCCTGCCTACAGGCGTGTGTGTGAAGCCTATTGCATCTACTCTGCCAACTTCTGCCAACTTTTGCCAGTGCACAGTGACACTCATATTTGGTGGCACCTTAGATTGCACGCGCAGTGCCCCAAATTTGAAGTGGGAGGACCGACCAAGCATCTTTTTCCATCTCCCACTTACAAAAATCCATGCCATATACACGTCCCCTGATAGTGGACGTAACAGGGATTAAACCGATAGGAATAGTACTACTTAACAGTACACACTGTATAATAACGCAGACAGAGGCAAAGCGTATAATCTTCCATGCTGTGCAGTGGAAGCCCCCAGACTCTGACCTGTGTATAATATTCCATGCTGGGCAGTGGAAGCCCCCAGACTCTGGGAGTCTGAAGAAGAGGAGTCAGGAGGAAGGTGGCTTTGAGGAGGTGGAAGACCAAACATAGCAGGCGTCCCAGGGGGCTTGTTGTCACCTTTCGGGGACCCTTGGTGGCTGGGTGGAGGAAGAGACCTTCAATGACATCAGTGAGGACATGGCTAACTTGGTATCCAACCTTGTGCAAATGGTAAGTTTGCGGTTGTGCAAAGGAACTGTTTGCGGTTGTTTGCGGTGCATTAAACTGGGAGATTGGTCTGTTACCGTGAAGCGGGTGTAACCCTTACACTACTTGATCGATACAACATCATACCTGATGTTTTAAAGCATGTTATTCCAAACAGTTTAGGAATGTTAGGTGATTTATGCCCTTCATGGCTTAAAACCAGACTCTGCATCAACTATGTAATTTTCCGTGGGAGTTTTGCCATGGATCCCCCTCCGACATGCCACAGTCCAGGTGTTTGTCCCCTTGAAACAACTTTCCCATCACTATTGTGGCCAGAAAGAGTCCCTGTGGGTTTTGAAATTCGCCTGCCCATTGAAGTCTATGGGGTTCGCCAATGTTTGCCCGTTCGCGAACATTTGATTGACGTTCGCAAACAATGTTCGCGAACCTAAAATTTGATGTTCGCGACATCACTATGCAAGAACAAAACAGTCAGAGGTGCTCATCAGAGAACGACCTAACCTTACTAGGTTACAGTGGGGGGGGGGGGAATGTTTGTCCACTGACAAAGAAATGATCAGCATATAATTTTAATGGTAGATGTATTTTAACAGTGAGAGACAGAATAACAACAAGAAAAACAGATGTCAAAAAAGTTATACATTGATTTGCAGGTCAATGAGGGAAAAAAGTATTTGATCCCTTTGACTTAGTACTTGGTGGCAAAAGCCTTGTTGGCAATCACAGAGGTCAGACGTTTCTTGTAGTTGGCCACCAGGTTTGCACACATCTCAGGAGGGATTTTGTCCCACTTCTCTTTGTAGATCCTCTCCAAGTCATTAAGGTTTTAAGGCTGATGTTTGGCAACTCAAACCTTCAGCTCCTCCACACATTTTCTATGGGATTAAGGTCTGGAGACTTGCTAGGCCACTCCAGGACCTTAATGTGCTTCGTCTTGAGCCACTCCTTTGTTGCCTTGGCTGTGTGTCTTGGGTCATTGTCATGCTGGAATACCCATCCATGACCCATTTTCAATGCCCTGGTTGAGGGAAGGAGGTTCTCACCCAAGATTTGATGGTGCATGGCCCCGTCCATCTTCCCTAAGGTGCAGTTGTCCTATCCTCTTTGCAGAAAAACACCCTCAAAGCATAATGTTTCCACCTCCATGTTTGATGGTGGGGATGGTGTTCTTGGGGTTATAGGCTGCATTCCTCCTCCTCCTAACACGACAAGTTGTGTTGATGCTAAAGAGCTCGATTTTGGTCTCATCTGGCCACAACACTTTCACCCAGTTCTTCTCTGAATCATTCAGATATTCATTGGCAGACTTCAGACGGGCCTATACATGTGCTTTCTTGATCAGAGGAACCTTGTGGGTTCTGCACGATTTCACCACTTCATGGCGTAGTGTGTTACCAATTGTTTTCTTGGTGACTATGGTAGCAGCTGCCTTGTAAACATTAACAAGATCCTCCTGTGTTGTTCTGGGCTGATTCCTCACCGTTCTTATGATCACTGAAACTCCACAAGGTGAGATCTTGCATGGAGCATCAGACCGAGGGAGACTGGCAGTTATTTTGTGTTTCTTCCATTTGTGAATAACCACTCCAACTGTTGTCACCTTCTAACCAAGCTGCTTGGCGATGGTCTTGTAGCCCATTCCAGCCTTTTGTAGGTCTACAATCTTGTCCCTGACATCCTTGGACAGCTCTTTGGTCTTGATTGATTGATTGCTTTTGTGGACAGGTGTCTTTTATACAGGTAACGAGCTGAGATTAGGTGCACTCCGTTTAAGAGAGTGCTCCTAATCTCAGCTCGTTACCTGTATAAACGACTCCTGGGAGCCAGAAACCTTGCTGAATGATAGGGGGTCAAATACTTATTTCCCTCACTGACCTGCAAATCAATTTAGAACTTTTTTGACATGCGTTTTTCTTGGGTGGGGTTTTGTTATTCTGTCTCTTACTGTTAAAATATACCGACCATTAAAATTATAGACTGGTTATTTCTTTGTCAGTGGACAAACGTTCAGCATTGGATGAATTACTTTTTTCCCCAACTGTAGTTCTATGGCCATGATAACCCACTCCGAGAGCAACCTCTTTTAGCTCACTTGTGCCCTTCACAGGGAAAAATAACCTGTAGTATATCAGTCTGGTCCCACTCAAAAGAGTGACCCAGACCCAAAATACCAGGCAATTCTTCCCTGAGCAGGAGAAACAGCAAATCCCAGACATGTTTCGGCCACTATGGGAGATGCAGCTGTACCTAAGGCACAGTTAGCAAGGGGTCAATGTCTGGAGTCCCCTATCCCCCTTAGAGAGACTAATTCCTAAGGGTAATTTGCATAAACAAAACAGTCAGAGGTGCAGAGAATGAACTAACCTTAATAGGTTAGTTCTATGGACACGATAACCCACTCTGAGAGCAACCTCTTTTAGCTCACTTGTGCCCTTAACAGGGAGAAATATCCTGTAGTATATCAGTCTGGTCTCACTTAAAAAAGTAACCCAGCCCAAAATGCCAGGCAATTTTTGTTTTGTTTTGTTTATCATTGGCATATGGATTCAAAAAGCAGTAAAACCAATAGTCAGGAAGAGAGATTTCCAAACATAAATTTCAATAAGAAATAAAATTATTTATAATACTATAACGTGGTAAAAATAAGTTAACTGGCTTATAGACCAGAAGTCTTAGAAAGGAAAACTGGGATTGATGTCTGCAGCATAGCCTCATCAGAGGACATACAACCCAAGGCAAACCTAGAAACATGCTCCACCCGACTATCCTCCTGCCTCAAACTCTTCAAAAACTCCCAAAAATGTATCTGTTTAAAGAAGCTTATCACCTTCAGCTTTAATATGCTATAACCCTCTGGTACCACACCCAAACCCTTTAGATTATAAATATGCAAGTTTTCAATCTTAAGGTGCTTTGGAAACAAGCTCTATGTACTTTTCATTTTAAGCTCAAAGACAGGGCCCTCTATTCTTTTGCCATATGTTAATATCGTTTTTGCCTTGTATTTAACGCCTGTATAGCGCTATAGAATATGTAAGAAGGCAGATTAATGTAACTCAGCGTATACACTCTTGATTTCGTCCAAATATTCAAAAGTCAGGAATTGTGTAAGATCTTTATTAATAATGTGAGTTAAAAAAACACTGATATTAAAAGAAGGAATATAAAACCAAAGTGATTGACGGCTGGCGTCCGGTTGAGCAAGGGTGTAGATCTATATAGATCTCTCTCTTATATATACTGTATATACACAAACACAAATATATTTACATATGCACATCTATATATCTATATTAATATATATATATTTTCACAATAGTACCTACCTTGACTACATTATAGTGGAGGTAGGTACCTTATCCCTGGTCTTTTTCTCCCTCCCCGTAAGGTTGACATAAAGTTCCATAAGTACTTGATATATCACATATATAGTTGTGAGCGTATGAGTTGTTGCTAACTCTTGCGGGCTCGCGTAGCAAGGGCTGCAAGCAAGGGCCTCAGTTGCTGGCATGGAGCGCCGAAGGCGCTCCTTGCCAGCAACTGCGACCCTCACAAAATTTACGTTCAAACGCAAACAACACCACACAACAACCGCGACCCTCGCAAACTTTACCTCACAACACAAAAAAACATACGAGACAAGTTACCACACATTACGACCTCGCAAAAATCGTCCGCAACTCGCGAACATCACAAAATTAAAAACACAATAAATACACACAGCACATACATAAAAAGCTTACCTACAGCAAGAGGGAGCATCCAGGACCTCAAAAAAACAGTTTAGACACTAAAAAAATCGCTAAGCGAGAGAAAAAATGGCCGCCGAACCAAACTAAAACGAGGCTACAGCACTCTAAATACGTAAAACACCACAAGAAACTCGCAAAACACCACAAACGACCTACGGATATTCCGCTAAGACGCATACCACACATTACCCGCCATTTTACGCTAATGCGTACACAACTACGCTAACGGTTTGGTCTCGCGCACACACTATTACACTGCACACATTCATCACGCTTACACAGCAGCTCCACAGCACTAATGCTGCAGCAACATCAAAACACATTGACAGCTCTTCAACACAATGCTTCAAAATAGGTAAAGTATATTCATTTATTAATGTATTATATATTTCAGCACTACACACCAAACACCATTAGCTACCTTACAATTTCATTGCCGTCATTTTTTGCCAGGCAATTCGCTAGTCACATATATAGTTGTGAGCGTACGGGCCGTTGCTCACGCTTGCGGGCTCGCAACGGCCCGTACGCTCACATGTGATGTGATGTCTTCATGCCAGCAACTGACTCCCTCTGCGCGAGCCGCCTGCGCGAGCCGCGGCAGCGAGGGCCTCAGTTGCTGGCATGGAGCGCCTTCGCCAGCAACTGAGGCCCTCGCAAAGTTGTGTGAGTGTGCTTCCGTTCCCTGTCTATGTGTCTGTCCCTCCATCTATCCCTGGTGTGTGAGTGTGCCTCCCTCTGAGCCTGGCTCCTCCCCCAGGGGTCCTGTTTGCACTGTGGAAGACAGGCAGCAGGCAGGACGCCCTCAGGATGAAGGAGGAGGTCAGGGGACCGAGAGCTGTCGGGATATTTTACCTTAAATCCTCCTAACCCAACTCATATCTCCCCTGTCTTCTCCCCCTCCTCTATCCCATCTATCTCCCCCCACACTCCTTCTACCAACCTCCACACTCCTTCTCCCCCTCTCTTCCCCTTCTCTCCCCCCTTTTCTTCTCCTCTCCTTCTCTCTCCCTCCCCTCACTCCCCCCCTCCTCCCTTCCCCCCCTCTCCTCCCCTTCTCTCTCCCCCCCTCTCCTCCACTTCTCTCCCCCCTCTCCTCCCCTTCTCTCCCACCCTCTCCTCCCCTTCTCTGCCCCTCTCCTCCCCTTCTCTGCCCCTCTCCTCCCCTTCTCTCCCCATTGTTCCCCCTCCCTCCCCTTCTCATTTCCCCTCCCTCCCCTTCTCATTCCCCCTCCCTCCCTCCCCTTCTCATTCCCCCTCCCCCTCCCTCCCTCCCCTTCTCATTCCCCTCCCCCTCCCTCCCTCCCCTTCTCATTCCCCCTCCCCTTCTCATTCCCCCTCCCCTTCCCTCCATCCCCTTCTCATTCCCCTCCCCTTCTCATTCCCCCTCCCCCTCCCTCCCTCCCCTTCTCATTCCCCCTCCCTCCCCTTCTCATTCCCCCTCCTTCCCTCCCCTTCTCATTCCCCCTCCCCCTCCCTCCACTTCTCATTCCCCCTCCCTCCCTCCCCTTCTCATTCCCCCTCCCTCCCCCCTCCCTCCCTCCCCTTCTCATTCCCCCCTCCCTCCCCTTCTCTGCCCCCTCTCCTCCCCTTCTCTCCCCCTTTGTTCCCCCTATCCCCCCTCCCTCCCCTTCTCATTCCTCCTCCCCCCTTCTCATTCCTCCTCCCCCTTCTCATTCCTCCTCCCCCCTTCTCATTCCCCCTCCCTCCCTTTCTCTCTTCCCCTCTACCTCCCTCTCCTCTCCCCTTCTCTCCCACCCTCTCCTCCCCCCTCTCCTCCCCCCTCTCCTCCCTTTCTCTCCTCCCTTTCTCTCCTCCCTTTCTCTCCTCCCCTTCTCTCCTCCCCTTCTCTCCTCCCCTTCTATCCTCCCTTTCTCTCCTCCCTTTCTCTCCCCCCCTTTTCTTCTCCTCTCCTTCTCTCTCACTCCCCTCACTCCCCCTCCCTCTTCTTCTCTCCCACCCTCTCCTCCCATTCTCTCCCACCCTCTCCTCCCCTTCTCTCCCACCCTCTCCTCCCCTTCTCTGCCCCCTCTCCTCCCCATCTCTACCCCCTCTCCCCCCCTTCTCTCCCCTCTCCTTCCCTTCTCTCTCCCCTCTCCTCCCCTTCTCCTCCCCTTCTCTCCCCCTCTTCTCCCCTTCTCTCCCCCTCTTCTCCCCTTCTCTCCCCCCTCCCTCCCCTTCTCATTCCCCCTCCCTCCCCTTCTCTCTTCCCCCCTCTCCTTCCCTTCTCTGCCCCCTCTCCTCCACTTCTCTGCCCCTTCTCCTCCCCTTCTCTCCCCCCTTCTCCCCTCTCCTTCTCGCCCCCTTCTCCCCTCTCCTTCTCGCCCCCTTCTCCCCTCTCCTTCTTGCCCCCCTTCTCCCCTCTCCTTCTCGCCCCCCTTCTCCCCTCTCCTTCTCGCTCTCCCTCCCCTCTCCTTCTCGCTCTCCCTCCCCTCTCCTTCTCGCTCCCCCCATCCCCTTCTAGCTCTCTCTCCCCCTCCCCTGCTACCTCCACTCTCCTTCCCTCCCCCTCCACCTTTTCTCCTCTCCCTCCTCTCCCCCTCCTATCTCCTTTCCCCCTCATCTCTCCTCTCCCCCTCATCTCTCCTCTCCCCCTCATCTCTCCTCTCCCCCTCCTCTCTCCTCTCCCCCTCCTCTCTTCTCTCCCCCTCCTCTCCCCCTCCTCTCCCCCCTCCTCTCTCCTCTACCCTCTCCTTCTCTCCCCCTCCCCTCTTCTTCTCTCCCCCCTCCCCCTAGCCTTCTCTCCCCCTCCCTTCTCCTTCTCTCCCCCCTCTCATTCTCATCACCCTCCCCTCTCATTCTCCTTCTCTCCTCTCTCCCCCCTTCTCTGCCCCCTCTCCTCCACTTCTCTGCCCCTTCTCCTCCCCTTCTCTCCCCCCTTCTCCCCTCTCCTTCTCGCTCTCCCTCCCCTCTCCTTCTCGCTCTCCCTCCCCTCTCCTTCTCTCTCTCCCTCCCCTCTCCTTCTCGCTCTCCCTCCCCTCTCCTTCTCGCTCCCCCATCCCCTTCTTGCTCTCTCTCCCCCTCCCCCGCTACCTCCACTCTCCTTCCCCTTCCCTCCCCCTCCACCTTCTCTCCTCTCCCTCCTCTCCCTCCTCTCCCTCCTCTCCCTCCTCTCTCCTCTCCCCCTCCCCTCTCCCCCTCCCATCTCCTTCTCTCCCCCTCCCCTCTCCTTCTCTCCCCCTCTCATTCTCATGCCCCTCCCCTCTCATTCTCCTTCTCTCCTCTCTCCACCTCTCATTCTCATCCCCCTTACCTCTCATTCTCCTTCTCTCCTCTCTCCCCCCTCCCCTCTCCTCCCCCCCCTCCTCTTTTTTTTTTACAGATATATGATTTTCTATCAAAACACTGCATTGATACAAATACACACTCTTTGTATAATAAAACTATCACATATATAGTTGTGAGCAGGCGAACCTGCCAGAGCCGTTGCTCACAATCTGACGTAGTGAGGGCTGCGGGTGAGGGCCTCAGTTGCTGGCATGGAGCGCCGAACCAGCAACTGAGGTCCTCGCCCGCGGCCCTCACGAAGCGAACCACGGACCTCGCGTAGCGAGGGCCTCAGTTGCTGGCATGGAGCGCCGAAGGCGCTCCTTGCCAGCAACTGCGACCCTCGCAAACTTTATGTCGCAACGCAAACAACACGCCACACCAACTACGACCCTCGCAAACTTTACCTCGCAACGCAAACATACGAGACAGTTTGAACACTACAAAATTCGCTAAGCAAGAGAAAAAATGGCCGCAGAACAAAACTAAAACGAGGCTACAGCACTCTAAACCCGCAAAACACCACAAGAAACCCGCAAAACACCATAAACGACCTATGGATATTCCGCTAAGACGCATACCACACATTACCCGCCATTACACATTACCCGCAAGTACACAACTACGCTAACGGTTTGGTCTCGCACACGCACAGTATTACACTGCACACATTCATCACGCTTACACAGCAGCTCCACACCACTGATGCTGCAGCAACATCAAAACAGATTGCCAGCTCTTCAACACAATGCCTCAAAATAGGTAAAGTATATTCATTTATTAATGTATTAGATATTTCAGTAGTACACACAAAACACCATTAGCTACCTTACAATTTCATTGCCGTCATTTTTTGACGGGCAATTCGCTAGTATTAAATAATTACCATGCTTTAACATTACTATTCATTAATTACTGAGCCCCATATTTCTAAAATAGTGTAATTAAATTATAATTTAACAAATTGATGTTGTATTTGTGTATTGTTTGATAAGTAATGAAATAGTATTTGCTTTTAGCAAAAAATGTATGTCTGCCAAGCACAGGCATTTCCATAGGGAAAAAACTGAGTAGCAGCACACAAGTATATAGAGCGAACAAAGTACTTGAAGAAGAAAAAAAAAAAAAGAAAAAATAATATTAATAAATAAATTAATTGTAACGGTTGATAACATTTTTGATCAATTGATAAAAGTTACATAGCTTTAGAAGCCCACAGGTTTCTTCTTCAAGTACTTTGTTTTTCTTTTTTTTTTTCTTTTTTTTTTTATGTTGTTTCAGTGTGTTGAAATTTATTTTTGCAAATAAAATTTAAAAAAAAAAAAAAAAAAAGTACTTGAAGAAGAAACCTGTGGGCTTCTAAAGCTATGTAACTTTTATCAATTGATCAAAAATGTTATCAACCGTTACAATTAAGACTGCTATTTTAAAAATAGGATGTTATCAAACTAAATTTAACTTACAAGTAGAACATGTTTGCCAGGGTATTCCTGGCACAACAGCTATTTTAGTACAGAGATTTTCCATTTTTCCTTTCCAAGTAAAATAATGTTTTTGCTATATTTTTATGAGTAGTAAAATTATTTATTAATAATGATTTCCATTTATTTTTCTGTATGGTGTGCATATTTGTGTTCAATAGCCTTTTAAAGTGACTTTACTGTGTCTTTAAGACTAAGCTAGATTCATGTAGACAGCGTTGGGCCGCAAGTGCCAGATACAGGCCAGCATTTTGTTGAGCATGTGAGTTAAAGTTACTCATCAAGGGCCTCATTCAATTGCGATTTGGCCAATTGAATAGGGCTCTATATAAGCACAGAACATATTTTTTCACATAAGTTTTTAGTTAGTGGATTTCTATCCAAAAGTAAGGTCTTCGCTAACTAAAAACTTCTGTAAAAAAATATGCTATGTGCTTATTTAGAGCCCTATTCAATTGGCCAAATCACAATTGAATGAGGCCCCAGGTGTTCCAAATATAGTATAATTGAAAACTAAAGTACTTTATCAATTAAATGTTATCAAAAGTTAAATTTTTCTATAAAAACTAACATTGACGTTTGTTATTTTGACCTGTCTGTCAGCCTTTTCTGATCCACCCACTAAGAGATATTCATATATTCAATGCTTCAAGCATTCATATAAAAATAACATTTTGTATAGTGTGCAGAGTGCTCCCTTACAGAGACACAGATTTGAATCAAACAGCCAATTGAGTCAGCCCATACTATCTAACTATAACGCTTGCTTAATGAATCCTCAGATTGGCCTTATGCTTATCCCAGGAATGTTTTTTTCTTTTGACCCTAGCATTAAAGTAGCTAAAAGTTGAAGTTCCTTACATTTCTAGTAATTTTATTTACACAGCAAGGAGTTTAGAAGGCATCTGAAGTGCATCTCACATTATCCATTGATTTACTATGGACTATTTGCTATGGATAAAACAGCCTTTCTCATGACTTCTCACGCAGGTAAATTGACCTACAAAACTTGAGTATTAGTACGAATATATTTTGTTTTGTTACAGGAAACAGGATTAAAGTGAATCATATGTAAATTAAAACAGCACAAGTTTGTCATACTTTTTTTTTGTGTTTTTGAGTATTTTTAAAGTATGTTATGATAAAACCTTTTGCTAAATCAGTAATCATGTTTTATTGTGGTAATAAAGTTTCATAAACATTATGGTTCATGCAACATAAAGCCTGTGTTAGTGTATTTATATTCTGACATTTCAAGTAGAGTTTGCATATTTCTCCGACATTGGCATTACCATGGTTGCTTATGTGAAGACATGAGACATTCCTTTGAGAAAGTGTGTAGTTCTTGTGGGAACCATCTGACCTGATATACTTTTAAAGTTATGCTTCTGACTAAGCTATTTTATTAGACAACAGGGAATATTCTCTGAGAAAGTTATGCTAAATGGTTTACCTAAAATATAACTGAAAATAATAGTAGGCATAATGGTTCATTATAGTTATAATCACATATTATAAATTCTAGTCCAAATATCCAGTCAATAATACAATATGCATTAGTACAGTTATATCTCTGGCTGTGCTTATCCATGAGGTTATCTTGGCAAAGATACTGGAGTGGGTTGCCAGTTGCTTCCCCACTGGACCGCAATTTGTCTGACCTCTCTGCTATGACCTGCCTATATTCAGCCAGACTAAAAGGTACTACTCACAGCTTCACTGAGGTCACCATGACAAGGTAGTGATTCAGAAGGGGAGAGTTAACATGCAGAACAGCAAACAAATGTAACATCTCTGACATGAGGAGCACTCATGGCACCTACTCATAGCTCAGAGTGTATTAGGTAAGTAGGTCATGTGGGTGAGGTATGTACTGATTGGTGTCCTTGAGATGATTAAGTTATTTTTATCAGTTGAACAGATAAGCATCAAGCATATGGATCTAACATTTCTAATGGGCCTCATTCAATTTTGATTTGGCCAATTGAATAGGGTTCTATATAACCACAGAGCATATATTCTTTTACAGAAGTTTTTATTTAGTGAAGACCTTGCTTTTGGATAGAAGGTCACTAACGAGAAACTTCTGTAAAAAAAAAAATGCTATGTGGTTATATAGAGCCCTATTTAATTGGCCAAATCACATATGAATGAGGCTTTAAGTATTTTTTTATGTGGATTTTACTTTACCTCTTACCCATGTAGAATATGGAGAGAATTCTGTGAGCATGCATTGGATGAATATGAGAGTTTCCAATCATGTTATGATGATATAGAGCCTCATTCAATTGAGGCTTTTGGGAGAGCTGGGCTCGCAAGTGGAGACAGCAAGTTATATTGCTATTCAATTGGCGCCAGTTTGCGGGCTCCGATTGAGTTATGTGCTCCGAGCTGCGATGTATAGCGATTTTAAAAATCGCAAGCTAAATGCCCTCCAAGCCTTTGATCTTTCACTGTCGCAAGGCTAAAATCGAAAATGACTATTCATTTCCTCCAATCCCCCTCGCTAACCACTCCGTCAAACCCGCAAATGGCAAATATCTAACCACAAGTTAATGGTACCAAGGAGGTCTCACAAAGTGCTTAATGATAAATCAGAGAACTTTAAAAGCAAATAAAAAAGCAAACTGTACTTTTATTGAGTGAAAGTGATGTTAGGTCTTAGAATTAATAGCACAACATTCTCCAATACTTTATTTCATTTTCAATTTTTGTGTTATATCGATCACCACAATCAATGTGAAGTTCTACGGGCTTCAACCTCCAAGCCTGTAGGATTTTTAAAATAAGAGACAGTAATTTGTAGTTGTCTTTTAGGGAATGATGTCCATGTGTACATTTGTGAGAGTGCATGCTTGTGAGAGTGTGAGTATATGGAGTGCCTGAGAGTGAGTGCGAGAAAGTTTGAGTGTGTGTGTTCATGCTAATGTTTACGTGTGACTAAGTGCAAATACATATATGAATGAGTGTGCTAGTAAGTATTGATGTGCTAATGTTGTCATTCAGATTGAACGCCTCCCAAACCATTAACAAGTACTATAATCTCAAATTAGCATATTGAGCTGCACATCTGAATGATTTATTGTACAGAAAAAAGGCTAGTACAATGTATAGCTAGTTATTCATGCTCTTTAAGATGAATCTTTGAAAATGAATCCTATTTGGAAAATAATATTCTTGCAATATTTATATTAACTAAAAAGGTAACTGTATTTTTTAATACAATTAGGATTGTATCAATATATTGCAAGACCCCAACATTTCAAATATATCGGAAAACAAACATATGGTATAACTGCCTAGTTTTAAATGGTCATTTAAATGCTCATTTAAAAATATGTATTCAAAAATCCAGAATGACATAAAGTAACCAAACAAAATGCAATATTTGGTGTAAACAGAACAGATAACCATTCACAGAATAATACTTGCGTATCAGTACATATATGTTTTTGCAAAAAATGCCAACTAGCTTTAGGCAATACCATTGAGAAGAAACATTCCAGTAACTCTACCCATCCTGTAAGCTTATTATTGCATAGACATAACAGGAAAATGTCCCTTGGTTTCCTTGAATACTGTGATTAAGATGATTTAATCAACTACTGCCCTCCCAGCCACAGAACATTTCAATTACACTCAACCCTTTAACTGTTTTGCTAGCTGGTTTGTGAACACAGTGATGTTAATCAAAATTGATTTAAAATTTATGTAATTAATCGCAAAACTTTACAATCCTGTTTGAAAAGTTACAGTCGCGTTATTGTGTGATAGTAATGACTCCAACATAATTGTTAAGTTGCATGTAAAACTTACACACTTTTGAAAAAATGTAGACTATATTTTTTCTGCGCAATAGAATGATACCCTAAAAGTGCCCCGTCTTTCACTGTAGACTTTTTACTTCATTAATCATTTCACTAAGACTAATAAATATATATTGATGTAGGAACTTTAGGGAAAACAGTTGCTAAGTGCCTTTTGTTAGTATAACTTGCCTTTCTGATGATGTTAGCGTGCAAAGGGGTATTTTATGTATAGTACAGTTTTGATTTCTTCCAGCCAAATCTTTATTGGGAGCTTTGCTGAATACACACAGTATAGCATCCAATATTTAAAGGCAATAAGTTTCATATGTAAACTCCCTATAGGATAGTACTGTATGAGCTCTTGAAAATATTTGGTTTATACAAAGAGGCATTTCGTGTGTTCGTACAATAACGCTCTTGAAAATAAATATATGCAATGACTACATATCCTTGACTGCAAGTATTTAAAGTCCTACTGCTCACCAAAGTGAGGTTATCCATTCAGAAGATCTCACAAATTGCTTCCAGATGACAGCTTAGTGCGAATGAACATCACGCTAGCTCATTTTAGCATATTGAGTAAGAAGGAAAATTTGAGCTATCTTTCAGTTAAATTTACTATTCAATCATTTTAATGTACGGAATACTAAAAGTCTACAGCTTTTTTCTATTATAAATTCTACAGCATATTTGTTTTTAGTTGTTAAAAAATAAATCTACATGTGCGTAACAGTGTGGATGGCATTGCTCTCTTTGATATAAAATGGAAAATGAAGGTATTATAACTGTGTTCTCTATAGCTTCTCAAACATTGACAGATATGTTATAATGCAGTATTTGTACATTTAAAATATTAGTAGGGTATTTGTCTCTTATTTTAATGTCAATATATAACTAATTTACTGCCATATATAAGAGGGAAACTTTACATCTATAGATTAGACACCCATATGTGAGAGAATAGATAGATTAATATTATTGTTATTATTTTAATAATATAATTAATGTATTAAGCACTAATGCGTTATATAGCACTATGTAAGCAGATGGAGAGAATAAATTGGACAAATTGCAAATGTACATTAAAAATACACACTGACAGTTTTTTATGGGAGACAGAATAGGAAACAATGCTGTCTAGATAACGGTCTAGTGATTAGGCAGGATTCACTGCTAAAAAGAATGGCAATTGCTAAAAATGTATTTTTATTGAGTGAGAAGAGTTATAAGATAAAAATAGGTTTAATTTGATATTTGATAATTTTTTGGAAAATAGAAAGATTATGTATTATATATATATATATATATATATATATATATATATATATATATATATATATATATAAAATATATATACTTACAATATAAATCATAGTAGATCCCAATATGTAATGTGTATGTTACATTTAAGGTAATGAACAATGTGTCAATAAAACTATCAATAGAGTTAAATTTGTTGATGTTCCTTAGCCTTTGTGGGAGGCTTCTTTCACCTTGAAAAATATAATAAAAAATTAAAATATTGCAGCTGAATTGTCTCAAAGTTTTATACAGGTTCATAATGATTAAGTTCTTGTACATTTTTACTGTGGTAAAGACACAAGAATTTGTGAATGTTTAGATGGGAGGGGTGAAGGAGAAAGTCGACTTATATGTGTTCATGTGGCAATGGCTTAGGATAATATTGTGATTGCTGAAGTGCCAACACCGAGGCTGATTTCATGTCTTGTATTTGTGATAGAAGGAATATGATTCAATTCTCTTGAACATAAAGCTGATACTGAAACTCAGTGGCATTATTTATTTTTCCAGAAGGAGTTTGCAGAACATCAAGTGTATGAGTTTTTCCTGTACTTCAGAAATTGTTAAGGAAGATGTGCAAGAAAATGAGACACAAAAAAACTTAGGATATGGAAGTGTTATGAGGGAAACATTGGATAGGTTTAGATGAAGGAGCCCTTCAGAGGCGGAGCTACCGCCGGTGCAGACGGTGCAAGGCACTGAGGCCCCTGACCTCCGAAGGGCCATGTGGACCTCCCGCGGGTACCCTGTGGCCCCTGTGTGTTCTCTGTGGCCCCTGTGGATCCCCTGTCCCCCGGCGGAACCGCTGGGGCCCCAAAGAACCATTGTGTCTCAAGTGGATCCTCTGTGGCTCCTGGGAAAATTTTTGTGCCCCCTGAGGATCCCCTGTAGGCCCTGCAGACACCTGTGGCCCCATGGAACCTCTGTGGCCCTGTAGATCCCCTGTGCCTCCTGTGGACCTGCAGACCTCCCATGGGGGCCTGAGGACCGTTATGGCCCACTGTGGACCCACATGCCCCAGGGCCCCCCCCACAGGCCCCCTGCAAGCCCTGTGCCCCCCACAGCCTCCATGGACCTCCCGTGGGTACCCTGCATCCCCTTATGGCTCACTGTGGTCCTCATGGCCCCCTATGGCAACAGCAGACCTTCTGTGGGACAACTGCAGCCCCTTAATATCCACTGTGGCCCCTTACATGCCACAGGGGCCCCTGTGCCCCTGTAGGCCCTGAGGCCCCCACAGCCCCTTATGCCCCTGCAGACCTCTTGTGGCCCCTCACAGACCATTGCGGCCTCCCTCAGTGTGCTCTTGTAGCAAAGCTATGGTAAGAGGAGAGGCATGAGGCTGCACGGGGCTCCGCAGGGATGCTCACGGATTTGATCTGCACACAGACTATCCATGGAAGTGGTCAGATCAGTGCGGGAGGGAAGCTGCCCTATTAAAGGAGTCTCTGGATTAACCGTTCCTACCTGAATCTATAAATTTAGGTTTACAGAGAAAACATGGAGATTATACCACAATTAATTAGTGTTTAGAAGTACAAATTTTGATCAGGTCCGCAATCCAGCAATGTAGAAATCAATAAAAATCATTAAAACAACTGTTCTAGTTCATGATATGTATTAACCCCTTTATTCCCAGGATCGATATAACATGGAAATAAAAGTTAAAATAATTATTTTTTATTGCAGATTTGCAAGCTTCAGACTGTTGTTGAATTCAAATGCCTTCCCCTGCTTTCCCATATTAACGACTGTAAAATAGCCGCAAAGCTGCGATTCTTTGCGGCCATCTTCCGGCCCCGTGTAGAGCTACTGCTACCTTGCTATTCAAATGGACGGCGCCGCAAGGATATACCCCTTACGGCCAGCCGCACATCATGCAAACGTTTTTCCTGCGCCCGTAAATCTTGTTTTCCGGCCGCAAAGTCAGAAAACTGTAAATGCAAATATAAATTCAAGATGGCAATGTAAAGCTCCGTAAATGCTAGGCATCATAATGGGAGACATGAGGATTAATAGCAACACCCTCTCAAGCTTGCACATCGCCCAAATCCGATATATCATTTACGGTTTACTTTCCGTCCCGTAGTCCCGCGGGCTCGTCCTTGTTAAAACCCGTACGGGTTCGGAGGTGGAGGGCCGCAAACAAAGCATTGTAGAAGCCAATATATATTCAATCCAGCACTGCAAAGCACTGTAAATTATGGGGAACATAATGGGGGGGGGGGGGGTGCATGAGGATTAATAGCAAAACATTCTCAAGCTTGCACATCGCCAAATTGTACTTTGATTTTAAAATCCGTACAAGTCCCACGGACTTCAATGATCAAGTCCGTAGCTCCTTATTCAAGCCCGTGCAGGCTTGCATGATAGATGAAGTTAAATATCTTTATTTGCAGCTTTGAGAGTAGGGGAATGTTGAGCTATTAATTCTAAAACCAAACATCACTTTCACTTCTAATAAAAGTACAGGATGGCTTTTCTATGCTACGACTTGCAAGTTAGCCCTTTACGACCCGTAGGTCTATTTTACCCATTTACGGACTTGACGGAGGCTAATCCCGCAGCCTTTGCGGGTCTGAGGTGCTCCAAGCCCTTGGGACTTTGTCCACGGACATTTGACATGAATTAAACTAAAAATGATTTTCAGATTTGAGTGTAGGGGAATGTTGTGCTATGAATGCTAACACCTCCAATCACTTTATCGTCTCATCAAAGTGCAGGATGGCTTTATTATGTGCTTAATTGGGTGCTAGCGGGAGCTTTTTGGTGCAAGTAAGCTGCGGCTCGGTTTTAGATAATTACACCATGACGAGAGGGTTTACATAGCAATTGAATAGCAACCGGGGCTTTCTTGCGGCCGAAACTCTTGCGGCGCGTGCGGCCGCAAGGGATAACAGGGCACCGGCCGCAAAGGAATAGAATAGGCAAATAGCCTGCAGCCGGTCCTTGCGTCCATGCATCTCCTACGGCCGTTAATAGAATGAGGCCCCCAGTATTTTAAAGTACAGTAGAGTGTGTTTAATAGCTGCTGCAGTTGTCAGAAATA
Source organism: Discoglossus pictus (assembly GCA_027410445.1). Lineage (NCBI taxonomy): Eukaryota > Metazoa > Chordata > Amphibia > Anura > Alytidae > Discoglossus > Discoglossus pictus. The sequence goes on from CM050163.1 coordinate 138,383,203, forward strand.
GGACCTCATTCAAATGCGATGCAGCCAATTGAATAGGGCTCTATATAAGCACATAGCATATTTTTTGTTGTTTGTTTGCCTAGTAAGGCCCTCATTCAATTGTAATTCAGCCAATTGAATAGGGCTCTAAATAAGCACATAACATTTTTTTTAAAGAAGTTTTTAGTTAGTAAACGTCTATCCAAAAGCAAGGTCTTCACTAACTAAAAACTTCTTTAAAAAAAATATGTTATGTGCTTATTTAGAGCCCTATTCAATTGGCTGAATTGCAATTCAATGAGGCCCATAGTCTGCTAGAGGACCGGAGATTTATGGATGGGTTATATTTCATTCTCCTTGGGCCTCATTCAATTGCAATTTGGCCAATTGAATAGGGCTCTAAATAAGCACATAACATATTTTTTTTAAGAAGTTTTTAGTTAGTGAAGACCTTGGGCCTCATTCAATTGCAACTTGGCCAATTGAATAGGGATCTAAATAAGCACATAGCATATATTTTTTAAAGAAGTTTTTAGTTAGTGAAAACCTTGCTTTTGGATAGATGCTTACTAACTAAAAACTTCTTTAAAAAATATATGTTATGTGCTTATTTAGAGCCCTATTCAATTGGCCAAATCTCAATTGAATGAGGGCCCTTGCATTTAGATAGATGTTTACTAGCTAAAATCTTATTTAAAAAAATATGTCATGTGCTTATTTAAAGCCCTATTCAATTGGCCAAATTGCAATTGAATGAGGGCCCTTGTGTTCTGCAGTTTTTCTAATTGATATGAATCCAATTGAACTTGTTGGAAATTATATACAAAGTTGTTTACATTGATTTCTTATTTACAGTTTTATATGAGCAATTCATAGTTGATTTGAAATTTAAAGTTATATTGCCCATCTATAACTGATTTGGAATTTACTTTTTTATATCATCCAATCCAGTGTTCATTACAATTTGAATAGATGCTGTTGTAATAATATTTATTACTCACTGGTTTCTAGATGGTAAAGATGATTAAAGTAGGGTAAGAAAAATGTATATAGCATGTTATTAATACCTTGATGCAGATTTATAGATCTATTATATCACTGGAAAGTACAGGTATTATTTTCTCTATATTTTTATATACGGTATATATATATATATATATATATATATATATATATATATATATTACTTGTTTCACTTTTTGAATGTATTCATCTCCTTTTAGATAAGTGCTAGGCTCACAAGTGTTCTTATTTAACACTTGTTGCATAAAAAAATATATTAATATCTGCACCTTAGCATTTGTCTTTGTGTGCCAGCAAGAAACTCCCAGCAAGGAGACTAGAAAACTATGACAAAAAGAAAGCAATTTGGATGATGAAAGAATGAAGTCAGTCAGAACTATAGCAAGACATTTTTTGCAAAATAAACAATCTGGGAATCATTGGTAGATAAAGAACAACCAGTGTTATTGCAAATGGTGAAGCAAAACAGCTGGAGTTGATAGCATACAAATGATCAGGGCTGTGAAGAAACTCTTAACAACTGTCAGTGAAATCATCAACAACCCACAGTTTGCAGAGTACTTGGACAGCATAATAAAGTTATCTGATCAACCTCCCTCCCACCCAATCAAAAATCCAAATTAGTCTTTTCTAAAGGTTAAGGAGATGAGCCAATAGAATGTTGGAACAAAACTATACAAGCAGCTGAGACAAAGATAAACTGTCATGATTTATTTGTTTAAGGACTCATATTGCCAGTAATTTATGAATATGGTCAAGTGAGCATGACAATGTTGTGTTGGGATTATGTGTTATTGTGTGTTTATGTTGCCTGTACATGGTTATTATGTATACTAGTTATTATATATTATAATAGGGAAATTGTTATATAGAACATATGTGGAATTGGTAAAAATGCTCTGCATAGAAGTTAGCTGCAGATCATTGCACACTCACACATACAGACCTTGGGTCAAGACAGATGTGTGTACTTCAAGTAGTCTCAAGCAAACACTTGAGTTTAACATAAAGGTTTGTTCACTAGCCAGCTATAGATCTGGTGAATTTGATCTCCAGAGCTTTGATAGCCCAAGGTTGCAAGCCAGATGGGCTGACATCACACATGGTCTTGCCATGGGCCACTAAGTAACCTGGATCCAGTATTCTCTGCCTGTACCTCTTCAGAAGCCATCTTTTGTGCCACAGAGAACAGGAACTACATGATTCAAGCCCCCTTGAAGAAGCAGATTATGACATTGGTGGGATCTCTGTAGAAAACACAGAAGGATGGCAGCTTAGAACAGTTGTCTGCAGCAGAGGAGGAGGACGGGTACAGATCATACAGGTTGTTCAGGAGAAGTGGAGGGAGAAGGGTAAGCAATGGCCCTATCTCAGCTCCTGTGGATGGGAAATGCTTATCCCCAGTAGAGACAGAGAATGTTCTGGTGACTGGAAAGGACTGTAGAGGAATGGGCCTTCTAAATAAATGGATGGTGTTCCTGGGACTATTGCCAGGTCACGAGCTAATGGAATGGTTGGAAAAATTAGTATGTGAGGAGGAACAATATGCTTATTGGGTGGGACCTGTTGGGATGCCTCATCATTTTTCATTGGGGCTGGAAGAGGCCCTTTGGGACATGGTACATGGGTATCCAGATTGTGGCTTGGGGAAAGAGAAAAGACAACTGTGTCTGTTTGCCAAAAGCTGTCACATGCTGGGACTGGATGCTCTCAGACAGCTAACCTACTTTGGCCTTTGATCCAGCAGGAGCTACAGGTGGAGGTGGATTATATAGACTTACTGGATGAAGCATCCCTGGATGGGTTTTGGCCATCTAGCTGGGAGGGCCCATGCCAGTAGGTCATGGAAAAGAGCTAACAGGTACTAAAAAGACCCAGCTAAATATTGCCAAGGTTGGGTCAGAAAATAAAGGTATGGAGGGTGGGGAGAATTTTGATATCCGTGATTCTCAAAATAACAAGGATGCCTTCATCCATGAGGTTGACTGGGAAGAGAAAGAACTGGTCCCTATCTTTAGGGGGCTGAGGCTCACCGAGTTAGAGGCATGGGGACAGAGTCAACCCACAGTAGTGCCAGGCCCAGGGGAAGAACTGGGAAAAAGCTACTCTGCGCCTAGAGTAAGGGAAGAACCTAATGAGCACTGGGCCCTACCAATTGACTGTGAAAACAGTGGGCAGGTTCCTTGGATGACCATTGTCCAGGAGCCAGCCACAGACCCTGGAGCAGAAACAGAAACTCTTGTTCAGCCTGAACAAGAGGCAGTAGCAACTGCTTCTCCAGGGCTTACTGTAACTGCACACCAGGCAGTCTCAGTAGAAGAGAGTCAGGAGGTTCCACCTGAGGATCCAGGGACCAGAGAGCCAGAGGGTACCCCAGATTGTGGTTTGTCTCCTGGTCTCCCTACATTGATTTCCCTAAAACTGCCCAAAGACACTGGTTGTGTACCTGTAACCCTGGAAATAAGGGGCCACTGGCCAGGCTTGGGAGAGAGTTTGGCTACTGAACCACAATGTCTTGTGTCAGAACTGCCCATTAATCCAGCATGGGTGACACCAAAGAATATAACTAGCCCATGTTGCAACACCAGCATCCCAGTTTATTCAGGAGAAAGCTCAGGCCTGACAAAGGGAACCGTGTACTCTACAATTTTACCAATAGGACTGAGTACTGATCCAGAATCAGCAGGACAGGAGGTTTCCCTAGCCTGGAAGTAGAGGAATTTGCTGGGTAAGGATCCTTCCAAGTTTATGCTGGACTTACTAGCTGGGATGTACTGTTTCCCCAAGACTACCTTGAAGGGTCCTCCATGGCAGTTATCCTATAAGTCTCCCCAAGGGCTTGGGAAGGTCACTAGGCCACTTGGAAGGAGTGAGTATTCGCCCTGTACACGGGGAGGCAGGGTACCCAGAGAGCCACTGAGACTATCACATGAATGGAATGTCACATCCAGAGGACCGGTAACCACCTGTATAGATGGAAAGTTATCCAACAGGATAAACTTCCCATGCTATCCTAGAAAGGAAAGGGGAAGAAATTGTCATGATTTAATTGTTAAAGGACTCATATTGCCCGTTATGTATGAATATGGTCAGGGAGCATGACATTGTTGCATTGGGATTATGTATTATTGTGTGTGGGTTATATGTTGCCTGTACATGGTTATTATGTATACTAGTAATTATCACATATATAGTTGTGAGCAAGCAGGTTGTTGCTAACGCTTGCGGGCTAACGTAGCGAGCCCGCCGCAACTGCGGCCCTCGCGATGCGAAGGCTGCAGTTGCTGACGAGGAGCTCCAAAGGCGCTTGTTGCGCTGGTGGAGATGAACGCCATAGGTGCTCATCCCTTCGCCTTTCTGACTGCAAATGCGGACCCTTTGCGAAGAGAGGGGCCGCTTTTGCGGTGGTGGAGGCTCACACGTCGGCTGCAATGTAATGTCGATTTTTTTGTTTTTGTGACTTAGGTTCCCCCCTCCCCTGTAATTAGAGTGGCGGGGGGGTTGATTAGGGGGTAGGTAGGTAGTTTACGTAGGTAGTGTAGGTGTTAATAGGTTAGTGTAGAGGGGTATTAGTTTAGATTTAATTGTTTATTGGGGTGGGTTTAGTGCAGTGTAGTGTTTATACTTAGTGTCATGAGTACTGGAGAACCCTCATAGCACTTACGGAGTAATGTTAGGCTTCTAACTGTCCCATGAGGATCTTTAATTACCCTTGTGGGACTAATGGGGTTAAATAGAGGCTTATGAGGGTCTGTGTAGACCCCCATAAGAGACCGGGTTAAAATGGTGAAGTGCTTATACTTTGTGCCATGAGGGTCCTGGATGACCCTCATGGCACATATAATGTTATTACATGCGTTCATTACTGTGTTAGATGGGTCTATATAGTTGAGGCACACAGTACACTCACATTGTGTGACAAACAGCATTTCAACACTTTTTTCATTGCCCCGTCATTTTTGACGGGCAAGTCGCTACTATATTATAAGAGGGAAAATGTTATATAGAACATATGTGGAATTGGTAGAAATGCTCTGCATAGAAGTTAGCTGCAGATCATTGCACACTCACACAAACAGACCTTGGGTCAAGACAGATGTATGTACTTCAAGTAGTCCTAAGCAAACACTTGAGATTAACGTGAAGGTTTTTTTCACTAGCCAGCTATAGATATCTGGTGAATTTGATCTCAAGAGCTTTGATAGCCCAAGGTTGCAAGCCAGATGGGCTGACATCACACATACACAAATGTACACAAGGGTGTGGTATTGGAGAGTATAAATATGTTGCTTTGATCATTCAATAAAAGCTGAGAGATGGTTTTCACATATACAAGGTGGGAGACTATTTCTGTGTGTTGTAACCTGTATTCTGTATTGCCTGCCTGTACCTCTTCAGAAGCCATTGTTTGTGCCACAGAGAACAGGAAGTACACAATTCTGCTGGGGTAGGTTTGAACTAGGTTCATATCAAGCCCCCTTGAAGAAGCAGGTTGTGACATATGTGGTATACTTATTATATAGGGTTAAAATTAGGCCTAAGTATAGGTAAGTGTGGATAAGCAGAGATAAGAGGGCCTCTCCAGAATGGCTTTTAAATCTGTGAGTTTAGCAGGGGTAGATACTATAGAAAACACAGAAAGGGCCTCATTCAAATGTGATTTGGCCAATTGAATAGGGCTCTATATAAGCACATAGCATATATTTTTTGCAGAAGTTTTTAGTTAGAGAACTCCTTTCCAAAAGCAAGGTCGTCACTAACTAAAAATCTCTGTAAAAAAAAAAAAATGCTATGTACTTATATAGAGCCTTTTTCAATTGGCCAAATAGCAATTGAATGAGGCCAATAGTGCTTATATAGAGCCCTATTCAATTGGCCATTGATAAATTGCAAAGTTTTATGAATGGAAGCCACGTAGCCAGCCCAGTGGGAGATTAATTTATTTTATCATATGGCATCCCAATGATGGGAGAAAAAAATAATACAATTAGCTCTTTTGTATTTCACTTTACAATATCATTACAATATTCTAACCTCATTTAACTTCTTTCGCATTTCCATCTACATTGTATTAAAAATGTTAATGCTAGGGTTATATATGTAATTGGAGGACCAATTTTTTTAGGAATTCTTTGATAATAATAATGTATGCTGGAAAATAGCTATTCATATAGTCCAGGCTTATGGATCCTAAACTAGGAATATGTCAAAATGAAAGATATTTCTACAATTAAGATTAATTATAAACAAAATTATTGTATTGACGCACAAATCTCCAAATAACTTGGAAGATCCTGTTATTTTATTGCCAAAATATCCATATTGATATAAAGAAAAAAAGAAAGAAAAAGACAGTGCACTCATTGGATAATTATGTAATTTAAGACTTATTGATTATCTATAATAGTAAAATCAAATTATTCAACATACTAAAATATTTTTTTTGCGCTCGTTAAAATTTGTTTTCATAAATCATTGAAATTGTAATCTGCCTTTGTCTTCAATATGATTTGCAATAAAACTCAATTTATTTTAAAAACAGAACACTTTGGGCCTCATTCAATTGCGATTTGGCCAATTGAATATGGCTCTAAATAAACACAGAGCGTTTTTTTTTTTTAAAGATGTTTTTAGTTAGTGAATCCTTGCTTTTGGATAGATGTTTACTAACTAAAAACTTCTTTAAAAAAACTATGTTATGTGCTTATTTAGAGCCCTATTCAATTGGCTGAATTGCAATTGAATGAGGGCCTATGTGAAGTGTTCTTGAATATTTGATTTCTCAAATATCCATGTCATCCAGTTCCAAAGTTGTAGTTTGTACTTTATTAACTGTCTGGCCCTGAAGTATTATTGTGAATAGATATCACGTAACCCTGACTATAGTTAAACCCAGTAAGCTCTTTGTTGCAAATGCAGCATAATATTTTGACATAAGTATAGTCCTAAAAATATTTGTATTATCTATTATTCTATATAGTTGAAATAGATTGGCGATCTTTAGATTGGTATATCTCCTCAGTTTCTGGCTCCAGATACTGTGAATTGGACTTAAATTCTATGGGCCTCATTCAAATGGGATTTGGCCAATTGAATAGGGCTCTATATAAGATCAGAGCATATTTTTTTACAGAAGTTTTTAGTTAGTGAAGACCTTGCATTTGAATAGAAGTTCACTAACTAAAAACATCTGTTCGTATTCCATTGGCGAAATCACAATTGAACGAGGCCCTATGTCTATTAGAGCTTGTGGATTAATTATATGTAATTGCTGCTTACATGGTTAAACTGAACTCCGGTATAAATTTCATGTATGCTATATCAATCAATGTCTAAATTAGTGTGTAAAATGTCAGATTTTTATTGAGCTGGGAGTCCCCCAATTACCACTATGATTACTTGTGTTGCCATAATAGCTTTTTAAAAGAAAAAACAAGCCAAAAATATGGACATGTATTTAAACCCGAAGCTTCACTCCATTTATGAGATCATCTCTCAGTGCTCAAATCAAAGTTGCCGGAGCTCTCTGTGCTCCCTATCTCTCTTTGTGCACCCTCTACCTGTCTGTACGTCCTCGCTCTCCCTCTCTCCCTTCCTGCCTCTCTCTCTTTCCCTCTGCCCCCTCCCTCTCTCTATGCCTCCCTCCCTCCCTGTCTCCTCTTTATATTGCTCTCTTCCCCTCTCTCTCTCTCCCTCCCTTTCTGCCTCCCTCCCTATTTCTCTCCCTCCTCGCAAAGCAAGGCGAGCAGTTGAGGCATTGAAGCACGTGGGAATCTCGGGGGCAAAAAAAATCTGAAATCACACACAGCACAGGAAGATGGCCAGGACGCCTGGGAGTGAGGTTATAAGCAAATTTAAGATGAATTTGCCGTATTTCGTCAATCGGCTAAGCGAGAAAAAAAATGGCGGAAGAAAAACGTAAAAAATTCTGAAACTGGATGAAAACGAGGCTCTGCATTGCCAGGCGCGCAGACCTACGAAAATGCACACCGCCACACATAGTAACCCTTACATGAACAACGCCAGACATGCAGGACAACGCCAAAGACAGTAACACTTGCACAAACAAAATCCGACCTCAGAAAAATACGAATGTAACGTAAATTTGGAAGACTGACCCGTTTACTTTGTATTAGGCACCACATCCAGTTATAGCTGATTCTCCGCCTAAATCTCATAGAAACTTTATAAAGCATGATCGTTTTGCTCCATTATGCAGGAACAGCATCGGCACATAAGACAAATGCAAAGTAAATGAGGATATAACTTGTTTGCCTAGAGGCCCTGAGATGAAGTGACAAATTAAGAAGTCTATGGTTATATTGACTAAACTCACAAATATTGTAATTCTTATTATCCTTATTATCTTACTTTATTTATTTATTTTCATTTTTTGTTATGATGATTTTTTTTATTTATTTTTTACAATATGTGAACACATCTTTCATGGGTGGATGGTATCTATTCACGTGGCTAGCTGGGGCACAATGGCAAAGATAACGACAAAAGCCTATTAATGGCTCTGCCCACCTGCTAGCCACCCACTCTCCCATACTCCTTGGCCTACTTGGTTAAGCGGCCCCTCCTACCAACCCCAGGAGGCCTGGGGTGGTATACAGGCATTTAAATAATCTTGGCAGCTTCTATGTACTAGCATAGTTTGCTGAAATGAAGATATGCTCTGAAAGTGCTTTTTGGGTCATAGATTACATGGCTGCTAATGTTGTTGATTTGTTATATACTTTATAAAATGTTTCCTAATGTACAATAATCATTTAAATATAAGGGTCAGAAATAGGCTGAAAATGCAAGCGTTAAATCATGTTATTGAGCCTGGTAAAACAGGACGGTTCCTTTTGAATCTAATGTGAAGTAAGATGACAAATAAAGGAAATTTAAATTGTACAAAATTATAAAAAGGTCTATATTGTTTTCTGCTCTGGCAATTTCTGGTTTATATTTACTCTTTGTGCTTACTTCATTTTCTAACCACTTCCATGTCCCACAGATATATTCCATTATATAAATAAAACAATACTCTATTATAAAGAAAATAAACATAAATTATAGAAAAAGGAAAACAAATCAATCATGAAAGTATAATTTGATATTTAAAACCAGGAATTTTACTGTATATGATTTGAATACCATATAAGTCTGGAGATTTATATACAGAATTACACAATGATTTCTCGTCTGAAAACAATGGTGGAACATGGCTTTGTCTAAGTCGTCTGCCAATAAACTTGGAGGAAACCAAAAAAAATCAAATTAAAAATTAAAATTAGAAGCACATGAATATTTTACATAATGAAACAATATGAGTTTAGTTGTTCCGATCATATTTTAACAATATAGCCTTTAATTCGTATTGCATTTAAGCCTTAAATGTACTATGACAGTTTGAAGAGAGATGTTTTATGATATGCAGCATTTTCATTTTTTTCCATTTAAAACAAACAATTTGAAGTCTGGAAAATGTATTGTCTGTGACAAGTCTGTATTAGAAATACAACCTCTGAAATTCACTGCAATAGTCTACCCAAATGTTTTGTTGGTGCACTAACTGGCATTGGTTTGAATATTATTGTGCCTATGCAGACAAATGGTTCAATGCCGGCTCCCCTTGTAGAATATTAAAGGGCCACTTTAATGGTCCAGCTTTCATAACTTTTAGGGCCTCATTCAATTGCGATCTGGCCAATTGAATAGGGCTCTATATAAGCACAGAGCATATTTTTTATACAGAAGATTTTTAGTTCGTGAACTTCTATCCAAAAGCAAGGTCTTCACTAACTAAAAACATATGTAAAGAAATATGCTATGTGCTTATATAGAGCCCTATTCAATTGGCAATTGTAATTTTCACCATAGGAGTTAACTACAACTGCCTTAAGCAAAGCATGCTGATATTTTAACTTAATATAGCGGTGGATCTACTTTTTACAAGGTTATTTTATTGCAATTAAAATATAGCATTTCAGAGGAATTATCTGGCTGTTTCTTTACAAATAGTGGAAAACTGAAGGGTTTTGATAGAAGCTAAAGATGAGAAATTGAAGGTAAATTGTTGTGAGTTGCTCTGAGGGTCACTACAGCAAAATAATTGCAAAGGTTTTGTCAGTGTAGTTTTGAAACATATTAAAGTGGCATCGAAAAAAACTTTTTTCTGCTCCTCTAGTCTTACTTGAAAGACAGTTATTATTTTTTTTATTATTGTCTTTTATTTGTAACACGCCAGCATATTCCATATCACTGTACAGGGGTTAAGTACATGGCGAAAAAAAAATCAACACATAGCAAAGAATGGAGGGCCCTTTTTTGAGCTTAAAATCAAATGTACATAGTCCTCCATTCAATTGCAATTTGAAGCAACAGTTACAGAGCGATTCAATTGAACAAGGCCGCAATTTAAGGGTCAAAGCCTCAAGCACGTAAACCCTTCCCGTGGCCGCAAGCTGTCAGTGGGCTGGACAGGATGTGGTCCGCAGTTATAATCCAATCCCGTAGTTACAGAGTGCGACACAGGCCTCAGAGTCAATTTCAAGCAACAGTTACAGAGCGATTCAATTGAACAAGGCCGCAATTTAAGGGTCAAAGCCTCAAGCACGTAAACCCTTCCCGTGGCCGCAAGCTGTCAGTGGGCTGGACAGGATGTGGTCCGCAGTTATAATCCAATCCCGTAGTTACAGAGTGCGACACAGGCCTCAGAGCCAATGGGCTAGCAGATAATGACAGAGAGAGATTATAAAGTCGCGTTCCACATGCCCATGCGTTGACTGTGTTGTAGATTCTCACGAAGTAGCCCGCAGGTCCAGGAGTGGGTGGTTGGATATTGACAGAGAGTCAGAGAGTAGGAAGCAGGAAGTTACGGTTTTATTCATTTATATTATTTTATCAACTATTTTACACTTAAACTTTGATTACACATATTTACTGATTACACACAATACAAATACACATATAGTAAATAACACACATAGATAGATACACATAGAGCTAGGTCACTACATGCACACACCCCACCCTATACCCAACACCCCACCCCCCAAAAGTTAATAATTACACATAAAACACGCTTTTTTTTTAACCTCACAAATATATATATATATAGAAATACTTTTTTTTTTTTTTTCCTTATTTTCTGTTTGGGATTGTCATGAAGGGAGGAGAGAGGAGGGGAGAGGACTGGATGGAGAGGTGGGGGGGAGGAGAGGCGAGGAGGAGACAGTGGTGGCCCTGGGGAGTGGTGAAGAGGAGAAGAAGAGAGGAAGAGAGGAGGAGGTGGGGAGTGGATGAGAGGAGGAGGTGAGAGCAGGATCCCCATCCACAGTTGAGAGGGCAAGAGGCTAAAGGCAAGCACAGGGCCCTGAACTACACGTACAGGGAGAATGTGGTCCTCCTCCGTGCGATTTTGTGAGTACCCCGCGATCCTTACCGGGGAAGGGGGAAGTTAGGCCCGGGCCTAGGGCACAGGCCTGGAAGGAGGTAGCAGTTGCAGTGTCCACACAGCAGTGTCCACAGTGGAAAGGGATGTGAGGTCCAGCAAACACCACTTTAATGACATCAGGACCAAGGTGAGGAGGATAATGGCCAAGAAGGCCAATCAAGCTGCAGCACCAAGTGGTTGCCCCAAGTGACTGTGGGAGAGGGAGCTCAAGTACTTACTGAGCAAGGTGCCCGCCGCTGGAGCTTCAGGCCTGATGGACTAGCAGGCTCCAGCCTCCATGTCAGGCGAGTATCACACACACCAACATGACACTACATGTACATCACAAAACATCACACACACTACAAATGTACATGATGACCAACAAGGACACTGAGATGCCAGCTCTATGGGCCAGTAATCAACCAATAGAGAGTCCATTATTAACTTTTACTTGTATCTTGTCAACATATTCCGTAGCTCTGTACAGGGCATAAGAACAAAGGAAATACAATATTAACAAATTCAGACATTGAAGGGCCCTGTTTGGGCTTAGAATCTTTACAGAAAGTGCTTTTTTCCAAAGCACTGTACAAGACTGGAAACTCGCTACTTACAATCTTACCATCCTTGGATGGGTGTGCCCACTGCAGTGTATGCAGTTACAGACCACAGCCGGAATCAAGATAGAGTTAGGAGCCAAGAACAATCAAGATCAAGAACCAAAGAATAGATCACATCTAGCAAATGATAGCTACTCATAGTTGCAATTAAGTGAATTATCCAGGTTCAAGCCTAGATGTCAGATAGTTAGGAATGAACAGAAATCAATGTATTATTTATCATAATTAATACATATACATTTATTTTCTCTTTTCCAGCTTCCAGAAGGTCTGAGTACAGCGGTGAGCCAGAGGCAGGGGTGTCGGCTCCATCGGAGCAGGATGTAGTGGACTGAGCCCCAGCCCAGCAGGAACTAGGTGCAGGGGGAGGAGGAAGCAAGAGGAGCCAAGGGCCCGGTTTACGCGGAGGAGGATGTCATCTGGGCAGTGGGGTCCTGTTGAGAGATGCTGCAGTCCCTATCTCTTTTTATATTGTTATTTTGCAGGTTATTGTTTTCTTTTCTTTTTTTGTTTTAGGCACAATTCAGGTCCATGAATGCATCTTCTGTACCTGCAAGCATTGTCAAGGAAATTAAGTAATTGTAAGATATTCCAGAGGCCTCTCAGGTAGACATTCCTTCAATGAGAGCCCCCACTTAATATGTAGCTCCCACAATATTAAAGCTGTCATATATCCAGATATCTAAGACATGACTGTTGTTAGCTTAAATATAGACTAATACCGCTATGGCGGTGGACTTGCAAAGTCTCACAATGGCATGTTAATGAAAGCCAGCATTAATACATGCACTAGTGAAGCATGCGGTTCTCTCCCCAATATCAGTTTGATATCAATGTTGATTAACAATATCAGATGAAGAAGGTGATAGTACACCTGGACCACTGACGCTTGTCACAGCTAAGCATTTATTGTGAGATGACACATCATTATTAATAGTCATGGCCAGTGAGTTATCTTGAGAACTAGCTAATGGTTAGTAATGCTTGCAGATGGGAATTGGGTGAGTTGGTATATTCTTATAGTTACAGTATTTAGCATTGTACTGTACATGCATGTTTTTTTTGTGTTTTTTTATCCACCTCCGCCTTTTCTTATTTATTTATTTTTTTCTTTCATACATTGATTACATTAACAAGTATAATAAATATCACACATTATCAGTACGTAATATTCATTACTTTACCATACAAATATAAAAACATATATTCAAAGACATAACAAAACAGTACTGTTGAAGTGGAGTTAAAACACTATATTTACATTTATATTTTCTATATTTACTCTTATATTGGTCCCATATATTCCATTTACCTAAAGCTTTATTACTGATATTATATTCAGATGTTTGAAAATCTCTTTCCAATTGTCTATTCCTATCTACCACAGTTACAATTTCACTCCATGTAGGGATTTTATCTGTTTTCCAATTTTTTGTAATCATTCATTTAATTGCTAATAAAATATGAATTATTAGACATTTTACTAAGTATTTTGTTTTCATTGGGAATATATGGAACAATATTAACTGAGGAGACATGTCGATTTGAAATACAGTTATACTTTAAATTTGTTTTATACCTAGGGACCATAATTTCTGTATTTTGGGACATGACCACCATATTTGATAATGTGATCCTTCCAACCCACAGTTTCTCCATCTATCCAGTTAGTTACAAGAAAAACATTTTGAAACTGTAACAGGAACTCTGTACCACCTTTGAATCAATTTAAATTGCATCTCTAAGTACGTTGAACATTTTACAGATTTCTGTGTTAATTCGCATGCCTGGAACCATTCAGAACGTTCCCATAGTTCCCAAGTCCTCTTCCCATTTTTTCATTCTGGAAGTTTTTTCCTTCTGTGATGTATCTCTTATTAATTTATAACATTGCGTGATCGAGAATTTTATATCTTCTCGGGTTGTCAAAATTTCAAACTTAGTCAATTCCCGATTTCCTTTCATATCATCCCCAGTTTTTTTTATTTTACTTATAAGGTTGTTATATTCTAACCATTTTGTATCAGGATAATTATATTCTACAACTATGTCCGTAAATTGTTTAAATCTTCCATTTAAAAAGATATTTTTCAAATGTTTGATTGTCTCTACTCCAGCTTTCCTATTGCTTTTTGGAAAAAAACTTCTTCATTTATAAAATCATGAGGAATTACTTGAGAAGGGACGCTTATCTCCTCTCTCACCCCCTCTGGAACTACAATCAAATACACTGCCTGAAGCTTATCTGAAGCCTCTCCACTACCTATAGGCCTCAGCCTCTCCTCTCTCACTCTCTCTGGAAGTACAATCAAATACACTGTCTGAAGCTTTGCTGAAGGCTCTCCACTACCTATAGGCCTCAGTCTCTTCTCTCTCATTCTCTCTGGAACTACAATCAAATACACTGTCTGAAGCTTTGCTGAAGCCTCTCCACTACCTATAGGCCTCAGACTCTCCTCTCTTACTCTTTCTGGAACTAAAATCAAATACACTGTCTGAAGCTTTGCTGAAGGTATCCAAAGACACTGTGGAGCCATTTCAACTTGTACTATATGTAATATTATCAATATGAATGTTTCTGTGATATAATATCTCATGAGATGGAAACTTTCACTAAGCACATCTATACCTATACATTTGTCTGAACCCCCCCTTACCTTGCCTGCTCCCCCACCCCCAAAGCCTGGTTTTATTGCTTCTTATCTGTGAAATAACATTTGTCCATCCTTCTCATATTCAGTTGCAGCCTCTCAACTACCTATAGGCCTCAGTCTCTCCTCTCTCACTCTCTCTGGAACTACAATCACTTCCCACTCCCCATGCCCCTCACCCACCCGGCCCTTGTTTCTCTTGATTTTATTGATTCACTCAAATTTCCTACAGCAGATCAATAAGCAACACCTGCTAATTATACCCAATTAATCTATTACACAATGTTTCCTCATGCCTGTTCCTTCCTCATTATCTCCTATCTTTTCCTTAAGCTCCTCTTCTCAACTTTTCCACATCATGTCTCCAACATAACCATCTTACCTTCCATGCTTTCCTCTCCTCTTTTATGCTCCCATGAGCTACTCTCGTTCCTCCATTCACTATCTCCTCCCCCTTTTAAAGCACATCAGCAGAAACACTTCTAAAAGTCCAAATCCCACCTCCTCTCTCTCTTTCTTCTGCTGGCTTCTTGGGAATTACCTCCTAACACAGGCCCCTCACCTGACACTCCCACTCGCAGATTATACTATCTGACCACTAGGGGCAGATAACATATTACATACTAGAATCACTTACCAAATTACTTTCTCAGATGCTTTTCTTTTCCTTCTATATGAAAAAAACATTCTAACTTTGCATATCCTCCTACCTAATGAAACTTCACTTTCTTCCTGACCCTTGCTATTTCTTATCTGCCTATTCCATCCCCTTTAGATTGTAAGTAGAGAGTTTTCAATCTTGTAGAGTGCTTTGGGAAAAAAAACACTTTCTACAAAGATTGTAAGCTCAAAACAGGGCCCTCCATTTTCTGCAGTTTGTTAAAATTATACGCTACGGAATATGTTGGCGCGTTACAAATAAAAGTAATAATAATAATTATAATAAAAATCATTTTTTTATTTAATCTAATTCATCCTTTAATTCCTGATTTAATCACATTAATAGATTTTTTTGTCTTAAAATCTTCTTCAGTATACCACAATATATATTTTAAATTAAATTTGGACAATATGGAATTTTCTATAAACCACCATTTTGCTCTATAGTTAATAAATGGCTACATTAATATCTGTGAAAGAGATGCTGCAGTCCCTATCTTTTTTTATTTTGACCACCTTTTTTCAGATTTTTCTTTTAGGAACACAATGTATGTGTGGAAGTGGTTTGGATGAGATAGTCCAGATGTGTATGCATATTTTCAATGGAGCAGATGCTAACCAAAAGTAAGTGCTATACGCATTACTGATTACTTTGATCAAATGGAGTGATTTCAGATGATCCTTTTTTTCATCAGATTTTTGTTGCAGTGGTATAGTGACCACATGTGATCCTGGTAGGTGCTATGCATCATGCTTTTTCTAGACTATGACATTACCCCCTTTAGGTTTCCCCTTTTTCACAAAAAAACTCTTGCCCTTTCGGGATCCGCCCACATCACTCCCATGATATTACATGTACAGTCTTGTACATGTAAAAGTGTGCTCTGTGTATGAAATATAGCATTATTATACTGTTATCACTATGTTAGTGTGTTTTCAATGGTTGGGGTTTTGGGACATCCACATACATCACATTTGTGTTACATTCCTATATCAGTAAATTAATCAACCCTAGTTACTATGCAATAGATTAATACATTTAATAATTATAATAATACTAATATAATACTATAGGGTTAATACAAAAGAGGATTAATTTGTGATACTATGGAGTATCAACATTCCCCTGAATGCCTGATAACAGTATGACATGGGATAATGTGAATTGATTGATAGCAAAACACTTGATGTTATTTTCACAAGTGATAATGGGCATACATCTTGGCACATGGTCACCAGCAATGGCGTGGGACTTTCCAGGATAGGTGTAGTGGAGATTGTCCCTGATGGAGGTGAGTTGGCTGTTGCTCTACACAGCCTGTAAGTACCCCCGTGACACCTAACATTAACCCCCTCCCAAATGCTGGGGGTCCCCATTGGGAGCCCAGCAGTGTCCCCACATTAACCCTTGCAGCGGGGCTCCCTCCTCGCGGGTCTTGGAAGAACCTTAAATGCTAAATAAAAAACGATAAATAAAAAATGAACCCCATCACTCATAGGGGTCTATATAAACCCTCATGAGACTTTAATTAACCCCATCTATATAGACCCCTATAGGACACTATTAAGCCCTATATTAATACTAAAAGTGCCATGAGGGTCCTCCAGGACCCTTATGACACAAATTCTAAGCACTATACTACACTATTAACCCTTTCCTACCCTATACCATTCGATTAACCCCCCTTTAACTAATTAACTCTATCACTAACCACTTAACCCTATCCTGACCCAGTTATTCCTATCTAGTCCTATATACCCCTAACTATACCCAATTAACCCTAACAATACCCCATTAACCCTAACTATACCCCATTAACCCTAACAATACCCAAATAACCCTAACTACACCCATTAACCATAACAATACCCCATTACCCTAACAATACCCCTTTAACTCGAACAATACTCCATTAACCCTAACTATACCCATTCACCCTAACTGCAACAAGGGGTTAATGTGGGGACCTGCGGGGGTCCTGATCGAGACCCCCCCATCATGGGGTTAATGTGGGGACCCTCCTTGGGTCCCAATCGAGACCCTGCAGCATAGCGGGGATAATGTTAGGTGCCATGGGGTTAACAATGTGTGTACTGCGGGCCCTTTAAGGACCCAAAACAGGAAGTTTGAAATTTTAAGTGCAGCAGGGGTTGGTTTGCAGGTCTGATCACATATGGAGCCCGAATCGATGACGAGCTCTATTGCGGTTGGCTTATTCTGACTGGGGTTATGGGCTTGAGGGAATGTTCATGTTCAGGTACGCAAATGCTACTGCCAATGGCAGAGTTTCCGATTCTCCTGACCGGTGCTTAACTTGCGTCCGCAGCCAATTGAATAGCAAAGTAAAAGTAGAGTTACTAGAGGCCGCAACTCGATTGCAGAAAATCTGTTTGCAATCGATTTACAGCCCCGAATAGAATGAGGCCCCCAGTGTTTATTTCATTAACCATTATACACATGAATGCTGTATTTTGAATAGATTTAATCAAAGCCTGATCAGTATCCGTTTTTAAACATCAAAAATGCAGAAAATAAAGCAATGATATAATTGTATATAGAAAATAAATAGTTACTTCTTTATTTTTTTACTTAAAAAACATTTTGTCCAAAATACAGTAAATAGGGGGCTTCAGTGGTCCTGTAACATAGACCACTTAAAACAGAAGAAGCTTATTTTAAAATTAATTTAAGATTACCATTACGCCAGCAAAATTGGTATACATTCCAGTGTAGTTGTATTTACTTACATTATGCATAAAAAAATATTTAATGTTTCTAAGCCTCTCATCATGTTAAGATAAAATTATGCTTTTCTCACATTTTTATGCAAACATTATTTTAAAAACATCTGTTTTTAGCTTTGTGCATTTTTATTTTCTCCTTTTCGTCTATTTCACCACCTCTTACCTCAGTAATCATGAGAATATATATTTTCTAGAGTGGGGTCAATCAGGCCCGTCAACATTTTTATAATTACTTCACCCAACAACACAGCAAAAATGCACAATGTCATGTTTTTTTTCAAGGGATTGATTGGCCTGTGGAATAACAGTTATTTATATACATGCTCTTTTAAATCCAAGGTATCACATAAAATACAGTATAAAGGTTCATTATTTGATTTTTAGCTCAGGTTTTCATACCCCCTGAAAATATCAACTCAAATGTCCAGCCTGTTTCTTCTTTTAAGAAATATCAATATAATTATATTTCCCCAAAAATAATAGTCTCTAAAAACTATTTTCTGAAAAACAGTTTATTATTTAGGGCTTCATTTCCTTTGAGTGATACGTGTTCCCGGTGGATGTGAAGGAACTCAGCCTTGTCTGTGGTTTTCTGGATCTTCTGTGCTATTTAAAGCCATACAATAAATCAATAGACCTTCAGAACAACATGTCAACATGAGAAACTTCAAAGACCATCATCTATAAATTTAGATATATCTGGAACAATGTCATATGGTATATCTGACTGACTCATATATTAACAAATACTCCATATTTGAAAATACATAAAAAATACTTTATATGTATATTTATGAAACTAAAGGTATAGTTTAAAATAGATGTGAGCCAAAAGGGAAATTATTCTTCATTTATAAACAGCAGTACTGGTTAATTTATTCTTAAACTGAAAGTCTTAAACTTACATTTGAAAACACTCATAAATATACATTAAAATGGATAATCTAAAGATTTATAGTTTTGTCAGTGGAAGGCAATTGGAGACACATATAACATTTCTGCAAAATAATACAATTATTAAATTACACATTTGGAAGAAATTAAATATTGAAAATAATTTAATTGAGTCGTTTTTTCTTAGTGGGCCTCAGGCTTTTTACAGAGTGGAACACATTGCTATTATTCAGTTTCACATGAAACGGATATGATTTAAACCAGGCTTCCTGTTAAATTATGTTAGACTGTATAGAACCATATTAGACATATAGATATTGAAGTTAATTTATATAATGTATATATACAAAAACACACTTGCACTTATGATTTTTTATATATATATATATATATATATATATATATATATATATATATATATAGTAAAAAAATAGTACATCTGTGTTCACATTTGAATGTCTAAAGCAAGTTAAAAAACCTGCTCCCAGCTCAGAATTATGAGAAAAACTGTTATTACACTGCATTCTGGGAAGCTGAGCTGGGACATGCAAATGTGCCCACAAATGCCTTGCTCTTCATTCCATTGCCATTTTCAAACATGGCTTCCTTTAAGCTTATGCCTGCTGTATTACACAGCTTTAATGCAAAGCCAAGGCTGGATTTTACACAAGCCGAGAATCCTATCCCAGTAAAAACTTGCTTCCAGCTCAGAATTAGGAGAAAACCAGTTATCACACTGCATTCTGGGAAGCTGAGCTGGGACATATATATATATATATATATATATATATATATATATATATATATATATATATATATATACAGGGAGTGCAGAATTATTAGGCAAGTTGTATTTTTGAGGATTAATTTTATTATTGAACAACAACCATGTTCTCAATGAACCCAAAAAACTCATTAATATCAAAGCTGAATATTTTTGGAAGTAGTTTTTAGTTTGTTTTTAGTTTTAGCTATTTTAGGGGGATATCTGTGTGTGCAAATGACTATTACTGTGCATAATTATTAGGCAACTTAACAAAAAACAAATATATACCCATTTCAATTATTTATTTTTACCAGTGAAACCAATATAACATCTCAACATTCACAAATATACATTTCTGACATTCAAAAACAAAAGAAAAACAAATCAGTGACCAATATAGCCACCTTTCTTTGCAAGGACACTCAAAAGCCTTCCATCCATGGATTCTGTCAGTGTTTTGATCTGTTCACCATCAACATTGCGTGCAGCAGCAACCACAGCCTCCCAGACACTGTTCAGAGAGGTGTACTGTTTTCCCTCCTTGTAAATGTCACATTTGATGATGGACCACAGGTTCTCAATGGGGTTCAGATCAGGTGAACAAGGAGGCCATATCATTAGATTTTCTTCTTTTATACCCTTTCTTGCCAGCCACGCTGTGGAGTACTTGGACGCGTGTGATGGAGCATTGTCCTGCATGAAAATCATGTTTTTCTTGAAGGATGCAGACTTCTTCCTGTACCACTGCTTGAAGAAGGTGTCTTCCAGGAACTGGCAGTAGGACTGGGAGTTGAGCTTGACTCCATCCTCAACCCGAAAAGGCCCCACAAGCTCATCTTTGATGATACCAGCCCAAACCAGTACTCCACCTGCACCTTGCTGGCGTCTGAGTCGGATTGGAGCTCTCTGCCCTTTACCAATCCAGCCACGGGCCCATCCATCTGGCCCATCAAGACTCACTCTCATTTCATCAGTCCATAAAACCTTAGAAAAATCAGTCTTGAGATATTTCTTGGCCCAGTCTTGACGTTTCAGCTTGTGTGCCTTGTTCAGTGGTGGTCGTCTTTCAGCCTTTCTTACCTTGGCCATGTCTCTGAGTATTGCACACCTTGTGCGTTTGGGCACTCCAGTGATGTTGCAGCTCTGAAATATGGCCAAACTGGTGGCAAGTGGCATCGTGGCAGCTGCACGCTTGACTTTTCTCAGTTCATGGGCAGTTATTTTGCGCCTTGGTTTTTCCACACGCTTCTTGCGACCCTGTTGACTATTTTGAATGAAACGCTTGATTGTTCGATGATCACGCTTCAGAAGCTTTGCCATTTTAAGAGTGCTGCATCCCTCTGCAAGATATATCACTATTTTTGACTTTTCTGAACCTGTCAAGTCCTTCTTTTGACCCATTTTGCCAAAGGAATGGAAGTTGCCGAATAATTATGCACACCTGATATAGGGTGTTGATGTCATTAGACCACACCCCTTCTCATTACAGAGATGCACATCACCTAATATGCTTAATTGGTAGTAGGCTTTCGAGCCTATACAGCTTGGAGTAAGACAACATGCATAAAGAGGATGATGTGGTCAAAATACTAATTTGCCTAATAATTCTGCACTCCCTGTATATATATATATATATATATATATATATATATATATATATATATATATATATATATAAATGTATGGTAGGTAATATGATGACTGGGATATAGGAGGAGGATAGGATATAGGAACTGAGGGGGGGGGGGGAGTAACTGGGATGCCTCAGATAGCACACAGTGCCTTGCATAAATATTCACCAGCCTGGTCTTTTCCTTTCACATCATGTAGTGTACCTGGAATTAAAATATTTTTAATTGAGATAGTGATGATTTTATTTACACAATATATTTTAAAATTAGAAAATATTGTCATTTGTCACCCCTTGAATAAATAATTGTTAGATACTTGGTAGAACCACCTTTGGATGTGATTACAGCTTCGTCTTTTGGGTTAAGTCTATCAGCTTTACACATCTGCATCCTGCAAATGTTGCCTCTTCTTCTTGGAAAAATTGTTCGATCTTTGTGATGTTCGAAAGAGACTATTGATGATTAGGAATTGAGTCACTGGGCTTCAACTGGCACTTATAGGATATTCAAGCCCAGGTTTTAAACCACTTCAGTGTAGCTTTAGCTTTCTGTTTAGAGTCATTGTCCTGCTGGGAGGTGACCCTTTTCCCCAGTTTCATCTCTCTAGGATTTCATCTATCTTGCCTTCAGTAGCAATTTTTTCAGTTCCTGTTAATGAAAAGCATTCCCATAACATACCACCTCCATGCTTCACAGTAGGTGTGAAGTGTGAGGTGCAGTGTTGTGTTTGTTCCCATATACCATTTTGGCAAACTATTGGATTTGATATGTTTTTTTATTTATTTTGTATTGTTTTTTTTGCAGCATTGGGTTTCTGATCTCCACTTTTCATTCTCTGAGGCTTCCAGAAACAGTAGTGATCATTCTATAACTGAATTGGACACAGTTGGACTCCATTCAAGAAATGATGTGCTTTCTAAAGGTAACTGGTTGCATGAGAACTTAAAGGCATATCTAAGTTTCATGGGTTAATACAATTCTGCAGTCTTTCCAATAAACACATCATTTATGTGAGCAGCACATTCCATAAAACTTTTTTATTTTTATTAATATCTAAGAATCACTATAGTGATTATGTTGACACCCGCATGGGGTGTCTACACAAGCCCCTGATAACCCCAATCATCATGCAGCATTTATCATTACATACAGTACCTTCTCTGCCTTCCTCAGCCAATAGAAGAGCACTGATGTCAGCCCTGAAGTCTCTGCTGGGATGTGCTTCCAGGTTCAGTGTCTGCTCTCTCTCTGTGCTGCCCTGCCCTACACCACAGATAAGCACAGACACACTACATATCCCAGGCTGCTTTGCAGCACAAGCAGGAAACCCAGAGAAAATGAAAATGCTTGAGCCCCCTCCTGATTGGCTAAAACAAATTATGCATTTAATGCTAATTTAGCCTTTAGTTTTAAACAGTCAGAAGTTACAAGATATTTAGCAAACTTCAAGGTACGTTTTTTAAATGTTAATTTTGGCATTTTTGCATACACTACTGATGCATTCATAATTCCAGGAAATTTAGAAGATGAGTACATATGTAATCAAGAGTTTTCATTTTTTTATTTCTAAATCACTTTTAAGGATATGTAGATTTTTGCTATGCATTTGTTTGGACTGCAAATAAATTTATATGGATATAGATACACTATATGTTGTTTTAAGCACAAGTTCAACTTTCATATGATATCTTATTTAGGTGTATTTTTGTCATGTTAATAAATTATGATTTGATAAATTTTTGTTGTAAAATCTATCAGTAACACATTCTCCAGAGTATCCTAATATACTTTCCCAATACAATACAGTTTTTAATATTTTGCAGTATCATAGATAAATATGTACAAAGATCCCCAAATGTCTTTTGTTACTTCATAAGTATATGTTAAAGTGAGAATGTTCAAACACCATGATTTATACATGCAAATGTAGTAGCAAAATATATTGCCTACACAGTACAAAGTATTCTGTTATTTCTTATTGTTTTAGCATAAATAATGCTTTTAACTGTGGTTATCTAAAAAAAACACACAACTTACATTATAGATTTCTCCAGCAAAAGAGAGATTACATTAAATGAACAACGACACATATGTGCAATTGTTATTTATGAAACTCTATAGTTTAAAATTCTGCACTAACCATAAAATAAATAGTTGTTTAGAAATAGTATTACTTATTCATCTGTTGTTTAACCAAATATCTTCAACCCAAATTTAAAAACTTTCACAAACATACAATTAAATGGATCATCTGTAGACCATCAAACGTGTCATCTGTTGGAAATTTATAGTGGAAAGCAAGTGGATCCACACAATAACACTAGCGCTTTATCAAAGGCCCAGGCTGAAATACATGGATTGAAGTCTAAATGAAAAACAACTTATATTGTGAAAGAATAAAAGGACTAAATTACACATTTGGAAGAAATTAAATATTGAAAATAATGTAACTGATTAATTTTCTAACAAGTTCCCAGGGTTATTTTACTGCATGGAACACAGATATTATTTAGTGGCATAAGGAATGGTCAGGTCTGGAAATAACCTTCTCCAGACTCACAGTGAGTAATGTACTAAGCTGTCACAAGTGGGGAAACAGCCGCAGTTTACAAATGTTGTTGAGACATGTTACGTGATGATGTTTTTGAGCTTTCCTTTGTCTATGCGAATTTACTTTATCTTCGTTGGTATAAAAATACTCTGTTTGTAAGTAAAGTTTCTTCCAGCATGAATGCTGTTTAGAGTATCAGCATCACAAAAACACGTTGTCTATCCAACAAGTTTTGGAACACACATACACACAGGTATATTCACTAATTAGTAATCCTCCTTTCAAACTTGTTGTCAGGGCTAATTAAACCACCAGATAATGAGGCTAATTATCAGTCATCAGCCCAGGCAAAGCTGCTGAAAGAAATATTTGCCCCTTGCATACAGTGCTGGGGACATGCACCTGATACCAGCTATGCCCCACATCTCCGGGATCTGCCCATCCACACGATCTACACCCTATAGGTGATACTCCCCCAGGGGACCCCTATGCACTAGAGAAAAAAAGCATATAAAAAAAAAAAAAACAGGACAGCACAAGGCCTTTTCAGAGGGCCCTGATGCATTGTACAGATTGCACCAGTGGTAGCTCTACCCCTGAGGTTCAGTATTTACCCTGATTAGAGGGAAATGTAGTAGCTCAGTAGAAATCTTTTGGATGTTGCTTTCTACACAAACAGAAAAGTAGTCAATATAAATAAATCTCCTTGTGTGACCCACTTTTCACTCTTTTATACCGTATAGTTGCAGTCCTGGCATGGTTTCATATGCTGTAAGTTTTACCATGATATTGAACATTTCCACATACAATACGAAAGGCCTCAAACCTGCATAACTAAAAGTGCTGCAAAAAGTTAGTAACGTGGAGAATTATCACCACTGAACACCCCCATTTTAGGAATATGAACCCAATATCCATAATGGTGCACAGTCAAGATTCTTAGCTTCTACTTCCACTATTCTGGAATGGCTGGTCACCCCCAACTACACTATGCCTGTCTATAATCTAGATTTTCTTTAATAATGGGGATGTTTTATTAGCAAATAAGGATGGCCAAGCAGCTAGCCAGTATTACGGTGAATAAATCTGGTCTGACAAACTCAATTGTTTTACTATATTACTAGCCATGAAGTTACAAAAACAAATATATCGACGATCACTAAAAGTTAATTGTTTTTGTCCATATACTACAAATTAATTCAGTACAGCCTAGTGATAAAAATAGTAACTTGAATTAACCTTTGCAGAGTGATGCTTATGTTTAAAAAATGCAAAAAAAAATAATAATTACATAATTTCAAACAATTCCAACATAAACATACAGTATGATGAAGACAATAAGTGTCAGTAGGCTGAGAACTAACTAAGGAAGAAAGAATGAATGAAGAAGGAGATAAAATAGAGAGGCAGACCATGGGGTTAGAGGAGAGAAAGAGAGAGAGAGAGAGTAAGTAATGAGAGTAATAAAAATCATGATAGCCATATCAGTGTGTAGCTGTAAATTGAACTATCCAAAAAGCTGTTTTATAAAGAGTAGTCTTGGGCAGTGATGGTCATTCTTTTCACAATATATTGTGAATATCGAACGGTGGAACTGATAGAATGATAGCAAAACAATAAGTTTATTGCTTCAATAAAATCTGCTATGATCAACTATTCCATTGACGTATTTTCATATAACACCAAATTTTATTAAATTCTCAGACATGAGTGTCTTTTTATTATACTAAGTATATTATTATACTAAGTATCAGCTCATAGATTGTTTTCTTAACTTGATTTGTAAGTGTACATAAAACATATTTTAACTGGTGACAGACTTTTCTCAGTGTGTGCTTGCATGACTGAAAACCTTTTTCTTAGAAATTCATTATTGTGTTGATTTCATATAATGGTCTCCTTTTGCTGATGCTAAGTAATACAAACTATGTAAAGGTTAAGTCAAGAAGATGTTGTCTTTTGCTACTGAGTTTCTGTTTAGATGTGAGTGTCCATAGAAACCCAATAAAATTAGCACGAATATGTACAAAGTCTTCATAATAGAAAGTACGTCAAACAATTACAAACCAAACATATCAAACCCAAGAAAAATAATGACTAAGTGGCAAACAAAGTAAGCAATATTTTGGGTAGGAAAGAAGGCAAAGAAGTGGTTCTATTTTTTTCAATGTGTATAAATACATAGAGCCACATTCAATTGCAAGCCCGCAACTCGATCACTGTAGGCCTTATGTCTGCGGGTGTGCTGCTGGCTCCCGTTCATCTCCAATTGCGATGCTATTCAATTGCTCAAGCCCGCAAGTTACTGTCCCAAAGACGAAACCGTAAACAATGCACTGGTTCGTAGCAGTTCAGGGAGGGAACATGATCAATTAAGCAAGCTCGTAACCATCCATTTCGAATCAGTCAATAGAAAACAAGACTATTATTATTACAGCAGTAAAACATGGAGGTAACATGTCAATCAATTAGGTTCGGGGATCCGATATCCTCAAAATATAGAATTATGAAAATTAATGCCAATACTGTTCTAGTCCATATTGGTGGTCTGATATGTATTAACTCATTTTATCCCCAAGATCGATTTAACCACAAAATGAAACGTAAAAATAAATGTAATTTCCTGATGACTTGCGAGCTTGATACTGTTGTGCAATTAATTATTATGTCTATCATCGCTGTCCCAGTTATTTACAGTGCAGTATTGATTTTTAATTTGGTTTTACTGTGCTACGAATAGGTGTTTAACCCCCTTGCGGATCCTCTCCTTACTTTGCCGCTTACAGATCTGAAAACATTTGCGTGCTTAGGGAAATTGGGCAATTGAATATCGATTTGCGATTTTAGCCATCGTAACTCTTGCAAAAGTGAAAGATCAAAGGCTTCGGGAGGCTGTAAGTTACAGGTTTAACCATCACCATTTTTTCAAGGCTATTTGGAGCCCGCAAAAAGACGCCAATTGAATAGCAAATTAACTTGCGACCTCACTTACGGGCTACAGGATCGCCCAAAACCTCAATTGAATGGGAGCCATATTGTTTGTTTTAATGTTTTTATAAGAGAAATAATGTACATTGGATTTTTGATTCCCTGATTTCTAAAGAAAGGGGAATTATGTTAAATTATATGATTATAATTATATGATGGATTTCCAACTAGATTGAGGTTATTGGAGTGTTTATTGTACAACTCACTCAGTTATTCACTCATTTATTTGTGTAAACCCAGTTGTAGGCCCACAGTTAGCAGCTGAAGTCAGGACAGTAAACAATCTTCACCTATGAGCCTATAGCATATACAAGAGTGGAGTAGGGGCTAATGAAGCTGTAAGCTATACTATGTAGGGTCATCCAAGATGGGTAGGTCATGGCAGAGAGGTCAGACAAATAGCATTGCACTGGAGAATGAAACTGCAACCCACTCCAATAACATTGCTAAGATAACTTTCTGGACAGACACAACCAGAGATTTAAAGACACGGCACTGGAAGATGTCAGGTCAGAAGGTGCCTACCATATTACTGAGAAAGAGCAGAGGGTGAGTACGAGTAGCACTAGATCTAATGAAACAGTTGGTCTAAAGCTGAAAGTGGCCGATGTCTGGAAAAGTATATTGATTGATTAATGTTTAGGTATCACAAAAAATGTGGGGATTATTCTATTTAAATATTCCTATATTTGTGAAACAGGATAAAACTTGCATGGGTTTATTGTGGTTCCTTTGGTATAGGTCAGCACTTTACCATATATTTATATTGTCTTTGATTTTAGGACTGGCATTTGGCCGCTTTATAGAAAGGCTTTCTTGTACGATATGAGGGAGTTGATTTTAACCCTGTTTTTTTTATACACTTGGTAATTGACGTATCTGATAGTCCTTCATTAGTTTACAATTTTGATCAGTTTGATAGACTGTCAGCTGATTAGAATAAATGATATTGGCAAATCTACAATAGAAATTGGAAAATCTGGAATGGAATTTTGTTTAAATCCAATATCTTCCATTTATATTATACCAATAAAAGTTTAGCATGCAGCTTTTTTTCTGGTTTTAATTATCCAAAGTTCCCCATTTTTTCTAACATATTAGCATCATCTTGTAGATCTTGAAGATACACTTAAATAATGTTTTTTAGCACTTTACATTTCTTAGTATTTTCATACTATACAATATCACTATTTTATTATTATTATTATTATTATTATTATTATTATTATTATTATTGTCATTCTTTGTTTGTAACAAGCCAACATAACCTGCAGTACCATACATGGGGTAAGTACAAGGCAAAAACAGTGCAAATGAATAGAGGGTCCTGTTTTGGAGCATACAAAGTTCTTTCCCAAAGCACTTTACAAGATTCAAAACTCGCAAATTTATAATCTAAAGGACCATTAACACATTGATCATAGGACTACATTTGATGATGGGCAAAATGCTTTTACAAAGTAAAAGAAACATATATGCAGCATTTTTATCTTTTAACTGTTTTGCTATATTTCTATTCCTGATTACCTGTCTCTACGTGTTGGCCCTGAATTAAGAGAAGGAGTTCGCTTTTTCAGTTCTTATCTGGAAATCCTAAATTCCAGTGCTTTCACTCTTACTTGTCAGTCTACAAAGCCCCACCCTGTTGAGAAAATAGCTAAACAAAACTGTATTGACTGCCTGAAATAACCATCCCCACCAGGACTTCAAGTAACTAGGCTCCATGACCCCCCAGATTTTGTCCTTTCAGGGAACAGGTGTTTCCTGTATGAGGCTCTAAACTAGAGCTTTATAAGAGAGGAACAGGTATGCCTTTCATATACAGTATCTATATTTCTGTTTACTGTATATTTTGGGGGGCATTTTCTGGGCAATTTCTGGGCATTTTCTGGGCAAGTTCATGTAGACCTGTTGGCTAAATTGAGTATGCCGTGGAAAAAAACAGTAACAGCAAATCTGGATTGAATCACACGGCTTAATATCACTTTGACCAGTCAGATACTGTCTCTTGTTGGTTTCCAACTTCCCAGACTAGCTCTGATTTGTAAGTTTTAATGTCCCATTGTTTGATTGTGCATAATATGATCAGATTATCATTGGAGGTGGTGACAGGCTCTCACTGAGACCTGGATAGACATTGTAATAAAGCCGATAACTGACTGTGTTGAACCATAGCTCCTGGACCTGGTAGAGGACAAACTAGCCCTTGTGATCTGTTGTTCTGATCCACATATCCTAACACTGCCCTGAGTGAAAATATTTGCATATAATAGGCAATATATTAAAAACTGCATTTTGTTATTCAAAAGCAAATTATTTTATTTAAAGTTATTCTTAAAGGGACATGTAAAGTGTCTGGATTTCCCTAGGAATATAATATACCTATGTATCTTTTACTTTTGTTTACTTCGGGACCTTTCCTGTTTTCTGTCAGCCACCAGTGTTAGCCAGCTGCCACTATGTGGTGCGGCCAAGATTTTTGTAAATTCCCTAGGGTTAGGATTAGGGTTATATTTAGGGGGTAGGATTAGATTTAGGGGTTAGAGGTTAGTGGTTAGATTTAGGGATTAGGGTTAGATGTAGGGGATATGGTTAGGGTTAGGGTAGTGACAGAGGATAAGTTTTACACTTATCATCACAAGAAATTGAAGAAAATCTCTGCCTTACCACCTAGTAGCCGCTGGCCGCCGCTGCTGATGTACAGACAACAGGAAAGATCCTTTTTTTTTTTAATAAGAAGTGCTTAAAAGCTATTTTTTTCTGCCTAAAATCTTATAAATAGTTCCTAAGTGGATTCTCCGTCTGATGTTTTAAACACAGAGCACTTTTATGTATGGTGTCTCATAGTAACAAATCAGTGGCAACATTCTGCAACATGCTGCTGAGAAAGGTCGCTGACAAGCTAGTTTGAACCACTGCACTCACAGACTGTGTATTAATGACCTCCAGAGGGCATACCCAAACAGGTACAAATTGTACTATATATAAAAATAAATAGATACATAGGTATATTATATTACTAGTGCAATACAGAAACCATCTGTTTCCCTTTAAAGAGCTTGAAAACTAGCTATACATTGTACTACCCATTTGATTCTAAAATTAATCCTATGATAAACAACTTTTTTCTTTTGTGTTTTATGCAAAAGATCGATTTATGAATACTAATTAGCTGTTTTGATGTGCACATTAATATTACACTTTGATTGTCTGTCTCTGTTGTGGCAAACAATGCTCCCTAAGGCTATCATGCAGTTATTGTTTCTCCACTTCCCTCATTTAGCACTCTGCATCATAAATTACCAAATGAGCTGCACATTGGCATAAAGAGCTGCACATTCAATTCTGAAAATATCAGGAATGATTTTCTGTAGAGAAAAACGACCAGTACAATTTATAGACAGTTTTCAATACAATTTAGCATTACATCTACTTCCTGTTTGGGTGATAGTGTCCTTTTTAATCGAATATTTTGCTCTTTATGGAGAATAATTAGTCAAAATATAATTTTGTATAATTGTGTATTATATACTTTCCACACTATACAATACTCTTTGTAAATAGTGTATGTGAATAAATTAAGTGACATAATGCAAATAAGTAATATATTTTCCCAATAACAATTTCTGCAACAAAAAATGTCATGTCTCCTTTCTTTATTACTTATTATAGACTAGCGACTTGTCCGTCAAAAAACGACGGCAATAAGATTGTAAGGCAGGTAATGTTGTTTGTTTGCAGCATTAATTTTGTTGGTGTTCCGAGATCCTTCGGCGCTCATTGTGAGGTTGTTGGTTGTTTGTGTGCTATAAACAGCGTTGGCGGTGGTTTTTTGTATGCTAATGAAATAATTAATAAATGAATAAATTAATATACTTTACCTATTTTGAAGTAATATATGCAGGAAGCATTGTGTTGAAGAGCTGGCGATCTGTTTTGATGTTGCTGCAGCAAACAATGTCGGTTTTCACTGTTGTGTAGCTGCTGTGTAAGTGTCAGCAATGTGTGCAGTGTACAGTGTAAATAGGCTGCTTGTGAGAGGAAAATCCGTTAGGGTAGCTGTGTACTTCCGCATTGTGTAAGTTAGTGTTGTAAAATGGCGGCTAATGTGTGTGGTACGCGGCTGTGGCTGATTTTGCGTCCTTGTTAATAGTGTATCTTGGTCTTCGTATGGCTTTTTCGGAAAATCCATATGTGTTTCTTGGTGTTTTGCGTGTTTAGGGTCCTGTAGCCTCGTTTTCGTTTTTTTCGGCGGCCATTTTTTCTCTCGCTAGGGGATTTTCAGGTGTCTAAACTCTTGAATTTGTACTTAAATTGAGGTGTAACTTCACTCGCACAGGTCCTTGGTGCCCCACCCCCCTTGCTGTGGGTAAGCTTTTTATGTGTTTGTTGTGTGTATTTATTGTGTTTTTAATGTTGTCATGTGGGCGGGGTTCGGGCGCTAAGGTCGTATTTTTGCGAGTTCGTAATCGTTTTTTTTCTAAGTCCTGCGGCTCGTATTTGTGTCTGCTAAGTCCGTAAATTTTGTGGTGTAAGTCCCATCGTAGGGATGAGCGCCTACGGTGCTCATCAGCAGCGCAAGGAGCACCTTC
Organism: Discoglossus pictus; assembly: GCA_027410445.1. NCBI lineage: Eukaryota > Metazoa > Chordata > Amphibia > Anura > Alytidae > Discoglossus > Discoglossus pictus. The sequence continues at coordinate 138,414,735 of CM050163.1, forward strand.
GCCAGCGGGCTGCAGCGCTAGCATCAACGTTTGGCAACCTGCACTGCTGACAACTATATACCGTATATACTCGAGTATAAGCCGAGGCACCTATTTTACCACAAAACACTGGGAAAAATGAGTTACTCGAGTATAAGCCGCGGGTGGGAAATGTGCTTCCCCCTGTGTCTCTCTTGTGCCCTCTGTGTCCCCCTCTTGTGTGCCCTTTTCTTGTGTCCCCCCTCTCTCTCCCCTGTGTCTCTTCTCCCCTCTCCCTCCCCTGTGTCTCTTCACCCCTCTCCCTTCCCTGTGTCTCTTCCCCCCTCCCTTATCACCCTCCTCAACCCCCCTCCTCATTCTCAACCTCCCTCCTCAACCCTCTCCTCAACCCCCCTCCTCATCCTTCCTCATCATCCTCAACCTTCCTCCTCATCCTCAACCTCCCTCCTCAACCCCCCTCCTCATCCTCAACCCCCCTCCTCAACCTCAACCCCCATCCTCATCCTCAACCCCTCCATCCTCAACCTCCTCCTCAACCTCAACCCCCCATCCTCATCCTCAACCCCCCCATTCTCAACCCCCTCCTCAATCCTCCCTCCTCATTCTCAACCCCCTCCTCAACCTCAACCCCCCTCCTCATCCTCAACCCCCTCCTCATCCTCAACCTCCCTCCTCATCCTCCCTCCTCATCCTCAACCTCCCTCCTCATCCTCAACCTCCCTCCTCAACCTCCCTCTTCAACCACCCTCCTCATCCACAACCCCCCTCCTCATCGTCAACCGCCTCCTCAAACTCCATTCTCATCCTCAACCCCCCGATCCTAATCCTCAACCCCCCATCCTTAATCCCGTCCTCAACCTCCCTCCTCAACCTCAACCTCCCCAACCTCAACTCCCTCCTCATCCTCAACCTCCCTCCTCAACCCCCCTCCTCATCCTCAACCCCCCTCCTCATCCTCAACCCCCTCCTCAACCTCCCTCCTCAACCTCAACCCCCATCCTCATCCTCAACCCCCTCCTCAACCTCAACCCCCCCATCCTCATCCTCAACACCCCATCCTCAACCCCCTCCTCAACCTCCCTCCTCATCCTCAACCCCCTCCTCAACCTCAACCCCCCTCCTCATCCTCAACCCCCTCCTCATCCTCAACCTCCCTCCTCATCCTCCCTCCTCATTCTCAACCTCCCTCCTTATCCTCAACCTACCTTCTTAACCTCCCTCCTCAACCCCCCTCCTCATCCTCAACCCCCTCCTCATCCTCAACCCCCTCCTCAAACTCCCTCCTCAACCTCAACCTCCCCAACCTCAACTCCCTCCTCATCCTCAACCCCCTTCCTCATCCTCAACCCCCTCCTGAACCTCCCTCCTCAACCTCAACACCCCATCCTCATCCTCAACACCCCCATCCTCAACCCCCTCCTCAACCTCCCTCCTCAACCTCAACCTACCCAACCTCAACCTCCCTCCTCAACCCCCCTCCTCAACCTCCCTCCTCAACGTCAACCCCCCATCCTCAACCCCCTCCTCAACCTCCCTCCTCAACCTCAACCCCCTCCTCATCCTCAACCCCCCTCCTCAACCTCCCTCCTCAACCTCAACCCCCCCATCCTTAACCCCCTCCTCAACCCCCCTCCTCAACCTCAAGCCTCCCATCCTCATCCTTAACCCCCCCATCCTCAACCCCCTCCTCAACCTCAACCCCCCCATCCTCATCCTCAACCACCCCATCCTCAACCCCCTTCTCAACCCACGACGGGGCCCTTTTTAGCCTTAAAAAAAGGGCTGAAAAACTCGGCTTATACTCGAGTATATACGGTATGTGATAAGGCCTATTACTTTGTGGCCATACATTCTAGTTTAAGCTAAGCTGTGGGCAAGATATAATCTTAGTATCATACCTGTAAAAGTGTGTCTAACAGGTTTCTTACCTTCATGTAATATCAGGATTAATAATGTCACAAATAAGTGTTTTTGTTTAGCAACAAATGCTTATTTTATTGTTTAGGTCTTCAGCTTTGTATCTATAACTGCTTGGAGGATCTTTCAGATCCCACTATAATTCTACAAAGAACAAGGACATTTATATTCTACAATAGCATATTCTTTACTTAATAATAGATTTGCTTAAGTTGCACAGGAAAAAAATAAATTCAAGTTTTAGATTCTCTGGAAGAGTGCTGTTTGGGAATAATCTAAGCTCCTTCAGAGCTACTAACATTACATATTTTAAGGGTTTCTTTGATCGAAAACCTGATTGATCAAAACAAATGTGAGTGCTAAAAATATTTATTGAATAAACTAAAATATTTCTGAAATATTTTATTGTTATTTTATTTATTTCATTGATTTATCTTTTATTATTTTCTTCCTACCTTCACTACATTTCTTCATTGCTTTTTCTGTTTCTTCATTTCTTTTTTTCTATCTTTGTTTTTCTTTCCTGTGTTAGAGCAACCATTAAATGTTGGAAAACATTGGAAAATGTCTTCATAGCAAGTAATATATAACCTCAGTACTAGGATTGCTGGTGTTATTAATGCTTGATGTCCCATTGGATATTCATAATGGATAAACTAATCCAGTAAAAAACAGAAAACATTATCTTGGCTACTTTATGGCAGTGAGTCTGGGAACATCATTAACAAAATGAGGTCTCTTGTAAGTATGCTGGAATTATATTCTAACATTTATAAAAACAACACACAATAATACGACATAATCTTCATAAATCAACAGTCATGTTGGATTAATAAACAATAAAAGCATGTTAAAACACCCCTACATTCCTCAGTAAAACTAGAAGCTTCTGAATAAGTTGGACGGCTTCTTATGGTTATTTCTTCCTCTTCAGAGTATGTGAGAGAAGTCTATAAGGTCAAGAGAAAATAAGCACAAGTCAAAGAGAGACTTATAAAATAAACAGGAACATCTGGCTAAATACATTCTTTCTGATTCACGAGGTAAAGGCATTCTTTAGTGTGAAATCTTTTTTTTTATGAGGCATCTTTAACATCCACCTGAAAATCTTGTTCATTTGTCTATTGCATAAACCTTTCCTAATGTTAAACTATTGTTTACAATTCAAGTATTACATTTGAGTTGAAAGGTATCAAGGGTGATATAGTGTTTACTAAACCATTGAAAGATTTCAGTCATTGAATTTGCGCCAGTGTGTACAAGATGGAAACTCATAGATTGTAACATTATTTTATGCAACTATTATAGACTAGGAACTTGCCCGTCAAAAATGACGGGATTAAAATTGTAAGGCTGGCAATGCTGAGTGCCAAACAATGTGAGGCCTTGGCTCCTCTGAGCATCTTCAGCGCTCATTGCGAGCCTCTCCCCCGGTTACTTCTACTTTCCTGCTTTGCACTGATCACCTTTGGCGCTCATTGCGAGCCCCATGCTGAGCGCCTTCGGTGCTCATTGCTGGGCTTGCAATGAGCGCCTTTGGTGCTCATTGCTAGCCTCTCCCGCTCACGGTACTCATAGTGAGCTCCGCGATGAGTGCCTTTGGCGCTCATCTCGTGGCTCACAATGTGCCCTTCGGCGCTCATTGCAAGCCTTTCCTCCTGCCTACTGTACAGTCCGCTCATTGCAGGTTTCATCATCCTGGAAGTTTTGTGCTTGGGAATGCCATCTGTCTCTTTCATCCATCCACCGCCCCCGTTCTCCTCTGTGTCTTTCTCCTCTGTGTATCTGCTGAATGTTTGCGTGTTACACGATGAAGGTCTTTTGTTTTATTCTCAAAGTCCCGCGTGCCTGACTTTGTTGGTGTAAGTGTTACTATTTTTGCTGTTGTGTATTTTCTAAGTCCTGCGAGCCTGGCTTTGCTCAGCCTCGTTTTCATGCAGTTTCAGAATTTTTTCAGTTTTTCGTCCGCCATTTTTTCCCTCGCTTAGACGATTTTGGATTGATGAAAACCCCCAAATATGGCTCAAAATCACTTGCAACCTCACTCCCAGGCTTCCTGGCTGTCCCCCTGTGCTGTCTGTGAGTGTTTTATTATATTTGTTATTTTTTTTTTGTTTGTTTTTAGGGTTTTTAGAGTTAAGCCCTTGGCTCGCAGTTGCACCCCTCACAATGCAGCCTAAGTACTGCATGCTTCAACGGCTCACCTTGCTTCCAGCCTAAGTCCTGCCCCGTACACGGCTCACAAGGTTTCGCAGATGAGCGCCTTTGTAGCTCATGCAGCCTAAGTCGTGCTCCGACATTCGCGAGGTCGCAACTGCGTGACCAACATCACAAACGTTACGGAAAGCATTCTTGGTCCACAAATATATATGTGATATGCAAAAAATATGGCTCATTAGACAGAATTGCTATATCTTTACCAGTGGCGGAGCTAGGGAATGGTAGGGGATTAGTCTGGGGAAGAGAGATAGATTTGGGTATCGTCAGCATAAAGATAGTATTGAAACCAATTGGAATTGCTAAATTTAGCAAGCAAAGTGGTGTAGAGAGAGAAAAGTAGTGTACTCGATACTGCTCCTTGGGGTACCCCAACTGAAAGGAATAGGAAGGGAGGAGGTGCCACTGTTGGAGACACTGAAGGATTGTAATGTTCTAATACCTTTTCTTCCAATGCCATGTGAGGAAGCTTGAAACTCCTTCCTGCTGCAATCAGTCATTCCTTCTTAATATACTAGATAAAGGAGAGACTGAGTAGAACATGTGCACACTCAAAAAGAGATGAGTGCAACTTGTATTAATGTGATTCTATATGTCTGCTGCATCTATGTCTCCATGCATCATGGACATATACATGTATTTGATTAAAAAGTAATTTCTTTCTATGACATCAGTTTGACATCATTCTTTTCAACTCTTTATACTTGAGAAAAAAAGATCATTGTCAAAAATGACCTTAAATCACTGTTAAGGATTTAATCAAAAGCATCAAAACACAGGAAATGTTGTTCATACACCATTTGGTTAGAACAGTATAACAGTCATGGAAACCATATGCTTTGTGTACTTTCTGTTTAAAAGGGAAGAAAGAGCAGAACATACATTAGGCCTTCACAGGGGCCAGAAAGGGTAGCATCACAAGCTGTAAGATTTACCATATAGACCATATAGGTTCTTGTATACAGTTTTGGGAATCACTAGGAACAGTGTCTGATCTTTGGGTGACACAATCATTTTAGTATGCTCCTTTACATAAACTTATATTCATATAACATTTTCAGTTTATTGGATTAATAGGTGACAATACACTGCTTTCATTTTGAACTAATTATGAAATCACAGTAATTCTTATTTTCCTATCCAAAATGTACTAAATTAAATCAGATACATTCCCATACAAACCTCAACCATTTTTAAAATCTTTAAAAAACTTGGTAAAAGAATAAAAAATGTTGTAAATGCAGTCTAGTGAAATAAAACATTCTTCCTTTACATATTTTGATCTCTTTATTTCTTCTTCTAGACATTTAATAGACATGGGAAAAGGGCAGTCTAAACACACTGTATTATTCTGTAAGATATATGCTGCAGACATCCTGTTTCGTGCATTCCTGATCCCAATAATACTGCCAGATCTTATATGTAGATCCAGAAGTCCAGTATATATACTCTCTAGGATTACAATATATAATACAATGTATAATACATCATTCCTATTAACCTTTGTGAAACTTTTACATTCACATTATCTTGTGCTAATATTTGTGAAATATTTACACTTTATACGTGGGAGTTTAATGCTCTGGCTAGCCTTATTATGAAGAAATGACAACGGTTTAAGAGTATTTGTTTCCAGAAAACATGTCTAAGATGTGGGCCCAAAGAAGCAATGGGATAGAGTTTGCAGAGCTTACTTGTAAACCTGGCTACAGGTGTATTTATTTACTTTTAGATACCAATTCTATGCACAAAGTTTTACAAAATGTATAAATTGGTACATCATAGTTTTGGAGTATAGTGCATGATAAATATTAAATAATGGAATACTTGGAACTCACTCCTAAAAGTTTGCAGCAAAACAGGCAGACTCTTCTGTTTTTTTACTGATAGATTTACCACTTGTTTCTGCAACCAACACAAACACATTTTACTAATCCTGTCCATAGGTGTGAATAATGAGCATTCCAACAGATAAAGGGATAGCTGTTTTCCAGATTTATTATTGTTAGTAAGTGCTGCACTATATTTTCTTCACTGAAGCCTTCTGCTAGTTCCATGTAATAAGTGCTTCCAAACGTGGTTTTACTGCTAAACTGGTTTTGATTGTCTCTTCTGTTCTTTTACAGCACCATCAATGCATAACACTAGAAAGCCTTTGAACCGAAAGCCAGCTGGATGTGCAACTAATGAGAAAATTGGAGCATTTTCCTTTGATGTACATATGCATATGTAAAGTACATCAAAACACTTTATCCCCTCCAGCCTAACTTACTATTTCCTGGTACCTGTATGTTGCCCACTATTTTGTAAGTTAGGAAATATTACAACGTACATATTGTATCATGTGCTCTGTTACCATGATACAAACAGTTTATGGCCTGTAATACTTTCACTATACAATTAAGATCCTTTAACTAAAAAAAAGAAAATTAACGTGGTAGAGTTTAGAAACATAGATGAAACGGTTGCGCTTAGACCGGCAATTTCTTCAGAGCACCAGAATGACCAGCAACACATTACAATAAGGTGCATTTCACGTCCCTTTGGCAGTGAAGAGAATTGTATCAGTATATATAAAGAGAGGATATTTTAATAATAAAAACTAATAATAAAACATTGATCTATGGAAAGTATTAGCAAAAGCTGACACATATATTCTCACTAGTGGGATTTAGCTTGTCGATGTTAAGAAAATACACTTAAATTAGAAAAAAAATAATTCTAGAGATGGTTGCTAGCAAATATTTCATATGTCTGTAACAGATCATCCTCTGAATCAGATTAATTATGTTGGGTGCTTTGGGTCAGCTCAGACGAATCAAAGAGTAGCCTGTGGGATGAGGTAGTGAATTAATTAAATGAGTAAAAAAGCATGGAGGATTTGTATACTTTTTGGTAATGTCACTTTTTCATATCAATTTCAGAACCTGACGTGCGTGGAAAGAAAGAGTTACATATTTGGCCAGATTCACTAAGGTTCCCAAAGGCAGTGAAGGGGCATCTATGCTTGAAATTCTCTGCATTAACATTTTCATATAGAAGAACCATTATGGGCCTGCTTCGCCACATCAGTAAAATTCAGCTTCACCCATTGTGATACTTTGAGATACTATATAAAAATAAGTTTATGAGTGCTAAAAACACACCTCTCGCTCTCGAGTGTTACTATTGTATGTCTCAATATTTAAACTGGTGTTAGGGTGAGGGATGTTAGGGTTAGGTGTTAGGGATAAGTGTGAGGGGTGTTAGGGTTAGGGTAAGGGGTGTTAGGGATAAGTGTGAGGGGTGTTAGTGTTAGGGTGAGGGGTGTTAGGGATAAGTGTGAGGGGTGTTAGGGTTAGGTGTTAGGGTGAGGGGTGTTAGGGATAAGTGTAAGGGGTGTTAGGGTTAGGTGTTAGGGTGAGGGATGTTAGGGTTAGGTGTTAGGGATAAGTGAGAGGGGTGTTAGGGTCAGGGTAAGGGGTGTTAGGGATAAGTGTGAGGGGTGTTAGGGTTAGGGTGAGGGGTGTTAGGGATAAGTGTGAGGGGTGTTAGGGTTAGGGTGAGGGGTGTTAGGGATAAGTGAGAGGGGTGTTAGGGTTAGGGTAAGGGGTGTTAGGGATAAGTGTGAGGGGTGTTAGGGTTAGGGTGAGGGGTGTTAGGGATAAGTGTGAGGGGTGTTAGGGTTAGGTGTTAGGGTGAGGGGTGTTAGGGATAAGTGTGAGGGGTGTTAGGGTTGGGTGCTAAGGTGAGGGGAGGATGATGATAAGGGGGGGAAGAGAGAGGGGTGTTAGGGTTAGGGTAAGGGGTGTTAGGGATAAGTGTGAGGGGCGTTAGGGTTAGGGTGAGGGGTGTTAGGGATAAGTGTGAGGGGTGTTAGGGTTAGGTGTTAGGGTGAGGGGTGTTAGGGATAAGTGTAAGGTATGTTAGGGTTAGGTGTTAGGGTGAGGGATGTTAGGGTTAGGTGTTAGGGATAAGTGAGAGGGGTGTTAGGGTTAGGGTAAGGGGTGTTAGGGATAAGTGTGAGGGGTGTTAGGGTTAGGGTGAGGGGTGTTAGGGATAAGTGTGAGAGGTGTTAGGGTTAGGTGTTAGGGTGAGGGGTGTTAGGGATAAGTGTAAGGGGTGTTAGGGTTAGGTGTTAGGGTGAGGGATGTTAGGGTTAGGTGTTAGGGATAAGTGAGAGGGGTGTTAGGGTTAGGGTAAGGGGTGTTAGGGATAAGTGTGAGGGGTGTTAGGGTTAGGGTGAGGGGTGTTAGGGATAAGTGTGAGGGGTGTTAGGGTTAGGTGTTAGGGATAAGTGTAAGGGGTGTTAGGGTTAGGTGTTAGGGTGAGGGATGTTAGGGTTAGGTGTTAGGGATAAGTGAGAGGGGTGTTAGGGTTAGGATAAGGGGTGTTAGAGATAAGTGTGAGGGGTGTTAGGGTTAGGGTGAGCTGTGTTAGGGATAAGTGTGAGGGGTGTTAGGGTTAGGGTGAGCTGTGTTAGAGATAAGTGTGAGGGGTGTTAGGGTTAGGTGTTAGGGTGAGGGGTGTTAGGGATAAGTGAAAGGGGTGTTAGGGTTAGGTGTTAGGGTGAGGGATGTTAGGGTTAGGTGTTAGGGATAAATGAGAGGGGTGTTAGGGTTAAGGTAAGGGGTGTTAGGTATAAGTGTGAGGGGTGTTAGGGTTAGGGTGAGGGGTGTTAGGGATAAGTGTGAGGGGTGTTAGGGTTAGGGTGAGGGGTGTTAGGGATAAGTGTAAGGGGGTGTTATGGTTAGGTGTTAGGGTGAGGGATGTTAGGGTTAGGTGTTAGGGATAAGTGAGAGGGGTGTTAGGGTAAGGGGTGTTAGGGATAAGTGTGAGGGGTGTTAGGGTTAGGGTGAGGGGTGTTAGGGATAAGTGTGAGGGGTGTTAGGGTTAGGTTGAGGGGTGTTAGGGATAAGTGTGAGGGGTGTTAGGGTGGGGGGTTGTTAGGGATAAGTTTGAGGGGTGTTAGGGTTAGGTGTTAGGGTGAGGGGTGTTTGGCTTAGGTGTTAGGGATAAGTGTGAGGGGTGTTAGGGTTGGGTGCTAAGGTGAGGGGAGGATGATGATAAGGGGGGGAAGAGACACAGGGGTGTCCTTGCAGCAGAGATCAAAAGAGTCCTTCAGGACTGTATTGCATACTGTGTACAGTAGCCTAGCTATGGTTTTCCCTATTGATGCAGTATCACCTACACTCAGCCTCCTCTCAGTAAGACTGCAAGTTAGTTATGATTCCAAAATGGCTGCTGTCCATGAGGTAGAAGGGTGTGGAAGGCAGGGTATGATGCTGATTGGCTGGAAAGTGTCTGCTGACTATGAGTTGCAGGATCAAAGTTTGCTCAATGATAAAGTATAGGGGGCGGGTCGAATATTGCATATGTTCGCGAAAGCGAACATGCTATGTTCGCCGGGAACAGTCCGCCGGCGAACTATTCGCTACATCTCTACCTGCAGAGTTTAGTGAATCTGGAGTAGTGTGTTTTAAATATTACAGACTTTTGTTCTTGCATATTATTATTATTATTATTATTATTATTATTAAGCCCTGTTTATAAAATGCCATCATCAATATATGAAAGATGTAACCACTATAAGCACAAAAGACTTAGCAGTATAGGATTTGGTACAAAAGCAGATGAGGTCCATGTCCCTGAGAATTTACATTCTATATAAAATATAAAATATTTAATGTCATGAAAAGCTGAAGAGATATGTGCCTATACCTCCCCTAGTATGAATGGCTAATTTAATTAAACCATTAGGAGCCCTGGGAAGTGATTGTCCTTACTAGGCAGTGGTACCCGCACACAAAAATATCAACAGTATCACATTTTTGTAATATGTAAAACATACACTTTCCAATGCAGGATAGAAAAAATGGAACTTCTTTGTCCCTATTGTGTTTAATTGTTTAGATCACTCTTGAAAAGCAATAATTAAATTGTTTTGTTAATGTGCAATCTGTAGACACACATCTTTCATTTAATCTGTATGTTTATGTAATTTGAGACATACAATATCGTGAACATGTATACAACTCAGAACAATGGCTTTAATGTGACTATAATAGTATTATTTGTATCTGTCAAATTCAACTGAGCTGCACTGAAACTGGATCCTTTAAAACAACACAGCTGTTTCCACTGTTATGGCATCTCTCTAAGCAGGGTCCTGGGGTCAGACAACCTCTTCTCATGCAGTAGGGGAAAAGTTTTACAACCTCACTTGAGAATCCAAATTTAATGGTCATTCAGTACAAACCCAAGCAGGAATAGTTTTTTTTTTTCCCAACATGGATTTTTCATGCATTTTAAAATGATTGAAATGGAAATGAACTAAAATACTAAAGAGATTTCAGTCCTCTAAGCATGAATAGCAGATAGTACAGACTCTTTTACATAACAAATGAGTAAGTACCAATATTTAGTTAAAAGTCTAAATATCATTGGTATGAGTTGAAATACTGAAATATTTGTTAAACATTATTTTAAAATAAATACATAAATAATAATAATAATATGTATATAATTTAGTAAAAAATCAAGTAATCAAAGTATAATATTACAATTTTTATTAATGCCTAACTTAATTTCAGATCAATGCATAGACTATAGCAGGAATAAATATTATTGCATAGATGTTCAATTAATTCTATATTATATTTTTTGCTGTTTAATTATTTTTTCTTTTTAAACATTGAGAAATTCTAATCAATACTCTAGTGTATTCATTTATGATTTTGTTATTTTTTATATTTATACCAGATTTTAATGCACTTATCTGTTTATTACTGTGAGAGTAAGCACCATAGGTAAAAGTACTACCTGAGAAGGACGATCTTTGTGGGTAATTCTTGCCTAAAATAACCAAATTTCAAGCTGAGATATAATAGCCAATTGCAATTATATTTGTTTATATAAGTACTTTTCATTTCTGCAATAACTACGAAAGTTGCTGTCCCGTCAATGGCCAGATTGTGGAAATGCTAAAAATCCATATTAAAAGAAACAAAAGAAAAGCCCATTTCAAGTAAATATTTCGGAGAAACCAATGAGTGTAGATCAGGCTCCAGCCAATATCCACCTAGCTCCTTCAATCCCTCACTCTGTTTTCTGTCGTACCCCTTTACTCTCTACTACTGCAGTGTTGTTTTATACATTGTATTTGGTCTACAGTGTTTATTGATTATATATATATATATATATATGTATATATATATATATATATATATATATATATATTTATATATATACATCACATATTATAATTGTCTAACTGCGATTCGTCGTCACGCTTCAGACGAATCGCAGTTTGACAATGCTAAACTGCTGCGCCGTGCATGTGCGCAGCGCGGCGCGGCGCGAGCCACTCATGCGCAGAGCGCGGCGCCAGCCGCAAGAGTGGGGAAGAGTGGGGAAGAGGGGGGGTAGAGGCACAGAGGGAGAGTGGGGAAGAGGGGAGGGAGAGTGGGGAAGAGGGGGTGGAGAGGCACAGAGGGAGAGTGGGGAAGAGGGAGACTGGGGAAGAGGGGGGGAGAGGCACGGCACAGAGGGAGAGTGGGGAAGAGGCACAGAGGGAGGGGGGAGAGACACAGAGGGATAGGTGGGAAAGAGACACAGGGGAGGTAGAGGAGGGGGAAAAGACACACGGGAGGGAGAACAGGGGGAAGATACACATGGTAAGGAAATGGGGGGGGAAGAGGGGAACAGACACAGGGGGGAAGGGGGAAAGAGACACAGGCCAGGGGGGAACAGGCACAGAGGGAGAGGGGGGAAGAGGCACAGAGGGAGAGGGGGGAAGAGACACAGGGGGGAGAGATACAGAGGGTGAGGGAGGAAGAGACACAGAGGGAAAGGGGGGAAGAGGTACAGAGAGAGGGGGAAAGAGGCACAGGGGGGGGGAACAGAGGAAGGGGTGAAGAGACACAGTGGCAAGACACACAGAGAGAGGCGGGGGAAGAGGCACAGAGGGAGAGGGTGGAAGACACAGAGTGGGGAGAGACACAGAGGGTGAGGGGGAAGAGACAGGGAGGAAGAGGCACAGAAAGAGGAGAGGGGAGAGACACAGGGGAGTGAGAGGAGGGGGAACAGACACAGGGGAGAGAGTGCAGGGGGGAAGATACACAAGGGAGGGAAATGGAGACACGAGGAAGGCCGTAACAGACACAGGGGGAGGGGGAAAGAGACACAGGCCAGGGGGGAACAGACACAGGGGAGGGTTGGGGAGACACAGAGGGGGGGGAAGAGATGCATGGGAGGGAGAAGGGGGAAAGAGACACAGGGGAGGGGTTTAGAGACACGGGAGGGAGAGGGAGGTAAAAACACAGGGGGGCAGGAGATACAAAGGAGGTAGACGAGGTGGAAGGAGACACAAGGGAGGGAGAGGAGGGGGGAAATAAGACACGAGGGAGGAAGTAGACAGAGGGAGAGACTCGCAATGAGCTCCAAAGGGGCTCATTGCAAGGCCTGTGATGAGCGCCAAAGGCGCTCATCACAAGGCCAGTAAAGTAGAGGGGGAGAGGCTTACATTGTGTGGCAAACAGCATTGCCAGGCTTTAGTTTTTATTGCCGTCATTTTTGACGGGCAAGTCGCTAGTATTTATATATTTATACATTCATATACTGATAGACAATGATCTATTTGTATATGCTTTCAGTGATTTAAATCTAACCTCCATTTTTGTAGTGACTTATAAGGACGATCTCTTTTACTATTGGCTCCCTCTAAACCCGTAACCACGGGCTTGACTAATTGATCATGCTCCCGGCCGCAAATGCAACGTGCGGAAGCATGGTTTACGGGATTTGATGTCGGCCACATATGTTGCGGGCTTGTCTAATTTAATTGCTCTGTAATCCTGCCGAATTTCAAGGCTGCAGGCTTTGCGGCTGTAACAGGGCTGATGCGGGCTTCGAATTTAGTAGGGTCCCAAGTGTTCCATTTATTTAAACTAAATAAACTGGCTAAAGCAGATTGCCTCAGGAATATATCTTAAATAACCAGCAGAATGTGATTTTGACCACTGCGAGGATGCAATATGTCAAGCAAGATTTAATAATTAAAAATGGCAGTTTTATTCTGTGCAAAACATCAACTATTTGTAATCAATAATCTGAGCATTATAATTATACATATTTGTAGTTTATAGAGTTATAACACCTTTTTGATGTTTTACATGATAATATGGTAGAAGAATGAGCAACTCTTAGAACATCAGCATAAACGTATTTCTTTTTTATTAGTAGTTCTTTTTTCTTTTACATCTCTCCAGGAATCCTTCTCATTAAATCAGTTACATATGCTTTTTGGTTAATGCTGCATTTTTCATGCAGATTGTTTTATTTAATAATAAATACATTTAAAGTAGGGACATTGAGGGGCATAAAATAACAGCTTACTATATGGTTAAAAGCAAAGACGAGAATTAGAATTTAGTAAGCAACCCATAAAAGGTTATAACGTACTATATAAAAGCAAATGTACGGTCTAAATATAAACACAGACAATATTTGCAGTTTTCAATTAATAGTAACATTTTGAAATAATGCAGCACTTCAGGGAATTATTTCCATAATTAGTACATATTGTTTTCATAAACTTCACTTGAAAACATATTTTACTAACAAACTTGTAAAACAAAGCTGACAAAACATGTTACTTAAAGGGACATGGAAGGTTTCTGGATTTCACTATGAAAATAATATTCCTATGTATCTATTTACCTTCATGTACTTTATTTTCATAAGAACTGCTTAAAAACTCTTTTTTCGGCCTAAAATCATAAAATGTTGACCTGGTTGGGTCTGTCCTCTGTACCTCTGGAAAACACAGATTGTATAGTGCCATGTTTCAAATTAACCTGCCAGTGACCCCTCTCAAGTAGCATGTTGCAGAATGTTACCACTGACTGGTTGCTATGAGACAGTGTAACCTCTGTACTTATAAGTACACTGTGTTCATGAGCTGCAGAGGGGAAACCAGATAGGAACTATTTGTAAGATTTTCGTCAGAAAAAACACTTAATGAAATAAGGTACACAAAAGAAAAGAGATACATAGGTTTATTATATTTCTAGTGAAATCCAGAAACCTTTCATGCCCCCTTAAGTGTACCACATTATTATTATTATTATTATTATTATTATTATTATTATTATTATTATAACTAGGGTATTTATAAATGTGGAAAATGTTGATTAAATTAGATAATTTATTATTCAGTGGACATTATAAATGCTGATAACTTTAGTATTGAAACACATAATTAAATAATAAATGCATTACTGAATAATATAAGACTTGTAATACTATTTGTTAGGAAAATATTGATGTAAATTAATAGATTTAAAAAAATGCAAATATGATTATAAGAAACAGAAACATGAAACTTGGGCTATTTATTGTAATCCATGTCTGTAACAAAAATTGAATATATATTAAGTAACTTGCATATTTTTAAATCTTAAGGTGCATGTCACAAACCACCGTGTGCCAGTCAGGTCTGTATGAATTATAATCTTTGCACTGGGCCTCTAGGCTAAGGGATTCACTATATTGGTGATACCATGCACATTTCTGGGTATATTCACTGTACTATAGACAAGATTGTTTTACTGCACTGTAATGTTGGGTTCATTATATCTATGTGTACCAGCTTTGTGATAATATTCATGGTAAACATGTCTGTTAATTGTTAATGTTGTGGCAGTGCACGCTATACTGTTTGACCTGGCATTTGGAGGTGTAATCAAATTATTGCTTGCAAAGAAAGATATAAGAAGTAATTTGTGTAGCTAACACAATGCCTCAAAACATTTTTTTAACAATGGGACATTTTATCATTGAAGGCCTCCTGTGGAGAGATGCAAACCACCAGACACTAACCAAATAGAGCATTATTCAATTTGTCCTCCGTAATATAGGCTGTATGTCTGCGTGCCTGCTGCTGGCTTGTAGCGCGCTCAACTTACGTTGCTATTAAATTCGGCAAGACCAGAAGTTAGGGTCTAATAGAGAAAATCGTAAACCATGCCATCGTATTTAGCATTTGCGAACATGAACATGATCAATTAAGCAAGGCCGTAACTCCCGGTGCAGAAACAGCCAATAGAAAATGGGACCATCATCGTGAAGGCCATAACACATGGTGCTGACATGTCAATCAAGTAGTGTGTGATCGGACCCGCAAACCTGCAAAGTACTAAATAATAAAAATGAATGAAGCCAATGTGATAGTCCATGTGGGTGACCTGATTTGTATTAACTCATTGATTCCAGAGAACGATCTAACCCCGATTGAAACATAAAATTAATTAATTTTGATTGCCGATTTGTGGACTTGAGACTGTTGAGCAATTAATTCTACTGTATTTCATCACTTTCCCCATATTTTGAAGTACAGTATTGATTTTTTATTTGCCTTTAAAGTGCTCCGGACTTGGCTTTAAGCCCTTTGCGAGTCCTCCTTGGATCCTGTAACTTGTGGAGCGACTTTTGCCATTTGCGGCCTCAGTGGGGTGGTTAACGAGGGGGAATCGGAGCAATTGAATAGCGATATGCGTTTTCAGTTATCTGAACTATTCCGGCTGTAAAAGATCAAAGGCTTGGACCGCCTTTAACTTGTGATGTTAACCATCGCAAGGAATGAGAAGCCGGAGCCCATAACCCGATCGGAGCCCAAAAAAAGACGCCAATTGAATAGCAAAATAACTTACGGAAGCCCGGATCTCCCAATGCCTCAACTGAATGAGGCTCATAGTTTGCAATAGTTCATCTAAGCAGACGGCTCACTAACTGACATTTTTCAAGGTCGATTCACCATCAGGACTGATCAGTCACTTCTGCAGGTGCTTAGCCAGTGACACTGGGCTTCATAACATCTACCTGAGCAGAAGCACTCACCAACTGACATTTTTTCTAGTTCCATGGTGGTTGGTTTCTTTTGCCTCTAGACCTAGAGCCTCACATGCCACCACTCTGCCTCTGAAACTGATATAACTTGCCCTCCCACCTTTGTTAATTTTTTTGTTGATTTATAGTGCAGGTTTAGCACATCTTACCTCCATTTTTCATACCTGCTACACCCATAGACTTAGTCACTTATTAATCCTCTACTCTCATTTCAATTACTTGCTAGGCCCTTATTTCTTCCTTTAGATCTTTCCAGCAATGGCATGCAGTGGCCACTAAATGGCATAGCACTGAAACTTTGTTCAATTTGCTGTTAGAGCGAGGGCTAAACTTGGGGGTTAGGCTTCAGGGTTAAGGTAGTGGCAGATCATAAGCTCTACATAGTAAAGTAGTGGCATACTGGCGGGGACGAAATAGGAAATGTTCCTTCCTTTTAATTACTTCACCATGTACATAAGATTTTAAACTCAAGGACAAGACCCTACACTTTTCGCCATGTGTTTAATATTGTATTTTATTCTTTTGTACCTAACGTGTATATATCACTATGAAATATGTTGCTCCATTAAAAAAAAAACGGAAAAAATAATAATACCTATAGGAGACTCTGGGTGTGAATCTCAATAGTCTCCATAGCAATGCTACAGATTGTTAACCATGAATTAACATGATTTAGCCAATCAGAAGCCATAAGAATCAGTATATATGGCAACAGCACAGTCAGAAAGCTGTTAGTCGTCAGGGAGCTCCTCATTGGGGTTAGCGGTCAAACAGCCCTATTAAATTTGGGTTACATTTTAAAATGTAGCGCTTAACAAAGATTAGAAGGGAAAGATAGAGGGCATATGATTTCAAATAAGAGAAATGAAGAAGCAACGAGATGAAACAAAGTAGAAGTCTATGGGAAAAAAAGTAGTATAGGCAAAGGATAATGGGGCTAAATACAGGGTGAATGTATAAGGTATAAGTGAATCTTAATTGAATGGTAAGAGTCAGACATAGCCTATATGCAATGTGCCCAAGTCACCTTCTGCGTTTTATTTCCCAGCTCTGTAAGGCATCTCTACACACCTGTTAAGAGCATAAGATGGCTATATTCCCGTGATCAGACATTATTTACTATGAACAAAAGAACAAGGTGGCTCATGAGAACGCATTGAGAATGTGCTAAAAGAAAGCAGTCATGCTTGTTTATTTGCATTCCATATATTTTACATCCATTTATTTATGCATGTGCGTAAGGATATAAATATAATTATATGTACAAATGAAAATTAAGATTTCTATTGAACAACACTCTTTCTCTTCATGGTATCCCTTCCTCTTTATTATACCTAGTATAATAAGGTTAGCAAGGGCAAGTCACTTGAACCAAAGGCATACAAATAACTATTGAATTGCAGGCAAAGCAGATAGTTTGGGTGCATGTATAAAGACAATTTATAAAACCTACTTACATTTTTTGTTCCGTTTCTCAAGTTGAGCATGATACCATGTTAGCCATAAACAGACTTGGAGGAAATGCTTAATGAGACATAAATGAGAAATATGAGTGTTAACTAGGTTGAATTTTTGGGCAAGTTTTCAAGACTACAAGGTTTGTTTAACAATGAGGAAAGATGAACCCATTTCAGCTTTAAGGTACCCCTTAGCTTGTGTCAATGCATACCATTTTTTTATACTAGCTCTTCATTTCATCCAAATGAACTTAAGGCATGTATGTCTCTTTGTATATATTCCTTGCTTTGCTATATGTTAATTTGTATTTATCTTTGTCTGAACTTAACTTATGTACAGCGCTACGGAATATGTTGGTGCGTTATAAATAAACTATAATAATATATAATAATAATAATAATAATATATTCTTCCAGCAATTTTAAAACCAGGATAGTTTCAGATCCCCAAGGTTACACATGTGTATTAACCTTACAGTTCATTTGCCATTGTTGATATCTATATACCCTTTTTTAGGCGTAGTTCTCTTTGAACTGTATCCAAGTGTTTTGTGACTGGTGACATCATTTGTATCTAGTGTGTTGTCATCATGTTATTGATAGTTTATTTCCTGATGTCATCAGCAATGTCAGGGCTGATGATTCTTATTGTATGAAGCTATGAATGATGACATTATAAACCCCTTTATAAATGGAAACGCTGTTTACAGGTTGTCCTTTATTGTATTTCCTTTCTTAGCTTTCTTGTGATTGTAACATACCTTTAGGTAAAGCCTATTAATATGTCTGTGAAAAGTTTGCAATAATGCTTGTGTCTGAAAGCATTTTACTCATTTTTGTTTGTTGAATTGCATCTTTACCTGTTATAATTTCTTAAAGGTATGTGTGACATATAAATGAATCAAATGTCAGAAACGCTTGAAAATTAACAAAAGACAATAACACAGCGTGAACTATGGAAATTTGGCCCACTCGCAAAGGAACCTTATTTCTTTAAAAAAAATAAAAGGAAGCACAGCACTTCCAGAATTCCCAGGAGATTGTTTCTGAACGGAAGGAGTAAAATTTTAGTTTACATAAAATCTTTGGTTTATTTATATGTAAGTGAACCTGTTTTATGAACAATTTGTTAATTCTATCTATGCAATATGTCTATGCATATTTATATTGATTTCAAGTTGGGAAATCTTGTTTGTGATCAAATCCATCTATCTATCTATCTATCTATCTATCTATCTATCTATCTATCTATCTATATCTATATATCTATGTATCTATATCTATATATCGATCCAATTGGCACTCTCAAGCAAACGGCGCCGGCATCATTTCCCCATTCTACAGAAACTCCCGCTAAATTGGCATAACCGGCATTATCCGGCAGTTCGAGATTGCCAAAAAAAATACAAACTTTTTTTCTAAATGTTTTTTCTGGGCCTAAATGGCCCAGTTTAGGTGCTGATCCCTTTTAAAGGCATTTTGAGGGGATCTGGGGGGTTTAAGGGTCATTTAGACCCTTTTTTGGGGGACTCCCAATTAACTGGCATTAGGAAGTCCCCTCGTTTCTTTTTTGGCCTCCATTTTTTTTCTTGCTCAGTCGATTTTTGAGTGCCGAAACTAGTGTTTTTTGTTTTTCGCGGTTCGGCCGAATTTCGTATTTTTCCTAACTCGTATTTTTTTTTCTAAGTGCCTCGTCTCGTATTTTATTTTTTCTAAGTTGCGCGTTCCTGAACTGCTTGCAGCCTAACAGCCTTATTAAATTGCGAATCAGGTAATTGAATAGTGCTCTTTATAAGCACATAGCATCTTTTTTTAACAGAAGTGTTTAGTTAGTGAACTTTTATGCAAAAGCAAGGTCTTCAGTAACTAAAAAGTTTTGTTGAAAAAAGATGCTATGTGCTTATATAGAGCCCTATTCAATTGGGCAAATGACAATTTAATAATCTGTAAGGCAATCGAGCATTACCTAAGTGTTTGTAGGCTAAGTCCCACATGTTTCATTGCCTCCACTGCTCGCCTTGCTTGCAGGCAATGAGCTCCTTTGGCGCTCATCGGCCAAGTGCTGGGAGCTCATCGCCCAAGTGCTGTGCGTGTTAGTGCCTTAACAGCTCGCCTCGCTATGCGAGGCTCGCAGGCGATGAGCTGTGCTGCGAGTTTTAGTGCCTTAAGTCATACGCACCACACAAAGCATGACGACGTTTCATAGTTCCACAATTATAATATGTAATATATATATATATATATGTGTCTCTAAGTAACATATTTAAGCAGGTTTTCACAAAAGCGCTGTGTCTCTTAAGTAAGAAGTGGTTTAAATGCCAAAAGACCATTCTACATAGTTTTCCTGATGAATACCTTCTCTACAATCACTCCAGGTGCATCCTACATTTTATGTACAAATGCCTTAAGATTCTTAATTCTCGTAAAGGCCACTAAAGAAAGCATGTTGATTGCCTAGCTTGCCAACTGGAGGTTAGCCTATGATTACACTAGGGATGTTTAGACAGGTTTTGGCCAGCATTATATTTCTTCTCAGACATCCTGCCAGGAGTTGATATTTTTTGTTGTGGTTTCTAAGCTGCTGGGATTTTTCATATATTTGGTTTGACTCAGATGTTTCCATGGTAATTCATATTTACATATGTATTTTTAATCTGCTTATTGTATTAAAAGTCAGTGATGTACAAACAAGTTCTTGCTCAGAAATATAATTTTAGTGGTTACGTAAAGTCACAAGTCTATCTTAAGAAACCTGATGTTGACCTTTGTATATTATTACTTCACTATCATATCAGTATAATAAGCCAAGTGTAAAAGCAGTAAGACATACAGCAATTTGCTATCATTGGGAATTGACCACGACAAACTATAGCTACTGGGTATGCTCAACATGTTATGGCATTTCTTGAAAGATTTATATGCAAAAAGATTACCCTATTCTCCATAGATACAACTGAGCCCACTCCAAGATGCTTGTAGGATTTTTTCCTTCTGACATTTCATTTTTTCTGACTATATATATATATATATATATATATACTAATATACAAAAATGTTATTATCATTATTATCCTTTATTTATAGCCCCAACATATTCCGTAGTAGTATTCCATCCACAAATTTACATTGAAACCACCGCAATTTTAAAACCTAAATCTGAATAATTTCCTACTGCTTGCTTAAAAATTTCCCAATTTAACAAAAGTAGAAAAGTTAGAGTATTTACATGTGTTTAGAGTATTTTGTATTTTTATGAATGTTATTACATCTTCTTTTTTAAAATGTAAATGCTTTTTAATATTTTGTGACTGGTGACATCATTTGTAAAGGAAAACCTTTGTTTCATCAGTCTGCAATCCTGTTGGTTATTTTACTACTTTATTATCCATTTATGCTAATTTCACACTTATTTTGTCCTAATAGAAGTTATAATAGGTCTTTTTTGTTTTAGTACAGTATGTCTCTGATTAGACTAGGGATGCTATTTTAGAAATCATGCATATTTGATATAATTGTATTCGAAAGTTGCAACTTTGTTTTTTTCAGCAATATTGAATAGCGTTTTTGAATAGATTTTCAAATGACCAGTGTAATACATTAATAATAATCCAATTTAATAATTTAAAAGAAGAACATCAAATGTGTAACTTCCTTTCATACATCAGAGTCTCAGCATCCAGCTGAGTTGAACAATGCTCTTCATGGGCTTCCATAAAGTGCTTCCCTTTTTTGCAATGTGCAGTTAATAAGTTCTATTTGAAAATTTAGAGCACTATACTCAGATAAACAAGTGAGTTACAATCTATCACTGCCTCCCAGCCAGAGCCGATCTCACCTAATTTATGACTACTAAGAGAATGAAGACAAGCAGCTTAGCTGTATGAATAAAATCTAGAAGTAAGTTTTACATTGAACATATTTTCCTAAGATTGTTAGAAACCTGGGAGGAACCGTGGATTCAGATATGATCTCTATTCTCTTCTGTTGAAAACTGTCTCTCTAAATAGCACACATGACAAAAAAAATCAACGGGGAAGAATAGTCCCCACCCCCCCTCACAGTATAACCCTTTCCCTCAAGCATATACAATTTTCTATAACAATGATCTATGTTCCTGTCTTGCATACCTGCTTAATGGTGTTATTTTATTATACAATTCACAAGACATTTTTTTTACCAAACTACAGTGATCATTTAATACTTCTAAAACAGAATTTGTATATTTTCCTACTTGTGTCTCACAACATTTAAATCCCTCGATCTTGTTTCCACCACTATTTCTCATACCATTATCTACAGTGCAAAAACCTGGGTTTTACATTCAACCCCACACGTTATCTCACTGATCAACCAAATCTGTCAATTCTATGTGTACAACATTCACAAAAGATGACACTATACTTTTTCTGTAACACAACCTAATTTGCTTTATTTGTCTGGATTACTGCAATTTACTCCTCATTTGCCTTCATGCACATGCAGTCACATCATGCCAACTAAGCCCCAATACTTTTTTCCACATCATACTCAATCTTCTTTGCACATTTCCTACCTCTATAATCCTAGACCAACTACCACTGCCTAATCAGTCTCCTAACCATTGTTTACAAATGTCTTTATGGCCTTATTCCTCTTTCCTGACAGCTTTTATGCCCATTATGAGGCCTCTGACTACAAAAATGAGGGTCACCTAAAATTAACCATATCTAAAGAAATCCAAAGTATAACCATTGGGGTCCATATGGACCCTCATGGCACCTAACAATAACCCCTAAATCATGGGGGTCTCTATGGAGCCCCTTGGTACCTAAATCTAATCCCCTAACTAATTAATACCATATGGTTCCTTATAGACCCCAGTGCCATGACTAACTTTTGGGACAGGGTGAGATTCCCTGAACCCCATAAGAAGGAGCCCTTTTTGTCCCAAGGCCATAATGGCACAGCTCCTCTGAATTAATGGACTTCGGAATTGTGAGGGTCAAAACTTGAGGGTTTTGTTTATTGCAATGTACAGTAATTCATACCCGCTATGTATTGTAAAATGTTGTTATATGGGGGACACTAGAATGGGGGACTACAGGCCAGAATATGTCATGTTGGGGCTCCAGTTCATGGGTATCTTTTAGCAGTGTGACTATTCCAACGTATTGCAGCAATGTTTTAAAAGTATCTGACAGGGGTACAGTATTACTAGGAACTAAGTGTCTGCAGGTGGGATTTACAATATCACCCCCTGCCGTCTGGCTTTCCTGGCAGAGGGAAGCTAGATTGTGACACTAGTGTGTTAATTACCCCTCCCGGCCAAGGGAACTAAGATCTAGAGGCAGTCACAAAGGGATGCTAAAGAGAATGGTAGAGGTGATAGTTCAAGCTTAGTAAACATATTTTAATAACACTGGAATTACATGCATAGTAATTGAGGTTGAAAAATGACTTTTAGTCCATCAAGTTCAACCTTTTTAGTTCTCCTCTGACGTAATTTGTGGATTAATTGTCAATTAATCGTTTATTGATCCAGAGGAAGGCATTTCTCCCTGGAGCAATACTCCTTCTCTAGCTATCCAGAATAACCCTGAATACCATTTTTATTCAAACATTTATCCAATCCCTTTTTAAAGTTATCTATCAAATCTGCTGTCACCACCACTTTTGGTAGATAATTCCACAGTTTAACCACTCTTTCTGGGAAGACCCGGAAAAGGTGGAATCTTTTTACTTCTAACCTCAAAGGATGTTCTCTTGTCAGTTTAAAAACTCTTGGCACAAAAAGTTCACTTGACAAAGCCTTGCATTGACCATGGATTTGTTTATATAAGATAATCATATTCCCTCTTAGATGCCTATTTCTAGAGAAAATACATTTAATTTGGTTAGACTGTCTTCATAACTTAACCCTTTCATTCCCTTAATTAGATTTGTTGCAGTTCTCTGTACTTTTTTCCAGCTCTAAAATGTCCTTTTTAAGATGTTAATTTGTGTTCTATATTCCAAATTAGGGTGCACTAGGGATTTGTGTAGTGGCAGAATTATTTTTGCTTCCCTTGCTTATTAATACAAGTCCCATCATGTTTCAGTAATGCTTATCAAATACCATTTTTTTTCTAGCATTAGCAAGCATACACCTTATGTTGTTATGTATCTGGAGTTTGGAAGTGACTGTCTCTATACATGAGTTACTTAGCAATATCTCCTTATTGACCATACTAACCTTCACCCCTTCTCCACTCCCATGACTAGTTAATACATTCCTACACTTTCTACCCCATTACTTCTATCTAGTCCTTCCCCACACCGACTAGTTTAAAAACTCCTCCAGCCTTTCTACCATTCATCATTAAGGGGATAGGATGGTAGAAAGGTTGTTGCATCCATTCCTGCTATAGAGATTGTACCCAAGTGAGAAGTCAGCCCAGTGCTCCTAAAACCAAAATCCCTTTTTAGTGTACACATTAATCTCCCTAAGCTCCTTCTGTCTCCCTGGGCTAGCACTTGGCACTGGTAGTATCTCAGAAAATACTACCTTGGAGGTCCTTGTCTTAAGCTTATTGCCTATTTCTGTAAAATACTTTTTAGGACACTCCATCTTCCACTAACGTTGTAATTGGTATTAATATGTACCAAGAGCTCTGGTTCATTTCCAGCCCCTCCCAATAATTTATCTACCCAAACGACAACATGCCGAATCCGAGCACCCAGAAGAGAGCAAACTGTTCGATTGCTGGGATCTTGGTGAAAAATCACCCTGTCTACCTTCCTAATAATAGAGTCCCCTACCACCAAAACCTGTCTGTTTCTCTGCCTATTCTGTGCTCCCTCTCCTCCAGTAGAACTGTTCTCCCAGCTGTTAGAGGGAACAGCTGTATATGACATTACCATTCCTGAATGGACATCCACAACAGTTTCACTCAATCTGGCAAATCTATTGGTGTTTTCCAACTTTGATCTGGCCTGCCTCCTCCTCCTGTGCCCCAGGCTTCCCTTTCTGACAGTAACCCAGTTACCTACCTGGACATCCTCACTAGCTGCATTTCCACCCTCCATGCTAGGCCCAGCTAAACTGTGCTCAGTGAGCACCAATTTCCTTTCCGGTGGAGCAATATCACAAAGTGCTGCAATTCAAAACAAAGCCATTCATTTCAAATATCATTGAGAAAGCCTGAAGAGTAGGCAAAACACGCCTGATTATATAGGTTCTCTTTTATTTGTTGCAAATTCTAGCTTAGATCTGTTATTTTGATTATTGTTACACACTTATTATTATTATTTATGTGCAAAATAAAGTATTGGTTTATTTAAAAGAACAGACCTCAGAGTGCTGTATAATATTACACTGCTATACATGATTTGGGTATTATAGCTTTAATAGTATAATTATATCCCAAGGGGTCTTTTGAGGTCGATAAGGCAGATATCTGTCCTGTTAATAGATCTCCATCATGAGGAGGCTCCAGTAACCTGCACAGAAGAAACAGACTCTATGATCACCAAAGTGTTCCACAATCAGCTCCTGACGCGAAGATCTAAGTTCCAGAGTATGACATCGAGGACCCTCCAGTAAACTGCACAAGAGAGTAACTTCCTGTGAACCGTGTCCAACGCCTTGTACTATGAGGTCTTTAAATGTGAGTGCATCGTCTTTTTAAGTTGTTCAATGAATTTATTTTATTTGGTTTTACCTGCACTAGATTTTGCTCTTCTTCCCTCCATCCTTTTTTTCTCTCTTTTGGTCTACAATGCGAGCATCACATGGAAGGTACTTTGTGAAGAAGCAGCATACCTTAGCATTGGATCCATACTTGGATATGTGTTTGTTCTTCTTGATCTACCTCTACAAAGTAGTTTTTTAGCAGATAGGGTCCTCCATCTGGGGATCATTATACACCAGGTTGGACTCCTTTCTACTCCACGGACTTGTATATTTATCTTCTCTACAGACTTTTTTAATGAACTATACTGATTTATCAGATATATCCATAACGTTCGAACTGTACTGCCAATTAAGAATTGATTTATACTCTATAGCACTACGGTTATACACCTACACTATATGTGTTTTCTCTTTATACTTATAATAAGAAGAATAGTATCTCCTCCTAACCATCAATGTTATATTAATAAAAAATAGCCTTCAAAACCAAAAGTAGAAAAAGTGTCTAAAGTTGCTAAACATCAATTGACATCAAACCTCAATCTCTTTATACTTTTTTCACAACACATTTTAAGTTTTTTATTTTTTTTGCACATGAACATTGCAGTTCAGACACATTACATTAAATGTCAATTTCACATATATTACATGATATGCAATGGCAAGGGATACACATAGAATTTTAGGATGGCATTATTCTTGGGGTAATTGTAAATGTATTTGCAGGGTAGCTGGATGTATGCTAACCCATGGGGATCTGCATTAATCAGGTGTGACTTAGCATTAGTTGGGTGTCAGTGTTTAACAGTGTGAGCAAGTTTTCGTAATATACTTGTAATTTAGTTTATTGTTTAATAGTATTTTATAGAGAATTGGTTGAGCATTAAACAGGCTTATTTTGTGGTGTAGGATGTGTAGGCCCAATTTATATTTTATTAGGGTCATATAAAATGATTATTTCGGCTGTTTTATTCTTGTACTGGGCACTCTTAACCTCTTAAGTGTTTTAGAAGTGTTCTCCTAAAGGATTTAGCTACTGTTACATGATATTGGTTTAACACATAAGGATTCGGCTCACTACAAGCTCCCTCAGAGCTCTCCAAAAAAATGTAGCATTAGAAAAGATTTCATATGGGAGCCGCGGAATCACACTTTAGCTAAAACCACACATAGAGCAGAGAAAAGTTAACAAATTAGTGATTACTTACAAGACTTTACACGTAAGTGTTAGTTACGGGCAGCATGTAATAGCTACTTTAGTACTTGCTTTAGGGATTTTTGTTTCTATGAGAATCATGTAATTGAGTCCTAAATCAATAACAAGAAGAAAATCTGGAGCATAGTCACATATGCTGATTGGTCAGACAAATCCATTAGTGACATGTACGTAGATGACATTTTAGGATAAACTGGATCACCAAGAAAAATTATGTGTAAAAAGTTGAAAAATTACATGAGATTAAACAATTAAGAGAAGAATGGACAGACAGAGTTCCCCACAAGATCCAGGAGGTATCACCAACCATGGGCTTGTGGAAATGTTGGTTCCTCTGTTTGATGAAATCTTCTCCAAAATAATATGACAGGCAAAATGAAAAATCCATATAGCACATCTCTCATGCAAACAATTTGTGAAAATTATAATTTCACAATATAATTTGACAAAGCAGCAAAAAATGCTCTTCTGAAGAAATGGAAAATCCAGATGCCAACAAACAACAAGACAGACAGCTAGAGCAGATGTTTGAATAAAAAAGCCACATGAAATTGTCACTGCAATGAAACAGACGGATATTCCAACAACAAAAGAAAACACTTGCCTTGTCTCCATGTGCAGTATGACAGTTTCAGCAGATGAATTCAGCTATACATATTACACCATTGAATCATGAAAATACTTGCAGAATTAATGTCATCAACAACATAATTTATCAGTTATTGAGTCATAAGAGTTGTAAACTGTACTGTACTGATATCTAAACTTCCTATGTGTTTTATAATATAGAGCTGATATCAATAAAATGGGCTTATCCCCATTCTAATAATGAGGTGGATGGGACCTAGACATGTAAACCTCTTCTAAAATTGGATGGCTGGTTAAAAAATTAATGTTGCATCTAGTTCCCTCTACAACATAGTCAAATGCCCTCACTTCTCATTTTCAGCCCTTGAAACTGGGCAACCAAGAAAATGTATCTATTGAAAAAGGTGGAAATGGAATGGAATGGAAAGTGGAAATGGAATTTATGAATGAAGGAGCTTTCTCTTCTAAATTAAATTATCACATGGTGAAAAATACATGCTGTCTTTTATTGAAGTTCCCTGATTCCACGTGATATATTTTTTATTTATTTAATAGGACTTTCACGACTTGAATTCTAGGGTACAGAGTAATAACCTAATATGGAGAAAGTAATGTCCCCTAGGCAACCTCCTTATAAAATTGGTTTTGTGGCACAAATGGATGACTACCGTCAGAAAAATAAATTAATAGACAACAATCTGCCTACCCTACGTCTTACTGGCCCAGTAATAGAATGTGTCTGATATTAGCTATTTAGATTTTGAATTAAAATTTCCATACTATGAGTGGTTTAAGAGACACTTACATTTCTCTTTTACCCAAACTGAGGTGGTGTAAACATAAATGGAAGTTTAAGTAGCACCAAATATATGACTCATAAACTGAAAATATTTACAATTTATAATACAAAATAACTTCAATGTCAAGAGCCAGCACCTTGTTGCAGTACTTTGTAATATTTAGAACAAAAGAAGTAAGAAAGATCCTAATCTGGTGGTAGACCCATAAACCAGACAACGGGTGGATCTTGCGGCCATTAGAAAATGCTTGTAACAGTTTTTATGCTTTTCTTATTGTACCAATATGTTACATAGTTACATAGGTCCTCATTCAATTAGAATTTTGGCGATTGAATAGGGCTCTATATAAGCACATAACATATTTTTTTGACAGAAGTTTTTAGTTAGTGAAAACCTTGCTTTTGGATAGAAGTTCAGTAACTAAAAAGTTCTGTGAATTTTTTTTGTATGTGCTTATATAGAGCCCTATTCAATTGGGCAACTCGGAATTGAATGAGGCTCATAGCATTTAAGGTTGAAAAAAGACTTTCAGTCCATCAAGTTCAGCCTTTTAAGATCTCCTCTGATCTGCAATATGCGGATTAACTATTAATTCATTAGTTGTTAATTAATTATTAATCAATTATTTATTTATTTATTTTTTTAATTATTAATTAGTCCAGAGGAAGGCAAATAGAAAAAAAAAACACAAGCGAGACTTAGCCAATTGTCTCAAAGGGAAATGTAAAAAATTTGGATCAATACTGTCTCTCTAATTGTCCATGATAACCCTGAATTCCCTTTTTAATTAGAAATAAATCTAGTCCACTTTTAAAGTTATCTATCGAATCCGCTGTCACCACCTCCTCTGGTAGAGAATTCCACAGATTAACCACCCTTACTGTGAAGAACCCTTTTCTTTCTTTGAGGTGGAATCTTTTTACTTCTAACCTCAAGGGATGTCCTCTTGTCAGTTGAAAACCTCTTGGCATAAAAAGCTCCCCTGACAAATCTTTATACTGACCCTGGATGTATTTATATAAGGTAATCATATCTCCTCTTAGACGCCTTTTTTCTAGAGAAAATAAGTTTAATGTGGTGAGTCTTTCTTCATAACTTAGCCCCTCCATTCCCCTTATTAGTTTTGTTGCCCTTCTCTGTACCTTTTCCAGCTCTAAAATGTCCTTTTTATGAAGTGGTGCCCAAAATTGTACTCCATATTCCAAATGAGGGCGTACTAGAGATTTGTATAGTGGCAGAATTACATTTGCTTCCCTGGCTTCTATACCCTTCTTAATACATGCTAATATTTTAATTGCCTTTGCAGCTGCTGCTTGGCTTTGAGCACTGTTACCTAGGTGGTTGTCCACAAGCACCTCCAAATCCCTTTCAATATCTGATACACCTAGATTTGCTCCATTAAGATTATAAATTGCATGGATATTTTTCCTTCCCAGATGCATAACCTTACATTTATTCGTATTAAATCTCATCTGCCATTTAGATGCCCATTCCTCAATTTTATGTAAATCCCCTTGAAGGGAAAGCACATCATTATCTGATTTAATTACCATGCACAACTTTGTGTCATCAGCGAAAATGGAGACCCCACACTCCAATCCTACTCCCACCTAAATTACTGATAAAGGTAACAGCCGCATGTTAAAATATGTATCGAATGTAATGTGATAGTGGATATATAGAAAAATGTGTATTCTAAGAACTTAATACGAACCTTCAGTCAAACAACTGAACCATTTATCTTCCATAGTCCAATGTATTTTTATAATTATTTTTTTATGCTTTAAAACATTTAAGTAAAATATCTTAATAAACTTTATGTTTTTATTCTTAAAGCCAACATGTTCCATGGAATAGTACAGCTATCTAATTATTAATTATACATTAACATGTCATACTGCCTACCCTACAAGTGTGCCTTGTGCAAGCAGTTGTCAACAGTCCAAGCTGACAATATTCAGATGTCCCTTAGAGACTTTGTCTCAGTTTGATAATCTGGTATCCTTGATTATTTCAGTCTCAGTAATTTCCAAGTGGAGAATAACACTTTCATAGTTTGTTTTATTTTTAATGTTATTCTAAGATTTAGAGACAGATCATAATGCACATGAATTTAAACTTGATGATTTTTCAAGAGCAATATGATTTGACCCTGAGATACATCATATTTTCTTTCTATTCAAATATTTCTGTATGCAGTAACATTTTTGTTTTAAATAATAAACAACAGTAATTGTCTTTCCATGAACTCTTTATCTTACATCTTACTTGCTGCTATTTGTTTTTGGGACACCTTCCCACATGACAACACAGATAAAAACATGAGATTGTATGACATTAAACAGTCCAGCACTGCAGATAAAAAGTGTAACAACTGCTAATTGCCTACCAGAATATCATGCTTGGCCCACAAATTGTGGCCTTTCTGTGTCACATAGGAGCCTTTAAACTAGGAGCTCTAGTTCTATAAGGGACAGTGCATAATTCATATATATATATTTCATGTATTTGTACATTTGATTTTATTTGGGGTATTTCTTAGGTGAATACCAGTGTAAACATTTTCTCTGTTAGTTGAAAAAGAATTTGCTAGGCCAACTGGCCAAGAGGTTCCATGTAGAAATAGTGAAACAGTACACAACTTCACAATAACAAGGGGTTGCCCAGACACTACAAAAATTAAACACATTGTTTTAGTGATAAATGATCATTAGGTTCCACTTTGGAAAAACAGACACAGCCTATTATAGGTTCTGGCTTTTCATTGGTTTCCAATTTCATCAGTTTAGTTCAACAGTGTATGTTTTATTCTCTGTTTTGAATCCTAACTAACTCATCTGCATATTCAATTGTTTGAGTATAAAAAGTGAGCAAAGAACTGTCATGCCCAGGCTGACTGGACTGTTTTGGACTATGGCTTGAGCATGGACCGGGAATAAGTTATCCTGTTTATGGTTAAAGTTTTGCATTTTTAATATGATTACACTGTTATACTGTATTTATCTTGGTTTATGCTCTGCATAACATATTAGCTATTTTGCAGGCTATTGCATCAGCCAACACCCAAGACCGTAGTCTAATAGATAATCATTTTACAGGGTTTCCCAGTAAGCAGGGGGCAGCCTATTATTTTAGGAACGAGGCTTACTGATTGGCCAGCCTGTGTGCCAGAAAATTGTATAAAATGTGCCAATTAATAAAGGTATACAGTGATATCTGTGCTTACATAGACAAGGTGTAAGTGTCCTTCTGTGCATTAATCCTAATTCTAAGGGATTATATGGTGTTCCTGATATCCTGGGGCCATCTTCTGTACCAGAGGTAGTAAGAACTACACGGTCCTGCTGGGGTAGGCTTAAACTAGGTTCTTGTCAAGCCCCATTGCAGAAGCAGGTTGTGACAAGAACCAAATAAAACACACTTAGTTAAAGGCATATTAAAGTGAGGTGGGTTATGAATGCATCCGTCAGACGGGAATTAGTAGTTTATGATTACATTTATTTGCATGCACTATGTTTTTTTTAGCTTTGCATAAAGCATTAAAAAAAACTGTTGCAGGTGATCTTTACACCCCCAGGATTGAGCTAGGCTTCTCAGGGTACGGTTTTCTAAAAGTGTACCCTGTTCATGTGAGCATGCTCAATTTGCAGCCAATCAGCAACTCTGTATGCAGCCAGCATAGATGAGGCTGTTAAACTGCTAAACTGGGTCCTTAAAGGACCATAAATCGACATTCAAGTAAAAATGCTTGAGAGGTTACACGGTTGTTCTTTAGACATACACCCTCTCCTTGATAAATTCTGACAAATTGTAATTGTACTGAAACAAAACATTTCAGCTTCTTCCTATTCTAATTTGCCTTTTAGGCAAATGAGCATTTATGCTTGATTGATGGTCCTGCAATGACCTGCGATGTTTGATAATGGTCTGTGTGTGTGTCTCTGTGTGAGTTAGTGGATGCAATTCACTGGGGTTCGGAGAGATCTCAGGGGCTGGGGAAGTAATGTGGTAATTCACTGGGGCTGGGAGAGATCACAGGGGCAATTCACTGGGACTTGGGGAGGTAATGGGGTAATTCACTGGGGCTGGGAGAGATTACAGGGGCCATTAACTGGGGTGGGGGAAGTGATGGGGTAAATTACTGGGGCTGGGGGGGAGGGGATACAGGAGCAAATGACTGGTGCTAGGGTAAGTTTCACCTGGGATGTACTGTAGGTAAAACAATCAGTGAATGAAGGGACATTACAGAAATCTAGAGGAAAGCTGCAGCTCAATTTACAGACCAAAAATATACAATATATTATGTATGCTAATTTCAGCTGGGATTTTCAGGGGCTGTCAACATTGACAGAAAACAGTTTGCAAATGCAAGAAATTCAGCAAACTTTAGGGTAAGTGTTTAAATGTTGGTATTTTTTCATGCAAACACTTTTTTTCATACACTACCAATTCTCCTCTATCAGATGCATTCATAATCCAGCTCACTTGCATATACCTTTAAATTGTAATTTTGCAGACTGTTTCCTTGACTAAGAAAAAACACTCAAACCTAGGTATCAAATACTGGTGGATAATTTAGAGAAGGAGTAGTCCGTTATGTTTTGCAAAATCTGACAAGACCATTTTTACATAATGACACTGAAAAAGGTACAGGAAGGAAGACTAAATTGGGAATTATTCCCAGAAAAAAAGATACAATTTAACTCATAGCTTTCTTAAGTATATGAAAGCCTTGGGGGGATATATAAATAAATAAAAAATGTGGTAGTCTGGTACAAATGGGCCAGAGGTCCTGATTTGGGACTAGGTCCACCTACTATTTACCCATGATATACAGTAGAGCTTTGGGAAATAAAGAAACTTTTTTTTTAGTTGAATATTTACTTGTTTTTTTACCTCTTGTGAAGTAATATTTCAGGTTCCCACAGACGACATCTAGCACGATGTATGTTGAATGGGTTCTGGGTCCACTATTTAATAAAAATGTATTATCTAGAAACGTGAATAACTATAGCTCGATCTTGGGTGTGGAGTAATATGGGATAAAACCAGTATGAGAGCAGATTTTATCAACACTACTCCTGCATAAGGATAAAGGCAAAATAGGCACACCACTGTGACCTGTTTTTGCAGCCTATACAACATTTTTCTGAGTAGGATTGTAAGGCAAATTGTTTAGCACAACTGTATTCTGTATTTCTACAAAAACTTTAGTTTCAGTTCTCATTGTAAATCAGATTTAATGTATAAGTAATGTATAAGTAGTGGCCAGCACATACCCCAACTGGAGATGGTTTCAGATTTTTCCAACATATCTGAACCAAACATCAGCTTATCACAAGAGGCCAATGTATGATGAAGTGTGATGGGGATATGGGGATACATAACTTTCAAATGCAGTGAACACGTGGGAAATAGCTGTGGCTGAAGGAAGCACAGATTGTTGCTGACTTAAATTATTGAACAAATTGTAAAAATAATGCTTGGATAACTCTTAATCAACAAATAAATACAGCATTTAATTTATTATTGATTATATGCAATTAGTTTTAACAAGTGTTACGGGTATTTAATTAGCCCTGTAATGTTGCTCGCAGCAGACTTTGCTTGTTACCCGCAGGACGGCCGAGAATAGGGTATGTGCTGAGCAAAGTTTAACTTCGCGCATGTAAATCCTTTGATCTGACAAGGCCGTAGCTGCTACTTATTCAATTCTGCTATTAAATTGCGTAGTCACTAGTGAGCAAGCACGTAACATGCAAATGGAACCCAAAAGCCAACGTGTGCGAGAGAGCACCTGCAAGGGGGGTAAAGTCCAATAAGTAGCACTTTTAATGCAAATAACAACACTCCACTGTACATTTATTATAAGGGAAAGTGATGTTAGGTCTTAGAATTAATAGCACAATATTCTTAAGCCCTCAAATCGGCCCCGAAAAATACTTTATTTCGTGTTCATGTTTTGTGTTATATCGATCCCTGCAATCAATGTGTTAAGACATATACTGTAACTCGCATGTAACAGAATATCATATTAATGGCTTTATTAATATTGCATTATATCTTGAATGTGGTCCGATCCCAAACTGTAATTGAAGCATGTAGGACTTCAAAATCTACCATCCCCTTTTTCAGTGACGTAATGCTAACTACCTCTTTTTCCATAGGCTCCATCTGAACGTGCTTGCTTAATTGTTTGCGTTTGAGCACACAACTCCGACGGCCGAGAACTGGTCAAATTTGAAGCACACAGCCCTTATGTGCTACACGTTGGACTTAGAAGGCTGGAATTTAATATGGCCCCAGGTTTGTTAGAAATGTAATTCTTATTTTAGATGCATGCTTTTGTCCATTCGATATTTTAAATAGCACTGCTTTGTGGCAGCTCATTTCTAAATGATAGAATAAAATTTTATATTTCTCCTTTGGTAAAAATCAGATAAAAAATAATATATGTTGCATTAAAAAAAAAAAAAATATATATATATATATATATATATATATATATATATATATATATATATATATATATATACAGTTTGTCAAAAGTTGTCATACCCTGGCAGAAATTGTGACATTTTGGCATTTATTTTGAAAATATGACTGATGATACAAAAAAAAAATATTTTATTGAAGGATAGTGATCATATGAAGCCATTTATTATCACATAGTTGCTTGGCTCCTTTTTAAATTATACTAATACCAGAAATCACCCAAATGGCCCCGATCAAAAGTTTACATACTGATAGTTTTTAATACTGTGTATTGCCCTCTTTAGCATCAATGACAGCGTGCAGTCTTTTGTAATACAGTGCCTTGCAAAAGTATTTACCCCCCTTGACTTTTTACCTATTTTGTTACATTACAGCCTTAAGTTCAATGTTTTGTAAATCTGAATTTTATTTGATGGATCAGAACACAATAGTCTAAGTTGGTGAAGTGAAATGAGAAAAATATATATAAAAAAATATTTTTTTTAAAGAAAAAACGGAAAATTGGAATGTGCATATGTATTCACCCCCTTTGTTATGAAGCCCATAAAAAGCTCTGGTGCAAACAATTTCCTTCAGAAGTCACATAATTAGTGAAATTATGTCCACCTGTGTGCAATCTAAGTGTCCCATGATCTGTCATTACGTATACACACTTTTTTTGAAAGGCCCCAGAGGCTGCAACACCTAAGCAAGGGGCACCACTAACCAAACACTGCCATGAAGACCAAGGAAACCTCCAAACAAGGGACAATGTTGTTGAGAAGTAAAAGTCAGGGTTAGGTTATAAAAAAAAATCCAAATCTTTGATGATACCCAGGAGCACATTCAAATCTATCATAACCAAATGGAAAGAACATGGCACAACAGCAAACTTGCCAAGAAACGGCCACCCAGCAAAACTCACAAACCAGGCAAGGAGGGCGTTAATCAGAGAGACAGCACAGAGACCTAAGGTAACCCTGGAGGAGCTGCAGATTTCCACAGCAGAGACTGGAGTATCTGTACATAGGATGACAATAAGCCATACGCTCCATAGAGTTGGGCTTTATGGCAGAGTGGCCAGAACAAAGCCATTACTTTCAGCAAAAAACATAATGGCACGTTTTGAGTTTGCGAAAAGGCATGTGGCAGACTCTTAAAATGTATGGAGGAAGGTGCTGATGAGACTAAAATTGAACTTTTCGGCCATCAAAGAAAACGCTATGTCTGGGGCAAACCCAACACATCACCCAAAGAACACCATCCTCACAGTGAAACATGGTGGTGGCAGCATCATGCTGTGGGGATGTTTTTCAGCAGCCGGGACAGAGTTGAGGGAAAGATGGATGGTGCTAAATACAGGGATATTCTTGAGCAAAACCTGTACCAATCTGTGCATGATTTGAGGCTAGGACGGAGGTTCACCTTCCAGCAGGACAATGACCCCAAACACACTGCTAAAGCAACACTTGAGTGGTTTAAGGGGAGACATGTAAATGTGTTGGAATGGCCAAGTCAAAGCCCAGACCTCAATCCAATAGAAAATCTGTGGTCAGACTTAAAAATTGCTCTTCACAAGAGCAAACCATCCAATTTGAAGGAGCTGGAGCAGTTTTGCAAGGAGGAATGGGTAATATAGAGACTTATCCAAAGCAACTTGGAGCTGTGATTGCCGCAAATGGTGGCGCTACAAAGTATTGACTTTTGTGAGGCTGAATGGTACTGCACATTTACTTTTTCTGTTATTTTGTCCTATTTGTTGTCTGCTTAACAATCCATGTTAATTCCTGGTTGTCAGGCAACAAAACACGAAAAATGCCAAGGGGGGTATAAACCTTTGCAAGGCACTGTAGTTATTTATGAGGCCCCTAATTCTTGCAGGTGGTAAAGCTGTCCATTCGTCTTGGCAAAATGCCTCCAGGTCATGCCAAGTCTTTGACAGCGTGCAGTCTTTTGTAATACAGTGCCTTGCAAAAGTATTTACCCCCCTTGACTTTTTACCTATTTTGTTACATTACAGCCTTAAGTTCAATGTTTTGTAAATCTGAATTTTATTTGATGGATCAGAACACAATAGTCTAAGTTGGTGAAGTGAAATGAGAAAAATATATATAAAAAAATATTTTTTTTAAAGAAAAAACGGAAAATTGGAATGTGCATATGTATTCACCCCCTTTGTTATGAAGCCCATAAAAAGCTCTGGTGCAAACAATTTCCTTCAGAAGTCACATAATTAGGGAAATTATGTCCACCTGTGTGCAATCTAAGTGTCCCATGATCTGTCATTACGTATACACACTTTTTTTGAAAGGCCCCAGAGGCTGCAACACCTAAGCAAGGGGCACCACTAACCAAACATTGCCATGAAGACCAAGGAAACCTCCAAACAAGGGACAATGTTGTTGAGAAGTAAAAGTCAGGGTTAGGTTATAAAAAAAAATCCAAATCTTTGATGATACCCAGGAGCACATTCAAATCTATCATAACCAAATGGAAAGAACATGGCACAACAGCAAACTTGCCAAGAAACGGCCACCCAGCAAAACTCACAAACCAGGCAAGGAGGGCGTTAATCAGAGAGACAGCACAGAGACCTAAGGTAACCCTGGAGGAGCTGCAGATTTCCACAGCAGAGACTGGAGTATCTGTACATAGGATGACAATAAGCCATACGCTCCATAGAGTTGGGCTTTATGGCAGAGTGGCCAGAACAAAGCCATTACTTTCAGCAAAAAACATAATGGCACGTTTTGAGTTTGCGAAAAGGCATGTGGCAGACTCTTAAAATGTATGGAGGAAGGTGCTGATGAGACTAAAATTGAACTTTTCGGCCATCAAAGAAAACGCTATGTCTGGGGCAAACCCAACACATCACCCAAAGAACACCATCCTCACAGTGAAACATGGTGGTGGCAGCATCATGCTGTGGGGATGTTTTTCAGCAGCCAGGACAGAGTTGAGGGAAAGATGGATGGTGATAAATACAGGGATATTCTTGAGCAAAACCTGTACCAATCTGTGCATGATTTGAGGCTAGGACGGAGGTTCACCTTCCAGCAGGACAATGACCCCAAACACACTGCTAAAGCAACACTTGAGTGGTTTAAGGGGAGACATGTAAATGTGTTGGAATGGCCAAGTCAAAGCCCAGACCTCAATCCAATAGAAAATCTGTGGTCAGACTTAAAAATTGCTCTTCACAAGAGCAAACCATCCAATTTGAAGGAGCTGGAGCAGTTTTGCAAGGAGGAATGGGTAATATAGAGACTTATCCAAAGCAACTTGGAGCTGTGATTGCCGCAAATGGTGGCGCTACAAAGTATTGACTTTTGTGAGGCTGAATGGTACTGCACATTTACTTTTTCTGTTATTTTGTCCTATTTGTTGTCTGCTTAACAATCCATGTTAATTCCTGGTTGTCAGGCAACAAAACACGAAAAATGCCAAGGGGGGTATAAACCTTTGCAAGGCACTGTAGTTATTTATGAGGCCCCTAATTCTTGCAGGTGGTAAAGCTGTCCATTCGTCTTGGCAAAATGCCTCCAGGTCATGCCAAGTCTTTGGTTGTCTTGCATGAACCGCATATTTTAGATCTCCCCAAAGTGGCTTGATGATATTAGGGTCAGGAGACTGTGATGGCCACTTCATCTTTTTTCTGCTGTAACCATAGGAGGGTCAACTTGGCCTTGTGCTTAGGGTTACTGTCATGCTGGAAAATCCAAGAGCATCCCATGCGCAGCATTCGTGTAGAAGAATGCTAATTATCTGTCAGTATTTTCTGATAACATGCTGCATTCATCTTGTGATAAATTTTCACTAGATTTCCCATGCCTTTAGAGCTCACCCCCCCCACAAAACATCAGTGAGCTACCACCATGCGTCACAGTGGGGATGGTATTCTTTTCACTATATGCCTTGTGTGACCCCTCTCCAAACATAGCACTTATGGTTGTGACCATAAAGATCTATTTTGGTCTTGTCACTCCCAATTACAGTGTGTCAGAAGCTGTGAAGCGTGTTAAGGTGTTGTCAGGCATATTGTAAACAGGCTTTTTTGTGGCATTGGCCCAGTAAAGCATCCTTTCTGGCAACTCGACAATGCCGCTCACTTGTGTTCAAGTATTGTCGTATTGTGCTCCTTTAAACAACCACGCCATCTTTTTCCAGAGCACTCTGTATTTCTCCTGAGGTTACCTGTGGTTTTATTTACTTTGTATTCCGAACAATTCTTCTGGCAATTGTGGCTGAAAGCTTTCTTGGTCTACCTGACCTTGCCTTGGTATCAAGAGATCCCCAAATTTTCCCCATTCTTAGTAAGCGATTAAACAGTACTGCCTGGCATTTTCAAGGCTTTGGATATCTTTTTTATATCCTTTTCCATCTTTATGAAGTTCTATTACCTTTTTACGCAGCTCTTTTGACAGTTTTTTTCTGCTCCCCATGGCTTAGGATATAGCCTGCTCAATGCATCCACCTTCGGCGCTCATTGCAGCTAAGTCTCGCGGGCCTGGCAATGAGTGCCTGTGGCGCTCATCTCCAGTGCTGCAAGGAGCGTCTTCGGCGTTCATTGCAGTCTCAAAGTTTCACGCGAGGCCTGAAATGGACGACAACTTGCAGTACGACAACTATATAGGTGATATATATATATATATATATATATATATATATTTCTGTTAGCTTAATATGAATTCTTGCAAACAGTTTAGTTCTTAGAATCACATCATCAGGATCATCATCAAAAACTATACAGCCAAGTTCTTTGCTCAGGGCCTGTATTTCAGTACTAGTGAAAGACCGAGATACAATAGCTTCTGAAAATGTGTACCTTTTTTATAACATTAACATGTTGATGTGTGAAAACTGAAATTTGATAATAATATTGATTTTCGAAATAAATGAATACAATTTTATTAAAGATAAATGCCTAATTAAAAGTTGTATTGTTAGGGCATTATAGTGGTCATATAATGAATCCCCATATGACAACAATAAACATTCTGCACCACTAATTTTATACTTTTGTAATACTATTGTATACTATTTGTAATACTAACAAAGTAAACAAAGATATCTGAGAGATGATCTATCCAGTATGGAACATTGATAGCAATTGATGGGCTAATGGGTAGTCTGAGCTCTGAATAAATACAATAACATTCAATCAAATGCCAAATCTCACGATATTTTCACATTGCCTATGAGGAAGGAGATGCTAAACACTCACTGGTAAAACCGATGTCAAGCTCCTGGCATATTTCAACAGTGTTA
The DNA here is from genome assembly GCA_027410445.1 of Discoglossus pictus. NCBI lineage: Eukaryota > Metazoa > Chordata > Amphibia > Anura > Alytidae > Discoglossus > Discoglossus pictus. Next base: position 138,454,188 of record CM050163.1, read on the forward strand.
TTTAGATCAAGTCCATAATGATTAACTTAAAAATATATGCCATTAAAATGTATTTGTAAACTAACCATTTCAGCTATTTTTTATACATGTTCAGATTTTACATATAAAATCATCTAAATTGAATATAGTTTCCATGAAGTGGCGTTACATATAAGGTCAAAATATAAAAGATTTGTCAGTTGAGTAAGTGGAAGAAAAGATTGTTATTGTTTAATAATGTCTTTTAAATATGATGCTATTAGTAAGTTAGTAAGATCTAGACTAACTTACTAACTTACTAAAAATATACAATCCAAAGTAGACCTGTCCAAAATACATTGATTAATTCTACATTCTGGCAGCAAAGAAACAATACAGAGAAAACGTCTCTGCAAGTTGTTTTTTTTATAATGCACATACCAAAAGTAGCCAGCTGAGGTTATTTGCCTAAGGATTCATGGAAGCTTTGGGATTTGAATGCAACCTGAAATTACAGTGAAAGAAAGTACTTTAATGAATTCAATATTTAGTTAGAAATCTTAGACGCTCATAAAACAAATCTCAGAGGTGTTCAAAGCCTGACTTATTATCGTAAATAATCAACCCACTTTAAACAAAACCTCCCTGGTTGATCATGATGAAATGTTCCTCACAGTAAAAGCAACAGAGTTTTTTTCATTTATATTTCACTACACAGTATTATGTGCTAATGGATTTGCTTTGGTGTATGCATGCTGCAGTCTACATACTGTTAATAGCCTTATAAGTCAATTTCTTTGAGTTATTGTTGACATTTTGCATGTTAGGTAACACACTTGTATTATATCCAATGCTGATTCATGACTGACAAAGCCCCATTGTGACTCAAACAAACATACATCTGGGGTTTGATAGTTCTCATGTTTACATATTTGCCTGTCATTTTGGAGCTGTCCTATTCTTTTGGTAAGAGTCACTCAGATATACTGTTTCTTCTTTACAATGACTCAAAATAACTGTAACTGCTTTAAGACTGTACCGATAGTGGGCAAAACTCAATACAGTATGCAACCGAGAGTTGCTTATTCTCATATGAGTGTCATATACCTTGTTTAACCCTAAAAACTGAAAACATGATTGCCAGATTTCAGACTTTCAAAGGATAGAAAACATATGCATTAGGTAAGTTTAGGCATCTATATTATTCCCATTTATGTTTATGAGATATACAATATTCCGTAAATTTTGTTGTTACTATTTGTCTATTTAAATTTTCTGAAACCATCTTAAGAAAATAAATGAAAGGACATCTATAGTGTTCATACATTAGTATTTCACTTGTGTTTTATTAATAACTTTTTAGCAATGGGATCAGTATTAAAATAGCTTTTTTGGCGACTGCTGGCAAATCAAGATTGGCAAAAAAAATGTTCCACTCTACACTCAGGCTATTTAACACGATCTGTCGAGTCTATTGGAAATACGTTTTCTAATAAAAATATTTTTTTAAATGTAATCAAACTAAAAGTTTGAGGTAATCAAAGTTATAATTCTTCATTTACATTTTTTTGGTTTGTGGCAGAAAGTAGTCTACAAATTCAGAGAGTAAAAGGGGCAATTTCTATTCATACTGGGACTTGTGAGCAGACTAGAAAGCTGCTTTTGGTCTCCATTCCATGCCTTCAAGAATCTGATTTACGAGTAAAGAAGACTCGTAAATCACTACCAGCCTATTTCAAAACACAGAAAACCTAACCCTACAAGAAGTGGTGTAAAAAGTCAAAAAATCACAATCCACATATTGCTGTCCCATTAAAATTTTCTCCCAGTCCATTACATTCTAAAGTCTGAGTGATACACGTTACCCTTTGAGTGCTCGTAAGTCCTTAAATTGTCTAAAAATCATATGTGTGCTCTCAACCAACCATAGATGCACAAAAAAAGCCTCTGAGAAACAAACAATCGTCAAATCTGACTCTATAAACAACCTTAAACCTTAATTGTTTTCGATATGATTACTCCTATATGACACAATTAAGGGATTAAATCTCCCCCATAAGCCCCAACATCCACAATCTAAGATTATCCTGGGTGTCCCCCTCAATACACCTAGTTACAGTGATCCTGGTATCCCTGGGACTCTCCCCACTACTTGCTATAAACCTGAGAAACCCTTTTCCACAGCCTATAACTGAGGGAACCAGAGGATTCCTCCTTTCAATGTGCTATCCCCAGGGATCCACCATCTACAAATATTAATGGGGGTCCCTATAGATCCCCATGTCACCTAAAATGTAACCCCCTGTCATGGAGGTCCTTAAAGAACCTCCATAGCACTTAATATTAAACCCTATGCCATGCAAGGACCTCCATGCCACCTAATATTAACCCCCACCTAACAGACCTCTGTGGCAACTTACAGGACCTCAGTGGCATAGGGGTTAATGATAGCTGCAACTCCATGGCAAGGGCTTAATCTTAGGCGGTGGGTTCCTATTATATGCACATGGGTTAATGTTAGGTGCCATGAGCACCCAAATGGTTAGGGTTAATGATACCATGGGGGTCGACTTAATTTTAGACGCCAAGAAGGTCCTTCTGGGACCTCTGTGGCTAAGAGATAAACTTTAGGTGCCATGGAGGTCCATTGCATAGGGGTTGATATCATGTGCCATGGAGATCCTCTTTGGTGGGGTTAATATTTAGCTGCCATGGAGATAATTTAAGAATCTTCTTGGCAGGCGATAGATAGGGGATCCCTTGGAATAGGCTTATAGTCAGTAGTGGGTGAAAGGCAGAGGAGTCATAAACCCCCTGCATTCGTTTTTATTAATATTTAACCTTCCTTATCTCAACAATAGCATATTATTACTCATGCACACAATCTACAGTACAACACACAGAAACCCTTACTTGCTTCAGTCTGTTGTCTTACGCTCTGCCATCTTGCAACTATCACCCTCCTGTATCACAACCGAACCTTACCATCTAGATTGTGAGCCCTTCTAAGTAGGAACCTCTCTTTTCTTGCACCACTGTGTCTGTGGACCCATGGGGGTTATATTTGTATTGCGTTGTACCTGTACTTGTATATCTACTTATCTTTGAGTTTGTTTATAACTTTGTAATTTGCTAACTCTACTCACTGTACTCTATTCTACTATGTAAATAACGCTCCGGAAAATGTTGGCGCTTTATAAATAAAGAGTAATAATAACAGTAAAAATAATATTGAGGAAATCCGTGATTACTGGTAACAATAGATATGAATCTTTGATTGAAGGTGGATCAAAAAGGATGACTGACATCTAAAATCCCCAATACTAAATGATAGTTTACTATAGGAAAATGTCATTTTGTTTAAATATAAAGTATGTTATTACTTTATAGGTTTAAATTAGACCATATTTGGATCCTCTTCCTACTTTAATAAGAAAAAATATTCATCAGTCATGACACCAAATGCATTTACACCCATGAGATTATTTGATGAACAACAATCAACATTGTTAGGAGTTAACAAACCATAGCAATTACTGAGGAGCACCTGTCTTTTATTTGTATTTTTTACACAAATAATTTCTCTGCTCAGATATATGACTAAAGCCAGTTTTATTATTAATTATATTAATATTCTTCAACAATGGAGGCTCTAATTGCATTACTGAATTATAGCTAACATTATTGTGTGAGTGAGTTGCACAAGCCCTTTTTACGTATTAAATATGGAAAATACATATTTCTGTTAAAAAGTTTAAGAGACACAATTCTGATCACAGATACGTGCCTTACATAGTGGTGTCAACTCAGAGTACAGTCTCAAATACAGTATGTTTTTAACTCTTGAGTCATTACAGGCAAGACATATCTTTTAGCAGAATCAGAGTATTTCTGCCTAAACAGATACACAATAAATGGAAATACCAGACACTTTTCTGCACAAAAGAAAGAGCAGACCCTCAAATTGAATTTTTAGTCTTATGACTTATGTTAGTTTATATATTAATAGGTCAGGTAAAGTGCTTCTAGTCAAGAAATGTATACTTTTATGATTTTAAAATACTAGGACTTTCCCCCACCATCATCCATTCCCATGACTCACATAGGCTGTGAGAAAGCTATATTGATAGGAGATTAATTAATCTAGTAAATATATTAATCTAGATGGTGGAGGTTTGGGTTGTGCAGTGGAGACTACGTTAGCATAGTGGGGACTTCTCTCTCCGTACCCCTGTTCTGTGAGTCTGTGTAACCATGCCCTCTCATGATTTCATTAGTAACTAGCGACTTGCCCGTCAAAAATGACAGCAATAAAATTTGAAGGCTGGCAATGCTGTTTGCCACACAATGCAAGGCTCTCTCCCCTCTAACTTGCGGGACTCACGATGAGCACCTTTGGCACTCATTGCGGGCCTCTCCCACCGTCCACTTTATGGGCCTCGTAATGAGCGCCTTTGGCGCTCATCGTGAGCCCCTCAATGAGTGGATTTAGGTGCTCATTGCGAGCTGCTTTCCCCCTCTACTTTATGGGCCACACTCATTGCAGTCATCGCCCAATCCTTTACTTTCGTGCCTTGCGCTGAGCACCTTTGGTGCACATCGTGAGGTCCACAATGAGCACTTTCAGCGCTCTTTGCGGGCCTCTCCCCACTCTTTGACCCATGTGTCTGTTTCCCCCCTCTCCCTTCCATGTGTCTGTTTTCCCTCTGTCCCTCCCCTGCCATGTTTTTTCCCCCTTATTTCACTCCCCTGTTTCTCTTTCCCCCCCCTCTCTCACCCAGGTGTCCCTTTTAACCCTGTCCCCTCTCTCCCTCCCCTGTGTGTTTCTCCTCTCTATCCCTGTTCTCGTCTTGCGTGCCTCGCGATGAGTGCCGTTGGCTCTTTTTTCAAAGTCTTGAGCGGCTAAGTGTTACTGTTTTCGGCCTCGTTTTGAGCCTTTTTTCAAACAATTACAGGTTTACGGCGGCCATTTTTTCCCTCTCTTAGCCGATTTTTGATCTCCTAGAAACGCCAATTAGACCTCAAATTAGCTTGCAACCTCACTCACAGGCTCCCTGCCTCTCCCCCTGTACTGTGTGTGATGTTTTAAGTACATTTTTGAAGAAATTGGCGTCTTGTGACGGCCTACCGACAGCTTCGGAGTTACAGGCTTAAATAAATAAAGGTGACCGTTAAAGTCGGCGCTCCTTGCCAGCCATGTTCAAAGTCTTGTGGGCCTCGCGCTGAGCGCCAAAGGCCTACGGCCTTCAGAGCTCATCTTGTGGGCCTCAGCACTCATTGTGCATGCGCAAGCCGTAATTTTTAACATAGCGTTACCGACAACTTTTATATGTCATATATCCTTTTTTTATTGCAGTAATTTTTAACCATTGGATAATTAACACACCAGTTAGATGAAGAAAATCCTATCATTATGACTGAAGCGGGCTGATGTCAAGATAAGCCTCTTCAGTAGGCTTGAAAATGGCTAATAATACTCAATTCTTCCCGCAGATCTACATTGTTCCTCTGATTTCCTTCTTAGAACAAGTTAAAGAATTTCTCCGTAGAATAAAATAATAAAAGCCTTCCCTCTAAATAAAACACATAATTTCTATGTGCCACACAAAGAGCATACTCTTTATTCTTGAGTCTCTATTTTTAAAAATGTTTCTGTAAACAATAAAATAATTGCATATTTACATAAGCAAAAATAATGTGGGCATCTTTGTGGGCATTTAAATACCCCTAACTTTTTATGGTCCAATCAGGTCCTGACCTCGGTAGGCGCTAACTGAATTGATCGGCTTCAATCAGGTGTCAGCGTGAGAAGCGCTAATTGGCTGAAATTTGAGGTATAGGAACTGAGAAGGAACTATAGGGTTTCCAACCAGGGGCTGGGCACCAGGATGTTGGTTTACCCCGCCAGGTGCTACCTTATCTCCCCACCAAATGGTACGCTACCCAGTAGCGTAGTAAGGGGGGTGCATGGGGGCAAAGCGCCCCGGTTGTCACCTCTTTGGAGGTGGCAGAAATGTCCCCTCCTGCCTTCCACCACACATTCCCCTTCCCCCAGCCCCTGCTCCTGCTCCCTGCTCTCTGCTTGTGTCTGCTGGTGGGGGAGGACCCAGCAGAGGGAAGAGCCAGCAGACCGGCAGCATGGACCAGGAGCAGAAGGTAAGAGAGAGGGGTGAGGCATGGAAGGAGAGGGTGAGAGGGAGGCATGGGGGGAAAGAAGGAGACATAGAGGGAGGTAGCGGCATGGAGGGAGAGAGAGGCATGGCGGGAGAGAAGGAGACATGGAGGGAGGGAGAGGCATGGGGATAATAGGCAAAGGGGAAAAAGGGAGAAACATGGAGGGAGAAAGAGAAGGGGGAGACATGGATGGAGAGGGGGAGACATGGGCGAGAGGGAAGCATGGGGGAGGAAGAGGCATGCGGGAGGGAGAGGCATTGAGGGAGAGAAGGAGACATGGAGGAAGGGAGAGGCATGGGGGAGAGAAGGAGACATGGAGGAAGGGAGAGGCATGGGGGGAGAGAAGGAGACATGGAGGGAGAGGCAAAGAGGAAAGGGAGACACATGGAGGGAGAAAGTGAAGGGGAGACATGGAAGGAAAGGGGGAAACATATGGGGAGAGGGAACCTTTGGGTGAGAGGGGGAGACATGGAGTAGAGAAGGAGACATGGAGGCAGGGAGAGGCATGGGGAGGGAGAGGCATGAGGGAGAGAAGGAGACATGGAGAGAGGGAGAGGCATGGGGGAGAGAAGGAGACTTGAAGGGAGGGAGAGGCATGGGGAAGAGAAGCAAAGAGGAAAAAGGGAGACACATGGAGGGAGAAAGGGAAGTGGGAGACATGGAGGGAGAGGGGGAAACATGGGGGAGACATAAAAGGAGAGGGAAGCATGGGTTAGACATGGGGGAGAGAAGGAAACATGGAGGGAGGGAGAGGCATGGAGGAGACATTGGGGGAGAGAATGAGACATGGAAGGAGAGAGAGGCATGGGGAAGAGAGGTAAAGAGAAAAATGGGAGACACACGGAGGGAGAAAGGGGAGGGGGAGACATGGAGGGAGAGGCGGGGAACATGGGGGAAAGACATGGGGGGAGAGGGAAGCATGGGGGGAGAGGGAGACATGGGGGAGAGGTGGAGACATGGGGAAGAGGGAAACATGGATGTAAAGGGAGAGGCATGGCGGAAAGAGGCAAGGGGAAAGAGGGAGACACATGGTGGAAGAGAGAGGTAAGGGGGGACATGGAGGGAGAAGGGAGACATTGGGGGAGAGGGGGAGACATGGGGGAGAAGGAGAAAGTAAAAGGGGAGACACATGGGGGGGGACATGAAGGTAGAGGGGGGAAAATGGAGGAGAGGGAGGCATGGGGGAGAAAGGGAGACATTTGGGAGAGGGAGAGGCATGGCGGGAAAAGTATACACATAGAGGGAGTGAGAGGCAAGGGGAGATATGGAGGGAGATTAGGAGACATGGGTGAGAGGGATTCATGCGGGAGAGAGGGAGATGAATGGGATAGAGAGGAAAGGGGAAAGAGGTAGACACGTGGAGAGAGAGGCATGAGGGGTGAGGGGGATGCATAGGGCAAGGGGGAGAGCAAGATGAAGAGAGAGGGAGAGAAAGAGGCTGAGCAAAAGAAAGAGAGAGGGTTTGAATGAGAGGGGAGGGAAAGAGAAGGGAGAGGAGAGAAAGAAAGGCGGAGAGGGAGGGAGGGGAGAGGGAGATTGGGGGATAGGGAGAGAAAGAGAAAGCAGAGAGAGAGAGTCAGGGGAGAGAGAGAGCGGGGAGGGAGAGAGAGAGGGGGAGAGAAAGTGAGGGGTGAGAAGAAAGAGAGAGTGAAAGAGAGGGATAGAATGAGAGGGGAAAAGAGAGGGGGTTGGGAGAGATAGGGGAGAGAAGAGAAAGAAAGGGGAAGAGAGGGGGGGAGAGAGAAAGAGAGAGAAGGGAGGGAAATAGGGACAGAGACATGGAGAGAAAGGGAGAGGGAGAGAAAGAGAGATAAAGAAGGGGATCGATATATATAGAAGGGGGAGTCTGAGAGAAAAGGCTATATATATCACATATATAGTTCTCAGCAATATGGGTTGTTGCTAATGATTGCGGGCTCACGTAGCGAGCACGCTGCAACTGCTGCCCTCGTGAAGCGAGGGCCACAGTTGATGGCAAGGAGCACCAAAGGCTGGTGGAGCGCTTGTGTGCCAAACAACATTCCCTTACTTACAATTTTTTTGCCATCATTTTTGATGGGCAAGCCGCTAGTATACATATATATATATATATATATATATATATATATATATATATATATACTAACAACTTGCCCTTCAAAAATTACGGGGCTCTAACATTTGAAGACATGGCAATGCTGTTTGCCACACAATGTAAAGCTTGTTCTACTCTGAGGACCTTCGGCGCTCATTGCGAGCCTCTCCTCTTGTGTACTTTTACTCCTTTGAGCACCTTCGGCGCTCATCACAAAGACAGATATATCTATATCTATATTTTGTTAACTAATAATTATTGAATTAGTTACTTAATAAATGAATATACTTTACCTATTTGTAATTAATATATTCGGCAATCAATATCCTGAAGAGCTAACAATCTGTTTTTATTTTCCTGCGGCATACAATGCAGAGTTGGAGTGTTGCTGCCTTCAGGAGAAAGTGTCCCAACTGTGCATTAGAAATAGGCTGCGTGCGCGAGGGCAAACCATTTGTTTAGTTGTGTAAAGCGCCATTTCATATCCGTAATGTTATTAGTTGTAAGTTAGTGTTGTAAACTGGCGTCATTTGTCTATGTTTTACGCGGTTCACAAGCATTTTCCGTCATTTGTAATAGTGTATTTTGTACCCCGTACGTTTCTGTGTGAAACTGCTACACGGTTGACGGTGTTTTGCACGTATAGCCTCGTTTTAATATTTTTGGGGGCGGACAATTTTTTTCTTGCTTAGGCGATTTTCAAGTGCCGAAACTTGGCCAAATGGACTTAAATGTGTGTTCCATCTCACTCCCAGACGTCCTGGCTGGTCCACCGTGCTATGTGCGATGTTTTTGTTGTATTTTTATTTTATTTATTTATTTTCGTATTTTTCAGATCTCGTATTTAGTCCCCCATTGGTCAACTGCTTGCAGCCTAAGGCGATCTCACGTTTACTAAGTGTTTGGTGGCTAAGTCCCACGTGTTTCATTGCCTTCACTGCTTGCCTTGCTTTGCGAGGCTCGCAGGCAATGAGCGGCTTTGGCCCTCATCGCCTTTGTGCTGCGAGTTTTAGTGCCTCAACGTCTCGCTATGCAAGGCTTGCAGGCGATGAGCGCCTTTCCGAGTTAACGGCTCGCCTCGCTTTGCCTCTCAGCACCCCAAGTGCTCTGAGATAATGGCTCGCCTCGAAAGCGATGAGCTATATATATATATATGTTTGCACTGCGCGGGGGGGGGGGGGGGGGGGGGGGTTCGTCAAACTCAGGGATATTACCGGGCGGGAAAAGCTCTAGCTACGCCACTGACGTTATCACAACATGTCTGGGTTCCTCAGGGGGTCTGATGGCCATCACCTCATGGGTGTTGGCTAGCCAGAGTTTCCATGAAAATATCTACTAAGTCCGCTTCCTGTAGAAAGCATGGGGGGTCTGGGCTGACAGTTTCAAGTAGATATTAAATAGTGGTTAACTGCAAGACAATCAAAGGGATATCAATTATTGACTTCTCTTGACCTTTTGTCTAGTGAAACAATTTGTTTCAATTGTTGCTTGACCACCTAGTTAACTCTGCCTGATGTCTCAATCAGTCTGTAGCTACAATCAAATATATGGAGTCAAAACCGGTACTACCACAAGTTTGCGCCCGTGCAAAAACCTGGCTAGATCTCTGTACTGGGAGTAAAGTAGATATCATGGTCAGCAACTGGACGTATCTACTGGTCTGTCTTAAAATGATAGTACCGTCAATATTTTAGTATATCGCCTGTATATTAAACATAACCCAAAACAAATCATACACTTAGAAGCATTTCAACAGGCAGAAACAGGGGATTGAGTTCCAGGGAGTTAGCCAGTCATTTGGAGTTATTTGGGGTCTGTTGACCAAGGTGGGTCAGGGCTTTGGGCAAGTTTGTGTGTTTAATAGCCATTTTATGGGAATCAGAACAGTGATTATAGCCTTTTAATAGTCTCTTGAATAGCTGTTAGACCAACCGGGGGAAGAAGAAGTGCTGGAAATGCAGGAAGGTATTCAGATCTTCACATGACTCCTATACAAAGAATTATACACAGTGATGCTCAGAGAAGGAGTTGGAGACAGCACTTAAAGCAGATACGATTATTTTTTAAAGATTTTTATAATTGACTTTATAAATATTTTTTTTTTTGAACTAACAAGTGATGGACGAGATGATCATAGTGCTTATCCTTGGCTCTTAAACTTGTATATTCAATTATTGTTTACTAGGAACAGACATTGTCCTGGTTCTTAATATCTTTTTCAACAGGTATGAATTTTGTAAAATGATAACATTTCCACTAGTTCATGCAACTGTATAAAAATCCATGTCACTAAGGATTTCCACACATCGATTGGAGCAGCTGACTAATTAACATAAATTATAATAATATATTTTAAATTTGTTTCTCAATATTAGCATATAAACTTTCTAGTGTGGATATTCTGGGAGCTAAAATATGTATTTGCTTTTAATCAATTTTGGTTAAATCAAGATAATTGTTATGTGAGTAAAGCAACTTTCCTAATAAAACTGTCCTCTTTAAACAAGCAATTTGTGTTCTACGCAGAACAGGATACATGACAGTTAACACGAGTGAACAAATTTGTTTAATGCACTTCATGCGTCCACAAGGAAAATCAATTGAGTAATGCTCTTTGACCTAGGATTGAGAGGACACAGATTGCTGTTGAAGGATTACAACTGTGCTGAGAATTTACCACACTATTAGCTAAAAATACTGAGGGATGTCATGGCCATTAGTCATCTTATGGACCATTCATTTGAAATCTGTATTATGCTTAGCCACACGTAGCAACTTTGACCCTTATCTATTGTTTTCAACTTGAAGATTTCCGAATATTATTTTATTTTCTCAGTACCAATCCTAGTTGGTGCATTAAACAGTACCAGATTTATCAATACAATAACTAGGCAGCTGCCTTAGAAAGCTTCAATTACAGGAGCATCTTTATGACCAGTCGTGTGATGCATTTACGTTTTATGAAGCTCTAGACCCATACAGATCTGGCCAGTTACTATTCCTGATTTTATGTTCTAATGCACATATGTTCTAATTCAATTGTGTGTAAATATATATATATATATATATATATATATATATATATATATATAAAAGTGAGGTAGCCGTGAGTGTTCAGTAATCTAGATGAATATTCAGAGTATTGCATTATATAGTGATAACTTTTTATTGGATAAACGTATTCTTTGAAATGACGAGTTTTCAAGAGATACACCTCTCTATTGCACCTCTCTGATGATGTAACCCATGTGCACCTAGCCAGATCAGGACAAACAGATTCCAATAGCACTTTTTTTCAACAGCACATAATATTAAAATCACCCTAGATATAAATGCCTTCCCTCTCAGTAGGAGATAGTTATTCTACAGCCTCTTTAGGTGTTTATCACTGAGAAATATTATTTCTGCTGAAAAGCTGATACTATTTAACAAAGTCTGGTAAATAATACAAGATGATATTTTGCAACCATGGGTAACAAAGTATTTATCTATATAGATAATATTAGATTATTAACTTTAAGAGAGATTAATGGTACTGGTTGATACTATGCAACCAAGAGGTAAAATAAGTTTATTAAGCCTACTTCAGCTTGTGACTCATTTCATTTTCATAGGCTGAGAAATTTACAAAGAAATAATTGACATTACAAAGCAACAACTGACAAGAATATTGAGTTACAGAAATGATTGGTCTGATATACTTCCAGTCAAAAAAATCTCTGGTGCTTAAAGTATGAGTCAGTGACTTATTTAGCTGTTATGTAGTAGTGGCTGTGAAGATAACAAAACAACAATTGACCAGATTATTGTGATATAAAATTGGTTGGGCTGATATAATTCTAGTCAAAAGAATATTTGGTGGTAATGAGATTAATGAAGAGATTAATTTAAAAAAATAATAATCAATGCAAGCATAATAAATGTTTATTGTAGTGGTTGTGGCAACCATGAGGTAATATATATATATATATATATATATATATATATATATATATATATATATATATATATATATATATATATATAAATGCCTTTTGATAGTAAGATTCTCTTTAATAGGGCATATAAAATAGTTGAATTGACTGGAATACTCTTATTGTGTGTTTGGTACATTTCTTGAGCTTGCAATCAGTTGATTTTGAGAGTTAACAGCCTGGAAATCCCTGCTAAATTTGCATAAAATCCCTAATTTGTTTTGGCCAATCACGGTCAGTCAATACATTGTTTACATATCTAATGGTAGTTTGTGCACCAAGGCATCATGGAATGTGTAGTCTCCTGCACAAGGAAGCAAGGAGGAGTCCAGATATGGATCTGTGGATTTCTGCACTATCCTGCTGTTGGCTTGAAGTTTATCATAAGGTTAAAAATCATACCCAAATGTATTTGTACCTATGTAAGCCGCTCTGGGGGTGTGGAAAACACATTTTCTTTTTAAATAAAATAAATCAGTCTGTGTATAGAATAAAACAATGTAATGTGTGTTTCTGAATAAGCAGCATGTTAAAAACAGGGAAATTAGATATACATTTAAGTTTTGAAGCACTGTTGAGGCTCCTGTGAAACCAGTTTTCAGTGGTGAACTTATAAAGACTCCTAAAAAGAAACATTCTATAAGATAAGTCCATAAGAAAAAGAGCATCAGACAATATTTATTTATATTTAAATATAAATATATACAATAAGAAAGTTGCTATATCACACAAGCTTGTTTTAATAGCCCATTTTTTATTTTAGAATTTTTAAATAAAATTAAGTTTTAATGATTGATAGCTGTTTGTGGGGAAAAAAGAAAAATACATTTGACCACAAAAGGGGTACTCTTTTCTTTTGTTCTTTTTGATGTTTTAGCCCTATCAATCCATACGATTAAACGTCATTCGCTGTAATATCTTGCTGCATAAAAAGTCAGTACTTATATATAAACATTAACAATAGTAATAGTATATTGTTCTTGGTGAAACTTGGTGCTTTACAAATGCTGATAATAATAATAAAAATAAACACATATGTTTGCACTTCAAATGTAGTTTTTTGTATTTTCAATAGCCTTCAGTATTCTGGAAATTCTTGTAAAACAGAAGTGTGAAATATATAGGACATTAGCCACTTTTCCGGATGATCACCACTACATGTGCAGGGTTAGACAATTGTCCTGCTGCATATTTTGGGATTACTGACCTCTAGGCGGCTCTTAACTGTCATCATTTCTCCATCACATAGTTTATCTCAACTGTTAAGAGATCGTCAGGGTCATTTCAAGCATGTAAGTAATTCATGGGATCTAAAGCCTTAAGTTATCAATTTGATCATCAGTTAAAGAAACTTTGAGACAAACACATAAGTGGTCTATTGTCTGTTAATTGCACATATTTGTGCTACATATTGTATTACTGTCTTGTGTTGAGAGAGGAATTTAGGAACACAAAGGTCACTCCAACAGCTTTGCAAAGTGCTTTTCTTTTGTCTTTTCAAAAAATAAACTTTTCACTTGATCAGTCAGTATTTGTTCTGTAAAGATTACTTGTCAGATCAGTTTCTACTGGATGTAATATATGAATGCTGCATTTCCACACATAGGGATATGTGTTTAATTCAAGAAATTGTTTATTGAGCTGCCACTTGTTCACAGTTTATCATTTAGACCCTTACACAGCTTGGATGGTTTGTGTTTAACCCCTTGACAATAATTAACAGGCATCATATCCCTTTATCTTTTGAATTTATGAATGAATTTATTTAATATTAGCAGTTTAGTCCTCTGAGAAGATGGACATTGTTCAGCCTTTTGGATGATGGTTGCTGAAAAAAGTTATGTGATTATTTATGTGGTGGTGGGCCACTTGCATACAATCCAGTAATTTATTTTGTGACGCTTAAAATGTTTTTATGGCTAAAGTCTGGTATAAAGAATGATTATTATTACAGGAAAGAATAATATTAATATGACATTTCAGTGATCCATTCATTTTACCTATTGCATGTACCATTATGTCTTGGATGCTCATTTGTTATGGGCTGGTGTAATGTCCAAAGAAAGTAGTGACATCTCTGTCTCTCTCCTTTTCTATGATCATGCCATGAGCCTATACACTAAAAGCCTCACACACCTAGGGCCTCATTCAATTGTGATTTTCCCAATTGAATAGGGCTCTATATAAGCACAGAGCATATTTTTTACAAAAGTTTTTAGTTAGTGAACTTCCATCCAAAAGCAAGGTCTTACCTAACTAAAAACTTCTGTAAAAAAATATGCTCTGTGCTTATATAGAGCCCTATTCAATTATAATTACATTTCATTAACATCTGTGTAAGTCATATATGAAACACAGGTATGCTCCATTAATAGTGCTTTTTAAATGCACTTTAATACTGACATACATGTAAGTGCCCCTTTGGTTGCAATGTATGGTTTTGTTTATGTTTATTGTTTTGTAGTCAAGTTTTCAGTGTTTGCGTTTGATCCTAAACATCCAAAGTACCAAGAAGATTGGTCCAAAGAAAAACATCTGCCTGTAACTTTCTCTGCAAACCAACCTCTCTGATTAACAGTGCTATAGGTTATGACTTTAATTAGTCACGCACAATATCTGATTTCCAAGCCCTAACTATTTTACAGTCTGGGTTTTCTGTCTCCTGCTGTCTACAGTCAAACTAAATAATTACAGATGTATTCTTGTCTGTGATTTCCCAAATGCTTTTCCGTTTGGTGCTAGTTCAAACAACTAACAGATACCTGAAATCTGCCTATTTAAAAATATTTTACAAAAGTCATGAATACTATCATTGTATCAATATAGAATACAACTGACTATTGAGGAACAATGCAGCAACTGTCAGTAAATAATGTTTATTTAAAATTATTTTAAAAATAAACTTGCTGTTTTGGATAACTGCAAAAATTGGAAACCCACTTCAAATTGTCTGGTATACAAAACATGACAAAGAGAAAGATTAAAGCATTTGCCTACTGATCATGAGAGGTGCTTGGAGTGGATGCTTTAGGACCTATCCAGTTAAAGGGAAACTGACAGATACTATAAATCCATAAATAAATGTTGAATATATATTCTTTAATTATTAAATTTGTTTGTGCTTTCTAAGGGCCTCATTCAATTGTGATTTGGGCAATTGAATAGGGCTCTATATAAGCACAGAGCATATTTTTTTACAGAAGTTTTTAGTTAGTGAACCTCTATCCAAAAGCAAAGTCTTCACTAACTAAAGAATTCTGTAAAAAAAAAAATGCTCTGTGCTTATATAGAGCCCTATTCAATTGGCGACATCGCAATTGAATGAGGCGCTAAGTGAATTTAAAGGCAGATGACTGATGACAACACAACCCTGCCCCTCCCCCTGCTGGATTGCCTCCACCACCAGCAGCTGCCACCGATGTTCTTCACAGCATAGGAATGAGGGTCCTGTGTCCAAGAGGGGGAGCAGATAGGGGCTACATCATGATACTTTTTTAAGTTTTGTTTCTGTTTTCTTGTTTAGGTAGCTCTATAAAACAGAGTGTCGTTCTCTAAGCAGTGCTACCTGATACTGTATGTGAACGATATATAGTGCACACCAATAAATACATAAACACATCTGATCTGTGAATACATCGCACATATGTTTAAAGTTTAATAGTGAATGACACAATCAATTAATGTTTGGCAGAATAATATTTCAAATCACAATGGCCTAAATTGTGTCATAGCTTCTATTATTGTCACTGCAACAAAGGGGTAATATTTGCTTGAGGTAGCAAATATCAAGTGTTTCCCTCCAAATGACACATGGCAAGAAGGGCACCCTGACTATTGCGCTCCTGAGGAATGCGTGCCGATGCATGCGCGCACAAAGAAAAGCACAGCCGTCAATAGCGCGGCCATCAATAGCTCGCCCCCTCACATCTCTCACCCAGCACACACAGAAGCGCAGCAGACAATAGAGCGCCCATGCGCGCTGATGTCGGGTTGCGCTACAGGCTGAATCCGGGTTGGATTTCTTGATGAGACACCTCGGGGTGAGTTTAGCAGAATATTACACCGGGAAAAGACACACTGGTAATGTGCATAACAAAGAGGTGACATATAATATGGAGATGTGTGAGGGAAAGGCAGGGGAGTTTAGGAACAGAGGTAGGGTGATACAATGGAAGGGGGAGATATAGGCGGCACTGGGAGGGGGAGATGGAGGTACTAGGGGCAAGAGGTGTGTGAGGGCACTGATGTGCAAGAGATGTGAGGGGCACTGAGCGGCAAGAGATATGAGGGGCACTGATGGGCAAGAGGTGTGAGGGGCACTGAGGGGCAAGAGGTGTGAGGGGCACTGAGGGGCAAGAGGTGTGAGGGGCACTGAGGGGCAAGAGGTAGGTGGGGGCACTGAGGAGCATTTGGTTAAGTAGACTCTGAGGGAAATTGATGGGGCAATTGATATATGCAAACACTGGGGGTTTACGAGGGAAACTGGGGAGGATGAAGGAGGCACTAATAGGAGATGGAGACCCTGGGGGATTAAGATGGACATGTTAAGGGGAGAAAGATGAAGGGGTACTGGAATTGAAGTGATGCAGGTGGGTACTGGAGGGGGAAGAGGTGAAGGGGGCACTCGGGGTGGGAGAGACCCGACCCGCGCTTTTGTGTGTGTGCGAATGCGTCGGCGCGCATTCCTCTGGAGTGGGATAGTCGTGCTACCGACAAGAAGTCATGAAATAAATGCACTTGTTCCGATGCATTATTATAAGAATTCTACTTAGTGGATCACAGATCAGTGTTAAAAATATGCACTGTATTACATTACTTTATTGTTTGATAGATAATACTGCATTGGTAGCATTTCTTGGAGACCAACAGCATGTAGGATTGCTTATTGGAACACTACAATTTAAAACTTACTAAATTGTGCATATCCATCCTTTTATTTTATTTTTTCTCCTCTTGCTTTTGTAAAGTTAGAGGGGATATAATATAAACAAAATTATTTTATTATTTATTTTTAAACAGCGACGAATAAAATGAGTTAAAAAGCTAGGGTATTTAAAAAAAGGCAAATGTATGGAGTACAGCAATCCAATTAGCATACAGAAATTCTGTGTTATAGATATCCTCCAATTGGAGGGCTGCTGATATTCCAACCTTCAGTCAAAGTTATATCATTCAAATGGTCAATCCATATGTTTTTATGTGCTAGCCCATTGGGATATAAATGTATCAATAAAGCTATACTATCAGTAAGCTTATAATAAATGGTATTGAGTTGACTTGCTTAATAAATAAATTGTCCCAAAAATGACATCTTTGGATCTAACTATGAATGCCCCATAGAATTTCAGGAGTCCTGTGGAGATATGTATGGCACACATTCATACAGGTAAGCACAATGAAGTCCATGTACTAGATAACAATAAATGCTTGGTGCTTAAGTCTCCCAGGAGCAGGCTGTCATTAAAACAGGTCCAAAGTAAATCTAGGGCAGAATTCGTTAGATCCGGAGTCTAAACGGGGAATATCAGGGACATTAAGCTAGGCCATAAACTTTAAACGCCCGCGGGCTGCACCATCATTGACTTCCGGGTCTGTACTGCGCATGCGCACGTCTGCGTGATGACGTACGCTGCGTGGCCTGACGCGTTTCGACGTAACTACGTCTTTCTCAAAGGTAAAATGACACGAAGCTGTCTAGAGGGAGTTATTTATAGGTTGTGGTTGCCAGGGTAACATAATAAAGGCGTGCTTACTTGAATTCATCGCCATCCACTGGAGGTAAATAGAAGGACCCTCCAGAAAGTGGAGAAAGAGGGTTTATGGTGAGAAGATGGAATAATTCTTATAGGGATAGTATTGTAATTATTCTTCCTTAGATACTGAAGCTGAGTGAGTTAAATGACTTTCCCAGAAAATAATAAAATGAAGTAAAAAAGAATAAAATAAAGTTATAAGCCATAACACGATGGTATGGTTCTGCAGTAAAAATATTGTAATATGTCGTTGATAATGAAACTAAAAAAGCTAAATAGGCTAATATTAGTATTGAATGGTTTAAAGGGGTAACTTGCGTCCCCAAATTGGTGGACAAGGATAAAACATATTACTCAGTTGCCTAAACTGTGAAAAGTAGGTCACAAGAAGAACAATCCTAATATAAGGATGTGAACCGGTGCTAAGTGGAACCCTTATGAAGTTCCTAGATTGTAACTATATTACTAAGTAGGTACTAAATCAGGATGTGTATGTAAGTGGTAAAAATAAATAATAAATAATTCAAAACCCAAAATGCTAATAGTAGTAAAAAACTTTTTTTGAAAATATTTAGTTAGAGGTGATAACAAGTGCTTATTGTAATATATAGAAGCCAACTTCTAACAATGAAAGAAAGGATATACCTTTGGTGAATATAAAAAGGAAACAGCGGATTGCCTGTTACAAGTGTAAATAAGGTGCTAATGTGTCCAACATGTGTATTTAAATGACACTGGACCTGTGGAACATGACAAATAGAATGGTGTTGCGTGAATAAAATAAATGGATAGGAAAGTCTATGTCAGACCTATGATATGTTTCCTTTCATGTGTAGTCAAGAAATAAATTTATGTATCATATGCAACTAAGGAGAATGTATAATTGATGGGCTATGAGAGGTAATAATTCATTATACCCAACTCCTTAAATGAATGGTGTGAAGGTAAAACCTTCATTCAGACCGCTAGGGGCTTGTGCTTTAAGTTTATATATCCATCTTGCCTCACATTGCAGTAATTTTTTCTCTAAGTCTCCTTGTCTAGGTCCTGCATATACTTTCTCTACCGCACAGAAAGATAATACCTCACTATGGTTATCATGGTAATATCTTACATGGCGAGCAATTGGTGTGTCCAGAGTATTCTTGATACTATATACATGTTCTCCAACTCTCCGGCGCAGTTGGCGCCTCGTTTTACCTACATAAATCTTCCTGCAAATACAGGAAGCTACATATACTACTCCAGTGGAACAGCAATTCAGAAACTCCTTTATTATAAATTTTTCTCCTGTTCTTGGGTGTTCAAATGTTTTGGTTGGTGTAATATACCTACAAAATTTGCATTTGCTGCATCTGAAACAACCTGCCAGAGGTTGTAGCCAGGTTTTGGGTTTGAGTTCCTGAAAAGAGCTATGGACTAACATATCTCTGAGGTTTCTACCTCTACGGTATGTGATAGAGGCCTTTGATGGCAGGACCTCTTTTAGGTCATCATCGCTTTTTAAGAGATGCCAATGTTTTCCTAAAATCTCTCTGATAATATCAGAGTCATACCCAAAGGTCATTATGCAACGTGGTTGGTTACTTTTTTTATCCATCAGCTTTTTTCCATTAAGGCCATTAAGTAATTCCGTTCTATTACAGTTCGATGCAAACTTAAAAGCAGATTTGAGGCATCTTTTAGAATAACCTCTCTCTAGAAATCTTATTCGCAGTTTATCTGCTTCAAGTTTAAATTGCTCATCAGAGCTGCAATTTCTTTTGATTCGGAGGTATTGTCCTCTAGGAATTCCTCTTTTTAGTGGCTCAAAATGTTGGCTACTCCAATTTAACAGGGAGTTGCTGGCTGTATCTTTTCTATAGGTTGTGGTGGATAATTTTCCATCATCATCCTTTTTTATCAATAAATCCAGAAAAGTGATGGATGTGAAATTTATCTCATAGGTAAAATTGAGACCCAGATCATTGGTATTGAGTTCAACCATGAATCTTTCAAAATCTCGTCTGGTCCCCGTCCAGACCACCAACACATCATCTATAAAGCGACGCCACACTATCGCATGTTCAGAGAGAGAAGAATGGGACTCTTGAAATACATATTTTTCTTCCCACCAACCCAATAGTAAATTTGCATAGCTAGGGGCACAAGGTGTCCCCATAGCTGTGCCCCTTTGTTGATGGTACCATTTGTTATTGTATGTAAAATAGTTGTGTTTTAACACAAACTCCAAAAGGTCCAATAGGAAACTGTTAAATTTGGTATGGGCAATACCTTTCGTACCCAAAAAATAGCTTAATGCTTTGATTCCATACTGGTGGGGTATGCTGCTGTATAAGGCCTCTACATCAATCGATGCTAGCCAAGCAGTTTCAGGTATGCAGAGGTCTTCTAATTGTTTCAAGATGTCATTGGTATCTTTGACATATGATGGTAAACATTCTACCATTTCTCTCATGTGATAGTCAATGAATATGCTAGCATTGTAAGACAGGTTATTGGTGCCTGATACAATGGGTCTCCCTGGGATAGGTACCTTTTTCTTGTGTATCTTCGGGAGGGAATAAAAGATAGACATAGTAGGGAATTTAGGATATAGGAACTGATAGGTTTGATCATCAATAATCTCTTCCTCTTTTGCCTTATCCAAAATAACTTTCAAGAGTTTTTTAAATTCAATAGTTGGATTTTTTGAGATAATACTATATGTGTTTATATCATCCAGGATTCTATTACACATATCTTTGTAGTCACAATTGTCCATTATGACAATATTCCCTCCCTTGTCAGCAGGTTTAATTTGTATCTCTTTGCACTTTTCCAAATCTTTAAGTGCTGCAAATTCATTTTTAGTTAGGTTAAACTCCCTTCTCAGTCTGAGATAGTCAATATTTTCAATATCCATAGTTATTTGCTGTAAGAAAACCCAGATATTAGCATAGTCCTTCAATCCTGGTGTAAATGAGCTCTTGTTTCTCCAAGATTTGGACTTAACTGTTTTGTTGTTTTTATCAGGGTCATTCTCCTGTAATAAGGATAAAAGGGTTTGTAATGCCTCAATGTCCTCTTTACCTACTCCTAGATCCATATATTCTCTTTCCTCCTTATTTTTGTAAAACTTATGCAATGCTAACTTGCGAGCAAAAAGGTTTACATCTTTAATGTGTGTGAAGGTATCGGATCTAGAAGTAGGAACAAAAGTAAGCCCTCTTTGTAAGACTGACATATGGTAAGTATTGAGGGAGAAGCTGGACATATTGACTATCTGAAGACTATTGTCCTTTGGGACATGAGAGTTGGCTGTTAGGGGTCCCTGTGTGCTCGGGATCTGAGATTCCTCTCTGGTCCCTGTTGTGGAATTCTGCCTCTCTCTAAAAAATGATGAGTGTTTGGTGTAGTGGGCACTCTGGTTTGTAAATAAGATTTCTGTTCATGATTCTCTCTTCTCTGAAGAGTGGAATTATTTCTCCTACTTCTTATGTTATGTGTTGGAAAGTCATCTAAATCAGAATTGTCGTATTCTGAAGAGCTAATATCAGAGTTCCCTTGATTTTGGGTAACTCTAGGAAATTTTCTAAAGACCCTTCCAGTTTTGAAGTCTGTCTGATCTCTCCAGAACTTCTTTTGTTTGCGGTCTTTAATTTCTTTCTTAAACTTATCTATGTTGTCATTTAGTCTAGTGCAGAAGATATTGTATTCTGATGTCTCACTGAATTTTCCAAACTCCTGTTGGTTTAAGGACAGCCTTGGTTTAATAACTTCCAAGTTTTGTTGTTCTGTTTCTATGATAAGAGACATTAAATCAAAGGAACATTTCAGCAATATCTCCTGCCATTTTTTAGTAAATGTTTCGTTGGCTAAATTATTAGCTGGGCTTATATTGATTCTTAAACCTCTGGGAACAATCTGATTTTTTAGATAGTTTTGTAAGCTACTGATTTCCCACACTGATCTCACTTGTTTTTTAACTGTTTTTAATAGTTCACTAAATGACTCTTTAATATCTTTATTTTCATTTATGATGGTCTGAGTCTTGGAGCTGAAACTTTCATCAGCTTCCTTCTGCAGAGAGACGGTGTCAATGTTTGTAATAGTAAAATTGGCCATTATAAATTTAGTTGTTTGGCTAACCACAGTTTAATTTATATGTTTATCAAAAATTAGTAGGTTCAAAGTGATATAAATATATGATTTTATATTTCCTCCTAGTGGACTAAACCACTTATCAATGTATGCAAAAAAAAGGTTATGTGAGGACTTACAAGTTTCCCCAGGGTGTTTTCCACCCTAAATCCCAAATTGTAAAGTTAGAGGGGATATAATATAAACAAAATTATTTTATTATTTATTTTTAAACAGCGACGAATAAAATGAGTTAAAAAGCTAGGGTATTTAAAAAAAGGCAAATGTATGGAGTACAGCAATCCAATTAGCATACAGAAATTCTGTGTTATAGATATCCTCCAATTGGAGGGCTGCTGATATTCCAACCTTCAGTCAAAGTTATATCATTCAAATGGTCAATCCATATGTTTTTATGTGCTAGCCCATTGGGATATAAATGTATCAATAAAGCTATACTATCAGTAAGCTTATAATAAATGGTATTGAGTTGACTTGCTTAATAAATAAATTGTCCCAAAAGTGACATCTTTGGATCTAACTATGAATGCCCCATAGAATTTCAGGAGTCCTGTGGAGATATGTATGGCACACATTCATACAGGTAAGCACAATGAAGTCCATGTACTAGATAACAATAAATGCTTGGTGCTTAAGTCTCCCAGGAGCAGGATGTCATTAAAACAGGTCCAAAGTAAATCTAGGTAAAGTAAATGACGTCATTTTACCTTTGAGAAAGACGTAGTTACGTCGAAACGCGTCAGGCCACGCAGCGTACGTCATCACGCAGACGTGCGCATGCGCAGTACAGACCCGGAAGTCAATGATGGTGCAGCCTGCGGGCGTTTAAAGTTTATGGCCTAGCTTAATGTCCCTGATATTCCCCGTTTAGACTCCGGATCTAACGAATTCTGCCCTAGATTTACTTTGGACCTGTTTTAATGACAGCCTGCTCCTGGGAGACTTAAGCACCAAGCATTTATTGTTATCTAGTACATGGACTTCATTGTGCTTACCTGTATGAATGTGTGCCATACATATCTCCACAGGACTCCTAAAAATTCTATGGGGCATTCATAGTTAGATCCAAAGATGTCACTTTTGGGACAATTTATTTATTAAGCAAGTCAACTCAATACCATTTATTATAAGCTTACTGATAGTATAGCTTTATTGATACATTTATATCCCAATGGGCTAGCACATAAAAACATATGGATTGACCATTTGAATGATATAACTTTGACTGAAGGTTGGAATATCAGCAGCCCTCCAATTGGAGGATATCTATAACACAGAATTTCTGTATGCTAATTGGATTGCTGTACTCCATACATTTGCCTTTTTTTAAATACCCTAGCTTTTTAACTCATTTTATTCGTCGCTGTTTAAAAATAAATAATAAAATAATTTTGTTTATATTATATCCCCTCTAACTTTACAATTTGGGATTTAGGGTGGAAAACACCCTGGGGAAACTTGTAAGTCCTCACATACCCCTTTTTTTTGTATACATTGATAAGTGGTTTAGTCCACTAGGAGGAAATATAAAATCATATATTTATATCACTTTGAACCTACTAATTTTTGATAAACATATAAATTAAACTGTGGTTAGCCAAACAACTAAATTTACAATGGCCAATTTTACTATTACAAACATTGACACCGTCTCTCTGCAGAAGGAAGCTGACGAAAGTTTCAGCTCCAAGACTCAGACCATCATAAATGAAAATAAAGATATTAAAGAGTCATTTAGTGAACTATTAAAAACAGTTAAAAAACAAGTGAGATCAGTGTGGGAAATCAGTAGCTTACAAAACTATCTAAAAAATCAGATTGTTCCCAGAGGTTTAAGAATCAATATAAGCCCAGCTAATAATTTAGCCAACGAAACATTTACTAAAAAATGGCAGGAGATATTGCTGAAATGTTCCTTTGATTTAATGTCTCTTATCATAGAAACAGAACAACAAAACTTGGAAGTTATTAAACCAAGGCTGTCCTTAAACCAACAGGAGTTTGGAAAATTCAGTGAGACATCAGAATACAATATCTTCTGCACTAGACTAAATGACAACATAGATAAGTTTAAGAAAGAAATTAAAGACCGCAAACAAAAGAAGTTCTGGAGAGATCAGACAGACTTCAAAACTGGAAGGGTCTTTAGAAAATTTCCTAGAGTCACCCGAAATCAAGGGAACTCTGATATTAGCTCTTCAGAATACGACAATTCTGATTTAGATGACTTTCCAACACATAACATAAGAAGTAGGAGAAATAATTCCACTCTTCAGAGAAGAGAGAATCATGAACAGAAATCTTATTTACAAACCAGAGTGCCCACTACACCAAACACTCATCATTTTTTAGAGAGAGGCAGAATTCCACAACAGGGACCAGAGAGGAATCTCAGATCCCGAGCACACAGGGACCCCTAACAGCCAACTCTCATGTCCCAAAGGACAATAGTCTTCAGATAGTCAATATGTCCAGCTTCTCCCTCAATACTTACCATATGTCAGTCTTACAAAGAGGGCTTACTTTTGTTCCTACTTCTAGATCCGATACCTTCACACACATTAAAGATGTAAACCTTTTTGCTCGCAAGTTAGCATTGCATAAGTTTTACAAAAATAAGGAGGAAAGAGAATATATGGATCTAGGAGTAGGTAAAGAGGACATTGAGGCATTACAAACCCTTTTATCCTTATTACAGGAGAATGACCCTGATAAAAACAACAAAACAGTTAAGTCCAAATCTTGGAGAAACAAGAGCTCATTTACACCAGGATTGAAGGACTATGCTAATATCTGGGTTTTCTTACAGCAAATAACTATGGATATTGAAAATATTGACTATCTCAGACTGAGAAGGGAGTTTAACCTAACTAAAAATGAATTTGCAGCACTTAAAGATTTGGAAAAGTGCAAAGAGATACAAATTAAACCTGCTGACAAGGGAGGGAATATTGTCATAATGGACAATTGTGACTACAAAGATATGTGTAATAGAATCCTGGATGATATAAACACATATAGTATTATCTCAAAAAATCCAACCATTGAATTTAAAAAACTCTTGAAAGTTATTTTGGATAAGGCAAAAGAGGAAGAGATTATTGATGATCAAACCTATCAGTTCCTATATCCTAAATTCCCTACTATGTCTATCTTCTATTCCCTCCCGAAGATACACAAGAAAAAGGTACCTATCCCAGGGAGACCCATTGTATCAGGCACCAATAACCTGTCTTACAATGCTAGCATATTCATTGACTATCACATGAGAGAAATGGTAGAATGTTTACCATCATATGTCAAAGATACCAATGACATCTTGAAACAATTAGAAGACCTCTGCATACCTGAAACTGCTTGGCTAGCATCGATTGATGTAGAGGCCTTATACAGCAGCATACCCCACCAGTATGGAATCAAAGCATTAAGCTATTTTTTGGGTACGAAAGGTATTGCCCATACCAAATTTAACAGTTTCCTATTGGACCTTTTGGAGTTTGTGTTAAAACACAACTATTTTACATACAATAACAAATGGTACCATCAACAAAGGGGCACAGCTATGGGGACACCTTGTGCCCCTAGCTATGCAAATTTACTATTGGGTTGGTGGGAAGAAAAATATGTATTTCAAGAGTCCCATTCTTCTCTCTCTGAACATGCGATAGTGTGGCGTCGCTTTATAGATGATGTGTTGGTGGTCTGGACGGGGACCAGACGAGATTTTGAAAGATTCATGGTTGAACTCAATACCAATGATCTGGGTCTCAATTTTACCTATGAGATAAATTTCACATCCATCACTTTTCTGGATTTATTGATAAAAAAGGATGATGATGGAAAATTATCCACCACAACCTATAGAAAAGATACAGCCAGCAACTCCCTGTTAAATTGGAGTAGCCAACATTTCGAGCCACTAAAAAGAGGAATTCCTAGAGGACAATACCTCCGAATCAAAAGAAATTGCAGCTCTGATGAGCAATTTAAACTTGAAGCAGATAAACTGCGAATAAGATTTCTAGAGAGAGGTTATTCTAAAAGATGCCTCAAATCTGCTTTTAAGTTTGCATCGAACTGTAATAGAACGGAATTACTTAATGGCCTTAATGGAAAAAAGCTGATGGATAAAAAAAGTAACCAACCACGTTGCATAATGACCTTTGGGTATGACTCTGATATTATCAGAGAGATTTTAGGAAAACATTGGCATCTCTTAAAAAGCGATGATGACCTAAAAGAGGTCCTACCATCAAAGGCCTCTATCACATACCGTAGAGGTAGAAACCTCAGAGATATGTTAGTCCATAGCTCTTTTCAGGAACTCAAACCCAAAACCTGGCTACAACCTCTGGCAGGTTGTTTCAGATGCAGCAAATGCAAATTTTGTAGGTATATTACACCAACCAAAACATTTGAACACCCTAGAACAGGAGAAAAATTTATAATAAAGGAGTTTCTGAATTGCTGTTCCACTGGAGTAGTATATGTAGCTTCCTGTATTTGCAGGAAGATTTATGTAGGTAAAACGAGGCGCCAACTGCGCCGGAGAGTTGGAGAACATGTATATAGTATCAAGAATACTCTGGACACACCAATTGCTCGCCATGTAAGATATTACCATGATAACCATAGTGAGGTATTATCTTTCTGTGCGGTAGAGAAAGTATATGCAGGACCTAGACAAGGAGACTTAGAGAAAAAATTACTGCAATGTGAGGCAAGATGGATATATAAACTTAAAGCACAAGCCCCTAGCGGTCTGAATGAAGGTTTTACCTTCACACCATTCATTTAAGGAGTTGGGTATAATGAATTATTACCTCTCATAGCCCATCAATTATACATTCTCCTTAGTTGCATATGATACATAAATTTATTTCTTGACTACACATGAAAGGAAACATATCATAGGTCTGACATAGACTTTCCTATCCATTTATTTTATTCACGCAACACCATTCTATTTGTCATGTTCTACAGGTCCAGTGACATTTAAATACACATGTTGGACACATTAGCACCTTATTTACACTTGTAACAGGCAATCCGCTGTTTCCTTTTTATATTCACCAAAGGTATATCCTTTCTTTCATTGTTAGAAGTTGGCTTCTATATATTACAATAAGCACTTGTTATCACCTCTAACTAAATAAATTAAAAAAAGTCTTTTACTACTATTAGCATTTTGGGTTTTGAATTATTTATTATTTATTTTTACCACTTACATACACATCCTGATTTAGTTCCTACTTAGTAATATAGTTACAATCTAGGAACTTCATAAGGGTTCCACTTAGCACCGGTTCACATCCTTATATTAGGATTGTTCTTCTTGTGACCTACTTTTCACAATTTAGGCAACTGAGTAATATGTTTTATCCTTGTCCACCAATTTGGGGACGCAAGTTACCCCTTTAAACCATTCAATACTAATATTAGCCTATTTAGCTTTTTTAGTTTCATTATCAACGACATATTACAATATTTTCACTGCAGAACCATACCATCGTGTTATGGCTTATAATTTTATTCTTTTTTACTTCATTTTATTATTTTCTGGGAAAGTCATTTAGCTCACTCAGCTTCAGTATCTAAGGAAGAATAATTACAATACTATCCCTATAAGAATTATTCCATCTTCTCACCATAAACCCTCTTTCTCCACTTTCTGGAGGGTCCTTCTATTTACCTCCAGTGGATGGCGATGAATTCAAGTAAGCACGCCTTTATTATGTTACCCTGGCAACCACAACCTATAAATAACTCCCTCTAGACAGCTTCGTGTCATTTTACCTTTGAGAAAGACGTAGTTACGTCGAAACGCGTCAGGCCACGCAGCGTACGTCATCACGCAGACGTGCGCATGCGCAGTACAGACCCGGAAGTCAATGATGGTGCAGCCCGCGGGCGTTTAAAGTTTATGGCCTAGCTTAATGTCCCTGATATTCCCCGTTTAGACTCCGGATCTAACGAATTCTGCCCTAGATTTACTTTGGACCTGTTTTAATGACAGCCTGCTCCTGGGAGACTTAAGCACCAAGCATTTATTGTTATCTAGTACATGGACTTCATTGTGCTTACCTGTATGAATGTGTGCCATACATATCTCCACAGGACTCCTGAAATTCTATGGGGCATTCATAGTTAGATCCAAAGATGTCATTTTTGGGACAATTTATTTATTAAGCAAGTCAACTCAATACCATTTATTATAAGCTTACTGATAGTATAGCTTTATTGATACATTTATATCCCAATGGGCTAGCACATAAAAACATATGGATTGACCATTTGAATGATATAACTTTGACTGAAGGTTGGAATATCAGCAGCCCTCCGATTGGAGGATATCTATAACACAGAATTTCTGTATGCTAATTGGATTGCTGTACTCCATACATTTGCCTTTTTTTAAATACCCTAGCTTTTTAACTCATTTTATTCGTCGCTGTTTAAAAATAAATAATAAAATAATTTTGTTTATATTATATCCCCTCTAACTTTACAATTTGGGATTTAGGGTGGAAAACACCCTGGGGAAACTTGTAAGCCCTCACATAACCTTTTTTTTGCATCCTCTTGCTTTTGATTACACTCTACTATTCTACTATTCATACTATTTTAAAGCTTCTATTGACTTTTGCTGTGTGTAGTTGAAAGGTATTCCATTCCTAGCTGCTATTTTGGTGTACTGACCAGATGAACAAAAATATGTAGCTGCTATGCACTATTACTGTTAGTTCCATTTTAGAACCCATTCTTTTAATTTATATTTATTCTGGTGTACTTACCAGATATGAATGATAAGTAAGAGAGATTTATGATGTTTTGTTTTTATTGCACACGTTTAGAAATATCACATTATATGTTCATCTCACCCATATTGCATAGTTTTGGCAAGGCATACACATTGTATGCTATGAAAGGATTATTGGTGAAGGAATTGTTAATGTATTTGTAGGGGAGGTGGGTGTACATTAACCCAGGCACTTTACGACTGAGCTTATGATTTAGTTTATTGTTCTTCAGTATTTATTGTTGTAAAGAACTAGGTTACACATTATAATGCATCTTTTGTGCTTTAGGATGTGTAGGTCTCATTTTTATTAAACCAGGGTCTTCTAAAATGCTTCTTTGGGCTTTCTTTTTCTTGTACTTAGTTGTTACAGACACTTCTACCTTTTTAAGTTTCTTGTAAGTGTTCTTCTGAAGTGTTTAGCTGCTGTTATGGTGGGTTGATTTTACATGAAGAGTTAGTGTGACAATACAGGGGTAGCAGCTATTACTGCCCAGGGCCACCTGCTATAGACTACAAGTTAACTACCTACAAGGACTGTTTGGATTCTTTAAATCTCTGCACCAGCACCCTAATATCTGGCTTCTGTAACAGTCAGGGTCTCTCCATCAGGAATCAGCACTTCCAGGAGTCTCACTAACCTTCTTGTGGTAGTGACCAGGACAAGTTACTTACAGGGTGGATATAGGAATCAGTATCACACCCACCAGGAGCGAAAAAGAGAACATACTATTTCTATATGTCTCAGGAGTGAACTGATTTATTTTTGGAAAGTAAGCAATTCTTATAGGGGTTAGATACAGAGGGGGTGTATACAACACGACAATGACAGGGTGTGGCAGGGTGTGGTCCATACCTCAAATAGAGTACATTAACTTTATCTGGCAAACAAGTGGACAAAACAGAGTACAATACAATGAAGGTGTTTATGCACATAGTCCAGTGGCTAGAGCCAAGCACCCTGTCCTTTATGGTGGCTCAATGGTCTAAGATCCAGGAACTGGAAAAGGGGTCCACAACAGTTAGGCTCACTAGAAACTCTCACAGAGCTCTCTAAGAACACTTAGCATCATAGGTTTCTTAGCTTAAAGGGACAGTTAATTGAGCACAATTTGGAGGACACCAGGGGGAAGATCTCATTAAGACAGGTTGAAATATTTTTAGAATTTTTGAAATATGTTCCTTTTTGACAAATATATGTCATCAGAAAAAAGACATGCTTTTCTGTGTGTTTACCTCTCTGAGACCGCCTCCTCCAGACCTGGCAGCTCAGACAGTGTATTGTTCCTCCTCCTAAGTGACATCCTCTAATCAGGTTGCAGGTGGGTGTGCACAGAACTGAATGGGAATGTCTACCACATCTGTAACATCACGCATAGAGGCTGGATCTCTTGCGTGTAGTTTAGTCCTCTCTGTGTTTGTGAAAACTGTACAGCGTTTGTCAGATCAGAGCAGTGATTTCTCCACTACACATGTAAGGTGAGATAGAGATTCTGCTTGTGAAAGCACCAGCTTTAGCCAGATCGGAGAAATGATCCGTCTCTCTCTCTCTCCTCAATGCTGCTGCAGCTCCGCTTCTACAGACACCGCTCATAGACACATAGCAACTTTTCCAGCATGCCATTGGCTGTGCCGCACATGCCTTATCATAGTCTGTGGGGAGGTAACAGAGGGTAACGACCACAACGTGTAAACACACCAATCAAACACAGCCTGTCACTCTGCTGCTACACTGATTATCATGCCTGCCCCTGCCATTTTCCATGCTAACAACCTTTCTCTATTACATGCTCCAGAGCAACTACTGTGAAGTAAATGGCCCTTTAAAGCAAATACATGATTGGTTTCTTAGCTTAAAGCTAACATAGAGAATGGAGCAGTTGAAACATAAGATTTACATTTGAGGGTTTGTTATAGGCATTATGTAATATCTACTTCAAATGTTTGGATTTTACTCAATGTTTTGAGCTCTTATTTAGGTCTTATGCAATTGTTGGACATATGGTAACTGAGGAATCTCAGAGGTTTAATGCCATATTAGATATGTGCAATGAATGACTGGGTAGCTTTGAACAAAAGTGGATTATGCTTTATCTAAAAGATTACGTTTAGAGATCACATTTCTATAGGTATCATATTATGTAACAGACTCTTGATAAATATCTTGCTTTGCTCACATACACTCAAAACATTATTATTTAATTATTATTTTTATTAACTTTTATTTGTAATGCGCAAACATATTCCGTAGCACTATACAGGAGATAAGAACAAGGAAGTATACAATGTGCAACATTAACAACTGCATAAAATGAAGGGCCCTGTTTTATGCTTCAAGTCTTGTAAAAAGTGTTTTTTTCCAAAGCACCCTACAAGATGGGAAACTCGCTACTTACAATCTAAAGGGAATGGAAGAGGCAGAAACCTGGGGAGCTTGTGAAAAGTTAGAAGGTTATTCATTAGTTGGAGAGGGAAGGAATCTGATGTAAAGTGAATGACACTATTATGCAATATGGTATCTGCTCCTAGTGGACAGATAAGGTAATCTGCAGAAGGGAATGTCAGGAGACACATAGTTTAACCACAGCTTGAGTATAATTAGCTCATGGGAGAATAAAACAGGAGTGGAGGGCATGAAAGGTGAGATGGTTATGTTGGAGACAAGAAGGGAAAAAGTTGGGAAGAAAAGCCTGAGGAAAAGGCCTGGGATAGTTAACATGTGCTGCCAATTGATCAGGTGTAGAAGATTTGTGCGATTTAATAAATTAAAAGTAAACAGGGATGGAGGGGAGAGAGAGGGGAGTCATAGATAGAGACCATGGAGATGTAGGGTCTGGAAGAGAATGGATAGCTGCAGGATGTGATAGAGTTACAGCATTTAACAAAGTGATGTTAGGAGACTATGCAAACAATGATAGTGGAGGGCTTCAAAGGTACACAGTTTTATTGTGTGTGTGTCTGTGTGAGTGTGTGTGTCTGTGAGTCTGAGAGTGAGTGTTTCTGAGGGTGTGCATGTCTGAGTGTGTATGTGTCTGTGTGAGTGTGTGTGGCTGTGAGTGAGAGTGTATGTCTGTGAGTGACTGTGCAAGTCTGTGAGTGTGTCTGTAAGAATGTGTTTGAGGGTGAGTGTCTGGGGGTTAGTTTCTGAGTGTGAGTGTCTGAGTGAGTGTTTCACTGGGCAATTCACTGTTGCAGGTAATGGGGCAATATACTGGGGCTGGGGCAGTTGATGGCGGCAATTCACTGGCTGGAGGAGGTCACGGGGCAATTCATTGGGGCTGGAGGGCAATTCACTGAGGCTGGGGGGTTACAGGGGCAATTCGCTGGGGCTGGAGGGCAATTCACTTGGGCTGGGGAGATGATGGGGCAACTCGCTGGGGCAGGTGATGGGGTAATTCACTGGGGCTGGGGGGTAATTCACTGGGGTTGGGGCAGGTGATGGGGCAATTCACTGGGGCTGAGGCAGATGATGGGGGCAATTCACTAGGGCTGGGGGAGGTCACAGGGTAATTCACTGGAGATGGGGCAATTCACTGGGGCTGGAGGGAAATTCATTGGGGCTGGGGCAGGTGATGGGGCAATTAACTGGGGCTGGGGGTGTCACAGGTGAATTCACTGGGGATGAGGCAATTCACTGGGGCTGGGGGGGTCATGGGACAAATAACTGCTGGGGCAGGTGATGGGGCAATTCCCTTGGGCTGGGGGAGGTCACAGGGAAATTCACTAGGGCTGGGGGACAATTTCCTGGTGCTGGTGGAGGTCACAGGGCAATTCACTGGGGCTGGGGCAGGTGATGGGGCAATTTGCTGGGGCTGGGGGAGGTCACATGGCAATTCACAGGGACTGTGGCAGGTTATGGGGCAATTCACTGGGGCTGGGGGAGGTCACAGGGGAATTCACTGGGGATGGGGCAATTCACTGGGGCTGGGGTAGGTCAAGGGGCAATTCACTGGTGCTGAGGCAGGTGACGGGGCAATTCACTGGGGCTGGGGGAGGTCATGGGACAATTCACTGGGGCTGGAGGGCAATTCACTGGGGCTGGGGCAGGTGATGGGGCAATTCACTGGGGCTGGGGAAGGTCACGGCTCAATTAACTGGGGCTGGATGGCAATTCACTGGGGCTGGGGCAGGTGATGGGGGCAATTCACTGAGGCTGGGGAAGGTCACGGGTCAATTTACTGGGGCTGGAGGGCAATTCACTGGGGTTGGGGGAGGTCACTGGGAAATTCACTGGGGCTGGGGGTTTACAGGGGCAATTCACTGAGGCTGGGGGAAGTATCACTTGGGATGTAGATAAAACAATCAGTGAATGAAGGGACACAGACCTTGTTCTGGTAATTACATAAATCTAAAGGAAAGCTGCCTGCACAATCCCTAGGCCAAAAAGATACAATGTATTAGTTATGCTAATTTTCCCTGGGAATTTCAGGGATATCATCATTAACAGAAAACTGTTTGCAAATGCAAGAAACCACACACACGACTTTTTAACAAAAAAACCCCAACCTCCCAGCCAAAAAAAAACCAATGTAACGTCCCCGCAAATGCGGATCCTCGCGAAGCGAGGGTCCGCATTTGCGGAGGTGGAGGCTCCAACGTCGGCTGTGTTAACACACACACACAAACTTTAAAAAAAAAAAATCTCAAAGGCGCCTCACACCGGTTACACACACACAGACACACACCGCGGACAAGGGCCTCAGTTGCTGGCATGGAGCGCCGAAGGCGCTCCATGACAGCAGCTGAGGCCCTCGCTTCCGCAAATGCGGGTCCTCGTGAAGCACTTAGGAAATGAGGCAACCTTAATGTAACAGACACCGACACGCAATAAGAATCCCACTATAACGGCCGACCCACGCGCCACTACAAACAGTGAGAACACACCAAATACTCACAAAAACGACATAAAAAGCTTACCCATAGCAAGGGGGGGGGGGGGCATCCAGGACCTCTGAAAGTGAAGTTACACCTCCATTTAACTCCAAATTCCCGAGTTCAAACACACGAAAATCCCCTAAGCGAGAGAAAAAATGGCCGCCGAAAAAACCCGAAAACGAGGCTCACCTCAGAAACCTGCATTAACCTCAGAACCAACCTTAACGTAACAAAGACCCACACACACGACAAATGGCGGAACTGCACGCACCTAAAAACAGTCAAAACACAACAAATACTCACAAAAACAACATTAAAAGCTTACCCATAGCAAGGGGGGCACCCAGGACCTCTGAAAGTGAACCTATTTAAGTACAAATTCCCGAGTTCGCACACACGAAAATCCCCTAAGCGAGAGAAAAAATGAAAACGAGGCTCAAAGACCCAGGACCGCTCAGCCACCTACAACTTACCCAAGAAGGGATCCAAATTAAGATCGGAAACCCAGATTAACCACAAGGGATCCGAGATAAGCTCCGAGCCCTGCATTAACCCCACATTAACCATCGCAGTGGGGGTCCCGATTGCACGCAATCGGGGACCCCCGCTGCAATCAAAATTCAAAATTCCCGCGTTACAGGTCCTTAAAGGACCCGTTGTAAAAGAAAATAAAATATACACTGTCACCCTGTCAATCATGGGGGTCAATACAGAACCCCATAAGCCCTTTATTAAGCCTGTCACTCATGGGGTCAATACAGACCCCCATAAGCCCTTCATTATCCCTGTCACTTATGGGGGGCAATACAGACCCACATAAGCCTCAATTTAACCCCATCAGTCCCATAAGGGTATATTAACACCATTATGGGCCTGTTACAACACTACATTAACCACATAAGTGCCATGATGGTCCTCAAGCACCATCATGACACTAAGTATTAACACTATACTGCACTATACCACCCCCAATAAAACATTAAAGATCAACTAAACACCCTCTACACTAACCTATTAACATCTACACTACCTACCCCCTATTAACCCCCACCACTCTAATTACAGAAAATAAAAAAGCCTAAAGTCACAAACAAAAAAATATACTAACTCACAAAAAAAATAAACTACATTACACAAAATAAAAAAAACCTAACTCACACAAAATAAAAAAAAGGAACATGACAGAGAAAAAAAAAATTACAACCCCCCCTCAATACAGAAAAAAAAAATACACACCTGAAAACGAAATACATACAATACAAATACATACAATACAAATACATACAATTACAATACAATTACATACAATTACAATACAATACACCACTATCTAATATACATTACATAATCTATCTAAATAAATAGCACAATCTAATATACATCCTATCTATATAATAATACATTCCCAATCTATGTAAATATATACCATAATCTAATATACATCCTATCTATATAATAATACATACCCAATCTATCTAAATAAACAGCATAATCTAATATACATCCTATCTATATAATAATACATTCCCAATCTATCTAAATAAATAACACAATTTAATATACAATACATCCTATGCTATCTATATAAAACCCCTAGCTAACATACAACAAATGCTATCTATATATTAACTAATCTAAGTATAAGCTAAAATAAAAAAAATTAAGACCACTTACCTTTGTCCATTGCAATCAGCCACCTACGAACAAAAAATTGCAAAAAATTGGTGCAACACGTTTACACTTATAAAATAAACATTATAGACATTCTATACATTCTATACATTCTATACATTCTATACATTATAAATATTCGACTCACCTTTCCGGCATGTCCCGTCCGGCATTCTTTCAATCCTTCTCCGGTGCGGCACCTGTTAAAAAAAACACAACATTAATACACATACATCAAAATAAAATAAACATAATCTACATTATACTTACCTCCCCGCGATGTCTCCGGCCTTCTCCGGATCCTCTTCTGCCACGCCCTGTGATGTCCGCACTCCCGGACATCCCCGACGCTAATGAAGCTCCAGGATAATTTTCAGGAAGAAAATAAGCAATGGCGCCTTCTGATTGGTTGAAAACGCTGTCTATCAAATTCACCCAATCAGGAGGCGCCAATGTGTGAGTCAATCAGAAAGGGATACACCCTAAAATCCCACTCTGATTGGATAATGCACCTATCAATCTTTATTTAAACCAATCACAAGGCACAGATGCCTTCAGCCAATCACAATGGAATACACCCCCACAGGGTGATTGGTTGGAGCCTCTGCGCATTCTGATTGGTTGCACTGACAATAGCCAATCACAATGGAATACACCCTCACGTACTGATTGGTGAAGGATTTGCGCATTCTCATTGGCTACTGTTAAAATCAATCAATATTACAGCCAATGGGAAGGCGCAGATGTCTTCACCAATCAGTACGTAAGGGTATATTCCATTGTGATTGGCTGATGGCAATAAAGCCTTAGGATTGGTTCAAATAAAGATTGAAAGGTGTGTTATCCAATCAGCGTTGTATTTTGGGGTGTATACTTTTTTCATTGGTTCACAAATGGGGTCTTCTCATTGGCTGAATTTGATAGACAGCCTATTCAGCCAATCAGAAGCCGCCATTGCCAATTTTACTTTGGAACACTCCATAGGAAGGTCATTAGCGTCGGAGACATCCGCCAGGGCGGATGTGTGTCGTTTTTTTTTTTTTTTTTTAAAGGCGCGGATGCTTCCGGAGAAGACGAGAATGCCGGAGACATTGCGGAAAGGTAAGTATAATGTCGATTGTGTTTATTTTACTTTGCTTTATGTTTACTAATGTAATGTTTGTTTTTGACAGGAGTACCGCCGGACAACACGCAAAGATGGCCGCCGGAACATGGCGGACGGAACATGGAGGACGTGACATGCTGGAACAGGACATGCTGGAAAGGTGAGTATAATATTTAGAATATTTAGAATATTTAGAATGTTTAGAATGTTTAGAATGTTTAGGTATTTCATGTAAACGTGTTGTATTCATTTTTGGAATCTTTTTTACCGTAGGTTGCTGATCTGAAGAAACATCTCAAAGGTAAGTGGGCTTAATTATTTTATTGTAGCTTACAATTAGGGTAGCTATATATATATATATATATATATATATATATATATATATATAGATAGCATGTATTGTATATTACATAGATAGGGGGATGTATTATTAGATAGTATTGTATATTACATAGTGGGATGTATATTACATTATATAGTGGCATATATATTACATAATGGCATTTATATTACATAGTGCCATTTATATTACATAATGGCATTTATATTAGATAGTGGCATGTATGGTAGATAGTGGCATGTATAGTAGATAGTGGCATGTATAGTACATAGTGGCATGTATAGTAGATAGTGGCATGTATATTACATAGGGTTGTATTGTATTTTATTTAATTGTATTGTATTTTATTTTATTTAATTGAGTTGTATTTTATTTTATTTAATTGTGTTGTATTTTATTTTATTTAATTCTGTTGTATTGTATTATATGTATGTATTATATGTATTTCATTTTCAGGTGTGTAATTTTTTTTAAAAGTTTGTAGTGACGGGAGGTTGTATTGTATTTTTTTTTTTTTCTGTAATGTTCCTTTTTTTATTTTTGGTCACTTACGTTTCTTTTTTTGGTTCTGTAATGTACATTTTTTATTTTTGGTGATTTTAGTTTTTCTTATTTTATGTCATGTAGATTTCTGCTTTTTGAGGAATTTAGTTACTTGAGGCACACAGTACACTCACATTGTGTGACAAACAACATTTCAACACTTTCTTTTATTGACCGTCATTTTTTAGAAACGGTTCCTGAAATGTCAAATACAGATATTAATAATTAAACAACTTTCCAAACATACACATCTCATTGCCGTCCTTTTTTGACAGGCAAGTCGCTAGTAATAAATAATAACAAGTAACTATGCCAGAGAAACTTCAATTTTCCAAGTACCTCAGCTATTGCAGAGGAGCCAGTAGTCAGAGAGAGAGACCAAAGAGATATGGGGCCTTAGCTGTTGCAGAGGAGCCAGGAGTCAGAGAGAGACCAGGGAGAAATAGGGCCTTAGCTGTTGCAGAAGAGCCAGGAGTCAGAGAGAGAGAGACCAGGGAGAAATAGGGCCTAAGCTGTTCCACAGGAGTCAGGAGTCAGAGAGACCAGGGAGATATAGGACCTTAGCAGTCGCAGAAGAGTCAGGAGTCAGAGAGAGAGACAGAGAGAGACCAGGGAGATATAGGGCCTTAGCTGTTTCAGAGAGTCCAGGAGTCAGAGAGAGAGAGACACCAGGAAGATATAGGGTCTTATCTGTTGCAGTGGAGCCAGGAGTCAGAGAGAGAGAGAGACCAAAGGGATATAGGGCCTTAGCTGTTGCAGAGAAACCAGGAGTCAGAGAGAGACCAGTAAGATATAGGGCCTTAGCTGTTGCAGAGGAGCCAGGAGTCAGAGAGAAAGAGACCAGGGATATATATGGCCTTAGCTGTTGCAGTGGAGCCAGGAGTTATAGAGAGAGAGAGACCAAGGGATATAGGGCCTTAGCTGTTGCATTGGAGCCAGATGTCAGAGAGAGAGAGAGACCAGGGAGATATAGAACCTTAGCTGTTGCAGAGGAGCCAGGAGTCGGAGAGAGAAACCAGGGAGATATAGGGCCTTAGCTGTTGCAGTGGAGACAGGCGTCAGAGAGAGAACAGTAAGATATAGGGCTTTAGCTATTGCAGTGGAGCTAGGAGTCAGAGAGAGAGAGACCAAGGGGATATAGGACCTTAGCGTTGCAGTGGAGCCAGGAGTCAGAGAGAGAGACCAGGGAGATACAGATCTTTAGCTGTTGCAGAGGACCCAGGAATAAGAGAGAGACAGAACAAGGGGATATAGGACCTTAGCTGTTGCAGAAAAGCCAGGAGTCAGAGAGAGAGACCAGGGAGAAATATGGCCTTAGCTGTTCCACAGGAGTCAGGAGTCAGAGAGAGACCAGGGAGATATAGGACCTTAGCAGTCGCAGAAGAGTCAGGAGTCAGAGAGAAAGAGAGAGAGAGAGAGAGAGAGAGAGAGTCCAGGCAGATAAAGGGCCTTAGCTGTTCCACAGGAGTCAGGAGTCAGAGAGAGACCAGGGAGATATAGGACCTTAGCAGTCGCAGAAGAGTCAGGAGTCAGAGAGAGAGACCAGGGAGATATAGGGCCTTAGCTGTTTCAGAGGAGCCAGGAGTCAGAGAGAGACCAGTAAGATATAGGGCCTTAGCTGTTGCAGAGGAGCCAGGAGTCAGAGAGAGAGACCAGGGATATATATGGCCTTAGCTGTTGCAGTGGAGCCAGGAGTTAGAGAGAGAGAGACCAAGGGATATAGGGCCTTAGCTGTTGCATTGGAGCCAGGAGTCAGAGAGAGAGAGACCAGGGAGATATAGAACCTTAGCTGTTGCAGAGGAGCCAGGAGTCGGAGGACGAAACCAGGGAGATATAGGGCCTTAGCTGTTGCAGAGGAGCCAGGAGTCGGAGGGAGAAACCAGGAAGATATAGGGCCTTAGCTGTTGCAGTGGAGCCAGGACTAAGAGAGAGAGAGAGAGAGAGAGAGAGAGAGAGAGAGATACCAAGGGGATATAGGGCTTTAGCTGTTGCAGAGGAGCCAGAGAGAAAGATCAGGGAGATATAGGGCTTTAGCTGTTTCAGGGGAGCCAGAGAGAGAGATCAGGGAGATATAGGGCTTTAGCTGTTGCAGAGGAGCCAGAGAGAGAGACCAGGGAGATATAGATTAGACATTATACTTTAAACGTATAATGAATATTACATGTGTCACAAATCCCTTTTCCATTAAAGAACAGATGGTTTGGCTCCAGCCACTCCATCACATATTATAATTGTCCAACTACGATTCGTCGTCACGCTGTGTTGCGCAGTGCGTACGACTTAGCGATGAGCGCTGCCCGGTGAGCCTCGTGCAGCGAGGTGAGCCGTTAAACCGTACCACTTTGCCGATCGTACGACTTTGCGATGAGTGCCGCAGGCGCTCATTGCAGGCGAGCCTCGCATAGCGAGGTGAGCCGTTAAACCATAGCACTTCGAAAAAAATTACGAGATGAAAAAATTACGAGATAAGCGTCGGAACGAAAACAATTAAAAAAACACTAAATACACACTAAAAAATAAAAAAAAGGTCACTTACAGCATGGGGAACCAGGCAGGACCTCTGGGAGTGAGTCGGAACTCCAATTTACATCGATTTAGACGAGTTACAAAGATTGAAAATCGGCTAAGCGAGAAAAAAATGGCCGCCGAAAAAAATGAAAACGAGGCTATACTACTATGAACTGCGTAAAACACAGCCACAGACGTATGTGCTCAAAAAACAACGAGACAAAGGATGCGCATTAACCGCACAATGAGTAAAAAGACAGTAGCGAGTACATTTTACGAAACGCAATTACAGATTTACGCATTACCACATATTTCCAGCCTTTGTCTCGCGCCACATCAGATTTCCTGCCTAAAACAACGAATTTGGCTCTCGCAACAGTGGATTTCCCGCCTAAAACAATGCATTTGTCTCGCGCACAAAGCCTTTATATAGGGCACACTTGACACATAACTGACAATTTCTCCTCAGGTGATGACAGTCTGATGCCGGGAAATCTCAAGAGATTGTTAGCTCTTCAGGATACTGCTTCAGCATTATTAGATTAAAAAAAGGTAAATATCATTTATAATTATTAATTAATAAATTGGTACTTACTTAATAAATCAAAAATAAGAAATGTAATTAATAGAAAAATAATATTGTGCTTACCTGTGTGAAACAATTGTTAATAACATTCATAATGTACATTAATTAATTAATTAATTAATCATTAATATCAAAATTAGTTAACGTTTAAGAATGTGAATAAAAAAACAACACATTGATTCATTAATTATTAATGTACATTAATTTAAGAATTATTTTGTTATATATCGTGATTACCTGTGTGAAACAATTGTTAATAACATTCATAATGTACATTAATTAATTAATTAATTAATCATTAATATCAAAATTAGTTAACGTTTAAGAATGTGAATAAAAAAGCAACACATTGATTAATTAATTATTAATGTAAATTAATTTAATAATTATTTTGTTATATATCGTGATTACCTGTTGGAAAGAATTGTAAATAACATTCATAATGTATCATTACTAATCATTAATACCAAAAAAGGTTAACGTTTAAGAATGTGCATAAAAAAAGGAACACGTATTAATGTACATTATTTAAATAATTCAGTTCTTATATATTTTGTATAAAATAAACCCCCAAAAAAGGCTATATACTCATGCTTACATGTTGATGTTAGATTTAGTCACACATTACTTTAATATTAATGAACATTAATTGATTCTTATTTCATTAGTAATGTACATTATTTTAAGAAGTCAGTTGTAACATACTCATTTTAAAATACCACTCAAACAAAAAAAAGGGAATAGACTCATGCTTATGTCTTGACGTTATATTTAGTCAGACATTAATTTAAGATTAATACAGATTAATTGAGTCTTATTTAAAGACTAACAGTAATATTGAGTGAATGTTTTTAATCTATGCTTACATATGTGTGTTAATGCTGATTGATTGATATATTTATTTCATGTTTTTAATCTATGCAAAAATATGTATGTTAAGCCTCATTGATTGATACAGATGAAGCAACATATTATACATTAATTTTACTATTTTGTATAATTGCAGTGAACTGTAGTTGAATGACGTTCGCACACATTGAACATCATAAGGATAATTTTGACAGGTACAGAATCTGAATTATATTACTACAGCAAGATATTCAAAAATATGATTTTAGGTTTTCAATGTAGATAAATATATGTCTGTTGATGTTCATTTAATGATATTGATGAAGCAAAAGTTAAAAAATATTCTCAATTTGATTTTACAGTTTATTTGGATCTGCAAGGGAATAAACAGACAGCGTGGCGTTTGCAGCCTTTGAACAACATCAACATCATCCTCAGTTGTATAAAAATTAATTTTGTAGTGATGCATAGAAAAAGGATATATTATATATTTGGTGAAAATGGATATTTGGTGAAAATGGAGAGTACTTATTGAGTCATTAACGTATGATATTTAGTCATAACTTGAAAAAAGTTGAAAAGATAATACTAATTAAGAATAATATTTAAAAAAAATAAGAAGCTTCCAACACTTGCAAAAAAAAGAAATTGATGCTATGCTGTGAATTCAATCAAGAAGGAATGGAATTGAAGGATTAATAATATAAATATAGATATGTGCAGCTATTTCCGATTTAATATATGTCAATAAAATACTTTGAAAAATGGTTTCATTTCTTTCAGTCTAGAGTGCAACATTTTAAAATGTTTGATTAGTTTATTCATCTACTTTAATGGAACAGTACAAAAAGGAAAAAAATGTATACAAAACAAAGAACAAACAATAATTACATCTCTATTTACAATTACAGATTAAAATGGCGGAGAAAGGAGAAGACAAAATTGAACGCAAAAGAGGATTGGCAAGGGAAAGGAAGCAAAGGTGGAGAGATGCTCAGAAACCGGAAACTTCACAACGCTTGCGAGAAGAAGATCGACAGAGACTTTTAAATAAAAGAAAGATGAGTAAGAAAGCCGCAAGTGAGTGTGTTGGGGCTTCCAAGGAACGTAAAAGTAAACAAAAACATCTCTGTGAACCATTGTCCAATGATTCTATTTTGCAGAATGACTTAAATGTAGACACACAAGAAAAAAATGTACATATAGAAAGTGGGTCTGATATCTATGTTGAAGAAATGCATGACAATGTGTTTACTACTGCAGTAGAAGTAGATACTCATTATTGTGGGTTACTTAATGTGGTTTGTCAGTTTTGTGGGGCCTATCATTTTATAAAGGAAAGACCTACTGACGGAAATTTCATTAGTTGCTGTCAGAAAGGAAAGGTGAAACTTCCACTAAGACACCCATTTCCATATTATTTAGAATGCATTATGAGCGATCCAACATTTCCAAATTATAATAATTTCAAACAAAACATAAGGCACTTATAACAGTGCAATTTCATTTGCTTCAATGGGTGCAACATTAGCAGAAAATGTACTAGGACATGGTACTGTTACTGTTTCAGAGTTCAAGGTCAAATATACCACCGAACTTCACATTTACACCCACAAGAAGTAGAGCAAAGGAAATTTGCACAGTTATATGTCTTAGATACGATGGAAGCTGTGGAACAAAGAATGATACTTCCAGAAAATAGACAGTGTTTGCGCATAGTCTTTGAACAGCTGGATAAAATTATGGAAAAAAAAAAACATATAGTCAAGCATACAAACAATTAGCACAGCTTGAAAAAGAACAACAGGAACATGCTGAAAGACATCAATTGCCTACACCAAGAGTTAATATGGTGTCAAAAAGAGATCCCAACACTGATCAAAGAAGATATAATTTACCTACTGTAAATGAGGTTGCCATGGTGTTTAAAAATGAAGATGGTGAACCACCTTTTCAGCGGGATATTAGAATATATCCACGCAATGAAGAACAACCATTTATCAACATCAATATATTAAGCTGTAATTTAGATCCAATGACATATCCTATTTTCTTTCCAAATGGTGAACCAGGATGGGAACCAAAATTACAATTGGAAAGTTATCCCAATACTAAACTTCGTATTAGATCTAATATTTCCATGCTGGAATATAAAGTGGCACAAACTGCTATCCGTGATTGTTTTAATCCAATTTTACATGGAGGCAAACTCACTCAACAATGGATTATTGATTCATATTTACAAGTTGAAGCCAATAATCTAAATTTCATTAAATATCAACAAAATAAATTACGAGTAGAACAGTATTGTGAATTAATGGATTATGTGGCAGATTTAGCTTCCAACAGAGACATTCCAGCTGGAAGAGCAATTATTTTGCCATCCTCTTTCCAAGGATCTCCTCGCAATATGCAAGAAAGGTAAAATGATGCCATGGCTATTGTTACAAAATTTGGAAAACCAGATTTATTTATTACATTCACATGTAATCCACAATGGCCAGAGATCAAGGAAAATTTTAATCTGGGACAAACTACTTCTGACCGACCAGATTTAGTGGCAAGAGTATTCAAAATCAAACTCAATTCATTAATACATGATATCACTAAAGCACACTTATTTGGACAATGTGTGGCTTTTGTTTACACCATTGAATTTCAAAAAAGAGGATTGCCACATGCTCACATACTTTTAATACTGCAGGAAAAAGATAAGTTGAACACTGCAGAGAGAGTGGATTCAGTAATTTCTGCACAATTGCCAGA
The DNA here is from genome assembly GCA_027410445.1 of Discoglossus pictus. Taxonomy (NCBI): domain Eukaryota; kingdom Metazoa; phylum Chordata; class Amphibia; order Anura; family Alytidae; genus Discoglossus; species Discoglossus pictus. Next base: position 138,498,306 of record CM050163.1, read on the forward strand.
CCAAGAAAAATATACAAAACTTTGGGAGATTGTTACACATAGAATGATTCATGGCCCATGTGGAGAGATGAATCCTAATTCACCATGTATGGAAAATAAAAAATGTACTAAAGAATTTCCAAAACAATTTCAAATGCAAACTTATGCAAATTGTGATGGATATCCTTTGTATAAAAGAACACAAGGACAAACAGCTATTATCCGTGGCCAAAAGGTTGATAATAGATTTGTCGTTCCATACAATCCACATTTGCTCATCAAGTACAATGCACACATCAATGTGGAAGCTTGCACTTCGATTAAATCAATTAAGTATGTGTATAAATATATACACAAAGGATATGATGCAGCTACTGTTGTTGTACAAGGTGCTGGAAATGAAAACGAAAATCCAATTTTACTTGATGAACTATCAAATTATTTAGATGCTCGGTATGTGAGTGCTCCTGAAGCAATGTGGCGCCTTTTGAAATTTGAGATGGATGATCGGTCACATGCTATCTATCATTTAGCTGTACATTTGCCTCAAAGTCAGTTGGTTTGCTTTACTCAAGGAAATGAAAGAACTGCATTAAATCAAAGTGAAGACAGAGATACCACACTTACTGCATGGTTTAAATTAAACTGTCAGGATACGTAGGCCAGACAATTTTTATACATAGAGATACCATATCACTATGTATTTGTAAATGGTCTATGGCGACAACGAAGAAGAGATGCACATTAAATCATACCATGCATTTATACTGTCAGTCCAAGGGACATTGAACGTTTCAGCTTAAGATTACTTTTGCTACATGTTCCCGGTGCACAGAGTTTTGAGCATTTACGTACAGTGAATGACATAGTTTTTTATACATTCCTATTAGCTGCAAGACATCAAAATTTCATAGCTGATGATACAGAATGGGAGAGGTGTCTGGAAGAAGCAGCACTATGTCACATGCCTAAGCAAATGAGACAACAATTTGTATTCATTTGTATATTTTGCAATGTACCTGATGCTTTCACTTTGTGGGAAACATTTAAATTAAACATGTCAGAAGATTTCTTGAAACGTTACAGAGAACCAATAGCTCTGTTAAAAACATTGATGGAAATCCAAGAAATATTGTTGGCTCATGGATTAAATTGTGCAAGTTTTAATTTACCTGATCCAGATGACATCAATTTTGATGATTATGACACTGAGCTTCAAAAACAAACAACCAAGAAAAACTGGAAACTTTAAATATTTTACAGTTAGAAGCATTTTATGCCATCACAAATGCTACAGATGATGAAATGGTCAAAGACCGGTATTTCTATCTAGACGGACCAGGTGGATCAGGAAAAACTTATCTGTACAATTGTTTGATGAGTTATATTCGATCACAGGGTCAGATAGCTATGCCATTTGCAACAACTGGAATTGCTGCACTTTTGTTAGATGGTGGGAGAACTGTGCGCAGTGGATTTTAGCTGCCAGTTCCCATTTTGAAAACATCAGTGTCAGATATTCGATTGAATTCCTTACAAGCAAAAAAATGTAAACTAACTAAACTAATTATCATAGACGAGGCAACAATGATGTCATGTCATGCATTGCAATGTATTGACAGATTTTTAAAAGAAGTAATGGATAATAAGTTGCCATTTGGTGAAAAGGTGATGCTGTTAGGAGGAGATTTTAGGCAAACATTACCTGTTGTGCCACACGGAAATAGATCATTGAAACATGTATCAAGACCAGTAAACTGTGGCAAATATTTACACATCTCAAATTAGACTTAAATATGAGATCTGAAGGCCAAAATGAATTCAATGACTGGTTCATTAAAATCGGAGATGGAAAACATCCAGAAATACAGCATTTACCAAATGATACCATTGAAATTCCATCAGAAATGGTTTGCAATGAATCACTCATATCAGCCATATTTCTAAACACTCTTAATAATGAGGATTACTCAGACATTGCAAACAAAGTGATATTAACATTGAAAAATATCGATGCCTTGAATGTAAATAACGAAATTTTAAAATACATCAATGCACCACAAAAAAATTATTACAGTGCAGATTCTATTCTGTCAGATGATAAAGACAGTGAATCAAATTTTAGTATCGAATTTATTAATTCGTTAACACCATCTGGAATGCCCCACATATTTTACAATTGAAAAAAGGCGCAATTGTTATGTTATTGCGAAATATGAATCCAAAAAAAGGACTTTGTAATGGGACCAGATTAATTGTGCATGAGTTAAAAGATCATTTTATACATGCAGAAATTATAACTGGTACCCATAAAGGTGAACAAGTTTTTATACCAAGAATTGATTTAGCTCCAAGTAAGAGAGGTTTGCCCTTTGTCCTTCAACGGAGACATCAATAAATCCCAATGACAAACTTTTAAGTCAGTTGGGATTTTTTTAAAGGAACCAGTTTTTGCACATGGACAACTCTATGTGGCTTTTTCAAGGTGCACTAATCCGAAAGAAATTTAAGTGCATGTTGAAGAAAACGAAACTCAAGGTCATTTATTGGACGATGGATGTGTTTACACCAAAAACATTGTCTACTATGAGGTGTTGGAAAGATAGTGGACAATGGTTTCATTTTAATGCCAACATTTTATGGTACTCAATATGATTGCACAAAAAAAAATATTTCAAGTAAAACAGCTAAACAATGGACAAAAAAACATAGAGAACAGTGGTTTGACTTCCAGTACAAAATTAAAGTACTCTGGGACTCTTTAAATAGGGGACCACTATTTCACTTATGAAAATCTATGTGATATTTGCAGAATAGACAAACGGAAAAAAAAAAATAACAACAAAAACAACAGTAAAATATCCTTAAACAGATTTGAATGGGTTCAAAGTTTAATATGTACATGATTGGCCCCACAAAACAATTAACTGAATTTTTCAGGATTTACAAGAGTTAAATGTTATTGTTTGATGTTACAATTTCAGATGTTAAATATGTGTTTATTGAATTTTTAAAAAAGTTTGTTAAATATATATGTGGTATATTCAAATATGTATTGTTAGTATAACGTGGAAGTATTTAATAACAATTGGAAATGTATTATTTAAAGACAAAGTATTGATTCAGGGAGAAATCCGATCGCCAGTTAATGGGGTCAGGAAGGAATTATTTTTTTTCCCTCTTTGATACAATTGGACAAGTTTCAATAGGGGTTTTTTATTGTTTGCCTTCCTCTGGATTCAATGCTAATTTAGTTTAACAAGAGTTTAACAAATATGTTACAAATGATAAAAAGCATGTTATTGTTAAAACAATTTACTTACTCTAAGTTAAGTCCGCAGTTACTCAATGATAAATATGTATTGAAAAGTGTTAGTATTGTTAACAAAATGTTGAACGAATGTTTCATATACAAGTTGCATGTTACAAAGTTTAATGTTTGTGAAATATAAGTTGAAAGTTAAAAAAATAAAAAGTTTAAAAAATGAATGTGTTTTTATTTTTAGAAAAAAAAAAGGGACAAATGTAGCTGACTCATTTTGTGTTGCAAACAAATTTCACAACAATTAATTTTTATTGATCGTCATTTTTTGACGGGCAAGTCGCTAGTTGTATTATAATCTGTGTTATCCCATTATTTGCCAGATAAGCTAAATACATCTCTGATGTGCTAAACAGGATGTGTAGGATGTAACAGGATATATATTAGGAGGGTAGCCCTATTATTCTCAGATGCCAGCCATCAAGCTACTGTTAGACCCCATGTGGGGTCATCTCCTGTAATTGGCTGTCACACCCTCTCATTTTTACATTGTGTACACCCTAATTGATATAAGATTGCTGAATTTTCAAAAATAAAACAGTTCACTTCTGAGACATATAGAAATTGTGTGTTCTCGTATGTTCTTCAGGGTGGCTGTGATCTGATCCTATCTCCGCCCTTCAAGTAACTTGTCCTTGTCACTATCACAGAAAGGTTACTGGGGACTCCTAGAAGTGCTGTTTCCTGATGGAGAGACCCCTACAGAAGCCAGATATCAGGGTGCTGGTGCAGAGATTTCCAAGAACCCAAATGGTCCTTGTGGGTAGTTAACCTGAAGTCTATAGCAGCTAGTCCTGGGCAGTAATTACCCCTACCCCCGGATTATCACAACATGGCTCTACCAGATGTTCTGAAAGTGTTTACTAATATAAACTGCAAGTGCTTCCAACCTTGGTTTTGTCAGTACACCTGCCAACTATCTAGAGTATTAAATTTGTACATAGCCCTCTATAGAGTCTAAAGTAAGGAATACAAATTATATTTACTTCAGATCTATACAAGAAGCAAAATTAATTTGAGTATGACTTAATTTTGAAATGAACTTTGGGTTGCCCAGTAATATTCTTAATTTCTTTTTGTATCTGTTTGACAAATAAGGTTTTCTGGGTAAAATAATCAGCATAGCAGTTGGTATAAATCAAAGAACAAGTTTTAGGTATATAATATGTTTTACTAAATAACAAACCATGGACTGATAACCTATATGCTATATGCTACTATTGTCATTGGTTATACTGCATAGATGTGCTTGGCTGTAATAGACAACTCTACTTGCCTAAGAGTCTCTGACCCAGTTACATGGCTGTTGACAAAAACAATGAAACAAACGGAAAAAAAAGGATCTGCAATAATTGCACTGTTGCCTCAGAAGTTTATGCTTTATCAATTTATCTGTGGTGACATGCCTGCTACAAAAAAAAAAATATATATATATATATATATATATATATATATAAAAATATATATATATACAGTTGTGTTCAACATTTTGCATACCCTGGCAGAAATTGTGAAAGTTTGGCATTTATTTTGAAAATATGACTGATCCTACAAAAAAATGTCTTTTATTGAAGGATAGTGATCAAATGAAGCCATTTATTATCTCATTGTTTTTTGGCTCCTTTTTAAATCATAATGATAACAGAAATCACCCAAATTGCCCTGATCAAAAGTTCACATATCTTTAGGGCCTCATTCTATAAAAGGCCGTAAAATGGCTGCAAAACTGTGATTCCTTGCGGCCAGCTTACGGCCCTGCGTAGCACTACAACTAGGCTGTTATTCAAATGGACGGCACCGCAAGGAGTTCCTTACGGCCGGTCGCAAACTATGCAATTGGCCGCAAGCATTTCCAGCGCACCCATAAATCGTGTTTCAAGGCCGCAAAGTCGGAAAACTGTAAATGCAAATATAATTCAAGATAGCACTGTAAAGCACTGTCAATGATAGGCAACATAATGGGGGACCTGAGGATTAATAGCAACACCCTCTCAAGCTTGCCCATCGCCCAAACCCAATAATTAATTTCAGGTTTATTTTCCGTCCCAAGTCCCGCGGGCTTCAATGACCTTGAAGCCAGTAAATCGTTGTTAAAACCCGTACGGGTTCAGAGGTTGAAGGCCGCAAACTCAAAGTATATATTACAAGTATATAAACTCAAAGCATATATTAAAAGTATATAAACTCAAAATATATATTCGATCCAGCACTGTAAATCACTGTAAATGATGGGGAACACAATGGAGGACATAAGGATTAATAGCAAAACATTCTCAAGCTTGCACATCGCCAAATTATAATCTTTGATTTTAAGTTTAATTTCTGTCCAAAGTCCCACAAGCTTCAATGACCTCCAAGCTCGTAGCTCGTCATTCCAACCTGTGTGGGCTTGGGGGGGTAAATGTCCTTCAAGCCCGTGGGACTTGCATAATAGATAGAACACAAAGATTGAACATGAAATTAAATGTCTTTATTTTCAGATTTGAAAGTGGAATGTTGAGCTATTAATTCGAAGACCAAACATCACTTTAACTTTTAATAAAAGTACAGGATGGCTTTTCTATTTGCTTAATTAGTGCTACGATTTGTAAGTTAGCCCTTTGCGACACCTCCATGGCCCAAGTAACCTGTGGGTCTATTTTACCCATTTACGGACTTGATGGAGGCTAATCGCGCAGATTTGAGTGTAGGGAAATGTTGTGCTATGAATTCTAACACCTACAATCACTTTCACGTCTCATCAAAGTACAGGATGGGTTTTTTATGTGCTTATGGTGCTATGATTTGTAAGTAAGAGCCTTGCGGGACCTTTTTGGTGTAAGTAAGCTGAGGCTCGGTTTTAGCGAATTACGGTCTTGACAGAAGGGTTCACGTAGCATTTGAATAGCGACCTGGGCTTTCTTACGGCCGCAACTCTTGCGGCCGCGTAAGATCAAAGACTTTCCCTGCGGCGGGGGTGGCCGCAAGGGCTAACAAGGCGCTGGCCACAAGCCGGCCGGAGCCCTCGGCCGCAATGGAATAGAATAGGGAAGTAGATTGTGGCCATCCCTTGTGGCCACGCATCTCCTATGGCCCTTAATAGAATGAGGCCCTAAGTTCTTAATACTATTTATTGCTCCCTTTAGCATCAATGACAGCATGTAGTCTTTTGTAATAGTTGTCTATGCGGCCCCTAATTCTTGCAGGTGGTATAGCTGCCCATTTGTCTTGGCAAAATGCCTCCAGGTCATGCAAAGTCTTTGGTCGTTTTGCATGATCCGCACGTTTCAGATCTCCACATAGTGGTTCAATAATATTAAGGTCATGAGACTGTGATGGCTACTCCAGAACCTTCACTTTTCTGCTGTAACCATTGGACGGTCAACTTGGCCTTGTGCCTGTCTGCCAGTATTTTCTGATAACATGCTGCATTCATCTTGCCATCAATTTTCACCAGATTCCCCATGCCTTTAGAGCTCACACCCCCCAAAACATCAGTGAGCCACCACCATGATTCTAAGTAGGGATGATATTATTTTCACTATAGGCCTTGTTGATCCCTCTCCAAACATAGCGCTTATGGGTGTGACCATAAAGCTCTATTTTGGGCTTGTCACTCCAAATTACATTGTGCCAGAAGCTGTGAGAATAGTCAATGTGTTGTCAGATATATTGTAACCTGGCTTCTTTCTGGCATCTTGACCATGCAGCTCATTTTTGTTATCGTCGTATTGTGCTCTTTCAAACAACCATCTTTTTCCAGGGCAGTCTGTATTTCTCCTGAGGTTACCTGTGGGTTTTTCTTTGTATTCCGAACAATTCTTCTTGTTTGTAGTCAAAAGGACTTTAGTAAAATATTGGAAAAATAAACAAATTCCCGTCCTGGAAGAAGTTAAAGGTATTGTAGTAAGAAACCGTGAGTTAGAGAGGCATATGATACTAACACAATCTATGAAAAAAAATGGCAATTATGGAATTTGTATATTAAAAAACAGAGATAAAAAGAATATAACTACTATATTTACAAGATGATTCATAGCCTCATTAAATTGGGGCTACGTTTTAAAACATAGCCCATATTGTAGAAAGTAGGACTTAAGGCTATTAAATTAGCGTCGTAAACCGGCTCGCCAACAATTTGCGGGTTTAAACGCACACTGGTGGAAAAATGTCTACAGGTTGAGCAACGTTGAACTTAGCAGCCCGCAAACCCTTTGATCTGTCAAGCCTGTAACCCTTACGTTCCAATTTTGCTATTACATTGCTACGATTCCCCACGGACGCATTGGCCTCCAAATCTGCAACTGCCAATTGTGTGACAGATTCTAGCAGTTTCCAAATAGGACTCACAAAGGTGCATGGTGGCCACATTAGCTCTTACTGACATAGGCTGGGCACATTGGTACTTATATACACAGGCTGGGCACATTAGCTGGTACATACACAGGCTGGGCCCATTGGTACTTACATACCCAGGCTGGGCACATTAGCTGGTACAGACACAGACTGGATACATTTCTCCTTCTCTCTCTCCCTCCACCCTTTTCCTCTCTCACCTCTGCCGGCAGCTCCTTCCCCATAGGCTCCTCCTCTCCCGGGTCAAAGGACTTAGAGTAGAGAGCAGGTGGGCTGGGGTAAGGAGAGAGTATGGGGCAGGAGGGAAACTGGTGGTGGGCGGCAGTTGGAGGCATTTTTGCCACCCCCAAAGAACTGCCGCCCGCTGAGCCCCTCTCATCCTCCCTTGCTACGCCACTTATGGAAGAGATCATATCAATATGATCAGTGATCTGTGAAAAGATTAAAACATATTGAAAACATTAACTACTTTAGATCTCTACAATAATTGGTAGTGAAATTCCTCCCTCTTTTGAATTTGCAGTTGGATATAGAAGATAATTTCCCTAAAAACAAATATCTAATAATTCACATCTTGTTGGTAGTAAAATATTGGAAAAATAAACAAATCCCGACCTGGGAAGAAGTTAAAGGTATTGTAGTAAGAAACCGTGAGTTAGAGAGAGATATGATACTAACTAAATCTATGAAAAAAAAGTGGTATTTATGGGATTTGTATATTAAAGTAGAGATAAAAAGAATATAACTAATATATTTACAAGATGATTCATAGCCTCATTAAATTGGGTCTACGTTTTAAAACGTAGGGGTTTACTTAGTTCACATAAAACTAACTCACTCTATTTCCCTACCATTATGTTACTCCACCAGCAGCTGTGGGTCCTGCAAAACAATTATGCTGCATACTGTTCAATAGATCAGGTTGCTTATTGAAATGGGGCAGAAATAAACATATGCGTGAGAAGTTGAATGCATAAATAAATGTATGCAAAATGTCTATATATATATATATATAAATATATATATATATATATAACTACTATTGTTTTGGAAATAACAAAAGTATTCCTCAGAGATATCTGTCCCTGGCCAAATTACCAATATATGTATATATATATATATATATATATATATATATATATATATATAGATAGTGTGCACACCTTAGAGAAATAATACACCAACACAGAGTTCTGGTACAAAGCTTTCTCTCGCCTATTTTTATTACGTCAGTCATCATTTATATAGTTTTTAATAATCAGATAAAAGTTGCAACTAAGCAAAACATCAGGTTTAATTAAGCACTTCATTGGTTCTAAGGTGTCCGCTTTTACGGGACCTTGGACATGTATTGGGTCAGGAGCTAGGGAGTCTCCAGGTCTCATCCCACAGGGGATGAGTCTATCTTCCCATTGATTCAGACGTCGAGACAAAGGAAAGATGGCGCTCTCGTTCTTAGTGTCCAAGGTTTGGTAGCTGTCGTCATCCTTGCTAGACCGGAAGTAGTGCCGCCGGCATCTTGTATGCGGAAGTAATGAATTCTCCATCTTAGAGTGCCCGATGATTCAGCGTTTATTAATAAAGCTTTGGTTATACGATAATACTGCAAAGATAAGATACATAAGTAGGTGCACGAATATAGTTATGCATTTTGTACGGATCCCAATCCATAACACTATGACTTTGTTTTTTACTTACTAACCCAATAGGAAAGGGTAGAGTAGTAGTTCACATCCACCTCCTCCCCAACCAAAGAAGATAATCATGACAATTGGATTCAGAAGACAGGGCCTATTTGTAAAACATAAACAGGCTGAAATGTGAATGTATTGTTATAAAAATGAGTTTCCCTTCACAGGGAGGCATTCACAGGCAGCTACCTTGCTTGCCTAATTATAAATCCATTAATGTTGTAGAGAAGGTAAAGGACACTCATTTATTGGTCATATCCTGGTTTGATTCATATGGCAATATTTATTATATAAATTGCAATTGATCTGGAGCAAAGAAACAGAAGACCACAGATTTAAAGTAAAATGTAACTTTTATTTAATATTAAAAATGTATGTCTATAAATTACCATATACATATATTGTGGTGAAGTGCCACCAGAGGGCAGAAGAGAGCTCTTCAAGACTTTTCCCCAGGAGTGAGAGAGTTAACAACCTGCTCAAAAGGCAGGGGTGTGGCTGCAATCAAGGGCTGCTGCGGCTGTCTCCAGGTGGAGAGCTGTTTGACAGAGCTGGAGTGCTGTGGATGTGTGCAGGGCTGAAGTCAGAGGCCGCACTGAAAACTAAACGACCAAAGCCAGAAGCTTTGAAAAGCGAGCATGCAGATAAGAGGATCAGAAAGTCCCTGGAGGTAATGACCAAAGGAGGGATCTGCTTTGGAAAGAGAGGCAGGAGATACAGAGCCGAGGTGAGAGAGAAAGACACCTCTGCTACCTATATTTGGACTGTATGTTTTCACTTCTATGTAAGATAGTAAGGGAACTTCAGTTTAGTTATGCAGGGCTTCAATGAGAAGCTAGGACTTATTTTCTGTTTGGTTTATTGTTGTATGCTGACAAATAAACAGCACAAATGTGCTAAACATTTAAAGGGCTCCTGCTTTCTCCATTTTGGTGCTGGATATAAGGACACGGATCCTGAGAGTGACAGCGAATCTGTCACATTTAAGAAGTGGGATAGAAAATTGTCTGTGTTTAAGAAGACAGCCCACAGTACAGTACAATAATGGAGGAACTATTGAAAACCCTGGCAGATGCCACTACATGCCAGGGCTTTCAATAGTTCCTCCATTATTGTACTGTACTGTGGGCTGTCTTCTTAAACACAGACAATTTTCTATCCCACTTCTGACACCATAAATGTGACAGATTCGCTGTCACATTTATGGTGGCAGTGGTGGGATAGAAAATTGTCTGTGTTTAAGAAGACAGCCCACAGTACAGTACAATAATGGAGGAACTATTGAAAGCCCTGGCAGATGCCACTACATGCCAGAAAGTGGGCGGAGCTTGTCATCAAAAAAGCCAGCAGAAAGGGCTGTAAGAAATTGCAGAAGACAGAGCCCTTGCTGCAAATGATGCTCGACTAAGAGATGCTGCTGCATGTCTGAGAGAGGCCACAGAGAAATGGTAGAGACAAGCGGAAGAGGACATAATCCGCATGCGTGAGGCCACAGAGAAATAGCAGATACAAGTGGAAATGGACAGAGTCCACATGAGAGAATCATTGAAGGCACAGAAAGTGCAGCTGCAGAAACTGAAGTCTGCAAATAATACTGTGGTTACAGAAGCAAGTGGAAGCATGAATCCTAATGGCTTCCTAAAGAGGATGACAGCTCAGGATGACGTTGACACCTATCTCCTGAACTTTGAGAAGATTGCCACTACGGAAGGTTGGCCTAAACAGCACTGGGCCACAGTCCTGGGTCCCTATCTGTGTGGAGAAGCTCAGAGAGCATATTGTGATCTGCCTGAAGAAAAGGCTACAAATTATTGTATCCTGAAGGAAGAGATCCTTTTCAGACTGGGAGTGAAAACAGTACAGAGACTGCACTCCTGGGATTTTTTTGACAGACCGGCTTATTGCTATCCAACGGACATGCTTGTCTGCCCAAATTTAAAATGCAGTTTCCCTGTTAAGGGAAGGCAAATCAAACCTGATGAAGAAAGAAATCAGGAGTTAGAGACCTGGTGGATAGCAGAGAGAGTGCAACAAGCCACCAAGAGAGCGTCAAAAAAGACTGCAGAGCAGACGAGAGAGACTGCAGAGCAGACGAGAGAGACTGCAGAGCAGACGAGAGAGACTGCAGAGCAGGCGAGAGAGACTGCAGGAGCCGCTGCAAGTGAGACTGCAGGAGCCGCTGCAAGTGAGACGGCAGGAGCCGCTGCAAGTGAGACGGCAGGAGCCTCTGCAAGTGAGACGGCAGGAGCCTCTGCAAGTGAGACGGCAGGAGCCGCTGCAAGTGAGACAGCTGAGAGTGCCGCAGAGAGCGCCACTGTGACGGCTGAGAGCGCCGCAGAGAGCCCCACTGTGACGGCTGAGAGCGCAGCAGAGAGCGCCACTGTGACGGCTGAGAGTGCAGCAGAGAGCACAAGTGAGACTGCTGAGAGAACAGCAGGGAGCACAAGTGAGACTGCTGAGAGAACAGCAGGGAGCACAAGTGAGACTGCTGAGAGAACCGCAGAGAGCACAAGTGAGATTGCTGAGAGAGCAAAAGAGACCGATGATGCTGATAAAGTCATTGAGGAAGAAGGGAACCTAAACAGATGCGAAAATCTTGTGGACAGGAGCGATGAGAAGGCCTCCATAAGACAGACACAGCCAACTGTCCTTGGTGAATACTCCTGAACTGGAGAGTACTAGAGAAAGAAAGTGCCTGACAAAGATCTCTGACCTAGAGAAAGGAGAGACCAAGTGGAAGAATATAGCCAGTGTTCTTAGAAAGGAAGAATGTCATGAAAATGATAAAGAAACTAGAAATCTTTCCAAAGTAAAAGATAAGGAAGAAAAGAGTCTGGAGATTGAGATGGAGAAAGACAAACCACTGTCTCTGAGAGAACATATGAAGCAGGGCATGGAGATGTGTCCTTCTAAAACTATTATGTGTCCCAAGAGCGTTCTGTCTCAGTTTGCCCTAGAACAAAGTGCTATGGATAAAGAGAAGCAAGAGGGGAAACAAGTAAAGCAAGGAGTACAGTTGAACTCTATCCCAGTGGGTTTCAAAAAGCCGGAAGTAGAAGACAGGCAAGTTGCTACTGAAATCAAGGGGATCAGGATGATGCCAGGTTATATTCCTGAATGGAGAAGGAAGCCTGCGTTTGAGGACAACAGAGTGTCCTATAGGAAGAAGACATCGATGTCTAATTGGGAGCAGAGGAAGAGTCCCCCCAAGTACAAGATGAATGTGAGAATTATGCAGAAGCGGCTGCACAGTGGCGAACAGGTGAAGCGAGACCTCCTCACTGACTTTTTTTTATCCCAGAGGGAAGCAGCTGCAATAGAAAAGGAGCTCCTGTTCCATACTCCAAAAAAGCAGAGGGTGAGCACACTCCCTGATATTGAGGCACAGTTGAAGCAGAGTGGAGTTGAGACTAAGACCGATCTTCAGGAACTGTGTGCACAAGATGCTACATTGAATGCAGAGCGATACTTGCAGAAAGCTCATATGCGAGGCATAGCTAAGGAGCTTGTACAAGAAAGACAGAATGGTGAAGAAAACACGGCTGAGCAGCCAAAGATATTCAGGGAGGACCTGATAGAAGAGTCAGAGGAGATTCCTAAGTTGAACATGCAGCAAAAGATCCAGTACAAGCAGAGTGAACTGGGGGCCCTATTAAATTCTCCCTCGTAGTTCTCTCGGTGCTCGCAAAAGGCAGTTTTCCTGCTGTTTGCGAGTACCGAATCTCTCGCAGCCTGCTTTGCGATATGACTGCGAGAAAATGGCCGAGAATAGGCTCCGAGAGAGCTACGTAGCCTTAAATCTATGCACGAGTCTCGCATATCGTAAGAATCCCTACGTGGACAAAAAGTCCACGCAAGGGATCTGAAAGCCTCTACGTGCTGCCTCGGAACAGCCCGAGACAGCAGTGTGAGGCTCCCCCCTGCACCCTATACACATCCCCATGCTGCAGGGGTCTCTATCAGGACCCCTGCAGCACCCCCACATTAACCTCTTGCAGCGGGGGTCCCCGATCTGCATAGATCAGGCCCCCCGCTGCATTTAAAACTATTAAATTCCCCGCCGCGGCTTCTTAAAGGGGCCCCGGCACACTATTACCCAATCCCGACCGCGGCACTTAAAATTAACCCCCCTCTATGCTGGGGGTCCCCATCGGGACCCCCGAAGTGTCCCCACATAAACCCATTGCAGGGGGGGTCCCCGATCTGCATAGATCAGGCCCCCCGCTGCATTTAAAACTATTAAATTCCCCGCCGCGGCTTCTTAAAGGGGCCCCGGCACACTATTACCCAATCCCGACCGCGGCACTTAAAATTAACCCCCCTCTATGCTGGGGGTCCCCATCGGGACCCCCGAAGTGTCCCCACATAAACCCATTGCAGGGGGGGTCCCCGATCTGCATAGATCAGGCCCCCCCGCTGCATTTAAAACTTTTAAATTCCCCGCCGCGGCTCCTTAAAGGGGCCGCGGCACACTATTACCCAATCCCGGCCGCGGCACTTAAAATTATCCCCCCTCTATGCTGGGGGTCCCCATCGGGACCCCCGAAGTGTCCCCACATAAACCCATTGCAGGGGGGTCCCCGATCTGCATAGATCAGGCCCCCCCGCTGCATTTAAAACTTTTAAATTCCCCACCGCGGCTCCTTAAAGGGGCCGCGGCACACTATTACCCAATCCCGGCCGCGGCACTTAAAATTAACCCCCCTCTATGCTGGGGGTCCGAATCGGGACCCCCGAAGTGTCCTCACATAAACCCCCTGCAGCGGGGGGCCCCGATCGGCACCGATCGTGACCCTGCTGCAATTCAATTTTAAATTTCCCGCCTCGCGGGTCCTCAAAGGACCGTAAAGGTCCTGAAAGGACTCGCACTAAAAATATTAACCCCAGGCAACTATAATTACCCCATTAACTCATGATGGTCAATACAGACCACCATAATGCCTAAATTAACCCATTAACTAATGATGGTCAATACAGACCACCATAAGGCTCTATTTAACCCCATCAGTCCCATAAGGGTATATTATTACCATTATGGGCCTGTTACAACCCAACATTAACCACATAAGGGCCATGATTGTCCTCAAGGACCATCATGACACTAACTACAAACACTACACTATAACCCCCAATAAACCATTTAATCTTAACTAACCCCCCTCTACACTAATCTATTAACACTTACACTACCTACCTACACTACCTACCCCCTAATAAACCTCCCCAACACTCTAATTACAAAAAACAAAAAACCTACAGTACAGAAAACAAAAAACCTAAAGTACAAAAAACAAAAAAACCTACAGTACAGAAAAAACAAAACAAATTACAACCCCACCCCCCACTACAGAAAATAAAAAAATTACACACCTGAAAATGAAAGATAGATAAACACAATGCAATACATACATATAATACATTACATACATTACATACAATACATGACATTACATACATTACATATAATATATTACATATAATATATTAAATATAATATATTACATATAATATATTACATATAATATATTAAATATAATATATTACATATAATATATTAAATATAATATATTACATATAATATATTAAATATAATATATTACATATAATATATTAAATATAATATATTACATATAATATATTAAATATAATACATTACATATAATATATTACATATAATATATTAAATATAATATATTACATATAATATATTACATATAATATATTAAATATAATATATTACATATAATATATTAAATATAATATATTAAATATAATACATTACATACATTACATACAATACATGACATTACATACATTACATATAATATATTACATATAATATATTACATATAGTCCAAATAAAATACCCCCTATCTATCTAACATACAATCTATTTAATTTAAAATAAATCCTAACTATATCAAATACATCCCCCTATCTATCTAATATACAAAAAATCCTAACTACATACACAGACCCTTATTCTAAAATAAAATAAAATAATTACAGTCCTAACTACACAGACCCTAATTCTAAGCTAAAATCAATAAATTAAGACCACTTACCTTTAAGATGTTGCTTCAGATCACTAACCTATGGGTCAAACAAAAAAAAAATTAGTACAAAACATTAACATCCAATAAATAAACATTATATACATTCTAAATATTCAACTCACCTTTACAGCATGTCCCGTCACTGTTTAGCTCTTCCGGCGCGGCCCTGTTAAAAAAAAAACACAATACATGAATACATTAATACAATATATAAACAAAAAATAAAATACACATATAAACATCTAAATATACATTTAACTTACCTCCCCGCGATGTCCCCGGCCTTCTCTCCTTCAGCCCCGGCTGGGCCGCGGAACCATCCGCGCTCTAAAAAAAAAAAAAAAATAACGGATTATTGGCTGAAAAAGCTGTCTATCAATTTCAGCCAATCAAAAGTCGTCAATGTGTGAGCCAATCAGGATGGGATACACCCCAATATCCCACCCTGATTGGCTAAAACACTTGTCTATCTTTCTGGGAACCAATCACAACGCTCAGATGCCTTCAGCCAATCACTATGGGATACACCCCCACGGAGTGATTGGTAGAAGACATCTGCGCATCCTGATTGGCTCCTACATTGACGACTTTTGTTTGGCTGACAGCTTTTTCAGCCAATCACAAGCCGCCAATGCCAATTTCCTCCCGGAAACGACTCCGGGAGGTTCATTAGCGTCGGGGAGGTCTGCCAGTGCAGACCTCCGTTATTTATTTATTTTTTTTAGAGCGCGGATGGTTCCGCGGCCCAGCCGGGGCTGAAGGAGAGAAGGCCGGGGACATCGCGGGGAGGTAAGTTAAATGTATATTTAGATGTTTATATGTGTATTTTATTTTTTGTTTATATATTGTATTAATGTATTCATGTATTGTGTTTTTTTTTTAACAGGGCCGCGTCGGAAGAGCTAAACAGTGACGGGACATGCTGTAAAGGTGAGTTGAATATTTAGAATGTATATAATGTTTATTTATTGGATGTTAATGTTTTGTACTAATTTTTTTTTTGTTTGACCCATAGGTTAGTGATCTGAAGCAACATCTTAAAGGTAAGTGGTCTTAATTTATTGATTGTAGCTTAGAATTAGGGTCTGTGTAGTTAGGACTGTAATTATTTTATTTTATTTTAGAATAAGGGTCTGTGTATGTAGTTAGGATTTTTTGTATATTAGATAGATAGGGGGATGTATTTGATATAGTTAGGATTTATTTTAAATTAAATAGATTGTATGTTAGATAGATAGGGGGTATTTTATTTGGACTATATGTAATATATTATATGTAATATATTATATGTAATATATTATATGTAATGTATGTAATGTCATGTATTGTATGTAATGTATGTAATGTATTATATTTAATATATTATATTTAATATATTATATGTAATATATTATATTTAATATATTATATGTAATATATTATATGTAATATATTATATTTAATATATTATATGTAATATATTATATGTAATGTATTATATTTAATATATTATATGTAATATATTATATTTAATATATTATATGTAATATATTATATTTAATATATTATATGTAATATATTATATTTAATATATTATATGTAATATATTATATTTAATATATTATATGTAATATATTATATGTAATATATTATATTTAATATATTATATGTAATATATTATATGTAATGTATGTAATGTCATGTATTGTATGTAATGTATGTAATGTATTATATGTATGTATTGTATTGTGTTTATCTGTCTTTCCTTTTCAGGTGTGTAATTTTTTTATTTTCTGTAGTGGGGGGTGGGGTTGTAATTTGTTTTGTTTTTTCTGTACTGTAGGTTTTTTTGTTTTTTGTACTTTAGGTTTTTTGTTTTCTGTACTGTAGGTTTTTTGTTTTTTGTAATTAGAGTGTTGGGGAGGTTTATTAGGGGGTAGGTAGTGTAGGTAGGTAGTGTAAGTGTTAATAGATTAGTGTAGAGGGGGGTTAGTTAAGATTAAATGGTTTATTGGGGGTTATAGTGTAGTGTTTGTAGTTAGTGTCATGATGGTCCTTGAGGACAATCATGGCACTTATGTGGTTAATGTTGGGTTGTAACAGGCCCATAATGGTAATAATATACCCTTATGGGACTGATGGGGTTAAATAGAGCCTTATGGTGGTCTGTATTGACCATCATTAGTTAATGGGTTAATTTAGGCCTTATGGTGGTCTGTATTGACCACCATGAGTTAATGGGTTAATTTAGGCCTTATGGTGGTCTGTATTGACCATCATTAGTTAATGGGTTAATTTAGGCCTTATGGTGGTCTGTATTGACCACCATGAGTTAATGGGTTAATTTAGGCCTTATGGTGGTCTGTATTGACCATCATTAGTTAATGGGTTAATTTAGGCCTTATGGTGGTCTGTATTGACCACCATGAGTTAATGGGGTAATTATAGTTGCCTGGGGTTAATATTTTTAGTGCGAGTCCTTTCAGGACCTTTACGGTCCTTTGAGGACCCGCGAGGCGGGAAATTTAAAATTGAATTGCAGCAGGGTCACGATCGGTGCCGATCGGGGCCCCCCGCTGCAGGGGGTTTATATGGGGACACTTCGGGGGTCCCGATGGGGACCCCCAGCATAGAGGAGGGTTAATTTTAAGTGCCGCGGCCGGGATTGGGTAATAGTGTGCCGCGGCCCCTTTAAGGAGCCGCGGCGGGGAATTTAAAAGTTTTAAATGCAGCGGGGGGCCTGATCTATGCAGATCGGGGACCCCCCCTGCAATGGGTTTATGTGGGGACACTTCGGGGGTCCCGATGGGGACCCCCAGCATAGAGGGGGTTAATTTTAAGTGCCGCGGCCGGGATTGGGTAATAGTGTGCCGCGGCCCTTTAAGGAGCCGGGGCGGGGAATTTAAAAGATTTAAATGCCGCGGGGGCCTGATCATTGCCGATCGGGGACCCCCGCTGCAAGGGGTTAATGTGTGGGGGCTGCGGGGGTTCCTATGGACCCCTGCAGCAAGGTGTTCATGTGAGGACACTTCGGGGGTCCCGACAGGGACCCCCGCATTGAGGGGAAGTTCATTTTAGGTGCCTGGGGGGGTTTGGAGTACCCCCCACGGCAGGGCTTATGTGGGGGACTGCCGCGGAGGTCCCTTTTAGGACCCCCGCAGCACTTGATGAGGAGTGGGAGCCTGCGATATCATCTCGCAGGCTGTCACTCCTCATGTACATTTACGCAGTGTAGATACGTACGGCCCTGCTGCGTAGCTCATACGTTGCTCGCAGCAGGGCTAATTTAATAGCATTGTAAGTTAGAGAAACTTTGCAGTACTTAGGGCTTAAGTAGAAGCCTCTTATTTACGAGGCTGGAATTTAATAGGGCCCTGGATTTGCAACAAACTAATGAGGAGAAACTGCGGCTGAATGAAGCTGAGGAAGACGAAAAGCTGGAAACCTTGGAGGCAAAGCAAGTAGAGAAGCCACTAAAAGAAGAAATAATACAAATGAAGGCTCAAGATGCCAAAAATAAAAGTGTTTTTCAGGAATCTAGGATTCAAGAGGCCACTAAGAAGTGTACTAGCCTATCTGCGGAGTGTCAGCCTGGAGTTGCTGAACAGCTGGAGATATTCCAGCAAAACCAAACGTCTGAGAGATCCTTCCTGGCAGAGATAGAGAGTCGCAGACCTTGCAGGAGTGAAAGCACAGTGGTAACGTGTAGGCCTGCTGTGAACAGAAAGAAAGAGGAGGTGAGGACCCAGGCTCAAGAAGCAGCCCTGAGAGAGGACATGCTTGGGGAGCCTCTCAAGGATACTTTACCAGAAAAGAAGCAAGTTGTCCATATGAAACTGATACGTTTTGGTGAGAGTTGTCAGCCAGCCAATAGGAGCACCTGGTACCAAGAGAGAGCCAGAAACAGAAGGAAGAAAGGCAGCCCAAGAAGTTGCTGTTTCATAGCGAAGTTGAAAGGGATGAGAAAGCTGTGGATAATCTCCTGGAAAAGAAAGAACATTTAACAGTATTAAAGAAGCAAATGAACTCCAAGCATAAGGAGGCCGAAGTGAGGAAGCTCCAGTCCCAGGCTCCCGGTCTGCAGATGAGGCGTAGATGCTGCTGGGGTGGATTTGAACAGACGAAACCACACCATCTAGCCACGAACTGTCAGGGAGTAACCAAGCTGGAGAGTGAACTGGCGAACATCAGTCCTTGCATTAAAGCTATAAATAGGATAAGTCAGAGCTGCAAGAATAAGATGACTGGTCTAAAAGAAAAGATGCATCCGGTGAAAGACAAGGTCACAGAAACCTGTGATGTACCCCCAGGGAAGCAACTGTATGGAGAAACATATTCCAATACCAAAGTACAAGAAGTACTTTTCAAGGGTCCCTGGGGCAGGACACTCGGAGAGACGGGCGGGCCGGTGTCCTACCCTCAAAGTTTAAGTGATAGCCGGCCGAACGGCAAAGAAAGCAGAAAATATGAAGTGAAAGGAAGAGCGGGAAAAATAATTGTCTCTTCACCCAGAAAGAAAACACGGTTCCAAGGAAAGACAAAGGAATTTGAAAGTAGGGATGAAGAAGGTAAGCTGTGAAATGGAAATTATAATGATGATGATGATCCTAACGAAAGAGTATTGGAGACCCTACAGAAAGGTCTGAAGGGAGCCCGACAAGCTCAAGGGGTCACAGAGGTTGACCAAGAGTTGTACAGATCGACCAAAGAGAACCAGCTGCTATCTGAGCCAGACACAAGTACCCAAATGGGTGAGTTGAAAGCGCAAATGAATAAAGTGGAAAAGTGTGCAAGGTGGAAAGCAGCCAAAATTCCTACAATGGAGAATACCCTCAGCGGTGGAAGACCAGAGGTGTCACAGATGTCGCAGAGTGAAGTTAGGGATGCCACGATACAAGTTGAGGCTCCGAAGATTCACAGAGCGATAGTGAACCAAGAGGTCACGATCACTAGCAGATCGCAGGAGGTACCGAAGAGAACACTGATGATACAGAGGATGCATTGGATTGCGGATACAGCCTCACGGCGTTGGACGCTCAACCCCATGGTGTCGAGCTGGGGTGGGGGATATGTGGTGAAGTGCCACCAGAGGGCAGAAGAGAGCTCTTCAAGACTTTTCCCCAGGAGTGAGAGAGTTAACAACATGCTCAAAAGGCAGGGGTGTGGCTGCAATCAAGGGCTGCTGCGGCTGTCTCCAGGTGGAGAGCTGTTTGACAGAGCTGGAGTGCTGTGGATGTGTGCAGGGCTGAAGTCAGAGGCCGCACTGAAAACTAAACGACCAAAGCCAGAAGCTTTGAAAAGCGAGCATGCAGATAAGAGGATCAGAAAGTCCCTGGAGGTAATGACCAAAGGAGGGATCTGCTTTGGAAAGAGAGGCCGGAGATACAGAGCCGAGGTGAGAGAGAAAGACACCTCTGCTACCTATATTTGGACTGTATGTTTTCACTTCTATGTAAGATAGTAAGGGAACTTCAGTTTAGTTATGCAGGGCTTCAATGAGAAGCTAGGACTTATTTTCTGTTTGGTTTATTTTCTGTTGTATGCTGACAAATAAACAGCACAAATGTGCTAAACATTTAACGGGCTCCTGCTTTCTCCATTTTGGTGCTGGATATAAGGACACGGATCCTGAGAGTGACAGCGAATCTGTCACAATATATATATATATATAAATTGGTAGTGGGTCCAGGTATTTTTCACTACAAACTAGTTAAACTAGGGCCACAGTTTAATCTGCCTGCTATTATATATTTTTATTTCCCTCAAATGCTGCCTATGCTCTGTTATATAACACGTGAACTATATGTATGATCTTGAACGAAATTAATTACATTAAGTATCTAACACATTTTTGTTATATAGGATAATAGTATAAAATAGCCAGTTTCAGAATGTTTATGATTGACATTGTCCTACTCTAGGACCATTATCTATATTAGATAGTACCAATATTGACTATATATTAATCACTACTTTATTAGAAGGTGTATGATTATTACCCAGATGAATATATTGATGTAGCTGGCACATCTATAGACTTGGTCCTAAGAACATAAATACTGGACATCGGCCGGCGAGCCTCGCGCAGCCAGGCGAGTCGTTAAACCGTACAACTTTGCCGATCGTCCGACTTTGCGAAAAGAGTCGCAGGCGCTCATTGCCTGGCGAGCCTCACGCAGCGAGGTGAGCCGTTAAACCGTAGCACTTTGGCAATAAGCGCCACAGGCGCTCATTGCAGGCGAGCCTCGCATAGCGAGCCGTTACGTTAAACCATAGCACTTTGGCAATGAGCGCCACAGGCGCTCATTGCAGGCTCGCCTCGCATAGCGAGGCGAGCCGTTAAACCGTAACACTTTGCCGATCGTCCGACTTTGCGAAAAGCGTCGCAGGCGCTCATTGCCTGGCGAGCCTCGCGCAGCGAGGTGAGCCGTTAAACCGTAGCACTTTGGCAATGAGCGCCGCAGGCGCTTATTGCAGGCGAGGCGAGCTGTTAAACCGTAGCACTTTGGCAATGAGCGCCATAGGCGCTCATTGCAGGCGAGCCTCGCATAGCGAGCCGTTACGTTAAACCATAGCACTTTGGCAATGAGCGCCACAGGCGAGCCGTTAAACCGTAGCACTTTTTTACACAAGACGCAGGACGAGATAAGCGGCGGAACCAAAACAATTAAAAAAACACTAAATACACACAAAAAAATAAAAAAAAGGTCACTTACAGGATGGGGAACCAGACAGGACGTCTGGGAGTGAGTTGGAACTCCAATTTACATCGATTTAGACGACTTTGCGAAAAGCGGCGCAGGCGCTCATTGCCTGGCGAGCCTCGCGCAGCGAGGCGAGCCGTTAAACCATAGCACTTTGGCAATGAGCGCCACAGGAGCTCATTGCAGGCGAGCCTCGCATAGCGAGCCGTTACGTTAAACCGTAGCACTTTGGCAATGAGCGCCACAGGCGCTCATTGTAGGCTCGCCTCGCGTAGCGAGGCGAGCCGTTAAACCGTAGAACTTTTTTACACAAGACGCAGGACGAGATAAGTGGCGGAACCAAAACAATTAAAAAAACACTAAATACACACTAAAAAATAAAAAAGGATGGGGAACCAGGCAGGACGTCTGGGAGTGAGTTGAAACTCCAATTTACATCGATTTAGACGAGTTACAAAGATCGAAAATCGGCTATGCGAGAAAAAAATGGCCGCCGCAAAAAATGAAAACGAGGCTATACTGCTACGAACTGCGTAAAACACAGCCACAGACGTATGTGCTCGAAAAACAACGAGACATAGGATGCGCAATAAACGCACAATGATTAAAAAAAGACAGTAGCGAGTATATTTTACGAAACGCAATTACAGATTTACGCATTAACACAGATTTCCCGCCTTTGTCTCGCGCCACATCGGATTTCCAGCCTAAAACAACGCATTTGATGAAATATAAGTTGAAAGTTAAAAAAATAAAAAGTTAAAAAAAAAATGTGTATTTATTTGAAGAAAAAAAAAAAAGGGACAAATGTAGCTGAGTCATTTTGTGTTGCAAACAAATTTCACAACATTTAATTTTTATTGACCATCATTTTACCGTTTTACCATATTCAACGTTAAACCGTAGTACTTTAGAGGCCGTTAAACCATAGCAAAAAAATACGGCCACAACTCGCGAACATGAAAAATAATACAAACACAATAAATACACACAGCACATACATAAAAAGCTTTCCGACAGCAAGAGGGAGCATCCACGGCCTCAAAAAACAAAGTTACACCTTCATTTAGCTCAAAATAAAAGAGTTTAGACACTAAAAAATTCTCGAAGCGACAGAAAAAATGGCGGCCGAACAAAACGAAAACGAGGCTACAGCACTCTAACCACGGATAACACTTACGGATAATCCGCTAAGACGCATACCACACATTACCCGCCATTATACGACGTACGGATGATCCGCTAAGACGCATACCACACATTACCCGCCATTTTAGGATAATGCGGAAGTACACAGCTACGTTAACGGTTTCGGCTGGCGCACGCACACTATTACACTGCACACATTCATCACGCTTACACAGCACCTCCACACCAATAATGCTGCAGCAACATCAACACAGATTGCCAGCTCTTCAACACAATGCATAAAAATAGGTAAAGTATATTCATTTATTAATTTGAATTCTATATTGCAGTAGTACACACAAAACAACATTAGCTACCTTACAATTCCATATGTATATTAATAACTAAACAACTTTCCTAACATACACATCTCATTGCCGTCATTTTTTGACGGGTAAAACGCTAGTATATATATATATATATATATATATATATATATATAGTGCCTTGCAAAAGTGTGTTTTGTTGCCTCACAGCCTGGAATTAACATGGATTGTTTGAGGATTTGCATCATTTAATTTACAGAACATGCCCACAGATTTTTTTTTGATTTTTTTTTATTGTGAAGCAAACAACAAATAGGACAAAATAACAGAGAAAGTCAGACATAGCGTTTTCTCTGATGGCCGAAAAGTTCAATTTCAGACCAGAGCACCTGCCTTTTCGCGAACTCAAATCGTGCCATTTTGTTTTCTGCTGAAAGTAATGTCTTTCTTTTGGCTACTCTACCATAAAGTCCAACTCTATGGAGCGTACAGCTTATTGTTGTCCTATGTACAGATACTGCAGTCTCTGCTGTGGAACTCTGCAGCTCCTCCAGGGTTACCTTAGGTCTCTCTGCTGCCTCTCTGATTAATGCCCTCCTTGCCCAGTCCGTGAGTTTTGGTGGGTGGCCGTCTCTTGGCAGGTTTGCTGTTGTGCCATGTTCTTTCCACTTAGATTGAACACAGGTGAACATCATTTCACTAATTATGTGACTTCTAAAGGTAATTGGTTTCACCAGAGCTTTTTATGGGCTTCATAACGAAGGGGGTGAATACATACGCACATGCCAATTTTCTGTTTTCTATTTCTAAAAAATAGTTTTTTGTATATATTTTTCTGATTTTAATTCACCAACTTAGACTATTGTGTTCTGACCCATCACATACAATTCAGATTAACAAAACATTGAACTTAAGGCTGTAATGTAAAAAATAGGTAAAAAGTCAAGGGGGTAAATACTTTTGTTAATTTATAGACATATATTTTTAGTATTAAATAAAAGTTAAATTTTACTTTAAATCTGTGGTCTTCTGTTTCTTTGTTCCAGATCAATTGCCATTTATATAATACATATTTCCATATGAATCAAACCAGGATATAACCAAAAAAATTAGTGTCCTTTACCTTCTCTACCACATTATTGTTTAGTTTACACTCAGATGGTCGATATACAGCCACAAAACAATGATAACTGGTGCAAGTCCATGTTTAATACCAAGATAAGAAGGCAGTTTGCTGAGTTAGATTATACCGTACTCACCCTTTATTATGTTTAATTTTAAATCCAGCCATGCTTGTACATCCACACTTTTTACAACCCTTCAGAGTAATGGGTAAGAAAATACTGATAAGGCATATACTGGGACAATAAATAACAGTTTTTTTATTTGCTTCAGTTCACTGGTCAGTCAATGGCAGACTAAACACATCGTTTTTCAAATATTTCTGTGTTGTGTTAGTGTTCATTTCTTAACTTAAAAATATATATTTTTTTCAAGCAAAAAATATGCTATTTTAAATGCATGATAGGGAAACTTGTAACATAAAATAGTGGAAAAATAAGAGCACTAACACCATCATCCTGTCACAGCATTTAGTATCTTTTGTTATGTATGAATCAACAGTCTTTATCTATTCTGAACTCATTACTTTAATGCAGAGTGATGGAAAGAACAAATGATAAAAGAGATAGATGATTCATGATAAATCATGCTGAAAAGAATAATAGACTCAATATTTACTTATTTCCAGGAAATCGGTAGGTGGTATATTTACATATTATTGCATGCAAACCATAGACAATGGTGCTACTTACAGTGTAATGACTGCATGTGCAACCTATTCAATAGCATCAAAAAGAATGAACATTGTAAATAATGTGCACGCAACAGAAATCATAAAAAGCACTATGAGAGCATAAAAAATAAACACAAATACAACTTCAACTTCAAAGCTTCAATGGAAGTGTGTTGTGGGTCAACAAAGAATGTTATTCTAGATATGGTAGTAGAAAATTATTTCATTACATTTTGGGACTAAATTTACCACAACTTCCAAGAGACTTACAATTTCTTAGCTGCCAGAAGTGTTTTAGCTAAAAAAAAATAAGAAAATGAACATACCCACATTTGATGAGGTAAAGAGAAAAATTCAATACATACACACGATGAGTATGATCTTTGCTGACTTAAACTAACATTTTAGAAAGTGGGCATTGTGCTGGTATATATGGACCCTTAAAATAGGTTGGAACTAAAAGAACAAAAACGTTATACTCATTATGCTTAGTGCAGAGAGTTTCTATTAGAACATAGATCACAAGAAAACTTAGATACATAGAAATTGAAGCACAGATCTGGCAGAGTACAGTAAATGCAGCTAAGATAAAACATATTCAGAGATCCATTTTTGTATATTTTTTTTAAACAGACCATCACACTATCCATTGGTTCAACAGTTCTTCAAAATGGCTACTCAAGGATTTGAATAATTGTAAATGAGATGAACGAGTTTTGGAGCATTTATCATAGTATAGTATGAAAAAATGTTTAAAGCAAGAAAAACCGTTTTGTTGTTATATGTATTCTTTATTCAAATTGTACAGTTTGTGCATCAAAATTGATTTTTTTTTCAAATTAACTCTAGTAAGCACATTAGGATTATCCTGGTCATTTAGAGTGTTGATCAAATATGGTCAGTTGTCCCCAATGCATAAATTATATACAATAGAAATCATTAATATTAAGAGTAGAATTTCATTTATTTATTTTTTATTCATAAAAAAAGGTTCTCCAATTAAAGTTAAGAATCTGCTCTTTTGCCATGATGTGCAAGAAGCAAAACCATAAAAGTATTAAATATTGATCCATGATTTCTAGTATATTGAGTTTATTAACTAAATTGTGAAAAGGCTCCAAAGAATAATATGAATGTAAAAGGTCGGTCTCACTAATGAGAAAGCTCCCACACACATAATAAATTGTTTAGGTAGATTTTGTCTGTGCATTTAGCATATGTGCAGTGTGTGCAGAAATGGGTTATTTTCATGAGAAAACGTCTACTTTTTATATGGTAATTATATCATTTCATACATCTGGAAGCAACTTATTTCTTTTCTTTGCAGCTGAAAATCATTCATAAATAACACCTTATCTTCCAATACTTTACTATATTGTGTGACTCATGATGGTTTGTTGTACCAGCTCACATCTGGTCCATCTTCTGAAGAACAATCCAGAACATTTAATTACCTTGTAATGCTCATTTACTCTTCTGTACACAATCCATGATGTTGGGAGAAGCATGTATGGTGTTTATTGGTCTTTAGCTGTTTAAAAGAGTGAAGATGTGTGTAGTCAAACTTTTCCTCAAAACAATCTAAAATAACAAACATCATTTTATAATCCTGTCCTAGCAATTAAAAACTTTGTAAGTTGACTTAATACTGGAAATATTTTTAATTTTCCACTATTTTCATGAAACTATTTAGAATGTATATATATATATATATATATATATATATATATATATATATATATATATATATATATATATATATATATATATATATATATATATATAATATATAGTTATTTTGGAAATATTTTGGGATTAAAAAGTTGGAAACATTGAATTTAGTTGCTTTTTATTTTCTAACAAAAGAAGAGAAGGTTGACTGTTGAATCAGTTTGCAGGTCTAAGAGAGAGGGGTAGATATATGATGTGAGGAGACTGCTGCATGAACAGATGTTTATAGGAAAAAAGAGGTCCGAGTAGTAGAATAGATTGTCATGTTTGAAGTTAATAGTGGATTTAAAGTGGTTAGTTGTATACTTCTCTAAACAGGTGGGTTTCCATAGAATGGAAAGAAGTAACAATGGGGTGAGAAACTCAATTTATGGGTATAGCAGAACGGGCGAGTTGGATTGTATTAGAAGACAAAAGTTAAGCTATAGGGAGGTGCAATGCAATTCAAGAGGAATCACTTAGAACGTGTCTAAGAGGAAAAAAATGTGTCTGTTTTCAGTATAGTTTTTATATATTACTAGCGACTTGTAAGGCAGGTAATGCTGTTTGGCCCAGACATTAATTTTTTTGGTGGTCTGAGATCCTTCAGTGCTCATTGCGAGTCTGTTGGTTGTTGAATTTTTTTATGATAATTGCTTTTGCTGTTATTGTTTTGTCGGCGCTGATCTGCTTTTTGTGCTTATTGCAAGGCTTTGTGTGCTATGAGCAGCGTTGGAGCTCATTGTGAGTCGCGCTGTGAATTGCTTTTGTGTTTATTGTGATAGTGTTTTTTTTTGTGTATATTTTTTTTTGTATGCTAATTAAATAATTAATAAATGAATATACTTTACCTATTTGGAAGTGATATATGCAGGAAGCATTGTGCTGAAGAGCTGCCAATCTGTTTTGTTGTTCCTGCAGCATACAACGTCGGTTTGCACTGTTGTGGAGCTGAGGTGTAAGTGTCAGCAATGTGTGCAATGTGTAGTGTAAATAGGCTGCGTGCGCGAGGGGAAGCCTTTAGTGTAGCTGTGTACTTCCGTATTGTGTAAGTTAGTGTTGTAAAATGCCGTTGAATGTGTATGTGGTACGCAGGTGTGGATGATTTAGGGTCCTTGGTAAGAGTGTGACTTGTACCTCGTATGGCTTTTTTGAAAAGCCGTATGTGCTTGGTGTTGTTTTGCGTCTTTAGGGTCCTGTAGCATTGTTTTAGTTTTTTTCGGTGGCCATTTTTTCTGTTGCTTAGGGGATTTTCGTGTGTCTAAACTCGGGAAATAGGACTTAAATGGAGATGTAACTTCACTTGCAGAGGTCCTGGGTGCCCCCTTTGCTGTGGGTAAGCTATTTATGTATTTTTTGTGTGTATTGTTTGTGTTTTTAATGTTTTTTTAGGTGCGTGTGGTTCGGCCGTTAAGGTTGTATTTTTGCGAGGTTGTAATGTTTTTTTTTCTAAGTCCCGCGGCTCGTATTTTTTTATGCTAAGTCCGTAAATTTTCCGTTCTAAGTCCTGCGGTTCTTATTTTTTTGTGTAAGTCCGTATTTAGTGATTGCGTGTTAGATCTATTTTGGTAAAGTGCCGCTTGTGTGGGTGTTTGTAACCTCGTATGAGGTGCCGTAGAGCCTCCACCTCAGCAAATGCGGCCCCCTGCTTCGCGAGGATCCGCATTTGCGGCCTGCAATGAGCCTTTGGCTCATTGCAGCCAACGTTGGAGCCTCCACCTTCCGCAAATGCGCCCCCTCGCTTTTCGAGGATCCACATTTGCGGACCATACTGCGTCCCTTGCTTTGCGAGTGATGCAGTTCTTGCGAGCTCACAAAGCGTGATGACGATTCGTAGTTTGACAACTATTAAATGTGATGATCTTGATCCAATCTATCTATTAGCATTTTCCAAGAGGAAAATCTGCTAAAATCTCCTGCCAATAAAGGCCACAAGTGTGAGACAATAATAAAGAAGAATCCCATTATGGCTAAGACAAAAACTTGTGTATCTGTTAATCAGGATACTTTTTATATGTTAGGTTCAACTGTTTTGCTTCTGTCACTATTTACCTTATTATGTAATAACTAGCGAATTGCCCGTCAAAAAATGACGATAATAAAATTGTAAGGCAGGTAATGCTGTTTGACACAGACATGAATTTTTTGTGGGGTTCGAGATCCTTCTGCGCTCATTGCGATTGTCAGCAATGTGTGAAGTGTGTAGTGTAAATAGGCTGCGTGCGCGAGGGGAAGCCATTAGTGTAGCTGTGTACTTCCGCATTCTGTAAGTTAGTTTTGTAAAATGGTGGCGAATGTGTATGTGGTAGGTGGGTTTGTATGATTTAGCGTCCTTGCTAATGGTGTATGTTGTAGGTCATACAGATTTTTGTAAAAGCCGTATTTGCTTTGTGTTATTTAGCGGTTTTAGGTGTCGTGTAGCCTCGTTTTCTTTTTTTTTTGGCAGACATTTTTTCTCTCGCTTGGGAGATTCTCGAGTGGCTAAACTTTGTAAATCTGACCAAATTGGGGTTTAAGCCGTGTTGCAGAGGTCCTGGGTTTCTCCCCTTTGGTATGGGTAAGGTTTTTATTTTATTTTTGGGTGTATTTTTATGTTTTTTAATGTTTGGCGCTATGCGCAGGTTGTCCGGTAAACTCGTATTTTTGCGAGTCCGTAATGTTTTCCAAGTCCTGTGGGTTGTAATTGTTTTTGTGTAAGTCCGCAATTTATTTGTTTCTAAGTCCTGCGGCTGGTATATTTTTGTGTAAGTCCGTAGTTAGTCATTGCGTGTTTAGTTTTTTTTTTGCAAGTCCCGCTTGTGTGGGGGTTTGTAACCGGTCGTGAGGCGCCGTAGAGCCTCCACCTCTGCAAATGCGGCCCCTCGCTTTGCGAGGGTCCGCATTTGCGTCCTGCAATGAGCCTGCGACGCAGCCGACGTGGGAGCCTCCACCTTCGCAAATGCAGCCTCTCGCTTTGCGAGGGTCCGTATTTGCGGTCCGAAAATCATAGGGGGTCATAGGGATGAGCGCCTATGGCGCTCATCTCCACCAGCGCAAGGAGCGCCTTTGGCTCTCCTTGTTAGCAACTGCAGCCCCTGCTTTGCGAGGGCCGCAGTTGCGGCGGGATCGCTATGCGAGCCCGCAAGTGTTA
Organism: Discoglossus pictus; assembly: GCA_027410445.1. Classification (NCBI taxonomy): domain Eukaryota; kingdom Metazoa; phylum Chordata; class Amphibia; order Anura; family Alytidae; genus Discoglossus; species Discoglossus pictus. Next base: position 138,528,461 of record CM050163.1, read on the forward strand.
GCAACTACCCGCATGCCCACTACTATATACTGTATGTGATTGAATACAGCAGATTATCCATTAGCATTTGTCATTTATTTAGGAGACTATCAGCCTTATTAAATTGCGATTCGCCAATTTTAAATGGCTCTATATAAGCAGATAGCATATTTTTTTACAGAAGTTTTTAGTTAGTGAAGACCTTGTTTTTGGATAGAAGTTTACTAACTAAAAACTTCTGTAATAAATATGCGCTGTGCTTGAATAGAGCCCTATTCAATAGGCCAAATTGCAATTTAATAAGGCTGTATAATATCATATTCCCTATTTGAACATGTGCTACCATCTCATTCTCTATGCCAAGCCACATAAGTTTATCTTTTAGACTCCAAGAGGAGAATATGTGACAGCATTGCAGCTAATAATCTTGTGCAAAAAGCAATTCAGTGCAGTATTATATTAAGTATTATACATTAATCTATAGAAGAAGGAACAACTTAATTATAGGTATGATTCACAACAAACTGGAATGTAAAACTCACAGTTTCAAAACTATGTTGGTGGAACAGGAAAATGAATTGTCTATATTATTCAAAGAAACAGAAATCTTCTTTTATCTGGATTGATTTATATTGATCAATAGGTTACCAGTTCTTCAATGATTTTGTGCCAGTTTTTTTTATCCACACAAGTCTGATCACTATTTTCCTTTGTGCAGTCTTTGCAAAGACTGAACCATTTCCATGAAAACCCCTATCAAATGCAATGCCTTTTTAATGAGTTATTTATGTGCAATGGCATTGCTCCAGTTTTAGTAATGTAATGAGTTTAGAAAATATGTAATAGAATAAAATTTACTGCACCTTTAAGCTTTTCAGAGTTTTTAGCAATGCCAAAAACAACACAATTGAAATAAGACACACTTTATATTATTACCTCTCTGTGATCTTGATCCAACAGATTATGCATTAGCATTTGCCAAGAGGAAAATCTACTATAATCTCCTGCCAATAAAGGCCACCGAGTATGAAAGAATAATAGAGGAATCACTTAGAACATGTCTAATACAAAAACACACTGAAGATGTATCTATTAATCATGATAGTTTTTATATCAGGTACAACTGTTTTGTTTCTGTCTTTATTTACCTTATTATGTAATAATTTTAAAATTAGGATGTGGAATTTCCATTGGTCCATATTTACTGCAAGTCTCCTGGAAACCATGGCATCCGGACAACAGAAATGTCATCTTGATGAGTTCATGCGGTAGCGATATGTATACAAATGACTCTTACCTATCTTATTTAATTGAATGACAATGCATGAAGATTTTATAGTCAAGAGAAATAGAAAATAGTGGGGAATTTAATGGTGTTACCAAGATTTGCATCAAGTGCCATTTAATGTCCTTTTTATCTTTCTCTTTAATAAAATTCAAAGAATCTCACAAAATTGACAACCTTTATATCCCCACTAGCCACTTGCCCGTCAAAAATGACGGCATAATATTTGCAAGCCTTGCAATGATGTTATTTGCCACACAATGCGAGACTCGCAATGCGCGACAAAGCCGGGAAATGTGAGCCTCACTATGTACGGCTTTTCTCTCCTTCGCTTCTTCTGTGTCCTCTCCATCTTTTCTCTTTCTCTCTCCTCTCTGCAAGCCTCGCAATGAGCGCCTTCGGCACCCATAACAGGCCTCGCAATGAGCGCCCTTGGCGCCCATTGCTAGCCTCCCTTCCCAAATGACGGGATAATATTTCATTTTTCATTTCTCTCCCCCCACTCCCTCCCCTGTGTATTTTCCCTCCCTCTCCCTCCCCTTTGTCTCTTCCTTCCTCCCCTGTGTCTCTTTCACCCTTTCCCTCCCTTGTGTCTTTTCCCACCCCTCTACCTCCCCATGTCTCTTTGCCCCACTCTCCCTCCCCTGCGTCTCTTCCCCCCTCTCTCAACCCAGTGTCCCTTTCCCCCACTCCCTCCCCTGTGTCTCTTTGACCCCCTCTCCCTCCCGTGTCTCTTTGCCACCCTGTCCCCTATCGCTTACCCCTGTGTCTCTTTCCCCCCACTGTCTCCCCTGTGTCTTTTCCCCCCTCTCCCTCCCTTTTCTCATTGCCCCCTCTCCCTCCCCTGTGTCTCTCCTTTCTATGTGTTGGGCACCTAGAACACACTAACAGTTTATGCTGTACATTACCATTACCCAGGATGATGATTCCAGTCTGCTGAGATGCATGAATGAAAGTCCTGCCACAAACCCCCTACAATAGGTACAAAGATAGGATCTGTGTCTTCTATTAGGGAACATGTGTGGATGAAATGATACCCCAGCATTAGATGTGTGATAGTTTTACTCTCCATTTATTTCTGAATGTTAGAAAATATATATTGAGCAAATACTTGAAACGGAAGAATTACTACAGGCACGTCTCATTATATGAGCAAGTGATATCCAGGATTTCAATTACATTTAATTTATTAAAGGAATGTATTTTCACCACCAGTGTTCTCATTCCACAGGTGTAAATTATTTTTCCTCACTTAATTTAATAAACTCAAAGAGAAAGTGAGATCCACTCAAGTAGTAATGACTTGACATCAATATAATGCATGTGTAAATATCACACTCATACAGTGGGGGAAAAAAGTATTTGATCCCCTGCTGATTTTGAACGTTTGTCCACTGACAAAGGAACGATCAGTCTATAATTTTAATGGTAGGTGTATTTTAACAGTGAGAGACAGAATAACAACAACAACAAAAAAACTAAGAAAAACGCATTTAAAAAAAGTTATAAATTGATTTGCAGGTCAGTGAGGGAAATAAGTATTTGATCCCATAACAATCAGCAACATTTCTTGCTTCCGGGTGTCATTTATACAGGTAATGAGATGAGATTAGGAGCACTCTCTTAAAGGGAGTGCACCTAATCTCAGTTTGTTACCTGTATATAAGACACCTGTCCACAAAAGCAATCAATCAGATTCCAAACTCTCCACCATGGCCAAGACCAAAGAGCTATCCAAGGATGTCAGGGACAAGATTGTAGACCTACAGAAGGCTGGAAGACTATCACCAAGCAGCTTGGTGAGAAGGTGACAACAGTTGGTGAGATTATTTGCAAATGAAAGAAACACAAAATAACTGCCAGTCTCGCTTGGTGTGGTGCTCCATGCAAGATCTCACCTTGTGGAGTTTTAATGGTCATGAGAACGCTGAGGAGTCAGCCCAGAACTACACGGGAGGATCTTGTTAATGATCTCAAGGCAGCTGGGACCATAGTTACCAAGAAAACAATTGGTAACACTCTACGCCGTGAAGGACTGAAATCCTGCAGAGCCCGCAGGGTCCCCCTGCTCAAGAAAGCACATGTACAGGCCCATCTGAAGTTTGCCAATGAACATCTGAATGATTCAGAGGAGAACTGGGTAAAAGTGTTGTGGTCAGATGAGACCAAAATCGAGGTCTTTGCCATCAACTCAACTCGCCGTGTTTGGAGGAGCAGGAATGTTGTCTATGAATCCAAGAACATCATACCCACCGTCAAACATGGAGGTAGAAACATTATGCTTTGGGGGTGTTTTTCTGCTAAGGGGACAGACAACTACATTGCATCAAAGGGATGATGGACGGGGCCATGTACGGTCAAATCTTGGGTGAGAACCTCCTTCCCTCAGCCAGGGCATTGAAAATGGGTCATGGATGGGTATTCCAGCATGACAATGACCTAAAATACACAGCCAAGACAACAAAGGAGTGGCTCAAGAAGAAGCACATTAAGGTCCTGGAGTGGCTAGCCAGTCTCAGACCTTAATCCCATAGAACAACTGTGGAGGGAGCGGAAGGTTCGAGTTGCCAAACATCAGCCTTGAAACCTTAATGACTTGGAGAGGATCTACAAAGAGGAGTGGGACAAAATCCCTCCTGAGATGTGTACAAACCTGGTGGCCAACTACAAAAAAGTCTGACAGGGGTTTTGCCACCAAGTACTATGACGAAGGGGTCAAATACTTATTTCCCTCATTGACCTGCAAATCAATTTATAAATTTTTAACATGCGTTTTTCTTGTTTTTTTTTCTTTGTTATTCTATCTCTCACTGTTAAAATACACATACCATTAAAATTATAGACTGATCATTTCTTTGTCAAACGTTCAAAATCAGCAGGGGGTCAAATACCCCCCCCCCCCACCCCCCCCCCACCCCCCACACACTATATTTCGTTATCATGATTTCTGGGTGTTTACCACTTGAGGATGTATTCTTCATCGCCAAACTGATTTATTTCTTTAATTTGATTCTTTCAATATGGAAGCAAGATCAGATATTGTAATCCTTGGTTTAGGGAAATAAGGGAGATACTTATAATAAAGTGACACTTCCATAAAACAATAATAAAAACAAAACAGAAATGTTACTGTATAACAAAATTGTGATACCCAATACATGTTTACATTAATCATCTTTACATGCATGATCTTATATTCCTTGAATTCTCACTCATGGGAGTATACGTTTTGGGCTCCATAAAGGATGGTGTTTTTTGTTAATATTTTAAACTATACTTTAACCCTCCTAGCGGTAATCCAGAGCGTGGCTCAGGGTTAATTTTAAGTACCTAAAGCGGTAACCCCGAGCCACGCTGGGGATTACTACGGAAGTGCAGGGCGGATGTGGAGGGGGCCCAGTGCTGACTAATTTTCCTGGGCCCCCTCAGCACACCATTCCTCCCTCCCTTATCCTCTCCTTATCCTCCACTCGTTCCTCCTTATCCTCCTCCCTTCCCCCCTTCCCCCTTATCTTCCTCCCTTTCCTCCCTTCCTCATAATCCCCTTCCTCCTCAATTTCTCCGTCTCCATTAACCTCCCTTTCCCCTCACCACACTCCTCTTACTATGATCTGATGATTATCCTGATGATTATCCTTCCCCTGCGGCACCTCATCTGGCTGTGACCGGGAACGGGAAACGCTAATGACGTGACGGGCAGCACGAGTGACGTCACATGCATGTAAGTGGAGCGGGGAGAGGTAAAAGGGAGGTGAATGCAGAGGGGGAAAGTGAGGCGGAGGATAAGGGGAAGGGGGAAAGGGAGGAGGAGGATAAGGGGTAAGGGGGGAAGGCAGGAGGAGGGGGAGAAGAGGGGAAAGGGAGGAGGAGAGGGGGGAAGGGGTAATGGTGCTCTGCGGGGGCTAGGGTGGGGGATGGTCCAGAATATAGAAAAAGTTTAAGTGTAGATTTTATATATGTATATATATATATATATATATATATATATATATATATATATATAAACATATATATATATATATTATACCTTTCCTGTGAGTGTAGGTGACGCAGGGGGCGGAACAAGGCGGTATGATTATGTCAGTATTTTTTAATGTATGGCTTTAACATTCTAAATACTGACATAATCATACCGCCAGGAGGGTTAAATTGCTCACGCTTGCTTATTTTCCAAAATTGTTCTAAAAATGCTTACCCTGCAAAATGAAAATGTAAGATGGATTTATGTTTTATTTATACACATCCTATGTGCTTTTGATTTATAAGGCCTGGCTAGAAAAAAAATATTTTTGTCACTTACTAACAGATGCTTGAATACTTTTTGCCATGCCTGACATATGGTAAAACACAGTAAACAGATGTTATTACTTGGGAAAACATAATAAAGTTATTATATTGCACAAGCTTGGGATGGCTCAGAAGTGCTTTGCTGGTTGAGCTGTAAAATGGACAACTTAGAATGCACAATTAATCCTGTTCTGATCACAAATATAGTTGTCGTACTGCGAGATGTCATCACGCTTTGCGAGTCTCGCGAAGTGAGGCGAGCCATCGACTGCTAGCCTCGCGAAGCAAGGCGAGCAGTTGAGACATGCAGGACTTAGCTGCCAAAGGCGCTCATTGCACTGCGAGCCTCGCTAAGTGAGGCGAGCAGTTGAGGCACGAGTGACTTAGGCCGCAATTAGCGCCAAAAGCGATCATTGCAGGGGTGGAAACGCAGGACTTAGCTGGCGCTCATCCCAAGACCCGCGGGACTTAGCTGAATGAGGCCTCATCACGAGGCCCCTGGACTTTGCGATGGATGCAAAATTACGGCCTGTATGACTTAGGACCCGAAGCATGTAGATGGACTGTGGGGCTTGCACAAATATGATTTTAAAGGCTGAACCATTGAACTGGAAAGACCTGGAAAAACACACAAATATGATTCAAATTCACTTACACACTCACACACAGCACAGGGGGAGAGCCAGGGAGCCTGTGAGTGAGGTTGCAAGTTAATTTGAGGCATATTTTGCCTTTTGTCATGATCGAAAATCGCAGAAGCCAGAAAAAAAATGACTGCCGAAAAAATGGAAACACGACAAAAGCAGTCCGAAGGACGTAAAACGAGGCCGAAGGGCGTAAATACAGCCCCTAAGCACTAAGACTTAACGCAAAACAGTAAAAATTAATACAAGGCAGTAACATTTAATTCAAGCCTGTAACACATCAAGACAGTAACACTTAAACCAAGGCACAGGCCTATAAGTGAGTGCCGAAGGCGCTCATCATGGGGGTCGCAATGAGCGCAGAAGGAGATCATTGCAAAGCAGGAAAGGTGCGGCTAGGCAAAAACGGCAATGAGCTGCAAAGCCGCTCATTGCAGGGCTCGCCATGAGCACCGAAGGTGCTCACCATGGGGCCTGTAAAGTAGACAGGGAAAAGGTTCGGCGCTCATTGCGAACCGCTCAATGAGCGCCGAAGGCGTTGAGTGCAGGGCTCGCGATGAGCGCCGAAGGTGCTCAGAGGGGCCATATCCTCACATTTGGTGGCAAACAGCATTGCCAGGCTTCAAATTGTATTGCCGTCATTTTTGATGGGCAAGTCGCTAGTTATTTATATATTTATTTATTTATAAAACACCAACATATTCTGTAGCCCTAAGAACAGGTATTACTTAATAGAAAACTCAGACTAGACAAAAGAATATATTGTTTTATTTAAAAGTTAAAGGATTAACTGCAGTAGTAGTTTACAGTCTTAATATGTGTAGAGTGTGTTCGAAGTCACGCATTTACTATGCCTTTTAAAATAGATTCCTCAGTCTAACATCCCCAGATTGCATATCTCTCCCATAAGTCTTTTACTAACTACCCAAACCTCCTTTTTGGAGGAGAGCAGGAGACCGAAGGAACCCAGACCTCAGTGCTGACTCAGGAAATGGAGATTAAGGTAAACCAAACAATTCTACCTGATCCTTCCTAAGGATTCCCAAATTACCATCTTGTAAGGAGAACGCTTCTTCGCCACCTTATTTCTTTCACCTTTTCTTTTTCCCTTTTTCTTTTCATTTCTCCCTATTTTATTTAGTAACTGAATTTAGTTGATATTTTTTTTTATAAATTCAAACATGGGCATCATTAAAAAAAAAATGAATAAGGAGACAAAGATTTTCCTGATACAATATTGTTTTTTTTCAATTCTCTCTCTTTAAACAATCAGGGAAATTTATACAAACGGCTTCAGATATGTTTTGTTCGATCTAAAATTTGATACAAACTGCTGTAATAATATTACCAAATTGTCTTCAATAAAAACATTGAAAAAAAAAAGACATTCCTCAGTCAAAGTCAGGGAGCAGAGTTATGACCTTTTATGAATTGATGCATTTTCAGACAGTATTTGAAGCTGTAAGGAGAGGGTGATTGGTTAGGGAGGTATTTGTGAATAAGATGTGTAGGTGGGTAAAGTTTAGAGCTTTGTAAAGGGTGAGCAATATTTTGAACTTTATAGTAGAGACAAGAAGGTGAAGGGATTGGAATCGTAGAATAGCAAATGAGGTATGATATGTGAGATGGATAAGCCTGGCAGAAACTTTTAAGATTATCTGGAGTGAGGAAGGCCAATTAGTATTTACAGTATTCAAGGTTGATTATAATAAGTGAGCAAATTCAGGATATTTGTTGTGTTTTTCTTGAGGAAGCACAGATTTTGTAAATATAGGGAGTGCAGAATTATTAGGCAAGTTGTATTTTTGAGGATTAATTTTATTATTGAACAACAACCATGTTCTCAATGAACCCAAAAAACTTATTAATATCAAAGCTGAATATTTTTGGAAGTAGTTTTTAGTTTGTTTTTAGTTTTAACTATTTTAGGGGGATATCTGTGTGTGCAGGTGACTATTACTGTGCATAATTATTAGGCAACTTAACAAAAAACAAATATATACCCATTTCAATTATTTATTTTTACCAGTGAAACCAATATAACATCTCAACATTCACAAATATACATTTCTGACATTCAAAAACAAAACAAAAACAAATCAGTGACCAATATAGCCACCTTTCTTTGCAAAGACACTCAAAAGCCTGCCACCCATGGATTCTGTCAGTGTTTTGATCTGTTCACCATCAACATTGCGTGCAGCAGCAACCACAGCCTACCAGACACTGTTCAGAGAGGTGTACTGTTTTCCCTCCTTGTAAATCTCACATTTGATGATGGACCACAGGTTCTCAATGGGGTTCAGATCAGGTGAACAAGGAGGCCATGTCATTAGATTTTCTTCTTTTATACCCTTTCTTGCCAGCCACGCTGTGGAGTACTTGGACGCGTGTGATGGAGCATTGTCCTGCATGAAAATCATGTTTTTCTTGAAGGATGCAGACTTCTTCCTGTACCACTGCTTGAAGAAGGTGTCTTCCAGGAACTGGCAGTAGGACTGGGAGTTGAGCTTGACTCCATCCTCAACCCGAAAAGGCCCCACAAGCTCATCTTTGATGATACAAGCCCAAACCAGTACTCCACCTCCACCTTGCTGGCGTCTGAGTCGGACTGGAGCTCTCTGCCCTTTACCAATCCAGCCACGGGCCCATCCATCTGGCCCATCAAGACTCACTCTCATTTCATCAGTCCATAAAACCTTAGAAAAATCAGTCTTGAGATATTTCTTGGCCCAGTCTTGACGTTTCAGCTTGTGTGTCTTGTTCAGTGGTGGTCGTCTTTCAGCCTTTCTTACCTTGGCCATGTCTCTGAGTATTGCACACCTTGTGCTTTTGGGCACTCCAGTGATGTTGCAGCTCTGAAATATGGCCAAACTGGTGGCAAGTGGCATCGTGGCAGCTGCCCGCTTGACTTTTCTCAGTTCATGGGCAGTTATTTTGCGACTTGGTTTTTCCACACGCTTCTTGCGACCCTGTTGACTATTTTGAATGAAATGCTTGATTGTTCGATGATCACGCTTCAGAAGCTTTGCAATTTTAAGAGTGCTGCATCCCTCTGCAAGATATCTCACTATTTTTTACATTTCTGAGCCTGTCAAGTCCTTCTTTTGACCCATTTGCCAAAGGAAAGGAAGTTGCCTAATAATTATGCACACCTGATATAGGGTGTTGATGTCATTAGACCACACCTCTTCTCATTACAGGGATGCACATCACCTAATATGCTTAATTGGTAGTAGGCTTTCGAGCCTATACAGCTTGGAGTAAGACAACATGCATAAAGAGGATGATGTGGTCAAAATACTCATCTGCCTAATAATTCTGCACTCCCTGTATTTCACAGTGGTGATCTGCAAGATATGGTAAAAAATTGGATGTTGGGGCGAATGAGAGTAAATAAACAAATACAACATAGGATATCTGTGAGTTAACAGGGTTTTCAATTATCAGACTTATGTCTAGTGTTAGGGAGGTGGTAGATTGATGAGTTACAAAAAGCTGTGCCTTTGACATGCTAATACTTTTGTTGTGGCAGTGAGATATTTTGCAAATATAGTGGGTGGACATGGCATTTGGCATTGGAGGACAGAGTAGATATGATGGGTGGGAAATATGTTTGTGTGGAGACGTCAGCAGAGCATTAGGTGATGGTAGAATCATTTGTAGTGGAGAAGGTCTGCTTGAGGCAGGATGTTCTTTTGAAGAGCCTGTGTCAAGAAATTGTAGAATTGAAGACCATAAAGAGACTTGAGAAAACAAAAATGATGATGTGTTTGAGAAGTGGTCTACTAGGATTGGCCAAAGGAGAGAAATTTTAAGACAGACTGGTCAGTAGGAATGTTAAAAAAAAGCTGAAGGCTGAAGATGACATAGAAGACATACTTTTATGGGAGTCAGGCGGCTAAACAGTAAATAAATTGGGAAGTTGCAAAAGAATAAAGACAAATGACTGAGAACAGAGTAAAGGAGATGAAATAAAGAGTAAACAATGAAAGAAACAACCAGAGGAAGGGGGCAGGACGTTTATGTCTCCCTAGCTGAAGACACAGAAGTGCAGATAAGGGGATGCAGATTTGTGGGAGAGCTTTTACTTTGTCTCATTGGAATGTGGATTAGATGATGTTCTGATAATGAAAGGACAATTTTATGCAAAATGGACAATGGAAAATATAAGTGACACAAAAAGAGATTTCAATTGTATTTGGATTATTGTATGGGTAAGTAGTAACTGTGGTATTATGAAAAAGAGAGTGGGGATGGTTAATGTAGGGAACAGGCTAGTTCACATTGTGATGGAACAGAAAGATAGTGTAAAAATTATTTTAAAAGGGTAGTGCATGTTCTACTGTTGCTACTTAATGTAGCCAAAGTGCTACAGGCACTTTGGCTATATTAAGCCTTTAATAACATGCAGGAGGGAAAAATCTTTTGTTAAAAAAGAACACAAACACAAAAGGTGTTTAAGATTGTAGGGCAGTCGATTCGGTGTAAAATGAACCAATATTTAATTTTAAAAGAACATTAAAAAATGGCTATACATTGTACGAGCAATCTTTCTCTACAGTGAAATATTTGAATTGATTTTGACGCTCCTGTATGCAAATGTGCTGCTCAGTATGCTAACTTGCAGCTTGCGGTACTTGGTAAGGGTTGGAAAGGGGTCTATGAGTCAGATAGCATTGCAGGTCTTTATTTTGCCCACTACAAAGACAGACAACAGACTGTAATTCTAATTAGCACATCAAAGCAGATAATTAATATTTGTGAGACACTCATTTGCATATAAATGCAGCAACAACAATTTGGAATTCAGTAGGATTGATTCACTTTAGAAACAAAATGGACAATACAACATATAGCCAGTTTTCCATGCTCTTTAAGAATAACCTAAAAAAACTTGATTTTAAGGTGACAAAGTCTTTTTAAAGAAATGGTGGTAAACCCATGGAATACATTTCATGTAGAAGTGGCAGTAACAAATACAATTACAAAGTTCAAGAGTGTCCTGTATCTCTTATTTACTAAAATAATTTATATTAATTAGCTTAACAAGACATTTTAATAAAATATTATTTGGAAGAATTATACTGGACTTTTTAAATTATTTTGTTGGTTTTAACAAATGACTGGCAATGTTATTAGATATGTCAAAACTACAATTAGTATTAATAGGAGCAAAATCATGTTTGCACTTTTTGTATTGTTACATATTTCAAGGAAAAAAAAAGATTTAGGATTTACGTGAAATTTGAGTTGTAGTGTTGCTTTTCTTGAACTTCACATACGTTTTAGTTTTAATCTAAAATAGCTATATTTTACATCATGAACGTATAATTACCCTTTTTGAGTACATAAACACATAGGTGTAAGGTCCTCAGCCACTGTGAATGGTCTGAAGTGTCTGTGGCCCTATGGACCCCAGCACGCCAGGCATATCTTATGTTTGGTTGTGCTAATCCATAAGGGATTCTTCACCCATCTTGGGTGACTCTACATGGTACAGCTCACAGCTTTATTGAGGTACACAAGCTCCTTCACCACCACGAGGTAGGGATGCAGAAAAGGATTATTATTATTATTAATATTACTCTTTATTTACAGTGCCATCATTTTCTGTAGAGCATTTGCAAAAGTAGAAATGTATAATGGGTAGAAGAAACAAATTACAAAAGTATTACACATTACATTAACAAATTCTAAGGTAAGTAGAAATACAAATACAATACAATAGGGCAACAGACAATTTGGTGCAACAGTGTTGTGGTCCCTAAAATCTTGAAATTAATTCCTCCAAAGAAATCAAGCATTGTAGCCCTTTTCAGCTTTGTGAACCTTTGGCTCATTATGTCAAAAGAGTTGGGGGCATAATGAGTTTTATGTTAAAAACAGAACATTATCAGCAGTTGCAGAACACATCATTTGACAGTTCTAATATGTTACTGCAAAATATAATTTTTTATCCATTATTCTGCATAGAACACTCATCTACAATATTGTTTAATAAAGACACAAAAATGTCCCATATTTGAATTTGCATAATATTGTCCCGAGGACTAATAAAGCAAAGAATATTAGAAAGATATGGAAGGGGCAGTCCTGTTGGTTCTTATTAAAATCTATATTTCTATCTATATAGAACCATATTATAAATCATAAATGTAAATATAACAACTTAAAAACAATAATGTTTTCTCATGTGAGGATATTCTGACAAATTAACTGAAAACAATGAATAGTTATTCATACTTGTTCTAATTTGTAGTATTAACTTAAAGGCAGATGTTACAGTAAAGCAAAGCTACAGTAATGATCGATGTCATCTGTACTTCTGGTTACTTGCATGTGCTCTGCCCTACATCTAAAATAAGGGTGATACAAACACAATCTAAAATAAAGATGTAAACATCTACAGTTTTTCTCAACCCAGTGTGTTGAGAATGAGGTTTGTAACCACATATTAAGTGGTCATATTTAATAATTGGACATAATGGATGGATAAGGACTACTGGTTTAATGCATACATGGAAGACTTCATGGTGGAAGTTTAGATATTTATCGACCTTGAGCAAATCTGGCTGTGTGACAGATATGTTTTATTTGATTTAAATGATTCTAATCTATTAAATAGAAATGCCAAAGTATAGCTGGTTTAATATATATTCAGACATTGGTTTCATCCAGATTCACTAGAATTTCTAGAGGTTTTAAAGGAATTTTATTAGGCTGAGTTTACTTTTTTTCTATTCACTTCTCCAAAGAAAACAACCAGCTCAGAAATAGAAAATCTCTCTGTAGCCTCTAAAAATATTAGCAAAAATGTCCTATTTATAATGCCCTGTAAATCTATTTATTTGTTTTAAATGGTGGCACCATTTAATTTCCATTGCATAGTGACCCAGCTTTGCTACACAAGTCCAATAGTTCAACTGACACTGAATCAGCATCATTTTTATTATTAGAAACTGAATATGAAGTACTTTTGTTAGGGACCCAAAATGACCTTGCCTTATTAGACTTGCATATAAAAAACAGAAGTTCCATAAGATACATTTATATTATTATGTCTGTAAAACATATTGATCATGTTGTTGTTATAATAAGCTCTGGGTGAATGTTAGTAGCCCATATAAGTGTTTTTTCATTTAGATCCATCAAATTGGTAAGTTGTGTATATCCGGCATGTTCATAGAGAAAAAAAAATGTATAGAAAGATGATTCTAAAGAAAGGTTTCACATTAAATTTCCTTGAGTGACTAATGATTACATATTCAGCTGGTATGTTTAGTGAGGTATGTTCATCAAAAAATCATTGGGGAGAAGTAACTAAAGGATCAAAGCCTGCAGTAACTGCAATCCATCAGCTCAGGTCATTGTGAAATGTACTAAAGGCTTAATGGGAGAGTTAAGGCATGTCATGGTCGTGTTGCTGGCACTACACCATGAAAATACAAGTTCTTTGAAGTTACGTGTTACAACCTCCCAATAGCAGTGCATTATGTATTTAAATACAATTACCAATATTTAGCCATTAAAATACAACACATCATAATCATATCATAATTTATTTTTAAAGCGTCTACATATTCCGTAGCACTGTACAAGGGGAGAGAACAGGGAAAAATACAATATTAACAACTGAAGAATATGGAGGGCCCTGTTTTGAGCTTAGCATCTTTGTAGAAAGTGATTTTTCCCAAAGCACCTTACAAGACTGGAAACTTGCTACTTACAATCTAAAGTAAAACGGAAGAGGCAGACATCTGAGTAAGAAATGTAAGAAATAGCAAGGGTCAGGAAGAATGTGAAAGTTTGCTTAGGTGGGAAGATGTGAACTTGGAAAGGATTAGTTTTACATAGTGGTGGCGGGTACATCATTTTAGACATAGAGGAGCAAACTTGAAATACATGGATTGAGGATAGAGTTAGTAGCCTTGGTGCTGAGTATGATGGATGAAAGGTGGGAGTGAGTGAGGGGTCACGGTTAGGAGATATAACTCCAGCAGCAAAATAAGCAAGGAGATGAGATGAGAGTAGGACTTGCAGAAGCATTTCTGCTTATAGGCTTTAGAACATGAATGAAATAGTGATTGGAGGAAGGAGAGGAACTCTTGGGAGAAGAGCAGAGGGGAGGGAAGTAGGGAAGGAGAGATGTTAATGTTGTTGGAGACATAATGTGGAGAAAAATGAGGAGCATAGTCTGAGAATCACGCTGGAGCTTAAGGTGAAGAAGAAAGTGAAAGGGAAGTCATCTAAGAGGAATAAGTATGGATAGTAATCATGTGCAGTTGATTGATCAGGTGCAAGTAGTTTGAGTGATTCAATTAATTAAAGCTAACCAGGAGTGGGGCAGGGAGGGGAGTGCTGGTCTGTGTTTAGAGTTTAGCAGAGAGGTGAGGTAGAAATAGACAAGCATGTGTAAATCAGGTTGGGAGGAGGCAAAGTAATTAGGCAAAAGAAGTCACAGGATGTGGATCAGATTAAAGATTTTACATCAGAATGAGCTTAAATTTACTAAACAGAAAAAAGACTATGTGCTTAAAATTAATATTTCAAAAATTTAGGAAATAATCTATATGAAAAAGAGATAGCAGCAGTTGTGGAGAGCTGATTGTAGATACCTGGCTTGTAGGGTTCAGCTGTGGTGGTGTTTGCAGGTCTGTGTTTAGAGGTTAGCACAAATGATGCTTACCTTAGGGTAAATTAACTCCACTTAATGGAAAATGGAAATATAAAATTGTATATATATATATATATATATATATATATATATATATATATATATATATATATATACTGTATATATATATATATATATATATATATATATATATACCACAACATTATTTAGCCTACTGTGCTATGCTTCAAAGCTGTGAAATAGAGCGAGCATATGCCTATGCAAAGAGCCATGTATAAAGTGGTATTTGTATTAAAGAGTGAAAATGAATTGAGGACTAATTTGCATGCCCCTGCCCAGTTTCCCAGAGTGCAGTGAAAAAACTGTATTTCTCGGAATTCTGAGCAGGAAAT
Source organism: Discoglossus pictus (assembly GCA_027410445.1). Classification (NCBI taxonomy): domain Eukaryota; kingdom Metazoa; phylum Chordata; class Amphibia; order Anura; family Alytidae; genus Discoglossus; species Discoglossus pictus. The sequence continues at coordinate 138,543,686 of CM050163.1, forward strand.
ACATTTTTTAACTTACTTTTAGACATTAAAATGGGAACATAAATGTACTAATTATTTAATATGATGATAGACTATACATATTTTTTTATTTATTTTATTTATTTATTATATTTATTATTGCATAATTGACAGACTGACATTATAGACATTATAGACAAAAGTGATTAATATGTGGTGCTGATGTTATAATTTTGTGGCGTTTGTTGTTATTATACGTCAATAATGACATCGCGCCAACCCCTGCAACCACCTTTTTGCCAACCACTTTTGCGCCTTTGATGTCTCATGAGGGGAAACCAAAGATGTTAATTTAGTAATGTGTTGTTTACATGCGTAAAAGTAAAAGTTAAAAGCTGTAAAACTAATAGTTGTTTACCTGAGCCTGTACCAACTAAAAGAGATGTTAAACTGTGCATGCTTGACCCCTATAGCATGCATGCAATGCTCTATTCACAGTGTGGAAAGGGGTGGATAGAGGATGGATACGTAATGCTACATTACACATGAATCTAATTATAATACCTGAGTTTTGTGAAACTGTAGATCGTGGCTTAATGCACTTCCGATTAGTAAATGACCCCACTGTTCAAATATTACTTTCCTCAAGAAAGTTACACTAACCCATCATTTAGTCTTGGTTTGTCCGGTATTTGATATGATTTATAACTTCTGAGACATATAATGAAGCAAGATATTTTTTCAGGAAAATAAAGGCAAGTATAAAATGCAAATTTTTTGTTATTACCATTTTATTAATTCAAACATAAAAAAAAAATACAATGTGAATATGGTGTTATATGAAAAAAAACAAAAAACAATGGAGTGGGGAATTAAACATTGCTATATGGTGTCAAAACATACCTACACAATAAATACATTTATTACATGCCCGTGACTTCCTCTGACCTCTGTTTACAACAGGATAAAAGGATCTAGTTATAAATGCTTTAAGTATGAACTATAATAGCATGCATGATAAATTGTACAGGGTTTCATAAATCAATCAATTATCATAAAGAAGGTTTTTAACGAGGAAAGAAGCAAGACAATTACAAAAGTATTATTTTTAACTTGGGGCAATTGTGCATGTCCTAATAAGCTTTTTTTTCTTGATTATAATTTGGCACCTCATTGCTATTGTGCAATTTGGATTTTCTTCATGGCAAAAGATGAAGAAAGAAGTGTCTTTTTTTCACGATGACAATATTGTCGCCTTTAATGAAACACTGAACGGATTAATCTGTTTTTATGGTTTCCAAGAAAAGACATTATTGTTCCATTTTTAAAAAAAAAATAATTGCACACAATTGCCTTTTTTAACAATGTGTCTTGTCTACATAGAGACATATGAATTATATTAGTGGTCATGGAACTGATTTTTCCAAAGCAGAACATTTGATTCTCTACCCAGGGCCTGCAAACTGTGGTCTAACTTACATTACCGAGAAAACATTAAGGGCCCTATTAAATTCCAGCCTCGTAAATAAGAGGCTTCTACTTAAGCCCTACGTACTGCAAAGTTTCTCTAACTTACAATGCTATTAAATTAGCCCTGCTGCGAGCAACGTGTGAGCTACACAGCAGGGCCGTACGTATCTACACTGCGTAAATGTACATGAGGAGTGACAGCCTGCGAGATGATATCGCAGGCTCCCACTCCTCATCAAGTGCTGCGGGGGTCCTAAAAGGGACCTCCGCGGCAGTCCCCCACATAAGCATTGCCGTGGGGGGTACTCCAAACCCCCCCCAGGCACCTAAAATGAACCCCCCCTCAATGCGGGGGTCCCTGTCGGGACCCCCGAAGTGTCCTCACATGAACACCTTGCTGCAGGGGTCCATAGGAACCCCCGCAGCCCCCACACATTAACCCCTTGCAGCGGGGGTCCCCGATCGGCACTGATCAGGCCCCCGCTGCATTTAAAACTTTTAAATTCCCCGCCGCGGCTCCTTAAAGGGGCCGCGGCACACTATTACCCAATCCCGGCCGCGGCACTTAAAATTAACCCCCCTCTATGCTGGGGGTCCCCATCGGGACCCCCGAAGTGTCCCCACATAAACCCATTGCAGGGGGGGGTCCCCGATCTGCATAGATCAGGCCCCCCGCAGCATTTAAAACTTTTAAATTCCCCGCCGCGGCTCCTTAAAGGGGCCGCGGCACACTATTACCCAATCCCGGCCGCGGCACTTAAAATTAACCCCCCTCTATGCTGGGGGTCCCCATCGGGACCCCCGAAGTGTCCCCATATAAACCCCCTGCAGCGGGGGGCCCCGATCGGCACCGATCGTGACCCTGCTGCAATTCAATTTTAAATTTCCCGCCTCGCGGGTCCTCAAAGGACCGTAAAGGTCCTGAAAGGACTCGCACTAAAAATATTAACCCCAGGCAACTATAATTACCCCATTAACTCATGATGGTCAATCCAGACCACCATAAGGCCTAAATTAACCCATTAAGTAATGATGGTCAATCCAGACCACCATAAGGCCTAAATTAACCCATTAAGTAATGATGGTCAATCCAGACCACCATAAGGCCTAAATTAACCCATTAAGTAATGATGGTCAATCCAGACCACCATAAGGCCTAAATTAACCCATTAAGTAATGATGGTCAATCCAGACCACCATAAGGCCTAAATTAACCCATTAAGTAATGATGGTCAATCCAGACCACCATAAGGCCTAAATTAACCCATTAAGTAATGATGGTCAATCCAGACCACCATAAGGCCTAAATTAACCCATTAAGTAATGATGGTCAATCCAGACCACCATAAGGCCTAAATTAACCCATTAAGTAATGATGGTCAATCCAGACCACCATAAGGCCTAAATTAACCCATTAAGTAATGATGGTCAATCCAGACCACCATAAGGCCTAAATTAACCCATTAAGTAATGATGGTCAATCCAGACCACCATAAGGCCTAAATTAACCCATTAAGTAATGATGGTCAATCCAGACCACCATAAGGCCTAAATTAACCCATTAAGTAATGATGGTCAATCCAGACCACCATAAGGCCTAAATTAACCCATTAAGTAATGATGGTCAATCCAGACCACCATAAGGCCTAAATTAACCCATTAAGTAATGATGGTCAATCCAGACCACCATAAGGCCTAAATTAACCCATTAAGTAATGATGGTCAATCCAGACCACCATAAGGCCTAAATTAACCCATTAAGTAATGATGGTCAATCCAGACCACCATAAGGCCTAAATTAACCCATTAAGTAATGATGGTCAATACAGACCACCATAAGGCCTAAATTAACCCATTAAGTAATGATGGTCAATCCAGACCACCATAAGGCCTAAATTAACCCATTAACTCATGATGGTCAATACAGACCACCATAAGGCCTAAATTAACCCATTAAGTAATGATGGTCAATACAGACCACCATAAGGCCTAAATTAACCCATTAAGTAATGATGGTCAATCCAGACCACCATAAGGCCTAAATTAACCCATTAACTCATGATGGTCAATACAGACCACCATAAGGCCTAAATTAACCCATTAAGTAATGATGGTCAATCCAGACCACCATAAGGCCTAAATTAACCCATTAACTCATGATGGTCAATACAGACCACCATAAGGCTCTATTTAACCCCATCAGTCCCATAAGGGTATATTATTACCATTATGGGCCTGTTACAACCCAACATTAACCACATAAGTGCCATGATGGTCCTCAAGGACCATCATGACACTAACTACAAACACTACACTATAACCCCCAATAAACCATTTAATCTAAACTAACCCCCCTCTACACTAATCTTTTAACACTTACACTACCTACCTACACTACCTACCCCCTAATAAACCTCCCCAACACTCTAATTACAAAAAACAATAAACCTACAGCACAGAAAACAAAAAACCTACAGTACAAAAAACAAAAAAACCTACAGTACAGAAAAAAAAAAAATTACACACCTGAAAAGGAAAGACAGATAAACACAATACAATAATACATATAATACATTACATACATTACATACAATACATGACATTACATATAATATATTAAATATAATATATTAAATATAATATATTACATATAATACATTACATACATTACATACAATACATGACATTACATATAATATATTAAATATAATATATTAAATATAATATATTACATATAATATATTACATATAGTCCTAATCAAATACCCCCTATCTATCTAACATACAATCTATTTAATTTAAAATAAATCCTAACTATATCAAATACATCCCCCTATCTATCTAATATACAAAAAATCCTAACTACATACACAGACCCTTATTCTAAAATAAAATAAAATAATTACAGTCCTAACTACATACACAGACCCTAATTCTAAGCTAAAATCAATAAATTAAGACCACTTACCTTTAAGATGTTGCTTCAGATCACTAACCTATGGGTCAAACAAAAAAAAAAATTAGGACAAAACATTAACATCAAATAAATAAACATTATATACATTCTACATATTCAACTCACCTTTACAGCATGTCCAGTCACTGTTAAGCTCTTCCGGCGCGGCCCTGTTAAAAAAAAAAAACACAATACATGAATACATGAATACAATATATAAACAATAAATAAAATACACAAATAAACATCTAAATATACATTTAACTTACCTCCCCGCGATGTCCCCGGCCTTCTCTCCTTCAGCCCCGGCTGGGCCGCGGAACCATCCGCGCTCTAAAAAAAAAATAAAAAAAAAACTAACGGAGGTCTGCACTGGCAGACCTCCCCGACGCTACTGAACCTCCCGGAGTCGTTTCCGGGAGGAAATTGGCATTGGCGGCTTGTGATTGGCTGAAAAAGCTGTCAGCCAATCAAAAGTCGTCAATGTAGGAGCCAATCAGGATGCGCAGATGTCTTCTACCAATCACTCCGTGGGGGTGTATCCCATAGTGATTGGCTGAAGGCATCTGAGCGTTGTGATTGGTTCCCATAAAGATAGACAAGTGTTTTAGCCAATCAGGGTGGGATATTGGGGGGTATCCCATCCTGATTGGCTCACACATTGACGACTTTTGATTGGCTGAAATTGATAGACAGCTTTTTCAGCCAATCACAAGCCGCCAAGTGGTCTTAATTTATTGATTTTAGCTTAGAATTAGGGTCTGTGTATGTAGTTAGGACTGTAATTATTTTATTTTATTTTAGAATAAGGGTCTGTGTATGTAGTTAGGATTTTTTGTATATTAGATAGATAGGGGGATGTATTTGATATAGTTAGGATTTATTTTAAATTAAATAGATTGTATGTTAGATAGATAGGGGGTATTTGATTAGGACTATATGTAATATATTATATGTAATATATTATATTTAATATATTATATTTAATATATTATATGTAATGTCATGTATTGTATGTAATGTATGTAATGTATTATATGTAATATATTATATTTAATATATTATATTTAATATATTATATGTAATGTCATGTATTGTATGTAATGTATGTAATGTATTATATGTAATATATTATATTTAATATATTATATTTAATATATTATATGTAATGTCATGTATTGTATGTAATGTATGTAATGTATTATATGTAATATATTATATTTAATATATTATATTTAATATATTATATGTAATGTCATGTATTGTATGTAATGTATGTAATGTATTATATGTAATATATTATATTTAATATATTATATTTAATATATTATATGTAATGTCATGTATTGTATGTAATGTATGTAATGTATTATATGTAATATATTATATGTAATATATTATATTTAATATATTATATGTAATGTCATGTATTGTATGTAATGTATGTAATGTATTATATGTATTATTGTATTGTGTTTATCTGTCTTTCCTTTTCAGGTGTGTAATTTTTTTATTTTCTGTAGTGGGGGGTGGGGTTGTAATGTATTTTTTTGTTTTCTGTAGTGGGGGGTGGGGTTGTAATTTTTTTTTGTTTTCTGTACTGTAGGTTTTTTTGTTTTTTGTACTGTAGGTTTTTTGTTTTTTGTAATTAGAGTGTTGGGGAGGTTTATTAGGGGGTAGGTAGTGTAGGTAGGTAGTGTAAGTGTTAATAGATTAGTGTAGAGGGGGGTTAGTTTAGATTAAATGGTTTATTGGGGGTTATAGTGTAGTGTTTGTAGTTAGTGTCATGATGGTCCTTGAGGACCATCATGGCACTTATGTGGTTAATGTTGGGTTGTAACAGGCCCATAATGGTAATAATATACCCTTATGGGACTGATGGGGTTAAATAGAGCCTTATGCTGGTCTGTATTGACCATCATGAGTTAATGGGTTAATTTAGGCCTTATGCTGGTCTGTATTGACCATCATGAGTTAATGGGTTAATTTAGGTCTTATGGTGGTCTGGATTGACCACCATGAGTTAATGGGTTAATTTAGGCCTTATGGTGGTCTGTATTGACCATCATGAGTTAATGGGTTAATTTAGGTCTTATGGTGGTCTGGATTGACCACCATGAGTTAATGGGTTAATTTAGGCCTTATGGTGGTCTGGATTGACCATCATGAGTTAATGGGTTAATTTAGGTCTTATGGTGGTCTGGATTGACCACCATGAGTTAATGGGTTAATTTAGGCCTTATGGTGGTCTGGATTGACCATCATGAGTTAATGGGTTAATTTAGGTCTTATGGTGGTCTGGATTGACCACCATGAGTTAATGGGTTAATTTAGGCCTTATGGTGGTCTGGATTGACCATCATGAGTTAATGGGTTAATTTAGGTCTTATGGTGGTCTGGATTGACCACCATGAGTTAATGGGTTAATTTAGGCCTTATGGTGGTCTGGATTGACCATCATGAGTTAATGGGTTAATTTAGGTCTTATGGTGGTCTGGATTGACCACCATGAGTTAATGGGTTAATTTAGGCCTTATGGTGGTCTGGATTGACCATCATGAGTTAATGGGGTAATTATAGTTGCCTGGGGTTATTATTTTTAGTGCGAGTCCTTTCAGGACCTTTACGGTCCTTTGAGGACCCGCGAGGCGGGAAATTTAAAATTGAATTGCAGCAGGGTCACGATCGGTGCCGATCGGGGCCCCCCGCTGCAGGGGGTTTATATGGGGACACTTCGGGGGTCCCGATGGGGACCCCCAGCATAGAGGGGGGTTAATTTTAAGTGCCGCGGCCGGGATTGGCTAATAGTGTGCCGCGGTCCCTTTAAGGAGCCGCGGCGGGGAATTTAAAAGTTTTAAATGCAGCGGGGGGCCTGATCTATGCAGATCGGGGACCCCCCCTGCAATGGGTTTATGTGGGGACACTTCGGGGGTCCCGATGGGGACCCCCAGCATAGAGGGGGGTTAATTTTAAGTGCCGCGGCCGGGATTGGCTAATAGTGTGCCGCGGTCCCTTTAAGGAGCCGCGGCGGGGAATTTAAAAGTTTTAAATGCAGCGGGGGGCCTGATCTATGCAGATCGGGGACCCCCCCTGCAATGGGTTTATGTGGGGACACTTCGGGGGTCCCGATGGGGACCCCCAGCATAGAGGGGGGTTAATTTTAAGTGCCGCGGCCGGGATTGGCTAATAGTGTGCCGCGGTCCCTTTAAGGAGCCGCGGCGGGGAATTTAAAAGTTTTAAATGCAGCGGGGGGCCTGATCTATGCAGATCGGGGACCCCCGCTGCAAGGGGTTAATGTGGGGGTGCTGCAGGGGTCCTGATAGAGACCCCTGCAGCATGGGGATGTGTATAGGGTGCAGGGGGGAGCCTCACGCTGCTGTCTCGGGCTGTTCCGAGGCAGCACGTAGAGGCTTTCGGATCCCTTGCGTGGACTTTTTGTCCACGTAGGGATTCTTACGATATGCGAGACTCGTGCATAGATTTAAGGCTACGTAGCTCTCTCGGAGCCTATTCTCGGCCATTTTCTCGCAGTCATATCGTAAAGCAGGCTGCGAGAGATTCGGTTCTCGCAAACAGCAGGAAAACTGCCTTTTGCGAGCACCGAGAGAACTACGAGGGAGAATTTAATAGGGCCCTAAATTTGCTGCTTATTGGGTACTCTTAACATCTCCACAAATTTCTGAATGGATCTTCAATGTTCTCTGAACTGAAGCTATTCTATATTTACAGCTCATTCATAGTAATTAAGAAACATTTAAAGGTATATGGAAATTTCACTGTTTTTAACTCTTTCTAATCTAACACATACTGCTTATATCAGAAACATACATTGCATTGATTCATTGCATACACATATAGATTTATTTTATTTAAACAAATTGTTTCCACACCTTTAGTTGCATAGGTATCTGGTACCTACCAATAGGAAGACAGCATACAGGTATGTTTTTTAACCTTGTACTACCATTAAGCCAACAGCAGCACAGTACAGAAATCCATATAGTAATGTCCGAGGTCCTTGTTTCCCTGTGGAGGGGAAAAACAAGACTACACATTCCACGATGCTTTGCTGCAAACTGACTTCTCAGACATTGCAACAATCTTATAGGAGCCTATGATTGGCCTAAAGAAATGATGACTTTTATGCTAATTTAGTTAAGCCTTACAAGGGGCATACGTCTCAAAATAGAGTGCAGAAAATGAAAAACATTTAAAATGTTAGGGTAAGTTTGTAATGTTTATTGTGAGATTTTTTCATGCAAAAATGTTTTCATAAAATACTCATTCTCCTCTATCAGATGCATTCATTATTCATGAAGCTTAAATATGCCTTTCAGAATATTTAAACAGTGTCTTTTCTTTTTTTTTATTGAAAAAAGTATCAATGTACAAAAAGATCAAACACATTTGTAAAAAATATGGTGTACAAATCCTTAAATTTGCGGCTACGAACCAAGCTTCCTTCTATTTTTGTTGTAGTTAAGGTAGCCGCCTATATAAATCAAAAGGTTTAGGATAAAAGAAACAAGCAAACAATATTAACCAATAACATGGTTAAAAAATAGGATGACAGCAGTGTCCAGGGGGAGGGGTTAACAAGTTTGAAGACGTTGTGTAACTCATGAGAAATGAGAAAATGTAAGTCAAGAGTCTTAACATTTATTCATATAGCTCCTCCCAAATTTTCCATTTGCAAGTGTCTATTTTAATTAGTCCTTTGGAGAAGAATTTTTTCTCTAATTCCCTGTTTCTTTTTATTAACATTTGCACTTCAATCCAACTCGGGGCGTGTTGTTGTTTCCATTTGCGAGCTATTAGCCATTTGGCAACCAACAAAATTTTAACTGTATTTCAATTTTTAAACCGTTGGGAAGCAAATGTAAAATGCCTGATTCAATTGTGGCTTCAATTGTAGTATTGACATTTGCTGATACTTGTTCAAAGCATTTCAGCCAAAATGGCATAATGAAGGGACAGTCCCATCAAACATGAGCTTGCGAGCCTATGGCACTGCATTTCCTCCAACAAAATGAATTGGTGGTGACTTGTGAAATTCTGAAAATGTTGGTGGGGACTAAATACCATCTATTTATAACCTTGAAAACGGTTTCCCTGTAGGAGGATTTCTTTATGAACCTATTGGTAACTTTAAGGGCTTTACCCCATTTCTCTAGTGGGAAGATGGGTCCTATGTGCTTTTCCCAATCTTCTATACTTTTTGTTTTTTCTTCATTGCTGTGTTTTAAAACTGAGAGGCACCTAGAAATCAAGTGAGCTTTAGTTTTATTTTGTATTAGCTTTTCAAATGGAGTCAATACTTTTCTGTTTAGTAAATACCCCCTTGTTCCTGACAAGGCTGATCTCAACTTACTATATGCCATCCAGCTTTTTTGGAAGCTTTACATTTTCAGTTTAAGCCCATAGAAAGAAGACCAGCTTCCTTCACAGTGTATATCTTTCAGCATAGGTGTTTGTTTTGCTGACCAATTTTTAGCATAGGGAATATTGAAATACTTTGCTAATGATCTTAATGGACTTATTGGGCTTGGGCAAGGACTTAATTTAAATTTACTGTTGATTCGTTTCCAGAAGTCAAATACGTTTGTTACAATACATGCAATATTTTTTTATAACTACAATTTTGTATAAATAGTAGTTTTAAATCCCCTTTAAATATCATGTTCTCTTTAAGTTGCATATTTACCTATTAATTCAAACCATTTAACAATGTGGGAGATCATTGTAGCATTATAGTACATTTTTATGATTGGGTAAGCTAAACCACATTTGAGGAATGGTTTAGCCATGGTTGACCTCTTAACTCTAAAGGGTTTGTTGGTGTGAATAAAATTGTCTATCATGGCTTGAAATTTTCGAATTTAATATGCTGGGACTACTAATGGAATGCTACGGATGATATAATTAAACATAGGAAGTAAAATCATTTTTGTTATTGCAACCCTTCCTGAAAATGAGAAGTGCTTACCTTTTCAGCTTGATATAAGTTCAGAGTGTTTACTAAAAATTTTTTTTTTTGATTTAAGGAAATTATTTTTTTTATATCGTCTTTGAACTGTATGCCCAGATGGGAAAATCCATTTAAATTCCATTCAAAAGGGTATTTTTGTTCTAGTTCTTTTCTATCATCTCTTGACATGTTAATTACTAACACCTCTGATTTTTGTATATTTAATTTGTAATTTGATATTAGACTACATCTCTCCAAGAGCTTCATTAGATGTTTAATTTATTAATTCAAGGATGATATCGTCTACGAATAGGGCGATTTTATGTTCCCTCTCTCCAATTCTAATTCCCTCTATCTGAGAGGTTGTTCTTATAATTTCCGCTAAGGGCTCAATCGACAGTGAGTACAAGAATGGAGAGAGGGGACAGCCCTGTCGGGTTCCATTAATAATTTAAAAACAGGTGAATTGCATCCAGTTCCTATTACCAATGCTGTGGGGTCTCTATAAAGCGATACTATAGCGGAGGAACCAAAACTTCCAAAACCAATCTTGTTTAAAGTTGAAAGTGTATACTCCCACCCTACTCAGTCAAAAGCTTTTCAGCATCAAGTGACAAGAATAGGGTGGGAGTATTGCCTGCTTTAGTGTGAGAAATCAGGTTCATCAATCTCCTGATGTTGTCAACCCCTTATCTACCTGGGATGAATCTTATTTGTTCATGTGATATCAATTTTGTAATAATTTTGATAATTCTCAAAGATAAAACCTTTGCAAATAGCTTCACATTGGTGTTCAGGAGTGAGATGGGTCTGTAGTTAGCGCAATCTTGCAAATCTGCCTTTTTCTTGGGGATAGTAATTATATAGCCAGTAACATTTCTTCTGCATTTTACCCTTTTCTTTAACTTCATTGAAGAGATTACATAGCGCATCACCCCAAGCGTCTGTTTGCCACTTTCAATACTCTCCTCCGCCCACCACCTTTCCATCCCTTCCTCTCTCACAGCTGAAGACTTTTCGAACCAATTTATTCATAAAATTCAAAACATCCGCAATGAACTCTTATCTCATAGTGGTTTACACACTCCACCCTCTCAACTAACCAACAACACCCAGTCTTCTCCCTTCCCCAATCCCATTGCCACTTTAAACTGCTTTGATCCAGCTACAGAGGATGAAATCTCCAAACTGCTATCATCCACTCGCCTCACTACCTGTCCTCAGGATCCTTTTCCATCTCAACTCATATCTCCCCTCTCTACCACACTAATACCAGCTCTCACACATATTTTCAACCTCTCCCTTACTACTGGCATGTTTCCGTCTTCTCTAAAACATGCCATAGTTATACCCACCCTCAATAAACCCTCATCTGACACTGACGTTGCATCTAACTACTGCCCTATCTCTCTGCTTCCCCTGGCTTCCAAACTGCTGGAGCGGCTCGTCTATAACCACCTTACCAGCTTTATTTCCTCTAACTCCCTTCTTGACACTTTCCAATCTGGCTTTCGGCCCAACACTCCACTGAGACAGCTCTCACTAAAGTCACCAATGACCTGCTTACCGCCAAGTCAAAAGGTCACTTCTCAATTCTTCTTCTTCTAGATCTCTCTGCTGCCTTTGACACTGTCGACCATCCACTTCTACTCCATATGCTCTTCTCCCTCGGTATTCGAGACACTGCTCTCTCGTGGTTCTCATCATGCCTACAAAATCATTCATTCAGTATTTCCTTCTCTGACACCTCCTCTTCTCCTCACCCCCTGTCTGTTGGTGTACCCCAAGGATCTGTCCTTGGCCCCTCCTCTTCTCCATCTACACTTCCTCACTTGGTACACTCATAAACTCTTTTGGGCTTCATTATCATCTCTATCCAGATGACACCCAAATCTACCTCTCCGCACCAGATCTATCTCCCTCTCTTCTAACACATGTCTCCAACTGCCTCTCTAGTATATCCTCTTGGATGTCCACCCACTATCTCAAACTCAACATGTCTAAAACTGAACTCCTGATCTTCCCTCCCTCTCCCACAGCATCAATTCCTCACATCTCTCTCACTGTCAACAAAGACATCATCACCCTTTCCTCCCAAGCCTGTTGTCTTGGAGTTCTACTGGACCTCGCTCTGTCTTTCATCCCTCACATACAATCACTAACTAAATCTTGTCTTCTCCATCTAAAAAACATCTCCAGAATTCGTCACTATCTTACACAAGACACAACTAAAATCCTTATACACTCTCATCATCTCTCGACTAGACTACTGCAGCTCGCTTCTTGTTGGCCTACCTACCATCCGACTGTCTCCACTACAATCCATTAGGAATGCCTCTGCTAGACTCATCTTCCATTCACAACGTTCAGTCTCAGCATCATCTATCTGTCAATCACTCAACTGGCTTCCCTTAGCCTCTAGAATAAAATTTAAAATCATGACCCTAACTTAAAAAGCCCTCAACAAAAATGCTCCACCTTACATCTCTGCTCTCATCTCCAAATACTCCCCCACCCGCCCTCTACATTCGGTTAATGACCTTCTTCTTTCTACAACTCTTGTCACCTCCTCTTACTTCCGCCTCCAGGACTTTTCTCGTGCTGTCCCTAGTGTCTGGAACTCCTTGCCTCGCTCCACCAGATTATCCTCTTGCCTCAAAACATTTAAAACCTCACTTAAAACGCATCTCTTTAAGGAAGCGTAACACCTTCCACCCTAACACACTTATCACCTCTCTCTCCCTCTTTTGCCACTCACTATATCTTAGATTGTAAGTCTGTGAGTTTCAATCCTAAGTACTTTGGGAATTCCCCATGGACATTGGATTCCTAGCTCAAAAACAGGGCCCTCCTTCTTTTGCTAAATGTTAATCTTTATTTATCATCGTCTGAACATAATTTATGTACAGCGCTACGGAATATGTTGGCGCGTTATAAATAAACTATAATAATAATAATTCGCTCATTTACCATTTCTAATTCTATGTCCGAGATTGAAGGAAGTTTAAATGATTTAAAAAAAGATTGAATCCTCCTTCTCTGATACCTCTTCTTCTCCTCACCCCCTGTCTGTTGGTGTACCCCAAGGATCTGTCCTTGGCCCCTCCTCTTCACCATCTACACTTCCAGGATTGAATTTGATCTGTAGACGGTTTAATGAAAGTTGGATCTTCTGTCAAATTATATCGTTTTTGATAACATTTTTCAAAGGCTTTGACTATGTCTTTAGGGGCAGTTATAATTATAACGTAAAGACTTAATTCTGTTTATTTTGATTTTATTTTTAACCTTGCTAGCTAAAAGTTTACCAGCTTTATTGTCATAATAGTGTAATTTTTGCTGCAGACGCCAGAGAGAATGGTCTGCTAGGAATTTGGTTAATTTTCCTTATTTCTAGCTGAATAGATTTAATTTCTTTCACAATGTTTTCATTCGGAATACGTTTAATTTCCTTTTCTAGATTACTTAAGGTAATATAGAGTTTTCTTAATGGAAGCCCACGTTGTTTATTTCTTTGAATTTTCCATTTGATAAATATACCTCTTATAAATGCTTTTTGGGCTGTCCATAATACACATTTTGAGGAAACTGATTGCGAATGTAATTCAAAGTTAATTAAATATTCATATATTTTAACTCATTTTTCCTTTTGTTGTCCTGAAGTAATGTTTGGTCAAATCTCCATCAAGGTCTTATAAATTGATTAGTATCTATTTTAACAGTTAAGGTTAGGCTAGCATAATCTGAGATTGTAATTGGAGTGATATTAGTTTTTAATATTTTATCAATGGTAGATGCATCCACAAAAAAATAATCAATTCTTGAATAAAGTTTGTGGACATGAGAATAGTAAGTATAATTTCTTTGTTTTGGATGGAATGTTTACCATGCTTTTCAAAGATTATGCTTGTGGATACATTTGGTAAAATTTTCTGACATTTTGCTGACTCTAGCCTTGTTATTGGCCTCTTTCAATGAGTTTCTAACGGCATGTTGAAATTCCTACAGATTACTATTTGCCCCTGAAAATATTAAGATAATTTATATAATCTACAAACTTATTTTGGTTGTTATGTGGGACGTAAAGGTTTAGGATAGAAAAGTTTTCTTTGTTAATAGTTCCAGTCCATGGTAGATATCTACCTTCTTTATAATGTTTGACAAATTCCTCTTCAATTATCAAAGTTTTGTTAAACAAAATTGAGTCCCCTCTCTTTGTTTTTTTGTAAGTTGGGCTATTTTGGTGACTAAAAAGCCCGTAGCAAGACATAAACGTTTTATTGTAAACCCAATTAGTCTCTTGGAGACAAGCTATATCTATCTTTTCAGTTTCAAGCTTTCTCACTGCGGCATTTCTTTTCATTGAAGAGTTATGACATTAAAGCTAATATGAATTTCAATGTCATGAGCTACCCAATTCTAGGTCTCTTTGATAGGCCATCCCTTCTATCCATGACACTGCGGTCAGTCTTAAATATTGGACAATCAAAACAATGCAAGGTAACATGTGGTCTCTTCCGAGATATTCCTAATCTGATTTTACCCAGGCTTTCTCCCAAATCTAGATATCTGGGTGGGAGATGGATACCGGGCATTGTTAAATTTCATGCTATATGTTAGATATGAGCTTTTTAATAGGGCCATGCAAAAGCATTGTTGTTTTATTGGCCCCATCCGCAGCTAAAAGTAAAGCATTTAAAAAATGAACATAGACAAGTTGCTTAATATTATTGGCCTGAGAATATCGTAGGTTCCATTCTAGTATTTATAATTTATAGATTAAGTTGATGAAAGAACCTAAAATCGTCCCTTCTTATAATTTTTATTCTGAGCCGAAGAGCAGAGCATATGTTTCTGTAGTGAAATCTGAAGAAGCACAAGAGGAAGGAAAAAAACAAAAAAGACAACAGAAAACTAAAAGGACACCACAGTGGTCATTTTTTACATTTGTGTGTAATACTCTTCCTATCTTCCTATTTTATTTAAATTTAAATTTTATTTAATGTTGAGCTACGATTATAAGGTTTATGTTCTCAATAACGAAGAACAGAGAGAAAAAAAAGAAGAAGGCTACTAAGTGATAGAGTGATAATTATAATTTTCTAGAAGGAGAGTAGTTTTAGTGAATTGATCGTGAGTGGTAAATATTCAACCAGCTTTAAGCTTACCAATTTAAAGTGATATGTATATATATATAGGGCTTTATAAATTACATAGAAAAAGTTAAAGTGACTTCTAGTCCTTCCACTAGTTAATTGAGTTTATAATTGAATTTTCTTCTGTTTTCCCTATAGAAAATGTAATGCTTCTGCATTTGATTCGGCATCAGATTAGTGATGGGGATTTCTAAGGTTTTAAGAAAAGCATATCCTTCCTGAGGAGATGTAATCCAGATTTTTTGTTCTTTATGTGTAATTATTATTTTAGTTGGAAATCCCCATTTATAGCGAATAGAATTATCTCTGAGGATCTAAGTAAAGTCTCGATATTCCCTTCTTTTTATTAGTGTTTCTGAAGATAGATCTGAAAAAGTTGTAGATTGTTGTATGTGACTTGAAATTCTCTGCTGCCATAAGCTGTTCTCATTATAATTATAATTTAAATTTATAGTGATAGACTTTGACTAAGACATCACTTGGGGCTTCTCTGTTAAGAGATTTAGGAAGCATTATTATATAGGGTCTTTCTATAATTTCCTCTCACCTACTATTTACAGTTTCTATTAGTTGTTTAAAGAAGATTTCAATATACTCGGGTAAGTCCTTAAGTGTAACTGACTTGGGGATTCCCCTAACTCTAAAATTGCTTCTTCTTGGCCGGTCTTCGAGTTTGTTACATTTAAATTTCATATTGGAGACCTCTTTTTTTCAATTCATTAACCTCTGATTTAAATTTCTCATTAACCTCTGATTTAAATTTGTGTATTTCTAAATTTCTCTAGAGTTCTTCCCAATATCTTGGGCCAACTCTTCTCTAATTGAGTTTTTAAATTCATTAAAAAGAGCTTTAATATCAGCAAAAGTCAGTGTTTTCTCTGGGGGAACCTAGTGAAGCATACATTGAACCGAGTGAGGAGTCTTGAATTGTAGAAGTCTCCAACTGAGAGGAATCTGATAGATCTTGTTGTAAATTTCCCCCTACTCTGTTTTTACTGGCAGAGGAGAAAAACTCCTCGCAAGTTTTGGGCACATTTTTTTTTACTTTGTTTTACTCTTTGTCATTTGTCTCTCATTCTTGTTTTCTGTGCACTCCTAATTTGGGTCTTTTGCCTCCCTTTTTAAGTTTCACTCCTTATATAAAGAGTTATGTCTGGTTGAGGTTTACCCAAATATAAGCTGGATTTTATATTTTATAAACAGATATAGCCAAAAATCTTCAATTGAATAAGTAGAGGAAGTTTATGTCCTATTATGTTATTTTTTACCCAGAAAAAGCAAAATACAGAAGTAGGAGCTTATAAGACATATTCAAAAGTTACAATTATTCGAGAAAAGTCTTAAGGAATAGGCGTGTGATAGGTAGTATTTAAATTAGAGGGACTGAAAAAGCAACCTCAGTCCCATTAAATGCCTTAGCATTTTGTCTCTTTTTTTTTCTCTTTTTTCTTTCTTTTTCCCTTTTCTTTCTTGTTTGCTTTCCTTAACAGCAGGCCTCAGTGCAGTATTAACAGCTCAATCAGAGAAGAGTTTTTATGAACCAAAGTTCTTGTGGCTATTGTCGGCAGTGTAGAAAAGTTCAGGTATCCGAAGCTTATTCCTTTTAAGTGCTTTTTCTTGTAGCTGTTGTTTTGGAGCATTGGTTGCTGACCTTGTAGATTGTTATGTTGTTGTAATAAATGAGCTATTGTGTGTCAGTGTAGATAGCCTCTCATGTTGGTAGTATAATCTGTGGGCGCCTGTGCTCAGTATGGCCGGTTACCTCAAAACTTAAACGGCGCCTCACTCTTAAACTATGACCTAGTTCCAAGACAAGAGAGAGTGCATATATATGAGCTACTTCCAATGAAAGTTAGCTACAGCCTTTACTTCTCAGGGGGAGCTTATCACCCACTGCCTGCTGAGTATGGCTCAACCTGTCGCTGATTACCACGACTGCCCTGAGATCTCCAAGATTTTGCCAATGCAAGGTAGACTCAGCTTTGAAGGGCAAATTGGTGTTTTTAAAAGCCGTTCAAGCCCTATTTGTGTGAGTTAAGTCTCAATGAGATCTTGTGTGTTGATGTAGAGCATTTTATAAGCAGGTAAGTTATACAATAGGCACCTTGCGAATCAGGAACTTGAAGTTGCTCTCATGTGGGGGGCTGCCTACAGCTTGTGAATATTACTTTCTAAGTCACAGGGCGGATTTATCTCCCAAAAACTGCAGATCATGAGTTGCATACCCGTGGCTATATTAGAGACACATCTCCAGTATTCCCCCCTCTGTTTCACTTCCTCAGTATCTCTAATGATCGGCCATCTCAACAGCAGCCCCCATACTCACCACCCTCTGGTGAACCAACTGGTGCGTGTCTGTGCTTAGGATAGGCCGTCAACGTTGATACGCAAGAGCATGTTGCCGCTCATCCACCATAGACTCGGTCACCAGAAATTCTGCGACATCCGGAGCTCACTCAGACCACTTGATGGACAGGCGACCGTCTCTGCAGGGTGAGTCCTGGTTGCACGGTTGGCGGGGCTTGTGAGGCCCCGGGTCTTAGCTGGGTGCTGCTTGTTGAGCTCAATCATCAGCATGTGCAGTCACCTCACCACCATTAGCCCAGGCAGACACCTGTCTATTTGTTTCCTAGGCGTGGCACTGGGGAGCTACAGTTGATTGAGGGAACCATGAACAATGATTTTTTTTAATCAGTTCTGTAAATCAAGGCAGTGTTTTATTTCCTGTGGGCTGTAATCAGTGTCCAGGTGAGAGTGGGTGTGGTTTGGCCTGTGTAAAGGTTTATCTGTGTGTATTTTGTCATGTTCTGTTTGAATCAGCTCTGTGAGGCAGGGCAGTGTTTTCTCTCCTGTATCATTGTACAGGTGAGTAGGCACAGTCTATTTTTACAAGGGAAGAACTTGGGAGCTTGCAATCATTTCTAGTGTAAGTGTAGTTAGTGTGTAGGATATTGAATAAAAGGAGGTAATTCAAAGAAAAGGGGTATTAAAAGAAAAAATAGAAAACAAACATATATATTTTTTTCTGTTTTGTTTGGGTTAAGGTGTAGAAAAGCAATCTTTATACAAATAAATTGATTTGTTTTCTCACTGTATTTTTGTAACTGATAATCATGAGTCAGTCCAGTGGCAACCTCACAGAGTGTACATCCTGCCATATGTATGCACTACTGGAACAGATGATCCAGTTTCCATACCTCTGTGACAGGTGTAAGCATGTTGCCTCTCTAGAAGCTCAAATTGGAGAACTAGAGAGGAGAATTGCAACACTTCATGATATTGTCACACTAGAAAGGGAGTTGGTGCTCACTGAGCACAGTTTAACTGGGCCTAGCATGGAGGGTGGAGATGGGGCTCGTGAGGATGTCCAGGGAGGAAGCTGGGTTACAGTTAGAAGGGGAATCAGGGGAAACAGGAGGAGGCAGGCCAGTTCTGAGTTGGCAAACACCAACAGATTTTCCAGATTGAGTGAAACTGTTGGGGATGTCCATTCAGGAATGGCAATGCTAGATAGAGCTGTTCCCTCTAACAGGCGGGAGAACAGTTCTACTAGAGGAGTGGGAGGGCAAAATAGGCAGAGCAACAGACAGGTTTTGGTGGTAGGGGACTCTATTATTAGGAAGGTAGACAGGGTGATTTGTCACTGAGATCCCAGCAATCGAACAGTTTGATGTCTCCCGGTTGCTCGGGTTCGGCATGTTGTGGATCGGGTGGATACATTTTTGGGAGGGGCAGGAAATGAACCCGCAATCTTGGTACATATTGGTACCAATGATAAAGTAAGTGGAAGATGGAGGGTCCTAAAGAATGATTTTAAAGAACTAGGGAATAAGCTTAAAGCAAAGACCTCCAAGGTATTATTTTCTGAGATACTACCAGTGCCACGTGCT
Source organism: Discoglossus pictus (assembly GCA_027410445.1). Classification (NCBI taxonomy): domain Eukaryota; kingdom Metazoa; phylum Chordata; class Amphibia; order Anura; family Alytidae; genus Discoglossus; species Discoglossus pictus. The sequence continues at coordinate 138,563,084 of CM050163.1, forward strand.
AGCCCAGGGAGACAGAAGGAGCTTAGGGAGGTTAATGCGTGGCTAAAAAAGTGGTGCAGTGCAGAGGGTTTTGAGTTTTTAGAGCACTGAGCTGACTTCTCACTTGGGTACAATCTCTATAGCAGGGATGGATTGCACCTTAACGGCTGGGGGAGTTTTTAAACTTGTAGGTGGGGGGGAGGGACTATATAGAAGTATTTGGGTAGAAAGGGTAAGGGATGAATTATTTACCCATGGGGAGGAGAAGGGGGAGGGTTACAATAGACAATAGGGATGTATTAATAGGGCCCTTAAATACAGTAGCAAGCACTTTTACAATGGCAGAGCCATAGCAACATAAAGTGTATGCTTGCTAATGCAAGAAGTTTGCCTGGGAAAATGGGCGAGATAGAATTATTAGCAGTACAAGAAAAATGGGACATAACAGGCATTACTGAAACATGGTGGGATGAATATCATGACTGGACAGTTAATTTGGATGATTATAACTTATTTAGGAAAGATGGGAAAATGGTAAAAGAGAAGGAGGGATCTGTCTGTATGTTAAACCTGAATTTAAGCCTATAGTCAGAGTGGATATTTATGCTGGAACTAGCGGCAACATTGAATCTTTGTGGGTTGAGCTAAATAGTGTAGGAGCTAATTCTAAACGCATATTGGTGGGACTATGCTATAAACCCCCAAATATAATTGAAAGTGCGGAAATACAATTATTTTTACAGATTGGAAATGCAGCTAAGCACGGGCAAGTTCTAATAATGGGAGACTTTAATTACCCTGAAATAAACTGGATAAATGAGACCAGCAGCTCAGCTAAAGGGAGCAGGTTCTTGAGTACACTCAGGGATCATTATCTGGCCCAGGTTATACAAGAACCTACTAGAAATGGGGCCATCTTGGATTTAGTCATCACAAGGAATATTGATTTAATATCAAATGTTAAAATAGGGGAATCCTTGGGGAACAGTGATCACAACACAGTCTCATTTGAGATTGAATACAAAAAACAGAGTTGCAAGGGGCCAACAAAAACTCTACATTTTAAAAGGGCTAACTTTAAAGGGCTAAGGGCAGCAATACTACATATAGACTGGGATAAAGAACTTACAAGGAAAAATACTGAAAATAAATGGACAGCATTCAAATCCTTACTAAATATACATACTAATCGGCATGTACCATGTGGAAATAAAATGAATAGGAGTAAATCACATCCCATGTGGCTTAACAATGACTTAAATATCATGATAAGGAAAAAGAAACATGCATTTAAATTATACAAGAAGAAGGGAACAGAGGCAGCCTTGTGTGACTATAAGGAAAACAACAAGGCCTGTTAATTCTTTGGTGTTGTCAGTGTATTTACTTAATTTTTGAACTTGTTTTAGATGCTTAAGTGTGAACACAAATGTACTATATATATATATATATATATATATATATATATATAACAGTTTCACTATATATATACAGTTTCCCCAACAGTTTCACTATATATATATATATACAAATGCATATATACAAATATATATATATGTATAATGGAAGGAGAGAGATCACAACACACATCAGAGCACTGTGGTCTGTCCTTCTTCCTCCCCTGCAGATGCCCTTCACCTCCAGTGCATCTGGAGATTGCCGGGTCTTGCAAGAATTTGCTTGATCTCATGAGACCCGGCTTTAAGCCAAATGGACTGGAGGTGAAGGGGATCTGCAGGGGAGGGAGAGAAATTATTCTGTCATTTACTGGGCTGTAACCGAGCACTGCTTTGGCCACCCTTTGGTTGATTATGAGGGCTACTCCATTTCTTCTGCAGGTTTATTGACCACAGTAGAAGATTCTGATATGACTTTCCCATTCCAGTCCATCTGAGTTTACTAATTCCCAGGATATTAATGTTTCATCTTGTCATCTCATGTTTGACAACGTACGGTTTGCCTTAGTTCATAGTTCCAACTTTCCAGGTTCCTATGCTGAATTGTTCCTTTCCACTCCATACTTTCCTTTCCACTCCAGACACTTCTGCAGCAGGGTGGCCTCTCAGTTTTGGTCCAACCACTTAATTAGTTCTGGTGCTACTCATACTCACCTTCTACTCTTCCCAGGAACATGGTAGGCACTCTTTGACCTGAGAGGTTCATCTTCGGTTGCCATATTGTCATTTCTGAGATTGTGCTTATACATAAGGTTATCTTGACAAAGATTTCGGAATGGTTTGCCAATTTCTTCTCCAGTAGACAGCGATTTGATAAGAGAAAGAGAACAACTCATATATTTAGCCAATATCAGTAAAATATAATATTTAGATTGCTCTTCAGTTAAAAAACATTCATTGCCCTTAGTCCTCAGTCCTTATCGCTCTGGAATATGTTGACACATTACAAATAAACGATAATAATAATAATAATGTTATTTCAATAAACAATGGTTATCTCAGATCAAGCAAATGCAACATTATGACCAACATTGTAATTTTATAAAAGATAGTGCCACATTATAATAAATGGTCTTTGATCATAGTAATTGTATACTATATTGCCATAAATACAGTTAACAGGTTTTTCTAACTATTAAAGACCTAACTTTTCCTCAGTAGGAAGGTGTGTCTAGATGCTATAGGCATGGAATATAGGTTTGAACGGTATGTTATAGTGATGGGATATCAAGATTTTTTGCTTGATTTGAGAAACTTGTGTAAATTTGTTACTTTAGCAACCCTAACTGAATTCTCCTTAATCCTCATTGGATCTCAAGTGGGGACACCAATATTTAGATTTTTATGATTAGCACATTCCTATATGTATAAATATTCAAATTAACATACTATCACATTATATCTAAATTACAACATATATTTGTTAATTTGTGTACAATTTTCCACAAAGTGTTGACAGATACAATATACAAGTCAAATGAATATATGGCCAAACATATGTATATTTATGAAAGTTTGATTTGGGGTTTTGGAGTCCCTGAATTCTTTAAGTCATGTTTCTTTTTAGGATGCATGAGTTCTTTTTCCATTATTCTTTTTAATAGCCTGAGCAATGTGCAGTGCAGACGTTTGAAAGCTATATTGCAGTGTCATATTGTAAAAATAATTGATTAGCTACTTTAACAGCCAGCATATAGAAACATGGATATTTCTAAATCAAACAGTGCAATATTTAAGTTATATGGGAAAACAATATGTTTAATTACTATTGTCAATTAACTTTGGCGTGCTTTATTTTCATTGACGCTTTTCTCAGAGATGTAAAATATTATACATACACATTTTAAGCAAGGCATGTTAGCTTGAAATTTTAGAAGAATGAAACAACTGGATCCTAAAACCTAAGCACAACAGGTTAGATGCAAAATACGTCATTGCACAATATGCAGCATATCCTGCAGATAATGTACTGTAATGGAGCAAGTGACATATCTTTTACAGTACATTCCATATAATTAAATATTCAGAGTTCCATGAATTAATCAGGGACATATACTCTACAATAAATTAGGTTGAGTATCCTGTATACATCAAAATGTATCCATTATTTATTTTTTTATCTTGATTTATTTCCTCTGTTCAAGAGTGTCCTTTTTAAGACTGACTTCCAGAAATGTTCTCTCTCTGGTGCAATTATAATTTGACATAGTGGGATAAGTATACATAGAGCTGGAAGATAAATTGATAAGGTTCTTAATGACTGGTTGCCTTCTTCTATTTAATTCTCAGCATCTCCCTGTGGCAAAGTAAATATGTTGGAATGAGTACCCTTGTTATGGATGCCTGAGACCCAATGCCTCTAGCCTGAAAAGTGCTCTCAGAAAGATTACCTGTCTGACTTGAGGTGGATGGGACAATCTTCATAGTTTTATACAGTGGAAATAGGGAGTACAGCATGGATATGTACTGTTTGTAGAATCATGGTATCGCCGAATATATTGGCTATGTTAAAGGGACTCTTTAGGCAAATTATTTTATTTTATATAAAAGTTTTAACTAGGCTAGTTGATTAATTTTATCACCCAAAAGGTAATTGGGGGGATTTAAAATGTACACTTCACATACTCCTAAGAAGCCTCCAGATAACTGTTTATCAGCTTTTAGGACTTCTACCTTTCATTTCGTTCTCTCTCAATATAGGCTGCCATATTACACAGCTGTGATTCAAGACCCTATCCACGGGGGAAAGGCTTCACATTACCAGTGACTCATACTGCTAACAAGCAGGCAGTGACATGCTGTGTGTCTGAGCTGGTTGAGACACTGACAGTTTGAAGCCGATCTCTGCTGGTATAGTCTTAGGGCCTCATTCAAATGCGATATGGCCAATTGAATAGGGCTCTATATAAGCACATAGCATATATTTTTTACAGAAGTTTTTAGTTAAAGAACTTCTATCCGAAAACAAGGTCTTCACTAACTAAAAACTTCTGTACAAAAAATATGCTCTGTGCTTATATAGAGCCCTATTCAATTGGCCAAATCGCAATTAAATGAGGCCCTTAGGTTGCAGCTTTTCAGAATAGGAGCCTGCAGTGAGAATGAACAGAAAGATAAGAGGACATCTCATAAGCTAAAAAACAATTACTTTGGGGGCATCTTAATGGTAAGTAAAATGTAAATTTCCTATCACAATTACATTGAGAAAAATAACATTAATAATCTAACCTAGTTAAAAAATGATATCAAAACAAAAAATGTCTAGAGAGTGTTTTTAATGTAATACCAATGTTTAATGAAAATAATTGCATGCATAATATAAAGGTCGTAATATAATTTCACAAACAACCCTTTTATTCTGAATGTGCTGCCAAGGAAGAAGCTAAACATTAATCTGAGCACCTACCAATGTTGTTTAATTAGTAACAACCCTTGTTGAAAGCTGAAAAAAATGGGAGACATGTAGAGGCTGTCTCTAGATTATATTAACATCTCTTTGTAAGTGGTAAGGTGTCCTCATAAATACCTGATGATTTACACAACTGATAGTGTGATGTCATTGTAGGTAAATAAATAGTAAATGATCTAAGGATTCTATTCAAATGAACACAAGCCCTGAATGAATGTAGTCATAATAAAATACAATGTCTTGCAAACAATATTGTAATTTTCCATTTGATCATTATTTAGCTATTGTTTGCCAAAAGAAAAGCAGTTAATTTTCAGCACGTAAGGGTAGAAAAATGTTGTACAGTACAGTATTATGTATGCAGCTAAATTGTTTTCAATAGGAATGATATGAAGTAGAATTCTGTAAAAACATGAATGAATTGGCAGAACACACCCTAATTATTGAATGCTTCTACATAGTGACTCATCTTTAAAAGGATATGGAAATATTTTGCATCAGAAAGAGGCAATTTGATAATTTGTCACTGTGTTTTTATTTAGAAGTTTCACTTCTCTTGGGGGCTTTTCCGTGTCAGCCAAAGGGATCTACAGATTTATGTATGCTCTCTGCACTTCCTGTTAGTTTCAATGAAGTTTAAACAGGTTTTACATAATATTAAAACTTATTTAAAACACCAGAAATTAATCAAAGAAGCTAATTACCTAGACGGATATAATGGAATTGCCTTCACTTCTCTTATCCCTGAAGACAAAAACTAGGCTAGTAATGGTGTGTGCATATATACATAAATTGGTGAAGAGACCATCCCATTCAAGAGACTAGCCATTCAGTTTAAAGGGTCCATTGGTAATTACTGTAAGTGCATGAATTTTCAACCCTAACTTAGGATAAACAGTTAAAACTTCCCTCCCTCTGGACATTACCCAATGGCTGGTGTGGGAACAGTTGTGACATCATAGAGAATCCGTCTGTAGGTGAGCTAGGGGGAAGTGGCTAATGGTGGTGGGATAAGTATACATAGAGCTGGAAGTGCCAGTCCGACTTAACTTAGATAGTGGTAATGTATATGCTGGTCAACTATGAGTTGCACCTTTTAATTCAGATATAAGTATCCTGGAGTGGTGGGCCGCCTGTCTGGGCTACATCTTTATTTTGGCAGGACAAAGACCCCCCTTCCAATACTCCTGATGACCAAATTTATCAAGGTGTCACCTGATGCCTCACTTTGCCCATGCCAACCACAGGTTCTGTTTATGCCAGTTATGGTGACGTGAGTTGAATACTGCCACTTAATTGCCATGAGAACTAGGTTAATTGATGACAGTTGAGACCACCTGTGAAATATTGTTGGTGTTAACCATGAGGTTAAGTAAGGTTAAGTGCTTTCCTTTGAAGTCTTGTCCAGAGGCCCTTTTGATGTATGGTTATTGTTAACCCCACACTTGGTGTACTGGTTCAATTACCTAGCTCTATTCTCCCAGGGAGCCGTATCTTGTTGAAATCTTTGCCTCAGTGGCAGACTTCCACAGTGTGTCATAGTGGGGTCATTCATAGAAGGATGTGAATGTCCATTACTTTCAGTTTTTTAAATCAACAGTGGCCCCAAATAATCCAAAAGTCCAAAACATGGTTCCCATAAACAAAAGGAAGGGGTCGGTATACAGCTCCTCTGAAGCAAAGTGGACATAGTGTTAGCTAGGAAATTGTGTTTCAAATATCATATAATGGGCCAAGTGAATTTGCCATTGTTTGGTTTAAAAATACGACGGCAAGTTACATTATGAAACATTATGGAGAATTTTCATATTATAATAGGAAGGACATTTTAAGCAGCCGTCAGGTAATGGATGGCAGAATCTGAGGATAGTAACTACATATACAGTAAATAAATATATATATATATATATATATATATATATATATATACTAGCGACTTGCCGGTCAAAAATGACAGGGCAATAAAAAAAAGTGTTGAAATGCTGTTTCTCACACAATGTGAGTGTACTGTGTGCCTCAACTATATAGACCCCTATAACACACTAATGAACACATTTAATAACACTATAAGTGCCATGAGGGTCATCCAGGACCCTCATGACCCAAAATGTAGGCACTACACCATTTTAACCCGGTCTTTTATGGGGGTCTATATAGACCCTCATAAGCCTCTTTTTAACCCCATTAGTCCCATAAGGGTATTTAAAGACCCTCATGGGACAGTTAGCAGCCTAACATTACCCCGTAAGTGCTATGAGGGTTCTCCAGTACCCTCATGACACTAAGTATAAACACTACACTGCACTATAGCCCCCCAATAAACCAATTAAATCTAAACTAACCCCCCTCTACACTAACCTATTTACACCTACACTACCTACCTACACTACCTACTTACCCTAATAACCCCCCCACCACTCTAATTACAGAAAATAAAAAAAAACTAAAGTCACCAAAAATAAAAAATCTACATTATAGAAAATAAAAGACCTAAGTCACAAAAAAGGAACATTACAGAAAATAAAAAAATACATTACAACCCCCCCTCCCACTACAGAAAAAAAAATACACACCTGAAAAGGTAATACATAAAATACATACAATACAAATCCCCCAATCTATCTAATATACAATACATCCTATCTATCTAAAATACATTTCCCAATCTATCTAATATACAATACATACTATGGGCCTCATTCTATTATCGGCCGTAAATCGTCCGTAAGGCTGCGATTCCTTGCAGGGGTTCTGTTACCTCGCAATTCTATTATACGGCCCCGCAAGGATCTCCCCTTACGGCCGGCCGCATATCTTGGAACCGGCCGTAAGCTCCAACATTTTTAAAGTCAAATATAAATTGAAGACTGCACTGTAAATCTTTGTAAATGCTAGGGATCATATTGGGGGACATGAGGATTAATATCAACCCCCTATCAAGCTTGCACATCAGCCCAAATCCGAGTTTACATTACCTGTTTATTTTCCGGCCGCAGCGTGGCCGGGTCTGAGGTGCTCCAAGCACTCTGGACTTTTTCCATTGATATTTGACATATTTAATAAAAATTTGTTTTTACGGACTTGAGTATAGGGGAATGTTGTGCTATTTTTGCTAACACCTACAATCACTTTATAGTCTCCTCAGAGTGCAGGATGGCTTTATTTGGGCTATTTTATGTGCTTAATTGGTGCTAGCGGGACCTGTTTGCTGCAAGTAAGCTGCGGCTCGCTTTTAGCCTTGCAGAGAGTGTTCCTGGAGCAATAGAATAGCAACCGGGATTTTCTTGCGGCCGAAACTCTTGCGGCCGTTTTAGATCAAAGGCTTTCCTCCGGCGCGAGCGGCCGCAAGAGATAGCAAGGCGCCGGCCGCAAGCCTGCCGGAATCCCCGGCTGGAGGGGAATAGAATAGCAGAATAGCTTGCGGCCGGTCCTTGCGGCCCCGCAGCGCCTACGGACGATAACAGAATGAGGCCCTATATATCTAAAATACATACCCCTAACATACATACAATACTATATAATATACAATACATCCTATCTATCTAAAATACATCCCCCAATCTAATATACAATAAATCCTAACTATCTAAAATACATCCCCCTATCTAACATACAATAAATGCTATCGCTATATACAAACCCTAAATCTAAGCTAAAATAAAATAATTAAGACCACTTACCTTTGCAGATGTCCCTTCAGATCAGCAACCTAGGGAAAAAAAAGTTAGTACAACACATTTACAGAAAATAAATAAACATTCTAAATATTCGACTCATGTCCCCGTCCTTTTCTTCTCCGGCGCGGCCCCTGTTGAAAAAAAACATTACATTAGTACAACAGACATAAAAACAAAGTAAAATAAACATAATATACATTGTACTTATCTCCCCGCGATGTCCCCGGCCTCCTCCTCTTCTGCCCCGTCATTGAACAATCCGAGCTCTGTAATAAAAAAGAAAAACTAACAGAGATCCGCACTTGCGAATCTCCCCGATGCTAATGAGTCTCCTACAGAGTTTTCCAGAAGAAAATTAGCAATGGCAGCTTCTGAATGGCTGAAAACGCTGTCTATCAAATTCAGCCAATCAGAAGATGCCAATGTGTGAGCCAATCAGAAAGGGATACACCCCAAAATACCACTCTGATTGGATAATGCACCTGTCAATCTTTATTTAAACCAATCAGAAGGCTTTATTGCCATCAGCCAATCACAATGGGATACACCCCCATGGGGTGATTGGCTGAAGACATCTGACCCTTCTCATTGGCTGTAATACTGATTGACATTGACAACAGCCAATCAGAAGGCGTAAATGCCTTCAGCCAATCACTACGTGGGGGTGTATCCCATTGTGATTGGCTATTGTCACTGCAACCAATCAGAATGCGCAGATGCCTCCAGCCAATCACCCTGTTGGGGTGTATTCCATTGCGATTGGTTGAAGGCATCTGTGCCTTGTGATTTGTTTAAATAAAGATTGACAGGTGCATTATCCAATCAGAGTGGGATTTTGGGGTGTATCCCTTTCTGATTGGCTCACACATTGGCACCTTCTGATTGGCTGAATTGAGACAGCGTTGATGTCCTGGCTGTCCCCCAGTGCTGTGGGTGAGTGTTTTTAGTGTGTTTTTAGTGTTTTTGTGCTTGCGCTGTTCGGGGCGTTAGTGCAGTGTTTTGCAAGACAAAAGAGGTGTGTGGGGTTGTGTTGTTCCAAACTCATGCACCTTAAAGCCTCCACCTCCCGCTTTGCGAGGGATGCAGTTCTTGCGAGCTCGCTTTGCGACCACGGAAAGAGTGACAACATTTCGTAGTTTGACAACTATTATATGTGATATATATATATACATATATATGTATATCACATATTATAATTGTCAAACTACGAGACGTCGCCACGCTTTGCATGGTCACAAAGCGAGCTCGCAAAGAACTTCTTACGACTTAGGTGATAAGCGCTGAAGGAGCTCATTGCTTGTCAGCCTCGCAAAGCGAGGCGAGCAGTTAACGTGCTGCACTTAACCTCATGTTAACTCACAGCACTTAGACCCGTTAAGGCACTAACACGCACAGCACTTGGGCGAAGAGCGCCAAAGGTGCTCATCGGCTGCAAGCCTCGTGTAGCGAGGTGAGCCGTTAAGGAACTAACATGCACAGCACTTGGGCGATGAACGCAGATGGCACTCATTGCCTGAGTTATTAAATTGCCATTTGCCAAATTGAACTGAGCTCTATATAAGCATATAGCATCTTTTTAAAAAACAAGTTTTTACTTAATGAAGAGATTGCTTTTGCATACAAGTTCACTAACTAAATACGAAAAACAGAAAAAATAAATAAAACAAAAAACAACAAAAACATCACACACAGCACTGGGAACAGCCAGGACATTTGGAAGTGAGGTTGAATGTGAATTTAATTTGATTTTAAAGAGTTTCGGCATAATATTTGAGCTTTAGCCTCATGATTTACCTTCCATTGACCAGTTTGACAGTATCAGTTTGATAGTATTGTTTGGATCAAGGAAAATAAAATCTGTCTCTGGCCCCACTTCTTCCCCATCTATTTGCCAGGAACTGAAATTGCTGTTTGTCATGAACTTCATCTTTTTAATGGAGAGCAGCAGGCCAGCTTGTCTACTGTCTTCTTTCACCCTCTTCAATTGTCTCTGTAGTTCATCCAGCCATCAGAGTAGTATCTTCCTCATATTTAGGTTCTTGATATTTCTCCCATCACTATTAATTCCTGCTTTGGATTTGTTTAGTCCGGCCTTTTACATTCTTAGTAGTGTATAAGCAAAGAGATAAATAAATGCTTGGAAAGAATCCCAGCCGCTATCAAAGTGATTTAAAGAGTTAAAGTGTCACATAAAGGTATCAACTCTAATATCAGTGAAAACCACATTTGTAATAACTACTTTTGGAACAGCAATTTTTAAACCTCTCGTGAACACTTCAGCACTAAAACAACAGGTTTTCATTTCTTTATAAGAAAAAAAATCAATGTTTAAAACTCAAATTTTTGCCTCAGCAGATATGATTTTTGCCACCCTTAATCGGGTGCCCAGGGGCTGTCTTAACTGGAACATTTATCAATATAGTTCACTGCAGTGGTCACTGTCCTAAATGTGTTTCTGGTGGTATAGGTTTGCCTACAGAGTCCTGGGCAGAAAGACATGTAATGTGGGTTAAGATTAGAAGCTCTGCAGGTCTCTGAAACGCTTATGTTCAAATGTAAGGCGGCATTTAAGTTAACTTCAAATGCTCATGTTATCACTGATAGGTTACTAACTCAACAAATGAAACACTGTTGTATGAACAGGGCAGTGGCCCTTTAATGGCAATAGATAAAAGTGATGAGTGCTCACTCCTTATATACAAAAAATATATGTTATCAAAACTGTTCAGTCTTTGAATGTCAGTGCCTGATATTTTTGCTTTTCTCCATTACTTGTGATGTCTGGAAACTGTTTGGGAGCTGTGCCTTCCATGTCTGACAAATTCATATTGTATAAATGTGCTGAGCCGAGAAAGTGGAGTGAGGTTTTTCACTCTTTATCATTTCATTTTTTTGTTTCTGCATTAAAGCAATCATTGCCAACTATGTAACTCCTAAAGACACACATGAGTCATAACCTTGTCTGCCAATTGTTCCAGCATGTCCTATGGCATAATTGCTTCCTTCCATGATGAAAGAGTCTCTCAATAGCAGGATTATCTAGGTTTTCAGTTTGAAAAAAAAATATCACCTATTTCCAAAAAAATGCTAATTTTAATATAATGGAATGTATTTGTGTATGTTTCATTCGGGCAGTGACATAAAAAAATAGTAACTTGTATACATAATAGTAGTATTTGCCTCGTAACATGCAAGAGTGTGTATTTTTATAATTCAGTCATGTCTGAATGAAACCATGCTAATCCACTTGGTATTCATCTCAAAGATATTGATGGGCCACAGCATACAGCTCTTGGTTTCAGGGTGGTGTGACCTCTTGGCTCCTTGACTAGAATCAAACCCAGGTTGAAGCGTTGAAAGCACCAAATCCTAACCACTGGAACACAAGGGCACCCTGTAACATGCATAGCATTATATAATTTACTTTAAGCTCACATTCAGTTGTTTTATCATCACGTTTTTGACAAATCCATGTGCAAATTAGTGTAAATTTTATAGTTTAGTTTTTTGTTCCATTTGTTTTTCCACTTTCTGCACATAATAAACAAAATAAAGTTCTGACAATAACATGAAGAGATGTAGGCCTCTATTCCATGAATCTAAAATCCCACCAGAAACACTACCAAGCAATCACATCACAAACTAAAATATAACCTCTAAGAAATGTCATCCAGCTCGCAATATCTGTAATTTCCTTAATTCCTGTGGCTGTCCCACAGATTCTTTTAAAATTGCTGTTGTACCTTTCCCAGAGTGATATTCAAGCTCTTGGAAGTTAACTTGCAAATATCTCATCATTTCTGAAAAGCCATCAAGTCATAAAAATGCATGAGAGAATTCTTGACTGCTAAAATCCACACTCAAAACTATCATGGAGGCTGGTTATCTGGGTGCCTTAAACGGTGCTGCAAGGCAGATTTTGAGACTGAGGGTTGAAAGTCACTGGAGAATGATTTGTACTAGACACCAGTGTGTGAGTATTGTGATAAGGGTAAGACTGAGGCATGGAGGAAACGAGAGGATGCTAGTCAATGTGGGTGAAAGTAGGGCTTAAATCCATGCTGGAGGCAAACCACAACTAGCCATGGATGCCTTAAAACAGGATTACTATAGATGGCCAGGAGATTGACAGACAGTGTGCGAAGGGAAAAGAAGGATATAGGGTCAAATGCTGAAAATGAGGATCGGATTGATAAGGACATAGCTTTTGAGGACATCAATCAGCAGATGCCAAGGGAGGCATATCAAAACATGCACGGTCACCTGTATGAACAAAAGATTATACCCATCTCAATGTATCCCTATTCCCAGCATGAGGAGCTATATCTCCTATATTGTCCCTCTCCTGACCACACTTGTTCAGTTTCCTACATCTACTATCATCCTGTGTAAGCCTGTTCTGTTCAATCACTGCCAATATATATATATATAAATAAATATATATATATATATATATATATATATATATATATATATATATATATATACAGTCAGGTCCATAAATATTGGGACAACGACACAATTCTAAACTTTTTGGCTCTATACACCACCACAATGGATTTAAAATTAAACTAAACTGCTGCTTTAACTGCAGACTTTCAGCTTTAATTTGAGGGTATTTACATCCAAATCAGGTGAACGGTGTAGGAATTACAACAGTTTGTATATGTGCCTCCCACTTTTTAAGGGACCAAAAGTAATGGGACAATTGGCTGCTCAGCTGTTTCATGGCCAGGTGTGTGTTATTCCCTCATTATCCCATTTACAAAGAGCAGATACAAGCTCCAGTGTTCATTTCAAGTGTGCTATTTGCATTTGTTGCTGTTAACTCTCAATATGACATCCAAAGAGCTGTCACTATCAGTGAAGCAAGCCATCATTAGGCTGAAAAAACAAAACAAACTCATCAGAGAGATAGCAAAAACATTAGGTGTGGCCAAATCAACTGTTTGGAACATAATTAAAAAGAAAGAACGCACCGGTGAGCTCAGCAATACCAAAAGACCCGGAAGACCACGGAAAACAACTGTGGTGGATGACCGAAGAATTCTTTCCCTGGTGAAGAAAACACCCTTCACAACAGTTGGCCAGATCAAGAACACTCTCCAGGAGGTAGGTGTATGTGTGTCAAAGTCAACAATCAAGGGAAGACTTCACCAGAGTAAATACAGAGGGTTCACCACAAGATGTAAACCATTGGTGAGCCTCAAAAACAGGAAAGCCAGATTAGAGTTTTCCAAACAACACCTAAAAAAGCCTTCACAGTTCTGGAACAACATCCTATGGACAGATGAGACTAAGATCAACTTGTACCAGAGTGATGGGAAGAGAAGAGTATGGAGACGGAAAGGAACTGCTCATGATCCAAAGCATACCACCACATCAGTGAAGCATGGTGGTGGTAGTGTCATGGCATGGGCATGTATGGCTGCCAATGGAACTGGTTCTCTTGTATTTATTGATGATGTGACTGCTGACAAAAGCAGCAGGATGAATTCTGAAGTGTTTCGGGCAATATTATCTGCTCATATTCAGCCAAATGCTTCAGAACTCATTGTACTGCGCTTCACAGTGCAGATGGACAATGACCCGAAGCATACTGCAAAAGCAAACAAAGAGTTTTTTAAGGGAAAGAAGAGGAATGTTATGCAATGGCCAAGTTAATCACCTGATCTGAATCCGATTGAGCATGCATTTCACTTGCTGAAGACAAAACTGAAGGGAAAATGCCCCAAGAACAAGCAGGAACTGAAGACAGTTGCAATAGAGGTCTGGCAGAGCATCACCAGGAATGAAACCCAGCGTCTGGTGATGTCTATGCGTTCCAGACTTCAGGCTGTAATTGACTGCAAAGGATTTGCAACCAAGTATTAAAAAGTGAAAGTTTGTTTTATGACTGTTAATCTGTCCCATTACTTTTGGTCCCTTAAAAAGTGGGAGGCACATATACAAACTGATTAAAGCTGAAAGTCTGCAGTTAAAGCACATCTTGTTCGTTTCATTTCAAATCCATTGTGGTGGTGTATAGAGCCAAAAAGATTAGAATTATGTCGATGTCCCAATATTTATGGACCTGACTATATATACCCCAGTGGAACACCACTTTTCACAAAATAACCACTCCATCCAGAACTTGAAAATTAAAACACTCAAAGGTCATTTTAAAAACACAAAAGAAAGAAAGACGTTTGAAATTAAAATGATAACACACTTTATTACGAAAAATACAGTACTGAATGTAAATATGGAATTTCTGTCGCATTATCTTGACTTCCTATAACCTTCTATATTCTTGATATGTTTTATTTTTCCTCTTGTTTCCTTCTGGTCTGTTTCTGTCTCCCTACAGCTTTATGGTTCCTTACTCCCTATGACCTGCAAATACTTACGACCCTGTTTATTTTCTCTGCTCTGCACTCATGGGGCCACATTCTATTAGCGGCCGCAGCCGTTGCGGGGCCGCAAGGACCGGCCGCAAGCTATTCTGCTATTCTATTCCCTTACGGCCGGAGGCTCCGGCAGGCTTGCGGCCGGTGCCTTGCTATCTCTTGCGGCCGCTCGCGCCAGAGGAAAGCCTTTGATCTAAAACGGCCGCAAGAGTTTTGCAATTCAATTGTTCCGGGAAACCTCTCTGCAAGGCTAAAAACGAGCCGCAGCTTACTTGCAGTAAAGAGGTCCCGCTAGCACCAATTAAGCACATAAAATAGCTCAAATAAAGCCATCCTGCACTTTGAGAAGACTATAAAGGGATTTTAGGTGTTAGAAAAAATAGCACATAATTATCCTATACTCAAATCCGTAAAATATTTTATTTTTAATATCCGTAAAATATCCATGTAAAAAGTCCAGAGTGCTTGGAGCACCTCAGACATGCCCACGCCGCAGCCGGAAAATAAACAGTTAATTTGAACTCGGGTTTGGGCTGATGTGCAAGCTTGAGAGTGGGTTCCTTTTAATCCTCATGTCCCCCAATATGATCCCTAGCATTTACAGAGCTGTACAGTGCAGGCTTGAATTTATTTTTGAGTTTTTATATTTCCCAGCTTACGGCCGGTTCCAAGATATGCGGCCGGCCGTAAGAGGAGATCCTTGCGGGGCCGTATAATAGAATCGCGAGTTAACTGAACCCCCGCAAGGAATCGCAGCCTTACGGCCGATTTACGGCCGGTAATAGAATGAGGCCCATGGAGTCTTCTTCACAGCTGGCCAAACAGAACTTTTTTTTTCTTTTTTTTTTTAAAGCCTGTAAGTTTTAGGTTTCAATTAGAATCTAATCTCAGTATAGCTCCCAACTTGAGAAAGAGAGGTATCTCTTGAAAGCTTGTCATATATTTATGAATATTTTTGTCCAAAAAAAGACATGACTATTTACTGCAATACTCTGATTATGTTACATCAATTAACATGTGAAGTGTTATGAACTGTACAAGAAAAGTGTGGTAATGTCAGTTCTTTAAAGTTTGCTGTCCCACATTAATCATAGTCTATACTAGAACTAGGGTCGGATCTACCTCCGGGGCAGGTGGTGGCACCAGGGCACCTGTTCAGGGGGGCCCAATGCTTTGTAAATTTAAATTATTCATTTAACACCACATCCCCCATAGATGGGGAAGTAGAGAAGGAGGAGATTCGGAAAGGGGGAGATGGGGAAGGGGGGAATGGTGTGTCAAGGGGCCCTGGGGGGTTAAATGCATAGCTTATATATATATATATATATATATATATATATATATATATATATATATATATATACTAGCGACTTGCCCGTCAAAAAATGACAGCAATTAAATATGTATGTTTTGAAATCTGTTTCGCATGTAATATGCGTAGTTGAGACTTGTAACCTTTTTCTTATCTATAATGAAGTAAAATTATTATATAAAACATGTTTATTTTTTTAACATGCATCTTTTAGGTGAGCAACTGTTAAATGATCTTTTTTCAAGAGTAGTAACATTTAAATGTAAGAACAGGTCAACATTGTCTTAATGAGAATTGTAAACATGATATAATGTTTTGTAACATGCAACTTGTAGATTAACAACTGGTAAACTAAACATATATTGAATCCAGAGGAAGGCAAACAGTAAAAACCCTTCTTGAAAATTAGCCAATTGTATCAAAGGGGAAAAAAATTAACTCCTTCCTGACCCCATTAACTGGTGATCGGATTACTCCCTGGGTTAATATTTTGCACTGAATGATACATTTAAATTGTATAACAAAAGCTCCTCCTCCTCTTAACATGAACTTTGAAATATATGCAATTAAACAACTTTGCACATTTTTTTTAAAAATAGTAACATTATAAACAGTAACATAATGAAGTAAGAATTAAACTATAGTTGGTGTAAAATGCAAGCAAAGTGTTTTGTGGGGCTAATCAAACTAAAAGTCTACTTCCATAAAATTAGAATATGTTATTTTGTCATTGTTGATTTTTGATGGTGGAAATTTTGTTTTTATTGTTGTAATTTGTGAAAATGGCACATAGAGTTTCCTATGTGAAATACTGGTTCTCTAAAAAGAGAAAGCCAGACATCAAAGTTCGTCTGCGGGGTGTAACCACTGTTCTCTATGTTTTTTTGCAATTTTATAGAGTTTTTTATGAAAAAAGTGGTGCTCTAAAAAGAGTCTGAGTGACATAAAATGTAATTCTGGAAATCAAACCACTGTTCTGTCTATTTTTTATTTTTTTTGTTGTAGCACATGTCTTCTTGAAAGTATTTTTGGAAAATGGCACATAGAGTTTCCTATGTGAAATAGCAGTTATCATAAAAAAGTCCCAGAGATATCTATTTTTTTTCCTGGAAGTAAAACCACTGTTCTCTATGTTTTTTGCCATTTTTTAGAGTTTCTTATTGAAATAGTGGTCCTCTAAAAAGAGCTCAAGTGACTTAAAAGTTCATCCTCAAAATTAAACCACTTACTGTATTTTTTTTGTCTGAAATTGTCGTTAAAGTTTTTTTTTTTTTTTGTTTTGTTATGTGCCAGGTCTTGTATTGTTATATTTTGTGGAATTAAATTTATAGTACCTCATAGTAGACATTGTTTTTTGTAAAAATGCGGCCATCATCTAATAAATCACCTTGACTTTCGTTGTTTTCACTGTAAACTTTAATAGCCTCTGGATTCTTGCTTCTTGAGAATGCAACATACAGCTGGCCATGTGCAAATACTGGTTCTTCTAAAAAGATACCTACAGATTTTAAAGTCCTTGTGATTTATTAATGGTCATGGCAAATGCCATGATGATGGGAAATTGTCTCCTTTGAAGTACAAAAGGGAGGCTACTTTCACTTTGTGCCAAATCTATTCTTGGTATGAAAACTCTCTCTCCTTTATGGGTACCAGTTAGAATTTCAGCATGTATGAAATGGTCCTTTAATTCTTGAACAATTAATCTGGTCCCATTACATAGGCCTTTTTTTGGGCTCATATTTCGCAGTAACATGATAATTGCACCTTTATTTAGCTGCACAATATGTGGTGGCATTTCAGAGGGAGTTAATGACTTAATGAATTCAGTTGAAAAGTTTGTCATCACCAAGAACAGAATTAGCACTGTGATAATTTTTTTGTGGTGCATTTATTTTTTTTTATATTTCATTATTGAGGAGTAATGCATCCTTATTTTGGCATGTTAGTATTACTTTGTTGGCAAGCACTGCATAGTCCTCGTTATTTATTGTAGTTTGGAATAGAGTTGATATGAGATCCTGTTTGCAAATCATATGAGCTGGGATGTGCACAGTATCATCAGGTAAATTTTTTCGGTTCGATTTCCATGTACAACGACAGGTAATGTTTGTCTAAAATCTCCTACTAACAACATTACCTTTCCACCAAATGGCAAATTATTAAGCATGACTTCACGTAGCAAACGGTCAATAAATTGTAGGGTATGGCATGACATCATTGTAGCGTCATCTATTATAATTAATTTACTTTTTTACTTTTTTTTTGCTTGTAATGATGTCATTCGAATATCCGACACTGATGTTTCCAAAATAGGAACTGGCAGTTTAAATCCACTAAGCACAGTTCTTACACCTTCTAACAAAAGTGCGGCAATTCCAGTGGTTGCAAATGGCAGTGCTATTTGATTATTATTATCCTTTATTTATAACGCGCCAACATATTCCGCAGCGCAATACAGGGGTTAGGTACAAGTATAAACAATACCCCACAATGAAAATAATGGAAGACCCTGTTATTGAGCTTTCAATCTGATATACACTGTGCTTTCCCTAAAGCACCTCACAAGATCAAAACTCGCAAACTTACATTCTAAAGGGTATGGGTAAGATACAGGAGAGTGAGAGATGCATAGTGAATGAAGAGGCAAAAGATGATAGGCTTTTTTGAATAGATGTGTTTTTAAAGAGATTTTGAAGGATCTGAGGCAGGAAGATAGTCTGGTGGTGCGAGGTAAAGAGTAAAGAATAGGGGCAGCACATGAAAAGTCTTAAAGCCGGGAATGAGAGGAGGTGATGAGAGAGGAGAAGAGAAGAAGGTCATTAGCAGAGCGAAGAGGGCGGGTGGGAGTGTATTTTGGGATGAGAGCAGAGATGTAGGAGGGTGCACTATTGTGGAGGGCTTTATATGTTAGGGTCATGATTTTGAATTGTATTCTAGACGCTATGGGAAGCCAGTGGAGTGCCTGACAGAGAGGTGCTGCAGACACTGATCGTTTAGTATGGTAGATGAGTCTAGCTGATGCATTCAAAATGGATTGGAGTGGAGACAGACGGGTGATAGGAAGGCCAGCAAGAAGAGTGTTGCAGTAATCGAGGCGAGATATGATGAGAGCGTGAATAAGAATTTTAGTTGTGTCTTGTGTGAGGTAGTGGCGTATTTTGGATATGTTTTTTAGGTGAAAGTGAGAAGATTTTGTGAGTGATTGGATGTGGGGATAGTTCCTTTATAAGTAGTCTAACCACGGACAGCATATTTAAAACTGAGGAAGAAGAATGTGAAAAGTGTATTCATCTGTGTTCCACACCACCTACAGATGGTCCAAATAAGAGTACTTATTTTCCAAGACTTTTGCTGTTCCTATATTTTGTTATACTGTGGCACAGCCATGTTTGAGTAAGCATTGCTGACACAATCCAATATCTCCATTACTAAAAATAAAGCTACACAGGTCCTGATGAGTTGAACATAATAAGACTATTTTGTCAAGTACAAGTGGACCTTTGCAGCACTTTTAATTAAATGATAGAAATTGAGTAATTACAGTATTGCTTTAAAGCATGCTTTTTTAAATAAAAAATATTAAGTTTCATGACAATAAATATTTCCTGATCTGAAATCGGCATGGAAAGAAAATAAAATATGCTATTACTAGATCACAAATCAAGTGTTGCTCATATAAACCTGCACTTGGATAAATACCAACTTTAAGACTTCACATGTAGAAACTGTATAGTTCAGACAATGCAGCTAATTGGACACACATAAATAAATAACAACTTTAAGAACTGTTTTATCATATTAATTATAAATACATTTTTTCTCATTTTAGTTATAAATCTGTCATCAAAATAATCATGATCAAGAGAACTAATAAAATATATTACACCGTGCTGAAATGATTCCAATGTTTTGTGATGTTTTATGAGTTAATTAATATTTACTATTTTTCCTGGCATTCTTTATTCTATTTTATACACATCACATTTGTTATTTTTATATTTAATGTCTCCCTTGTAAATCAGATTTCTAAAGATTTCCACATAAAATCTACACTTCTTATCTTCAGAATGCATTTGAAGTTCAATCCAGTTTATTCAAGAAAAACATGTTTCATCTCTTTTACAGTCTTCATATACTGTGATATGAATAAATTGAGGAATATACTAAGCATAAAAAATATGCAGTTACTATATAAAACTCTCTAGATACTGCTTTACAAAATGTCTGTTTTCCCTAGCTCTCCTACTGGCTGTTCAACATCCACACAAGATCTGGCTATTTACTAAACTGCAACCTAGTACAGAAAGAAAAAACAAACATTTATCTGCATATTCAGCTTTAAACCCTGAATGTTGTCAACCAACAATTTACATGACCCACGCAAGTCCCAGGTGATATATAAATCCCAACTATCAATACAGACAACTTATGTTGGATAAAGCATAGGCCACTGCATTTATTAGAAAATAATGATGGATAAACAAATACAAACAAAGAGACAACTGAGGAGAGAAGCCAGGCCAGGGGCAGTCCATTCAAGCCCTGATGATACAGCCATACCACCGGGGGACTGGTGACTCACCTCACCAGCCGCCGATGTGACAATATCAAATCTTTTTTAACAAAAGTAGCTCTTAATGTGTTTTTTTTAACAAATGAATGCAATATATATATATATATATATATATATATATATATATAAATATATATATATACCGTATTTATCGGCGTATAACACACAACTTTTCTCCCTGAAAATAGGGGGCAAATGATAGGTGCGTGTTATACGCCGATATTCCCTCCCCCTCCTCATCCTCATCCTCCCTCCTCATTCTAAACCCCCCTCCGCATTCTAACCCCCCTCCTCATTCTAAAACCCCCCCTCCTCAACCTAAACCCCCCTCCTCATCCTAAACCCCCCTAAATACCTCACATGCGCGCCACGTCATTAGCATATACCTGGTGCCGGCACCCGGTATATGCTAATGACGTGGCGCACATGTGACGTCACATGCGCGCCGGGTCAAGGAGCACAGCGGAGGCCGGAGTAGAAGCAGGTAAGTGAGGGGGAGGTATTTAGAGGGGTTTAGGTTGAGGAGGGGGGGTTAGAATGAGGAGGGGGGGTTAGAATGCGGAGGGGGTTTAGAATAAGGAGGGAGGTTGAGGAGGGGGGTTGAGGTTGAGGATAGGGGGGTTAAGGTTGAGGAGGGGGGTTGAGGAGGGGGTTGAGGATAGGGGGGTTGAGGAAGGAGGATGAAGATGGGGGTTGAGGGGGTTTGAGGATGGGGGGGTTGAGGAGGGAGGTTGAGGAGGGGGTTGAGGAGGGAGGATGAGGAGGGAGGTTGAGGAGGGGGTTGAGGATGAGGAGGGAGGTTGAGGATGAGGAGGGGGGTTGAGGAAGAGGAGGGGGGTTGAGGATGAGGAAGGAGGTTGAGGAGGGGGGTTGAGGTTGAGGAGGGGGGTTGAGGAAGGAGGATGAGGATGGGGGGTTGAAGAGGGGGTTTGAGCGGGGGGGTTGAGGATGGGGGGTTGAGGAGGGAGGTTGAGGAGGGGGTTGAGGATGAGGAGGGAGGTTGAGGATGAGGAGGGGGGTTGAGGATGAGGAGGGGGGTTTAGGATGAGGAGGGAGGTTGAGGAGGGGGGTTTAGGTTGAGGAGGGGGGTTGAGGAAGGAGGATGAGGATGGGGGGTTGAGGAGGGGGTTTGAGGGGGGTTGAGGGGGGTTTGAGGATGGGGGGTTGAGGAGGGAGGTTGAGGAGGGGGTTGTGGATGTGGGGTTGAGGAGGGAGGATGAGGAGGGAGGTTGAGGTGGGGGTTGAGGATGGGGGGTTGAGGAGGGAGGATAAGGAGGGAGGTTGAGGAGGGGGTTGAGGATGAGGAGGGAGGTTGAGGATGAGGAGGGAGGTTGAGGATGAGGAGGGGGGTTGAGAATGAGGAGGGAGGTTGAGGAGGGGGGTTGAGGTTGAGGAGGGGGTTGAGGAGGGAGTTGAGGATAGGGGGGTTGAGGAAGGAGGATGAGGATGGGGGGGTGGAGGAGGGGGTTTGAGGAGGGGGTTGAGGATGGGGGGTTTGAGAAGGGGGTTGAGGATGGGGGGGTTGTGGAGGAAGGATGAGGAGGGAGGTTGAGGAGGGGTTTGAGCATGAGGAGGGAGGTTGAGGTTGAGGATTTTGCTTCAAAGTTCTTTATTTGAAATTGCCTTCTTAAAATGAGGTGCGTGTTATACGCCGGTGCGTGTTATACGCCGATAAATACGGTATATATATATATATTTTTTTTTTTTTTACTCAGTCCACTATATATCTTATAGACAATATGCAAACAAAACACATTTCTTATTCCATTTATCAACCATAAAACCAAATAAAACCATACATTCTTATGCTAGCTAAATAATAGTAAAAAACCCACACATATAAAGGGGAGGCGGGTGGGATCTTCTTCTCAGTCAGCTGGAGGTAAAATGGACAGAACAGAAGGCTCCACCCTATACTGCTCCCTCCCGCTGACCACTTCCTATTTTCATATCCCAAGGCCTGCAGGGTCATGGGGCTCCTCCCACTAACCCAGTTTTTCTGGGAGTGTTCACAGCCCTACATGAATCAAGCAAGTCCCAGGTGATATATAAACCCCAATGATCAATACAACTTATATTGGACAAAAGCATAGGCCACTGCGTTTAGTAGAAAATAATAATGACAGATAAACAAAAACAATCAGACAACTGAGTGGAGTAGCCAGGGCAGGGGCAGTCCATTCACTCCCTGAACCCGCGTTCAGGCCTATAATGATGATACACTATGGATGCAGATCTCAAGTTCCAGACATCCTCCCTAAGCTTAACATACAGTGTAAGGCATTTCCTTCCCTACTGGTTATACAGTGGAGGGTAGTTCAATCACCTTTCTACACACCATAACATATTTATTGTCTTTATGGGGATAGACAGAGAGTTGCAGATTAGAGCATGTGCAGCACCAGTGTTAACTGGTCCTGTAAGTTGTTAGTTGACAACATTCAGAGTTAAAAGCTGTAGCTTTTAGTTTCATTAACTCAATATATCACTGTGCAATAGTTCCCTGGTGCTTAACAACTTAATATGATATTCAAGTAATTGTAGAAAATAAGGGAACAGAAATAGCCTATGAATGGGTAGTTACTCTTTAAGAGCTATTAGCATACAATGTCCCATATTCATATCACATTAAATCTTCCCTCATATGGCAAAATTACTTTGCTAATCCTTGGGAAGATGTAAAAATGTGTTTATATATTAGCTCAAAAAAAGTTTAAATTTAAAACCAATCTAGAAAAAAGCGCACCCTTAGTACTCTTATGGTTATCAAAAAAAGTTTTATAATTAGTTGTTATGTAATTATATGTGAGGAGTATATGGGGAGTACCTAGAATAACTTCTGTAAAAGTTGCTCAATACTACACTCCTTATTGCCTTAGACTACTATATGTCATTAAAGCAGACTAGCAATTCAAAGTAGTCAAAAGGAGTAAAAAAATATGTACCATAGTTCACCATAATAAATAATACTCCCTTAATATCGCAATCAACATAACCAGAGTACTTGCGCTTCTGTAGAGATAGTCCCGACGGTCCTGTTTCGCCCTTCTTAGGGCTTACTCATGGGTTACTGAATTTTGGTTTAAATGGGGCTTTTATAGCCCTTTTCCATCCATTTACGCTTATTAAACGCAATTTACGTCATTACGTCATTACGTCACTACGTGGTGACGTAATCAACGTGAAAACGTCACCAGGTTTTTTTCAAGTTGTTAATTTGCCAACCATGCGTGATTTGCCAACCGACTCCATTATACTCTATCTTACCAACCATACGCGATTTGCCAATCGTCTCCATTATGTTAGTACTGTGTGATTACACTAATAGGCTGTCTGAAGGTATATCTATACGATATATTATCTTATGAATCTTTAGAAAATACAAAGCTTATTCTCCAAGCATATTGTTCATATATATCCATCCTTACTATTAACATATATATAGATGTTTATTATATATATAAAATATAAAGTGGATACCTTGGACTCACAAGTATTTTGGGGATAGTGATACACTAAGTTAACACTAATTCAATTTTTAGGATCCTTTGCTGTATCTCTATATAGTGAAACTTAAATAGTGATAGATTACTTTAACACAGTGATATATTGAAAAAATATATAATTTAAATGTGTTGTAAGTGGTAGATTTGGTTGTCTATCTCTTTTCAACTCTTAAATGGGAAAAAGTCACATATACATTTTTTGTGTGTGTATAGTAAATTTAAAAAATGCTAATAGTGTTTACAGAAAAACTGTGTGCAATTAATTGGAGAAATATATATTACTGAATTTTCAGTGTTTAAAAGTTAAATCTATACTTGTGTTGAGATTTTTATCAAATATAATATAATTAAAAAATGTTTATTCTTTTAGTGATTTTTCTATTCTCAATTATAGAAAAGCAGAATATGTAAACCCTTCATTAAGTCCTTGTGGGCTTTGGGTGTTCAATAAAAAGATCAATTTGCTCTCTAACTTTAAAAGATCTTTATCAAGGACCCCTCCTCTTTGTCTCTGTGAGATTTGGTCAATTATTGAAAATTTCATTGCTTCAGGTTTATTACCATGAAATTGTTTTATGTGACGAGACACTGACGTGTCCATTTCTTTGGTCACTGTGTAAGTATGCTCCAAGATTCGTCTCCTCAATTGGTGTGTAGTTTTGCCTATGTACAATTTGGGGCAAGAACACGTTATTATATAAATAACATGTGTGGAGCAACAATTGATGAAATTCTTAATCGGATATTTGATATTGGTGTTTGGATCAATAAATTCTTTGCTTGGGAGAATAAACTTGCAGGCTTTGCATTTTCTACATTTGAATAATCCCTTTGTGGATGATAACCATGATGTTTTCATTTGTTTAGATGGCTTAAAGAAACTATTCACTAATTCATCTCTTATGCTTTTGGTCTTACAATAAGTAATAGAGGCTTTTTCTGGTAAACTTGTGTGTAATGTAGAGTCTTTTGTTAGTATATACCAATGCTTGTCTAGAATTTCTTTGATTTCTTTCCAATCTTTTCCAAATGACATTATACATCTTATCTGGCCACTCGCTTCTGCTTTCTTCTTTGCATTTAATAGATCCTGTCTACTGGATTCCAAAGCTCTTTTATATGTTTTTTCAGTAGACGATTGGGATATCCTCGAGCCTTAAATTTTTCCTTCAGTTGGTCTGCTTGGATCTTGAAGTCTTCTGGATTACTGCAATTTCTTTTAACTCGTAGATACTGACTTATCGGAATTCCTGATTTTAAGGCTCTAGGGTGCTTGACCATTTTAGTAGTGAGTTTGTTGCAGTAGGTTTCGTAAAGGTAGATGTATGTATTTTTCCCGTTAAGTCCTTTGATATTATTAGGTCTCGGAATTTGATTTTTTCTTCATCCATAACATACGTAAATTTTAAACCTAGAGAGTTTGTATTTAATCTTTCAATGAACTCAATGAATTCCTTGACATCTCCAATCCATAATACCATGATGTCGTTGATAAATCTATGCCAGGATAATATTTTGTCATTGTATCCAGACATATCTTCAGAGAATACATGTGTTTTTTCCCAAAAACCTAAATACAGGTTTGCATAATTCAGGGCACATGGGGTCCCCATGGCTGTACCATTGATTTTGTGATACCAATGGTTATTGAAAATGAAGAAGTTTCGTGTTAGTATAAAACGAAGCAATGATGTGATAAATGTATTCATATTTCTATCTTCCATGGGTCTCATACTTAGATAATGCTCAACTGCTAAAATCCCTTGATCATGTGGGATGCTGGAATACAGTTGTTCAACATCAATGGATATCAAAATTGTTTTAGTGGGAACAACAATATCTTCTAAATGTTTCAAAAGATCCAATGTGTCTTTTAAGTATGAAGGTATTTCAGGTACTATTTCTTTGATGTAATCATTTACGTATTCACTTATTTTTTCCGTCTAACTACCATTTCCAGATACAATTGGATACAATGAATAGAAGGTGGCTATCACCGGCCTTTTTGGAAAAAGATAATCATACGTGTTCTGATCTATGAGTTTATCTTGTTTGGCTGTTTGCAGTAAATGTTTTAACTCTTTTAGGAATTCTTGGAGTGGATTACTTTTTAACACTCTATACTGTATGTTGATGTATCCAATAGTAATTTATTGCACATTCTTATTCATCCAAGATAACAGTGTTACGTCCTTTATCGGCGGGTTTGATCACGACCTTACTCTTTTTTTAAATTCATGTAGAGCTTTGAATTCCTCCACACTTAAATTGCATTTGGCCTTACTTGTTTTATCCTGAGTATGAATAAATAGACTTTTTAAGTCTTTAGTCACCAAATCCACAAATACCTGAATGTTTCCATATTGTTTGTAAACAGGCGTAAAAATGCTGTTGTTTTTCTTGGTTATTTTAGTTTGAGAAAAACCTTCACACTTTGGTCCATCCATTAGTGACATCATAGTTTAAAATACTTCTTTGTCTTTGTCATGAATCAGCCAGTGGCCATATTGGATTTGGGTGTGAACTATGCTGGGGCCATTTTGTGACTGGCAGCGGTGGCCATTTTGGGCTGGGTGGTCTTTCTCATGCTGTTGCCATGGGGAGGAACAAAAGGTTTGGGGCTCCCAGACACCCTGTTATACTGTTATACGGTTATACTGTTATATTATTATGATTATTGTCTAAGGAAATGAGCAGGGTTCCCATCACCATCAATAAAAGTCATCATAATGCATGAGATGGATTGATGTGGAAACCCTGCCCCAATCCCATATACTATGAGGACATTAGGTGGTTTTATGTGGGGTGCGCTTTTACGCTTGTACTTAAATAAACTGACAGTGTGTGGAATATGTACACATATGTATATGATAGTATGGGGTAGTCATGCTGGATACATTGCCACATACATCTTGCAACAGGAGAAGGACCCCAGCTGGCCACCAAGGTTAATCCTTTAAGTACACAACTTAAGTCAGGAACAATGGGGTCTATACAGACATTGAGGCACCATCTCTCCAGGGGGTCTACAGGTATTCTCACTCAGAGAGTCAGAGCAAAGTCCAGAGGACAGGGAGATGTGTCTCTCTTGACTGCCAGCATCCAAATGACTCTGTTAGCCACACCTAGTGGGCGGCCCAGGGGAGGGGTCTGGAAGTTCCCAGAGCTTACCTCTAGTCCATTGGCTAGAGGTAATCAAATTACGCTGGAGATTACCCCATTGGCCAAGAGGAAGATAAGGGTTGGACAAAGGGGTAGCCACTCCCTGTACTGTTTTTGTGAGGTGTTTAAATACTTGTGTAAAAATAAAGAAGTTGTTCATAATTTTCAAGACTTTGTGTGCAGGTGTATTATTGACCCAAGGGCATATGCTGGCAGAGGAGATCGTTTCTGACTCCATGCCAGGTTCTTCCCAGGCACACTACCAAAAGCTGGGACTTATGCTCTTGCATCCGCAAGGAAGGTCCATTGGTCTGAGTCATCCAAATCTTAGGTCTAAAACCTACAGGAGATAAGAGAACTAGGATTCTCTATACTCCATCATCATTGTAGGTTGTGACAGTCTTCATCACATATTCCCAAATTATTCAGTTCTATTTGCTGTTTTTGTGTGAAGAATTTTTGCTAGTGCTAGTTTCCTCACAAATAAATGTATATCTTTTACATTTACAAAAAGATCTGAGTTGCTTGTAGGGACAAAAGAAAGGCCCTTCGATAACAAAGATATGTGTGAGTCCTTCAGATTAAATTCAGACAAATTTATCACCGTAGTTTCTTTTTGTTTTGTAGATATTGCAGTTTCTTTTTTACTGTTATCCACTGATAGTTGCTCTATTTGATTTACAAATTGATCATGTCTTACACATTCTTTCTGACATCTTGAGTT
The DNA here is from genome assembly GCA_027410445.1 of Discoglossus pictus. Lineage (NCBI taxonomy): Eukaryota > Metazoa > Chordata > Amphibia > Anura > Alytidae > Discoglossus > Discoglossus pictus. The sequence continues at coordinate 138,591,272 of CM050163.1, forward strand.
CTTACAATGTATAATGGCTGTGTCTTTTACTGATTCTTTTGAGTGCATCTCTGTCGACACTATATACATATATGTGTTATAATTTTTTATTTTACGTGCTTGAGACGTTCTTATTGGTTTCCTGTAAGTTTCCTTTCTTTTAACTTTCGTTTCATTTTTTTGATCATTAGGATTTTTTGTAATTTCTGTAGGATTTTGTTTATTTGTGATGATCTTTAATGATTCTTTCTTGGTCGAGACGTATAATGGTGTTTTTGGGTGTGCCCCTTGCCTACAAAATGATGTTCTAACGTGGTTTGGTTAGATCATGATCTTGTTGTGGGGCCGCTAAACGTTCCCCCTCCATGTTGTTTACGTGATTTGTATTGTTGTGTATTTTCTTCTCTTTCTGATGTCTCTGCCTCTGAGGAACTTATATCAGTATTGTTTGATTGCCCAATTTTGATAAATTTATATATTCTTCCAACTTGATAATCATGACTATTAAGTAAAAAATGTTTTTGTTTTCTCACAATAAGATCTCTCTTAAATTTCTCCACGTTGTGATGTAATTTTATATTCAATGCATCATATTCCACATTATCCTTGAATCTTGAAAAATCCATTTGTTTATCTACAACTATTTGTTTAATGTTTTCCAAGTTCTTTTTTTCCGTTTCTAGAATCAAGCTCATCAATTCTATCGAACATTTATCTACAATTTCAGTCCATTTTGTCACAAAATTTTCTTCTAATAAATGCGTAGCGTGTGATAACTGGATTCTGAGTCCTTTAGGGACAATTTTTGACTTGATATAATTTTGGAGACTTGATATCTCCCAAATAGTTCTTATTTGTCTTTTTAATCCTTTAAGTAGTTCTTTGGAGCTTCCTATTATGCTCAGGTCACCAGATAGTTTAAATGACCCTGTTTCTTTAATAGAGAATGTGGACTCTGTTTCCTTAATTAATTCTGTAAAGTCCCACTGGTCCACATTTGATTGTGCCATTTTTTTATTTACTTATCATTTACTTGAACAAATCTTTGATTTGAAGGATTTAATTTTGAATCTTTGATAAGACAAGAACAGTTGGTTTATTTGTCCCTAGAGTCAACTAAATAAGAATATTCAATTTGTATACTTCCAGTTTAATAAAAAATTGTTTGAGTTATTTTCAGAGTGTCTTTTAACGTGGACTAAACCACAAATCAATTATATTAACTCAATATATCACTGTGCAATAGTTCCCTGGTGCTTAACACCTTATTATGATATTCAAGTAATTGTGGAAAATAAGGGAACATTGTATGCTAATAGCTCTTAAAGAGTAACTACCCATCCATAGGCTATTTCTGTTCCCTTATTTTCCACAATTACTTGAAGGTTTTAGTTTCAGGCACTCCTTGAATAGTCAGGCATTTAAACTTTTTTTCTTTCTTTCTGAACTAGGTTGCAGTTTAGTAAATAACCAGATCTTCTTTGACAGAGGTTCAAAGACACTATAATATCTGTAAGAAGTCACAGTTAAAGCCGTTCATTTATTTCACTTTTGGACACTTCCAGATTGATGTAAATTTGGTTTTGGTGAAACCCTCTATGATGATACGGAAAATAATCCAGACATACTCTAGAACAGTGGTCCCCAACCTTTTAGGCATTGAGGACCGTTTCCATTGAAGAACATTTTTTCATGGCCCGGGTGGGAGAGATACTGTATACACACACAAGGGTGGAAAAAAGTGACAAACTTTATAGCAGCCAGACACGCTGTTTCTCGGAGTCTAGAAGAAAGCCAGTTATAGAGAAAAGGTATACTTAGGAAAGAGTGTGTGTGAGTATATATATATATATATATATATATATATATATGTATATATATATATATATATATATATATATATATACAGTGCCTTGCAAAAGTATTCACCCCCCTTGACATTTTCCTATTTTGTTACATTACAGCCTTAAGTTTAATGTTTTGTTAATCTGAATGTTATGTGATGGATCAGAACACAATAGTCTAAGTTGGTGAAGTGAAATGAGAAAAATATATACATAAAACAATTTTTTAGAAATAGAAAACAGAAAATTGGCATGTGCGTATGTACTCACCCCCTTTGTTATGAAGTCCATAAAAAGCTCTGGTGCAACCAATTACCTTCAGCAGTCACATAATTAGTGAAATGATATCCACCTGTGTGCAATCTGAGTGTCTCATGATCTGTCATTACATATACATACCTTTTTTGAAAGGCCCCAGAGGCTGCAACACCTAAGCAAGAGGCACCACTAACCAAACACTGCCATGAAGACCAAGGAACTCTCCGAACAAGTAAGGGACAATGTTGTTGAGAAGTACAAGTCAGGGTTAGGTTATAAATAAAAATCCAAATCCTTGATGTTCCCCAAGAGCACCATCAAATCTATCATAACCAAATGAAAAGTACATGGCACAACTGCAAACCTGCCAAGAGATGGCTGCCCACCAAAACTCACGGACCGGGCAAGGAGGGTATGGAGACTGGAGTATCTGTACATAGGACGAAAATAAGCCGTATGCTCCATAGAGTGGGGCTTTATGGCAGAGTGGCCAGAAGAAAGCCATTACTTTCAGCAAAAGACAAAAAGGCACATTTTGAATTTGCGAAAAGGCATGTGGGAGACTCCCAAAATGTATGGAGGAAGGTGCTCTGGTCTGATGAGATGAAAATTTAACTTTTCGGACATCAAAGAAAAGGCTATGTCTGGCGCAAACCCAAAGAACACCATCCCCACAGTGAAACTGATGCTGTGGGGATGTTTTTCAGCAGCTGGACTGGGAAACTTGTCAGAGTTGAGGGAAAGATGGATGGTGCTAAATACAGAGATATTCTTGAGCAAAACCTGTACCACTCTGTGCGTGATCAGAGGCTAGGACGGAGGTTCACCTTCCAGCATCACAATGACCCCAAACACACTGCTAAAGCAACACTTGAGTGGTTTAAGGGTGAACATTTTAAATGTGTTGGAATGGCCTAGTTAAGGCCAAGACCTGAATCCAATAGAAAATCTGTGGTCAGATTTAAAGAATGCTGTTCACAAGCGTAAACCATCCAACTTGAAGGAGCTGGAGCAGTTTTGCCAGGAGGAATGGGCAAAAATACCAGTGGTAAGATGTGGCAAGGTCATAGAGACGTATCCAAAGCGACTTGGAGCAGTGAGCTGGGAAACACAAATCTGCCCACAAATGTGTGTGTCCCATCTCAACTTCCCAGAATGCAGTGTAATAACTGTTTTTCTCGGAACTCTGAGCTGGAAGCAGGTTATTTAACTTGCTTTAGACATTCAAATGTGAACACAGATGTACTTTTTATTTACTGTACTACTGTACGGTGGAGGGCTTCTATCGCTCTTTTGCCCACCATATTATAAATGATTGTTGTGGTGAACTATATATATATATATACACACACACACATACAAATATACATACATACACAGATACTTACACATACATATACACAAATACATACATATACACACACACAGGTATTTTTAAAGTTATATTGCACATTATTCAATGATTATTGAGAAAATTCTACAACTTCCCACCTGCTGATTCCTGTCCTGTGTGAGTTGGCAGCCTCTTTGTCTCTCTCTCCTGACATCCTCCCTGTTACTACATGCAGGAAGGACCTCCATTGCTCTGCTGTCATTGGTAGCTGTTTAGCACCAGAAGCAGAGCCCCCGGTCACTTCCTTCCTGTGCTCGTCCTCCTTCCTCCACAGTCTCTGCATGGGGAGGCAGAGCTGAAACTGATGTGAGCTGTCACAGCTCTTATCCAAGTCCTCTTCACAGCACACGGCCCGGCTACACAGAGGCCGCGGACCGGTGGTGGTCCGCGGTCTGTGGTTTGGGGCCCCTAGCTCTAGAGCACTGCTTGTTAGACTCAGTGAACTTACATGTGGTTTGCTAGCATGCTGGAGCCATCAGCAGAAAGAAGTACTTCAGGACCCCTGATAGTAGGCTGAAACATGTGGTAATGATCCTTAGCCTGAAACACACCTTATCCACCACACTTCTTTATTGAATGATATACACCTATAGTACAGTGAATACAGTAAAACATTCTCTTACCCTTCCCAGACAACATAGGATTTCCCTATTTATCCCCATTTTTCATTAGGTTGAAACCTTACTGTAGATAAAGGAGCCTGTGAGTATAATGACATAGACATGTGAGTACTTCCCTCCAGACCCATAGAACAAACAGTAAACCATGATCTATTCCAGTCTCATAATATTGCCCTATTCAAAATACATCCTGCATAAGGCCAGGCTTGACAAATCCAAAACCAGAATAAATATTGGTGTGAGAAATGTCAATAAGCTAAGATACGCAGATGCTACTACTCGGATGGAAAATGTGAGAAGGAACTAAAGGACCTATTGATGATGGTGAAAGAAGAGTGCAAAAGCTGAAAAACTTGGAGCCTGGAAAAGGTTGAAGGCGTACAATGAAGGTGAATTTTTGCCTTGACCAATATAGTATTCTATTGGGTTTAACTTGAAGAGATGTTAATTCTTCCTCCCATTTGTCTATATTTGAATCTTTTTCATGTGTTTTAGTCTGGAACAATATTTTAAAATTTTTGAAAATCTATCCTTTTGTCATACTTCCTTTTTTGAAACTTTAGCCAAACAACCTCAAATTCATATTAATGGTATAGTGTATATCAATCATTTTGAATATATATCATGTCTTGTGCTTTGACCTGCCTATATGTGAAGAGATCTTTCACAATTTCTCATTTATAATATAATATAAAGCACTATTGTGCCATCTGTAAATTTGAAAAATCCTGGGAGGAACTCCACAACATATTACACAGGTAATAGTTTTGCAACATAAACTTTCCAGATTATACAATGAATTTTCACCTAAATCTCTATCAATATTAGCTAAATCTGCAGAATAATATTTGTAAATATCCGGAACGCCTATGCTGCTAGTGGATTTTATTCTTTGAGATGTATTATCTCAAATAAAATGAATGAAACCTCTTTATATACTTGCTAAATATTTGTTTGGTAACGAAATTGGAATGTATTAAAATAAATACAATAGTTTTGGCAAAATATTCATTTTTATAAAGTTAATTTGTTCCAAACCATGAAAGCTTTTTATCTTTCCATTTCAAATGTTTCTCTTTAGATCAAGATGGAGTGAAGCTTTTTTTCTGAACAAAGTATCATATTATTTTCTGATCCACAAGTTTAAAAATGTTGTCTTTTATAATTGTCATTTTGTGGGATTATTTTATATACAAAACTTTTAATTTACTATTATTTATTTTGGAATTATAAACTAGTCTATAATTTTCTATAATGTTAAATAATGATGATATAAACACTTGGCCAAAACAATATCAATTTTAATTAACATGATATTATTGACATGTAAACATAGAATTTCAGTAATCATAAGCATGAAGAGATGGTGTCAAGACGTGTATCATCGTCAACCATTCATGATTTTGAAATAGATTATGCTCTTATTACATATTCTATCAATACATACATGCAGATGCTTACTGAAAAGATCAATTATACACATCCACCATACTATGATGGGGATACATAAAGATGATCAATATATAAAAATCTGTATGTATGTAATGTATGTTGATGTCCCGAATCAGTAGCCATTAGAAACACACGGACAAATTGATTACGGTATAACAATAAAAGACTTTACTATATACACAGAGTACAGCCATAAATGTATTCGACTGTGCAATAGTATCATATGTGTGGTGTGCGTGAATCTCAAGAGGACAAAAGGCTTTGTGGAAAATGGAAGAAAATCTAAAGGATTAAAGATAATACTGTATAAAAATGATGATGTATAGTGTCTACTAGAGTTACATTTGGTCATTACACCACACTAACTTGGTTGTAAATGGCTCATAACAAAATATTAAATCATGCTGTGATCTGCCCCCTGAAGCTCATGAGACACATATTCTGCTGAATTTGCCGGGCAGTGTGTCATACTAACCAATCTGTGACCATCTCTGAGCAATAATAACATGCTGCTGAAACGTGGTCCCTGATAGGCTGGTACACAACACTGCACATTCAGGCCTACACAGCCTGTAACTGCATAAGCTATAGTGGGCACACTCATACATGGGCTCTCTATTGGATATTTACTCACTTTAAATATAATTATTGCTCATTGTTAAGTGTTATCTCTAAGTATTTGACACACATTTGATGCTGATTATACAACTATCTCTAGTCAAATCCAGGGGACTTAGATATCCATTTATTGGTGGACAGCATTTACATGGGATGTGTTTTCTATGTGTGTGGTATACATATGTGGAAATGTGAGATGAAGATGGTGTTTATGATATTCACCTTGCAATCCACTTCATTTAGGTCTTCTCCAACTCATTATCCTGGATACTCACTGGAGGGCCAGCATCTGTAGCTCTCTCTGCTCTTGCCTCCTCCTGCCATCTTCTTTTTGACCTTGGCCCGGCTGTCATAGTATCTGTGCTTGACAGAACTCACATCCCTGTTAGCAAAACCTAAGGCTGTCACTGCTGCCCAGGCCTCACTTCCCTCCCCAATGTAGAATAGTGTTGATGGCACAGATCTTACTGAGGAGGACCATCATCTATTGTTCCTCTGTATCAACCCCCTACCAGAACTCCCTTTCCATACATTTTTCTGACTCACTTTCTCCCCTATGTCTACTCCTTTCCCTCTCTCCTCTCTCTTCACTCTTCTCCCTCTCTCCCTTCTTCTCCCTACCTCTCCCTCTATCCACTCCTCTCCCACTCTTCACTCCTCTCCTGATTGCACACTCACACTCCTCCTCTCCACCTCCCCTCCTCACTCCTCCCTCCATCATAGATCCCAAAAATAATATAAAACTAAAAATAATATGTAAATATATATGTTTGTGATGAAATAAAAATATGCATGTACTATGTGGGATTTTAATGTAAGGGTATAAGTTGGGGGTAGGGGTGATGTGGTCTTGCTATATATAGATAAATGTGGGTGCATTACTCTATGTGTGTCTAAGTTATGTGTAATCAGTGATCTATGTGTTCAGTAAATTAAGTGTAAAGTAATTATTTATGATAATACAAATTAGTAAAATTAAACATAAACCTATTCTCCAACACGCTCACATCTCCTTCACTCCCTCTCTCTAGCAACACAACTCTCCAACTCCTAGACCTGTGTGTTCACTGGTAAAAATACAACACAGTAAGCGTTTGGAAATCCCACTTTTATAACCCGTTCCTGTCAATAAACGTGACGTTTCCTATTTTCTATCGGTTACTATGCTGTCACAGCCAGAATTTAGGTAAAATTGGGGTGATCGGTGTAATTTCATGAGCATTAGGTAATCCTGCCCCTTGTATTTTACTGACAAGATATGGGTTTACGAGTTGTGAGTGGGATACGTAAAACTATGAGTGCATAGAATCGAATAGATACATTAAATGTGAAATTTAATACGGGTCATATTCAGTAATACTAAGCACTTGTTTGGATAGCTGAAATAAATAAACAAGTTGGTGGAATTTTCTGAATAGATGTGATTTCAAATAATGTTATCTAGAACATAGAGGGTCAAGTCACATTATTGTGACCACCGCCTACTTTTGACGTCAGCAGCACATAGCCAATGAAATACGGCAAGTGTCATGAGCTGGCTTGGTGGGTATATAATGTGATATGTAGGCATTCTGCAAACAACCATCGCTATCATGGGTAAAACGTGAGATTTATCCAACTTTGAAAAGGGAGTGATGGCTGGATTTCGGGCCAAGGGTGGCAGTATTTCTGAAACAGGGCAGTTTGTGAACTATTCACATGCTTCTGTGGTTAAAGTGTACCATGACTGGACAAACAGCCCCATTGCTAAAGTTGAGCAACTCATCGTCCAAAGGAACCAGGGGGCTACCAGAAGTGTGTGCGTGCTGCACACAGCGATTATTAGGGATATTAACTAATTCCATACTTGTCAAAGCCAACTCAAAATTGGATGGAAACTAACAGTTAAAATATTTTATTATAACTGTTGTATAAAATTGCTTTTGTAATCATAAGATAACCATTTCATCATGTAATTGCAGTTAAAATGTCTATTTATGGTTATTATATATAATCAACTAAAATTTTATGACATAATTGTTTAATAGTTATATCTAAAACACATGCAATGTCTGTTTCAAATGAATATGAAGCCATAAAAATTGGCAAACAAACTTAATTGTTGCAAGTGCTTAAAGGTCATTTGTCTGGTGCAAAATAAATGTAAGATACACAAGATATATATATATATATATATATATATATATATATATATATATATATGTGTGTGTTAATAAAGAAATTAGTCAATTAAAAAGAGAGAAATTATTTATATATATATATATATATATATATATATATATATTTATTTATTTTATTTTTTTATTATTATTTTTTTTTTTGCTTAGTCATTTAGTCATATCTGAATCTCCATGAGCCTATGGAATGCAGAATACCAGGCACATATGTTAGCCACTGTCACGCTGAGCTCCATCAAGCTCATGTTCAGTTCTTCAATGACATCATCTTTCCATCTTCTCCTCTCCCAACGCCTTCATCAAGTGCCCTTAAATCTTCACAGGGTTCTTTATGGCCCAGGTCTCACATCCATATGTTACTACTGGGAATACCATAGTCCTAACTATGCAGACCATTAGTATTATTATTATCATCAACATATTCTGTATCGCTATACATGGATTAAGTTCAAGGCAAAAACAAAAGCCGTATTAACACATTGCAAAGGACAGAGGACCCTGTTTTTGAGCTTAGAATCCATAGTGCTTTCACCAAAGCACCTTGCAAGGTTCAAAACTCACAAACTTACAATCTACTGGCAACTGTGATTTACTTCTAGCAAGTAAAGTGTGTTTATTTGCTGTGTGTACTGATTTTGGTGAGTAGTCAGAAGCTAATATAAACAGTGGAAGGAGTGAACTTGTGAGCTTGCGAACACTTCTAGTGTCAAGTGCAGTTCTAGTATAAGTGTAGGAGTTTAAATAAAAGCAGGGAGTTCAAAGAAAAGAGGGCATATTAGAGTGCAAGAGAAAGGAAAGGAGGGAAGAAAAAATATATATTTATGAAGTATTTTTTTAGTCCAGTAGCAACCTCACTCAGTGTACATCCTGTCACATGTATGAACTGCTGGAACAGCTGATCCAGAGTCCATACTTCTATGAGAGGTGTGAGCATGTTGCCTTTCTTGAGGCTCAAATTGGAGAGCCGGAGAGGAGAATTGCAGCACTGAGTTATATTGCTCAATTGGAAAGGTAGCACAGTTTAGCTGGGCCTAGCATGGAGGGTGGAGATGTGGTTAGTGAGGATCTCCAGGGAGGTAGCTGGGTTACAGTTGCAAGGGGAAGCAGGGGGAACAAGAAATGGAGGCAACAGATTTGCCAGATTAAGTGAAACTGGTGGGTATGTCCATTCAGGAATGGCAATGCCAAATAGAGCTATTGGACCAATGACAACGCTAGTGGAAGATGGAGTGTCCTAAAGGATGATTTTAGAGAACTAGGGAATAAGCAAGGACCTCCAAGGTAGTATTTTCTGAGATACTAACAGTGCCACAGGCTTGCCCAGGGAGACAGAAGGAGCTTAGGGAGGTTAATGCGTGGCTAAAAATGTGGTGCACTAAGGAGGGGTTTGGGTTTTTAGAGCACTGGGCTGATGTCTCACTTGGGTACAATCTCTATAGCAGGGATGGATTGCACCTTAGTGATGAGGGAGCTTGTGTGCTAGGGGAAAAGATGGTAGAACGGTGGAGGAATTTAAAACTAGTAGGTGGGGGGGACTAAATAGAAGTAATGGGGTAGAAATTGTAGAGGGGGTAACAAAATAATTATCTAGTCATGGGGGTGGAGAAGAGCCAGGGTTAGTATAGTCAATAGGGAGGTATTGCCAAGTAGCTCAAGTTTAGAGTCAGGCACTTCAAAACGACAAAATAATAAAACATTAGGTGTATGGTTACTAATGCCAGAAGCTTTCCAGGAAAATGGGAGAGTTAGAATTATTAGCAGTTAATGAGACATGAGATTTAATAGGCATTACTGAAACATGGTGGGAGGAATCTACTGACTGGACTTTTAATCTGGATGGTTATAACCTATTTAGGAAAGATAGGGGCAATGGTAAAAGAGGAGGAGGGATTTGCCTATATGTTAAACCTGAATTTAAGCCTATAGTCAGAGAAGATATTTATGCTTGAACTAGGGTACTGAGGGTACTGAGTTCTGTAATAGTCAAACCATTATATCTAATTTTTCAAGATTCACTCAACCCAGGGTCGCTGCTTGCTTTCCTCTGGATCAATTAACAATTAATAATTAATCTGAATACTGCAGATCAGAGGAGATCTTAAAAGGTTGAACTTGATGGACTAAAAGTATTTTTTCAACTTCAATTACTATATAACTATGTAACTATGTAAAGGAACGTTGTTGATAGTGTAATATCTTTGATTGTTGATATTGTAGTTTGTCTAGATTTGCCATATCTTTCCTCACCAGAAGCAAACATCTTTTAATTGCATGACTGTTACGATATACAGAGATCTTGGAGCCCAGGAAAGTAAAATCTGTCACTACCTCCACTTCTACCACATCTATTTGCCAAAAACTGAGATTGTGTCAAAATCCTTATCTTTATAACACTGAGTTTCTTCTCACCTTTAGCCTCAGAGTAGTATCCAGGGGTATAGGAACTGGGAAGATGGGGGGACAAGATTATATGAATAGAGTACACATGAAACGTAATCATGCATTACCGCCAGAGCTATGAAGCAGTTTGTGTCTCTCAGGAAATCTTTAACCCAGTAAAGCTTTTTGACTCCCACCCTTTTTAACAACCCTGGGAGGATGCAGTGTGTAGACAGGACTCGGGCTACCTAGCAGCAGTAAGAGTATTTGTACAAAGGTATACAGAACATTGAAATTAAAAATGGCTAGTATACTTTTTCAGTCATGTATTTTGGCATCACAACACATTGCTTTGTACAGTATCTGACAAAAGTGAGTACACTCCTCACATTTTTCTAAATATTTTATTATATATTTTCATGTGACAACCCTGAAGAAATTACACTCTGCTACAATGTAAAGTAGTAAGTGTACAACCTGTATAACAGTGTAAGTTTTCTGTCCCCTCAAAATAACTCAACACAAAGCCATTAATGTCTAAACCATTGGAAACAAATGTGAGTACACCCTTGAGTGGAAATGTACAAATTGGGACCAAAGTGTCAATATTTTATGTAGCCACCAATATTTCCAGCACTGCCTTAACCCTCATGGGCATGGAGTTCACCAGAGCTTCACAGGATGCCACTGGAGTCCTCTTCTGCTCCTCCATGATGACATCACAGAGCTGGTGGATGTTTGAGACTTTGCACTCCCCACCTTCCATTTGAGGAGGCCCCACGGATGCTCAATAGGATTTAGGTTTGGGGACATGCTTGGCCAGTCCATCACCTTTATCTTCAGCTTCTTTAGCAAGGCAGTGGTCATCTTGTAGGTGTGTTTGGGGTCGTTATCATGTTGGAATACTACCCTGCAGCCCAGTCTCTGAAGGGAGGGGATCATGCTCTGCTTCAGTATGTCACAGTACTTATTGGCATCTATGGTTCCCTCAATGAACTGTAGCTCCCCAGTGTCGGCAGCACTCATGCAGTGGCAGTGCTTTAAAATAATGGTATCCACACAAAATATTGACATTTTGGGCCCAATTTGGACATTTCCACTTAGGGGTATACTTACTTTAGACATTAATGTCTGTGTGTTGAGTTATTTTGAGGGGACAGCAAATTTACACTGTTATGCAGGATGTACACTTACTACTTTACATTGTAACAGAGTGTAATTTCTTCAGTGTTGTCACATGCAAATATATAATAAAATATTTACAAAAATGTGAGGGGTGTACTCACTTTTGTGAGATACTGTATACTGTACATATTAGACGATTCACATGTATATGAAGCCTTTTGTTATAGGTCTTGTTACAGATGTGTTGACATCATTTACAAAGAGTTACAAGGTTTTGTTCCATCTTTTCTGTTCAGTTGTTCATTGGCCAATCTTCTGCTCAAAAGTGTTTGGTGGTTGTTTAAATTCAAGGATGGGAGGTTTGGGGCAAATATATCTTAACTGAGCAGCCACAGTTAGTAGTGTTTGTAATTTTTTTTATTATTTTCCTTATTGTCTCTAAAGCTGGGTGGTATGTGGTTATTAGAAGTTTACATGTTTGAGCATATGCAGTGGTATCTCATGGCTTGGGTATGGATGATGGTTTGGTGTGGGAGGGAAGCAACTGTAACTGTGAAGGTAACTGCATCTTTATGTGGGTTTTGTATATATAGATGAATGGAGTGTGCCATTTGTGATGTTTATGGTAATGTTTAGAAAGTTCATCTATTTTGCAGAGAAATCCATTTTAGGTTTGATAGACCAGTAGAAGATATTGAATGAACTGTGGTCTAAGTCTCTTAGTTTCTTTTCTCCTTCTTCCCATAAGAGGAATAGATCATCTATATAGCGGTAGTACCTGCTAGGTTTGTGAATGTATATGGATAAGAATGTCCATTGTTAGCTCTTCAGGATATTGATTGCTGAATATTAATTACAAATAGGTAAAGTATATTAATGTATTAATTAATTATTATTAAAAAAAAATATTATGCAAAATGTCATATTTTACACTACCCTTACTTTATGTATACATAAATGCTTAGCTCTTTCTAATATATGTATGAATTGATTAATTAATTATTAACGTACATTAATTTATTAATTAGTAATTAGTAATCATTACAAAAAATAACATCTATATTTTACACTGCGCTAAAAAAATGTATATTTTACACTGCACTTATATACCTGTATTACTGCTCATTAACGTACACAAAAGTATTAATTAGTAATAATACTTATATATCTGTATTACTGCTCATTGGCTGACAGGGATAGGACCATCAAAGCAGTTCCATATTTAAATCAGTTTAGTATGCTCTGAGACCTCTATTGGGGAGGACTGTGGCAAAAAAAGAGAAACATTGCTCTTTCTTATAAATTTATTCATTCATTCATTCATTATTAATGTACATTATTTTATTAATTATTAATTAGTAATATTTAAAAAAAAAGATTTTACACTGCACTTATATATCTGTATTACTGCTCATTGCCTGACAGGGATAGGACCCTCAAAGCAGTTAAACATTTACATCAGTTTGTTATGCACTGACACCTGCTACATTTCATATTTTATACTGCCTTTATTTATGAATACATTGGTGCTTAGGCCTTTACGTTTTGCATGTATGCCAATTAAACATGATACTTTCAACGATTAATGAATTATACAAATCCAAACATCAAAAATGCTTTTCATGTCATTTTACAGTTTGCTCATCTCTGTGAACACTGGACCTGCATAAACACAGATGCTGAGCTCTGCAGCATTCCATCTGCAATTACATCAACTTTACAGGTATATCATTTCATGATGCGCTTCTTTAGGAAAACAGAATTTTTTGTTTTTGTTTTGAATTGATGACAGTTATTGATAATTTAACGTATATTAGTTAATTAATTAATTGTTAATTAATAAAAAAATAATTTAGACTAACCTTATTTATGAATACATAGATGCTTAGCTATTTACATTTGAATGTATGCCAATTAAACATCATACATTGATTGATTAATTCATTAATTGAATCAAAACAATACAAATCCTTTTCAGGGAAATCTATAGTTTGCTCATAGCTCTTTGTGTTTGGATATGAAATTTACATTTCAATGATGCCCTTCTTTAGGAAAACATGATTAGCTCTTTATGTTTTGCATTGGTGACAGTTACTGATTAATTAATTAACGTATATTAATTTATTAATTAATTAATTATTACTTAATTAAAAAAGAAATATATATATATATATATATATATATATATATATTTTACATTGACCTTATTGATCAATATATATATATATATATGCTTAGTTCTTTATGTTTTCATGTATGCCAATTAAAAACATTGATTATCAGACATTGATTGATTACTTAATAATTTAATGAAAACATTACTAATGCATTTCAGGTAATTTTACTGTTTCATTAATGCTCTTTAGGTTTTGAATTGATGACAGTTAAAAACAATATGTACATAAAAAACTCATTATATCTTACAGATTGGAAGAAATAAAAGGCCAAGACCATCACACAGTGGAAAGAACTTCATCCAATAATACTTCAGGTAAGTGAAAAAAATAATCTTACTAATGTTATGATTGCCATTGTTTGCAATATAACAAAACAGTACAATTGAAACTAAAATTTACAATTCCAGATTACAATGGCGGACAACACAGAAGAAAAGAAAGAATGGAAAAAAAGAATGGCAAGGGAACGGAAGCAATGCAAAGATGGAGGGATGCACAGTCTCCTGAAACTTCACAAAGATTAAGAGACGAAGACCGACTGAGACTTCCCAATAAAATAAAAAATACTGAAAAAGGAAAAACTAAGTGTGACAGAGCTACAAAGAAAAGAAAAAGTAAAAAACATAATGTCTGTGAAAAATTGCCTAATGACCAAATGTTGCCTACTGACACCAATATTGATATACAAAGTTGTAGTGATATCTGTGCTGAGGAAGCTCAGGATAGTCCATTATTTACAGCACTACCAGCAGAGAGTCATTATTGTGGATTACTCAATGTGGTTTGTCAGTTTGGTGGGGCCTATCATTTGCTCAAGGAAAGACCAACTGATGGAGAGTTTATTAGTTGCTGTCAGAAAGGAAAGGTAAGACTTCCAGAAAGACACACATTTGCAGAATATTTAAAAAGTATAATGATAATAATGAGTGATCCAACATTTCCAAATTATAGTAATTAAAAAAAAAACATCAGGTCTTATAACCGTGCAATTTCATTGGGTGCTATATTAGCAGAAAATGTGCCAGGACATGGCCCTTACTGTTTTAAAGTACAAGGACAAATTTACCACCGGACTTCACATTTATACCCACGAGCAGGAGAGCGAAGGAAATTTGCACAGTTATATGTCCTAGATACAACAGAAGCTGTTGAACAACGAATGACCCTTCCTGAAAATAAACAATGCTTACCCATAGACTTTAAACAGCTGGTTAACACTATAGCCAACAACCCATATAGTCAAGCATACAAAAAAATAGCAGAGGTTGAAAAAGAACAACAGGCACATGTTCAACGAAATTAATTGCCAATGCCAAGAGTAAATATGGTTCTGAAAAGAGATTGCAATACCGATCAAACACATTATAATTTAACAAACAATTTCAAATGCAAACATTTGCTAATTGTGATGGATACCTTTTATATAAAAGAAGAGAAGGACAAACTGCTACTATTCGTGGCTGAAAGGTCGATAATAGATATGTAGTTCCAAACAATCCACATTTGCTGATGAAGTACAATGCATACATAAATGTGGAAGCTTGCACTTCTTTAAATCCATAAAATATGTGTAAAAATATATATACAAAAAAGATATGATGCAGCCACTGTGCACAAAATGGTGCACAAAATGAACAAGACAATTTAATTTTACATGATGAACTTTCATGTTATTTAGATGCTCGCTATGTCAGTGCTCCAGAAGAAATGTAGCGTCTTCTGAAATTTGAGATGCATGATTGGTCACATGCTGTGTATCGGTTAGCTGCACATTTGCCACAAAGTCAATTTGTTTGATTTACTGCAGGGAATGAAAGAAATGCCATAGCCCAAAATGAACATAGGGCAAAAACAATTACTGCTTGGTTTCATTTAAATTGCGAGGACACTGAGGCCAGACAATTTTTTATACATTGCGATTCCATATCACTAGGTATTCGTAAATGGCTAATAACTACAATGGAAACAAGATACAAATAAAATTATCCCAATAATTTATACCGTTAGTCCAAGAGACATTGAACGTTTCTGTTTAAGATTACTTCTTTTACATGTTCCCGGTGCACAAAGTTATGAACATTTACACACAGTGAATTACATAGTTTATGATACTTTCCAATTAGCTGCAAGACCTCAAAATGTCCTGGCAGATGATAAGGAATGGGAGATATATCTAGTAGAAGCATCACCATGTCAAATGCCGAAGCAAATGATTAAACAATTTGCATTCATTTGCATCTCTTGCAATGTACCTGATGCATTAGCATTGTGGGAAACATTTAAAATAAATACAGCGCCTTGCAAAAGTATTCACCCCCCTTGACTTTTTACCTATTTTGTTACATTACAGTCTTAAGTTAAATGTTTTGTAAATCTGAATTTTATGTGATGGATCAGAACACAATAGTCTAAGTTGGTTAGGTTATAAAAAAAATCCAAATATTTGATCATCCCCAGGAGCACCATCAAATCTATCATAACCAAATGGAAAGAACATGGCACAACAGCAAACCAGCCAAGAGACGGCCGCCCACCAAAACTCATGCACCGGGCAAGGAGGGCATTAATCAGAGAGGCAGCACAGAGACTTAAGGTAACCCTGGATATGCTGCAGAGCTCCACAGCAGAGACTGAAGTATCTGTACATAGGACGACAATAAGCCGTACGCTCCATAGAATTGTCTGATGAGACTAAAATTGAACTTTTCGGCCATCAAAGAAAACGCTATGTCTGGCACAAACCCAACACATCACATCACCCAAAGAACACCACCCAACAGTGAAACATGGTGGTGGCAGCATCATGCTGTGGGGATGTCTTGCAGCAGCCGGGACTGAGAAACTGGTCAGAGTTGAGGGAAAGATGGATGGTGCTAAACACAGGGATATTCTTCAGCAAAACCTGTACCACTCTGTGCGGGATTTGAGGCTATGACGGAGGTTCACCTTCCAGCAGGACAATGACCCCAAACACACTGCTAAAGCAACACTTGAGTGTTTTAAGGGGAAACATGTAAATGTGTTGGATTGGCCTAGTCAAAGCCAAGACCTGTATCCAACAGAAAATCTGTGGTCAGACTTAAAGATTGCTGTTCACAAGCGCAAACCATCCAACAAGACGGAGCTGGAGCAGTTTTGCAAGGAGGAATGGGCAAAAATCCCAGTGGTAAGATGTGGCAAGCTCATAGAGACTTATCAAAAGTGACTAGGAGCTTGTGATTGCCACAAAAAGTGGCTCTACAAAGTAATGACTTTAGGTGGGTGAATAGTTATGCACATTGACTTTTTCTGTTATTTTGTCCTATTTGTGTTTGCTTCACAATAAATAAAAAAAACATCTTCAAAGTTGTGGGCATGTTCTGTAAATTGAATAATGCAAATCCTCAAACAATCCATGTTAATTCCAGGCAACAAAACACAAAAAATGCCAAGGGAGGTGAATACTTTTGCAAGGCACTGTATGTGTGAAGACATTTTGAAATGTTACAATGAGACCATTAAAAACATTAATAGAAATTCAAGAAATATTTTTTTTGTCATGGATTAAATTGTGCAAATTTGAATCTGCCTGATCCAGGACTTATAGATGAAATAAACTTTGAAGACTATGACACTGAGCTTGAAAACCAAAAAAACAAAGAAAAAATTGCAAATTTAAATACATTACAATTGCAAGCATTTAACGCCATCACAAATGCAATAGACGAATACATGCTCAAAGAGTGTTAGTTATATCTAGATGGCCCTGGGGGATCAGAAAAAACATATCTTTATAATTTATTGATGAGTTTCATTTGAGCACAGGGTCAAATAGCACTTCAATTTGCAACAACTGGAATTGCCACACTTTTGTTAGAAGGTGGGAGTACTGTGCATAGTGGATTTAAACTGCCAGTTCCCATTGTAGAAACATCAGTGTCGGTTATTCGAATGAATTCATTACAAGCCAAAAAATTCAAAAATGTAAATTAATTATAATAGATGAGGCAACAATGATGTTGTGTCATGCCCTGCAATGTATTCATCGATTATTAAAATAAGTTATGGATAATAATTTGCCATTTAGTGGAAAGGTAATGTTGTTAGGAGGAGATTTTAAGCAAACATTACCTGTTGTGCCACATGGAAATAGGACTGACATCGTCAAAACATGTATAAAGACAAGTAAACTGTGGCAAATATTTACACACCTTAAATTAGAACTGAATATGAGATCCCAAGGCCAAAATTAATTCAGTGATTGGCTAATTTAAACTGGAGAAGAAACACATCCAAAAATAACTAATATACCTGATGATACCGTTGAAATTCCATCAGAAATAAATCACTAAAACAGAATTACTAATATCGGCAATCTTTCTAAATACTATCAATAATGATGATTATTCAGACATTGAAAACAAAGTGATATTAACATCAAAAAATATAGATGCCTTGAATCTAAATAACGAAATTTTAAAATGAATCAATGCACCCAAAAAATATTATTACAGCACAGATTTGGTTCTGGCTGATGACAAAGACAGTGAATCTAGCTTTAGTATGGAATTTATCAATTCTTTAACTCCCTCTGGAATGCCACCACATATTTTGCAACTGAAAAATGGAGCTATTGTCATGCTACTGGAAAATATGAATCCCTAAATTCTAATGGGACGAGGTTAATTGTGCATGATTTAAGAGAACATTTCATACATGCAGAAATTATCAATGGTACCCATAAAGGTGAATGAGTTTTTTATATCACAAATTGATTTGGCTCCAAGTGAGAGTGGTTTGCCTTTTGTCCTTCCCATCATTATGGCATTTGCTAGGACAATAAATAAATCCCAAGGATAAACTTTTAAGTCTGTGGGTATTTTTTTACAGGAACCTGTACTTGCACAGGGACAACTCTATGTTGCATTTTCAAAATGCAACAATCCAGAGGAAAGTAAAGTTTCAATTGAAAAAAAAACAAAGTCAGGATGATTTATTCAATGATGGATGAATTTTTACAAAAAACATTGTCTACTATGAGGTGCTGTAACTTCAATTCCAAAAAAGTAAAACAATACAATAGATGTACCAAAAAAAAATGAGGACAAACTTTTAAGTTTGGAGGAACTCTTTTTAGAGAACCACTATTTCACACAGGAAACGCTATGTGCCATTTACAATAACTGCAAGAATGACAAAAAACAAGTGAAAAAAAAATCCCATACACAAAGTAAAATATTGGAATGTCTTAGAAGTGACCTTTTGGCAGGATGGGCTCCACAAAACAGTTATGTTGTATTTTCTAAAAATTCCAGTTTAAATGTTATTATTACAAGTTAATGTTTGAAATGTTAACATTGTATTTTACAAGTTGTGGAAAGTTGTTTCATTGTATGTAACTAAGGGTTCATGTTAGTAGGAGGATGATCATTTCTTGGAAAATGTAAATGTATAATTAAATAGAGAGTATTGATCCAGGGAGTAATCCGATCGCCAGTTACTGTAGTTGAACTACACGTTGCATGTTACAAAACATTATGTAATGGTTTCCAATACTTATGCATACAAAGTTGACCCATTGTTATAATACTCCTGCATAGTTGACAATTTCAAATGATAATATTGTTAAAAAATAATGGTTTACCAGTAGTTGAACTACAAGTTGCATGTTAAAAAAGCATTATGTAATGGTTTACAACACTAATTCATACTAAGTTGACCCATTGTTATATTATTTATGTATAGATGACAATTAAAAAGGCTAATATTATTCAAAAAGGATGATTTAACAGTTGTTGAACTTAAAGTTGCATGTTAAAAAAATAAACACATTTACTATAATTGTTGTACTTCTTTGTAGATAACTAAAAGGTTAAGAGTGTCAGAGACTCACATTGGGTGGAAAACAGCATTCACAGCCTACATATTTTATTTCCCAGTCATTTTTGAAGGGCAAGTCGCTGGTATTTATATATAAACTAGCGAATTGCCTGTCAAAAAATGACGGCAATGAAATTGTAAGGTAGCTAATGGTGTTTTGCGTCTACTACTGAAATATATAATACAATTAATAAATGAATATACTTTACCTATTTTGAAGCATTGTGTTGAAGAGCTGGCAATCTGTTTTGATGTTGCTGCAGCATTAGTGGTGTTGAGCTGCTGTGTAAGCGTGATGAATGTGTGCAGTGTAATAGTGTGCGTGCGTGAGACGAAACCGTTAGCGTAGTTGTGTACTTCCGCATTGGCGTAAAATGGCGGGTAATGTGTGGTATGCGTCTTAGCGTAATATCCGTAGGTCGTTTGTGGTGTTTTGCGAGTTTCTTGTGGTGTTTTGCGTGTTTAGAGTGCTGTAGCCTCGTTTTTGTTTTGTTCGTCTAAACTCTTTTATTTTTAGTTAAATGAAGGTGTAAGTTGTTTTTTTGAGGTCCTGGATGCTTCCTCTTGCAGTAGGTAAGCTTTTTATGTATGTGCTGTGTGTATTTATTGTGTTTTTAATTTTGTGATGTTCGCGAGTTGCAGACGATTTTTGCGAGGTCGTAATGTGTGGTAACGTGTCTCGTATGTTTTTTGAGTTGCGAGGTAAAGTTTGCGAGGGACGCAGTTGGTGTGTCGTGTTGTTTGCGTTGCAAGGTAAAGTTTGCGAGGGTCGCAGTTGCTGGCATGGAGCGCCTTCGGCGCTCCATGCCAGCAACTGAGGCCCTCGCCCGCGAGCAAGCGTGAGCAACGGCTCTGGCTGGCTCGCCTGCTCACAACTATATATGTGATGTATATATATATATATGTTTATGGATTCAGCTTACAGGAGTGATGTAAGTGCTGATGCAAGTTAAATAGCAAAACTGGGGCATGTCATGCACTGGACAATGATCCATGCTAGACATCAGCATGTGAGATTTGTTAGTGAATGTGGATCAAAGGAATCCACAGAACAGCCCTTGACCGGATTCTTAGACATGACTAGGAAAAAGAGAGCATTAGTAGGACAGGGACTAGGGGATCTAGGGTCACACGGTCACAGTGATGATCTCATTGATATTTATGTAGTTTGTGAGGCATGGCAGGAAATGCAGAGTACAATATGAGGAAAGCCTGTTTCCAAAGCCCAATGGTGGCAAAAGCAGCCATTAATCATGTCTTCGTGTTTGTACGTCATTATATAAAAACAAAGTCATGTGCATTTATGTCTTTTCATTGTACAAAAAAATGTATATATGGTCTTATACTATTAGGAAGAATGACATGTCTACTTGGCAAAGTTTTAACTGCTAGTTTGGTTAGATATTCATGTAGTACTATGGCATTAAACAGGAAATAGTTTATTTATAATACCGTATTGGTCCGAATATAAGCCACACTTTTTTTCCGATTTTTCAGTTTGCGAGTTACGGGTGCTGCTTATATTCGCGGCCATAAAAAAAAAATCACTGACGATTTGCGAGCTTGCAAGGCTTCTATTCGCGAACGTAAAATTACTGGCGATTTGCGCAATTGCGAGTTAAGGGTGCCGATTTGTGTGCTTGAGACTGGGGTATTGTAGCAATTGAATAGCGATTTATGGTTTTAGTGATTCTAACATCCTGTAAGGCCTGTAACCTGCAAAAAAAGTTACAGTACTAATTAAAAAGCCTGTTTCTTGCAATGGCTGATCACTTGGAGAGAGTCTTTCTCCCCAATTTTAATGATGCAGCTTATATTTGAGTACTATCTTTTTTCTATTTTTTCCCCTTGAATTTTACAGGTGAGGCTTATATGCAGGTGCGGCTTATATTCGGACAATACGGTATTACAATTTACTTACTATATATAGTTTATGTACAGTAGTACACTTGCAGATGATCAAACTGCCGTACCATATTTGAAATTTACTTAAAATAAAATAACAAAAAGACATTAGTAAAAAAACTAAAAAAGAGACTGCATCATCTCTACTCATTTCTCAGTGAATATCACTTGGTGAGATGTCAGTTAAATCCATACTTAAATACAGATAAGATTATCATAAACTATGTGATGGAGATCAGCCACATGGCTTCTATATGTCACTATAACATAGGCTGTGATTATCTTCTCTGTAGGCAAGCATTTCTAGGTTAACATTTTGAACTTGTAAATATTTGTGAGCAAAAAGTTAGGGGACCAATGTGATAGATACATATGTTATGGCAATAAAGCTC
Source organism: Discoglossus pictus (assembly GCA_027410445.1). Classification (NCBI taxonomy): domain Eukaryota; kingdom Metazoa; phylum Chordata; class Amphibia; order Anura; family Alytidae; genus Discoglossus; species Discoglossus pictus. Next base: position 138,613,450 of record CM050163.1, read on the forward strand.
CAGGGGATCAGAGTAAGGGTTATCTCAGATGTAACTGCAATCATGAAATAGTCAGAGTATTTCATGATATGAATGTGTTAGATGCAGGACATGCATATGATTTTAGGGCCAGGGAAGTGTCCACAACCTTCATTACTAGGTTTGAGGTTATATGTGATATACCAAAGTTGAGATTAGCCACAACAATTGATTGTACTTTAATAAATGTTATAGAATAAATGTTATAGAACTCATACTTTTTTGTAAAATGTAAAGTTAAAATAAACTTTTTGACTTTAGCAAAATTGACCTGAATTGTTATAGGAATAGGAAATCTTCAAATCAAAAGCAGCAATACAGCATGTTAAATTATCTCTCCTTCCATATTAATTTAAACCATATGAGACATAAAATAACAGTTAAATAATGGTCTCCATGTTTGGACACATATGTCATTTCTAGACTTACTGGGCTGAATTCCCTTTGCAAACATAATAGTGCTTTATTTACTTTGGAATATACACAGCTTTTTTATCTCTACAAGCCATAAACTAATGAACCTAGATCTAGATGTATACTTGACTCTCACATTAGCAATGTGTATAAGACCAATTCATGGCTGTGCTTGCAGTGTGTGCTGACAGGACACACAAAGATGTCAAATGGCAGCCTTGGTTTTCCTGATTTAAAGTGTTTTACTGGCCTACAACCATTCCAATATTTACACTCTACATACCCCAGTTTCTACTCCTTTCATTTTGTTACTACTACTGCTAAATTTAATCTCCACATATGTGTGTAAATCATTGTGTATTAACTCATGTGAAGTCTCCCTTGCTTAGTATTTGTTCACTAGGGATATGGTAACACGTTATAACTAATGTTATAATACCAATAGTTTGTGTTTTCTGATTCAGTGCACAACTAATTACATTATATTTTTATATACAGTATTATGACCAGTTAACTCAAATCCCTTTTTAAAAATCTTTTCCTTCCCCACTATAATACACTATAAATGCTCTTAGTATTTTGCTGATGTTGTACAAAATTCCAGAGATAAAAAAGAGCAATACATTGTATCAGTTGATATATTTTTAAGTAAGATACTATACATTCTTTCTTCAAGGTTCATAGTTCCAAGATGCATAAAATGTCAGATTTTATACAGATAGAGGTGGAGCCACCGGTGCAAGGCACCCAGGCCCGTGGCCTTTGAGGGCCCCCTGCTGACCTTCCCCAGATCCCCTGTGGACCCCATGTCCCCATGTACCCTCACGGCCCCCCTGTGGTGCCTCCGGCCCCATGTGGCCCCCAGGTTCTCTAGTGGCCCCCATGACCCCCCTATGTTCCTCAAGAGCCCTCTAGTGGTCTTCTGTGGCCCCTGTGGCACTCCCAGGGGCCCTCGGTGGCCCCCGCTGCACCTGCGTGCCCCTGCAGATCCTCTGTGGTGCCTGTAGCTCCTTATGGCCATCACAGGCCCTCCCAAGGGCACACTGAAGCCCTCACAGGCCCCAGGGCCCTCCTGTGCCCACTGCAGGCCATTTGGCCCCCACAGATACTCTGTGGCCCCTGCAGGCCCCATTGGGTCCCCTGTAGCCCCAGCAGGTCTTCTATGGCCCCTTGTGGCCACCGGGGACCTCCTGTGGGCCCCACTGTGCCCCCTGCAGGCCTGTGGTCCCCATGGCACCCTGTGTTCCCCCTCAGCCTCCTGTGGACCCTCGCGGATCTCTCTGGCCTCCCTCAGCCCCATGTGTTCCCCCTCAGCCTCCTGTGGCCCCTTGAAAACCTCTGATGCCTCTCTCAGCCCCCTGTGGCCTCCCTCAGACCCCTGCAGACCTCTGCAGCCTCCTTGGCCTTTTCTTGTCCCCACGGTCGTTTGGGGGCCCCCGGCAGACCTGTACAGCCTCCATTGGCCTCTTGTGGCCCCTGTAGTCTTTGTGGGCCCCTGTGCCCCCCGCAGACCTCTGTGGCCCCCATCAGCCCTCTGGCCTGCCATGGCCCCTCCTTACCCCAACAAGTGGAGTGCAGCATTGAGCAGGTAAGAAAGTATTTATACAGGTGTGTGTAAATATATATATATGCATATGCAAATGTATACGTGTATATTATATATAAGCTTGAAAAGCTTGAAACAGCTGTACATGGATTGGATACTCAGCCTGCGTTTATTCCAACCATGGCTTTGCATTAAAGTTGTGTAATACAGCATGCATAAGCTTAAAGGAAGCCATGTTTGATAATGGCTACGGAATGAAGAGCGAGCCATTTGTGGGCACATTTGCATGTCCCAGCTCAACTTCCCAGAATGCAGTGTAATAACTTTTTCCCTGAACTCTGAGACATTGCTTTAGACATTCAAATGTGAACACAGATGTACTTTTATATATATACATACATATATGTATGCATACATTAATACATAAAGTGCACATATATATGTGCTTAGGTTTATATAAATTATGTTAGCATCAGGCATACATACCAACAATATTGCCATTGCATACAGATATTTATGTGCATATGCAGTGAAATGTCTGTATGGCTCTGGCAATGTATACGTAATTATAAATGGAAATACAAGATTATTTGGTACAATTGATTACTATTAAAATAAAACTATAAAAGCATCACAAAACTGCTTAAACATCCACTATAATAGTTCCCACTTGTGAATAACGCTTGCGTTCTGCACAGGCATTAATCACAAGCTGTTTGCCCTGAACCTCAGGGAATTGTACAACAGCACATGAGCAATGAAGGAGAGAGAGAGAGAGACAGCAGAGGGAAGGAGAGAGAGAAGAGAGCAGAGGGAAGGAAAGAAGAGAGCACAGGGAGGGAGAGAAGAGAGCAAGAGAGCGAGAGAGAAAGAGAGCGAGAGAGCGAGGAGGCAGAGAGAGAGGGAAGAAGAGAGAGGGAGGGGGAGAAGAATAGGTGTTTGAGGGCCAATCAACGGTCTACAGTTGAGAAACTCCCTGTCCAAATGAACCAGGGGGCTACCAGACGTGTGTCTAGAATGACAGTGCATCAATCCCTGTTGCATATGGCGCTCCAAAGAAAATGGCAGGTCACTGCACCCATGCTGACAAGGGGTCATCATCAGAAACAGCTTCAATTTGCACAACAGTGCAGAAACTGGACCTCTTCTGATTGGCAGAGGATTGCCTTCTCTGATGTGTCACATTTTCTGCACCATTGACTGGACAGACGTTGGCGTGTCAGGCACGAAACCTTTGAGAACAAACACTCTGCAACCATTGTGGGAAGAACAAAATCTGGTGGCGGCATTGTTATGGTTTGAGGGATGTTTTCTTGGCATTGTCTGGGTCCAATCTTACTTCTGGAAGACAATCTGAACTGACTGGGTTATCTATTCATCCTTGCAGTTAAACTACACTCATACATGTAGACTGTCTTCCCTGGAGTGGATGGGATCTTCCAGCAGGACAAGGTAACATTTCATGCAGCCAAAATTGTCTGGCAGTGGTTGCAGGAGCACAACAAAGACTTCCAACTACATCCCACGGTTTTGAATCCCATCAAGTATCTGTAGGACCACCTAGATCGCCATTTTTGCCACATGGATTCTCCCCCACACACTCTACAACAGCTGTTGGTTGTACTGCAGTCTCCATGGCCCCAGATACCCTTGTCAATGTTCCAGCATCTTATTGACGTAGTACCACGCCATCTAGCTGCTGTCCACACTGCACATGGCGGTTATTCAGAATATAAGTTTGTGGTCATATAAATACATATGCGTTTGCCCTGATATCACATATATAGTTGTGAGCATACGGGCCGTTGCTCACGCTTGCCGCGAGCCGCGGCCCTTGCGTAGCGAGGTCACTGGGCAAGGGCCTCAGTTGCTGGCATGGAGCGCCTTCGGCGCTCCATGCCAGCAACTGAGGCCCCTCGCGAAGCGAGGGCCTCAGTTGCTGGAGAGGTCACTGGGCAAGGGCCTCAGTTGCTGGCGAGGTCACTGGGCAAGGGCCTCAAACCCTCGCAAACTTCATGTCGCTACTCAAAAAACACGACACACAAATTACGACACTCGCTAAATTTTACGAGGAACGCAAAAAACCTACGAAACACGTTACCACACATTACGACCTCGCAAACATCGGACGCAACACGCCGACATACAAACATTTAAAACACAATAAATACACACAACACACACATAAAAAGCTTACCTACAGCAAGAGGAACCATCCAGCACCTCAAAAAAGTTACGCCTTCATTTAAATAAAAATAAAACACTTTAAACACTAATAAAATCGCTAAGCGAGAGAAAAAATGGCCGACGGACAAAACGAAAACGAGGCTACAGCACTCTCCAGACGTAAAACACCACACGAAACTCGAAAACCACTACAAACCAACAACGGACAATACGCAAAGACGCACAACACACATAAACCGCCATTTAACGCAAATGCTGCAGTACGACACTACGCGCACGGTTTCGACTCGCGCACGCACAGTATTACACTGCACACATTCACCACGCTTAGAGAGCAGCTCCACAACACTAATGCTGCAGCAATGTCAAAACACATTCACATCTCTTCAACACAATGCTTCCAAATAGGTAAAGTATATTCATTTATTAATGTATTATATCTACACACCAAACAACATTAGCTACCTTACAATTTCATTGCCGTCATTTTTTGACGGGCAATTCGCTAGTATATTAGAGTTATTAGCATTAAGTCAGCACAGTAGATTTGTTAGACCTACAGCTGCTGACGTTGCAACACGGTGGAAGGAAAACAGAAATGCACAAGTGCTCGTGGACTGAGGAGCTTGTGCCTAGAATCGGCATATATACTAATACTGCCCTAGGCACCTACTATATATATATATATATATATATATATATATATATACCGTATATACTTGAGTATAAGCTGAGTTTTTCAGCCCTTTTTTTTATGCTGAAAAGGGCCCCCTCGGCTTATACTCGAGTCACCCGTGTCTCTCCACCCCCATGTCTCTCTTTAACCCCGTGTCTCTACATCTTGTGTCTCTCTTCCCCCCCTGTGTCTCTCCACCCCCGTGTCTCTCTTTCCCCCCGTGTCTCTCCACCCTGTGTCTCTCTTTCCCCCTTGTCTCTTTCCACCCCTGTCCCTCCCACTCCCTTATCATCCTCCTCAACCACCCTCCTCATCCTAAACCCCCTTCTCATCCTCAACCCCCCTCCTCACTTTACCCCTCTAATTACATCCCCCTCTCCCTTTCCCCTCACTTACCTTCCATCAGCAGCTGCTCCTCTGCTCCTCCACGCTCCTTCCGGCTGCGTCGGGACCCGGCATTTTCTAATGACGTGACGTCACTTGCTCGTCACTTCATTGGCATTGGCCGGGCCTGAAGCAGCCGGAAGGAGCGCGGAGGAGCGGAGAAGCAGCTGCTGATGGAACGTAAGGTAGGGGAAAGAGAGAGGGGGAGGTAATTAGAGGGGTAACGTGAATGGGGGGTTTAGGATGAGGAGCGGGGTTGAGGAGGGGGGTTTAGGATGAGGAGGGTGGTTTAGGATTAGGAGGGGGGTTGAGGAGGGGTGGTTGAGGATGGGGGCTTGAGGTGAGATGATGAGGAGGGGGATTGAGGATGAGGAGAGAGGTTGAGGAGGAAGGTTGAGGATGAAGAGAGAGGTTGAGTAAGGGGGCTTGAGGATGAGGAGGGGGGTTGAGGAGAGATGTTGAGGAGGGGGCTTGAGGTTGAGGAGGGGGGTTGAGGTTGAGGAGGGGGGTTGAGGATGAGGAGGGGGGTTGAGGAGGGAGGAGGGAGGTTGAGGAGGGGGGTTGAGGAGGGGGGTTGAGGAGGGGTAATGAGGAGGGAGGATGAGGAGGGGGGTTGAGGAGGGGGGATGAGGAGGGAGGATGAGGAGGGGGGTTGAGGAGGAAGAGGGGGTTGAGGACGGGGGTTGAGGAGAGAGGATGAAGAGTGGGTTGAGGAAAGAGGATGAGGAGGAAGGATGAGGAGGGGGGTTGAGGAGGAAGGATGAGGAGGGGGGTTGAGGAGAGAGGATGAGGAGGGAGGATGAGGAGGGGGGTTGAGGAGGGGGTTGACGAGGGTGATAAGGGAGGGGGAGGGAAAGAGACACAAGGGAGAAGGGGGAAAGAGACACAGGGAAGGGAGAGGGGGAAGAGACGCAGGGGACGGAGAGGGGGAGAGACACAGGGGAGGGAGAGGGGGGAAGAGACACAGGGGAGAGAGAGGGGGACACAAGAAAGGGGCACAGAGGGCTCACAAGAGGGGGACACAGAGGGCACAAGAGGGACACAGGGGGCAGCACATTTCCCACCCTCGGCTTATACTCTAGTCACTACGTTTTCCCAGTATTTTGTGGTAAAATAGGTGCCTCGGCTTATACTCAGTTTGGCTTATAGTCGAGTATATACGGTATATATATATATATATATATATATATATATATATATATACAGAGAGAGAGAGAAGATTCAAGGGTGAGTCCTAAATTATTTGGCATCAGGGCCCTCCACACCAGCTCCACCATTGCAGTTTGGCAATATTATAATGAGATACTGGAGTATATTTTTTGGTGCAAACTAGAATGTGTTTTAAAATGGTGATTCTGTGGTAAGTCACTTTTTGTGCTGCAACAATGTTATTATTTTGTTAATCAATTTGGAAAGTTTGTGATATTGGATGTAAACTAAAGTACCTAATTTGCCCCTCTTTTAACCTCCTTACTTACCACTCGCACTACTAGTGCGTAGCCAATAACTATTACAATGTTATGCCTGGAACATTCATTTTATTTAATCTTGTTTAGTGCTTTATATTTTTTAGTGTTTCATTTTTATATTCTTTTAAACAAGTCATAGTTTTCTCCTGTATGATAAAGTAGGTAATTGTGTACCAAAGTTTAAAGTGTTTGAGACAAGACTTGGAGTTGTCAAATCTTACTACAAATTTCATAGAAATAGAAAAGTTCTCCATGAGAACCCTTTAGATCAGTGGTTCTCAACCTTTTTTGTTCTGGGGACCATTTGGGGTTCAGCTGAGGTAAACAGAACATTAACAGGTCATGTGACTTAATAAATGCTAGCTTTGCACTGATTAAATAGACTACAGTTTAAATTCCTCTATAATCTATTTTAACTATTACTAGAGGTGATAATATGTATAAAGAGTTATGCTCTCCTTATCCCTGAGGATCAGCAGATAAGGACTCAGAGACCAGCATAGGTCCTAGGACTGGCTACTTGGAACCATTGCTTTAAACATGTTTCTGGAACCTAAGAGCACAATAAATGATGCATTGTAGATGTGCCTCTGTGTGATCAGCAAAATTATTAACTTTAGTACGAACTATATGCAACTGCATATTTATTTTCATAATATATAAGCATTCCAATGTTTACCTGTGCAAGGAATTTTAATATTCATATTTAATAAGTGTCAACTTGCAATATTTTTGCATTAGAATGAATGACATTCAGAAAAAAATGTAATTAGGCAAAATAGCCTCAAACTACCCTGAGAACATGGAATTTATAAAGATATATAACTAATTATGCATTTATCATATATATATATAGAAATATATATAATACATATTTATGCAAACTATTAAATATGTGATTTTGATATTGGTATAGATGCTCTGAAAACACAGTTTCTAAAACTATCATTAAAAAAATATTTACATTATTAACTGAAGTAATTTCTCTTCAATGTAGACTTTTCCCTGCTCGGTCGCCTCATATATAACTCTATTATAACTTAACAAATACTTGACAATCTTGTTTTTAATACAGTAGATTTGATACAATTACTATTCAATATTAAATTCCAAAAATGATGTGTGTACACTGAATCCACCTTCTCAAAACATAGTAATCATTAGAAGTAATATAGGAATATTGTAGGCCCAAATTCTCCATCATGAATTTAAAAGATAATGCTTTACCATTACAAAAGTTGTTTTTACATAAAATAAATAACACAAATACATGAACAGCAGCGTGTGATGCCCTTTAGTCTGACTAATGAATGACACATTTGGGAGGAAGTGGTATCTGATTTAATTTTAAAGGGCAATAAAAACTGTCTATACATTGTACTAGCAGTTTTTCTCTATAATACATATTTTCTGAAATATTTAGAATATGCCAATTTGCAGCTCGTTATGCTAATGTACTACTCAGAGTAGTTTGCTCCCTCTCTCACTTTAATGTAGGTTGTCTGCACTATAGATTACTCATTTTCATACAAAACCACTTTGGTAATTTTTAAAAACATGACCTTTTAATGTATTTCTAAAATTACAGTATTTTGTTAATCTGTAGCAATGAATAGCTCACATTGTAAGCAAACAGGAAATACATGTACAAAAATAAAACAAATGCATAAAGCTTAAAAAGAAAAACATATATTGTCCATAACAAAAAAACGAATATGTTTGTTTTACAGCAATTCCATCATTATTTAGCAATCCTTGAAATTGTTCCAACCAGTCCATTATTACTGGTTTAAAACAGCTTAAAGTACAAATTTGGGTAAGGAAGACTGTGTGAACTGCACAACCTTTTAGCTTAGTGCAAATGAGTCCTCATTTCTGGCCGAGTGCCTGCTTCACAAGACATCTCTCCAGTATAGTATATGAAACTTAATGTGGAAACAGATAGCAAGCAATTGCACAATAAAGGCTTCTGAAAAAAATGCAAAAGCATTTAAGCCCAAAATGTTATATATTTAAACATGAAGTTTTAGACAATCCAATACAATTAATACATGGCGATGGTTTTACAAAATTGAAAAAAACTGTTAAATATAGATGCATTTAATTGTGTACACAATATTTATTACAGTGGAATGGATGTCACCAGTGGATGGCACACGTGTTGTGTGCCATGATATAGAGGTTTGAAAATCATGTGTTTTAAAATTGCTCAAGTAATTGGCCTAGTTAGTGGCAGTTTTAGAAGGCCGTAACTCCTGAGATAGAAACAGCCAATGGAAACAGAGATAGTCATCATTACATCTATGGAAAACGTAGTTTTGATTTCAAAGTCATACAGGCTTGAATTACGGCTAACGATCGGACCCACATTCCAGATATGATGCAATATTGATAAAGCCTTAAATATGATATTCTATTACATGCGAGTTCCATCACATGTATCAACACAATGATTGCCGTGATCGATATAACATGGAAATGAAACATGAAATAAAATATTTTTTTGGGCCGTTTTGCGACCTTGAGAATGTTGTGCTATTAATTCTAAGACCTAACATCACTTTCACTTTTAATAAGAGTACAGTATTGCTTTTTCTTTTCTTTTAAAGTGCTAGTGTAGTTATCAAATAAGAAAATATAACCTTCAACAATCTATATGTGCAGGCATGGTATTCTGGACTCACCTAAAACAGGACAGCTTTGGGGTAATTGGTCAGTGCAGTATAACCTGAGTGCAGGGGAGAGCTTTATGCTATCAATCACAGCCTGCTCCCCATAGAGAATCACACAGCATGCACATGCACTCAGCAATCTGTTATTACTCATGCAATAGACAGTGGTCAGGATACACTTCTATGTAAACATACATTTCAAACCTTAGATTGTTTAGCTGTTATTAGTGTAATTGAAAAAATATATAATTTTAACATACAATCTTGTGCTCTTTCACACCATGAAGAGCACTTACAGTGAGGTTAATGACCCTTTCAAAAGGCATATCAATGTTTGCATTCTCGCTATGTAATAAAATATTTTTTTTCTGTACAATTTGGATTCTCCCAATAGCTTTATATTTATTTTTATTTGTTTTTCTAAAAATAGATGGAAAGACACTGCTGCTATCAGTTAACTTCAGCAAAACGATTTACTAGCAGTTCAAGTTTTTTCACATACCTTATTCTAAGTATTATTAATTAACTAGCGACTTTCCCGTCAAAAATTACGGCAATAAAATTTGAAGGCTGGTAATGCTGTTTGCCACACAATGCAAGGCTCCCCCCCCCCCCTCTAACTTGCGGCCTTTGGTGCTCATTGCGAGCCTCTGCCACTGTCTACTTTACAGGCCTCGAAGGCACTCATTGTGAGCCCTGCAATGAGCAGCTTCGTCGCTTGTTACAGGCCTAGGCCAACCCGCCAACTTTCATGCCTCGCAATGAGCACCTTCAGCGCTCATTGCGAGCCTCTCCCCGCTTTTTTATTCTCTGTGCATTTTTACCCTGCCCTTTATATACTGGGTGTATTTACATTCAAATCCCTCCAAAATTTCTATATTCATGTGAAACACACAGTATTCTTAACCTGATTTGTGTGGCACTCAAACTGTGTGTACAATTTACACAACCAAAAAAAAAAAAAAACTTCCTCTCTAACACCAAGTGTCTTTTAAAGAAAATAATATCCCATTACAATAAAAAAAGAAGTAGCTATATTTTGTCAATTCATCTTTATTGCCAATTCTTTCTTATTTTTTAAACCCCGGAACTGAGTCTATCATGCTTCCAATCAAATTTTCCAATTTTCAAATACTTTTTCACCTTCATTTGGAGTATTTACACTTATTCTCTGGTCATCTCTTAAAATAATCAATTTAACTGGAAAACCCCATTTGTACGCTATTTCCTCTCTCCGTAATGTTTTTGTGATCCTTCTAACCTCTTTTCTTTTCTGTAAGGTTTCACTGGAAAGATCTTGGAAGGCTAGTATGTGTTTGTAGGGGGATCCAAAAGACTTATTGTCTCTAGCTTTTAAAAGTAGCTCTTTGTGTGCAGCATACTGAAATGTAATGATTACGTCCCGTGGTGGTTCTCTTGGTGCATTCCAAGGCAAAGGCAGCCTGTGGGCTTACTCAATCATATTTATTCTTTGTTGCTCCACTGGAATCACCAAACGTAAAAATACTCTAAGATATTCCGGGAGTTCTCCTGGAGAAATATGTTCAGGGATTCCTCTCAATCTTGTATTATTTCTCCTGGAGAAAACCTCTAATCTACCAAGTTTATATTTAGAGACCTTTAATTCTTCCTCAAGTCTGTCCACTCGGGAATTCAGCTTCTGATTATCTACTGCTTTGTTTCTAGGGAATTTAACTTCACTATCAATTAATTCAATGCTTTTGTGTTGTCTGACACTTCTCTAAGGAATTTATTTCTAATTTGCTCCTGGAATTCGCCCAGCATCTTTTTTATTAATTCCAGTTTCAGATTAACACTTTCCTCTCTAATGGGCTCAGCCATTACTCTCTCAGTTGTTACCTCTAATCCGCCTTTCTGCTCCAGTATAAAGCTCTCTCGGGAAGAGTCTGTCTCGGATTCCAACAACTCTAGCCGTCTCTTTTTTATGTTTTATTTAGCCGCAAAAAAGCTGTTCTCTCCTGTTGTATCCTTTTTATTTTTGTCCCTATTTTTCTTTCTTGATGAATTTTGGCCTCGTTTCATAGTATTGAACCTTCTCTTCCCTTAGCGTTATCAGCAAAACAGGACAATGTCACAGACAACATCTACTATAACTACTTATGAAAAAAAAATGTTTCGTGGCTATGTCAGACACAGAACCAAATACTTAGATCTATAGCTTTGTGTATGGCTTCTAATCCTTTTGTCGATATTTATATACTCTTCTGAGTGGGCAAGCTCTAATAAGCGACCTTTTATACTAGCATGTAGTTTAGAAATCTAAATAAATTTTAGTCTCTCGTTCTGAGCTTTTTCTTTTTCCAAATAATTATGGGTTTACAGCTGCCATTTTTTTCCTCGCTTAGCCGATTTTCAATCTCCTAAAAATGACAATTAAACCTCAAATTAGCTAGCAACCTCACTCCCTGTCTCTTGCCCCTGTGCTGTGTGTGAGGTTGTAAGTACATTTTTTAAGTAATTGGCATCTTTTGGTCGTCTTCCGATGGCTTCCGAGTTAAGGTCCTTAAAAAAATGGCAGCCATTAAAGTCTTATTTTTTTCAAAGCGTTGCGTGCCTTTCGCTCATCATGTGCCCGGCAATAAGCGCCTTTGGTGCTCATTGCCAGCCATTTTCAAAGTCTTGTGGGCATCGCACCTGCAATAAGCGCCTTCGGCGCTCATTGCAGCAAGGTCATGCGGGCCTTCGGCTCTCATTGCTACAAAGTCTTGTGGCCCGTAACTTTTATCATAGCGTTACCAACAAACTCGCAATAACAACAACTATTATATGTGATTAATTTACTGATTTTAAAGCAGAATCACACCCCGCTCCACCCCATGCACATTTTTTCTGTCTCCCAAAAGGTCTACTTTTAAGATTTAAATTATTCAAATTCTAATTGCTTTGAAGTATTTTACTATATATATTTTACTATCCCCCCCAATAAAGCAATAAATCTAAGCCAACCCCCTGTAACCAATGAACCCCCCTCCTCCTAAACCTAATAACCTCCTCTACCCTAACCTATTAACCCCTCCCCTACCTAACTAACACCTACCCTAACCTATTAACACCTACACTACCTACCTAAACCCCAAACACCCCACTAATTACAAAAAAACCTAGAATAAACAACATAAAAAAGCAAGAATTACAAAAAATAAAAAACCTAGATCACAGAAAGAAAAAAAATACATTACAAAAATAAAAAAGCACCACTACAGAAAATAACAAACAGCACCAATACAGAAAATAAAAAATGAACATTACAAAAATAAGAAAAACCTAAGTTACAAAACAAATAAATAAGCATACATTACATAAAAAAACCTCAATACATATAATTTAACCTCTAAATACATAAATTAATTCCCCTATCTACATACATTTAACCCCTAACTACATAAATGAATAACCCTATCTACATACACTGATACCCTAAATACATACTGGAATACCCCTATCTACTTTCATTTAACCCATAACTAGATATATGAATACCCCATCTACATACATGTAACACCTACATTCATGAATACCCCTAACGCATAAGTTCTCATCCTCCATTGCTGCAGGTCTGGCACCCCTAGTATAAATAGAAATATTACAATTAATAAAAAAATTAAATACAACAAATATAACAAGAGATTCTAAATATTACACATGCCTTTCCGCAATGCCCCCATCCTTCTTTTAGTCTTTTGTGGCCCCTGGAAAAAAACCTGATGCGCTAAAAAAATTAAAAATATAAAACCCTAGAGGGGCTCTGCACTGCAAATAAGGCTTGTAGCTCTTCTTCCGGTAAAAATGTGGAAATGGCGCCTTCTGATTGGCTGAAAATGCTGTCAATCATATTTCAGCCAATCAGAAGGTGCCAAGGTGTGAGCCAATCAGAATGGGATCCACCCCTATATTCCTTTCTGATTGACTGATGGACCTGTCAATATTTTCTAATCCAATCATAAGGCCAGAAAACCTTTGTTGCTTTTGGGCAAGGTAAGTGTCCTTATTTACCCTATGGTAGGTTTAGTGAGGGGGTGGTTTTAGGTGAGATTTATGGTTTATTCATGTATGTAGTTAGGGTTTAAATGTATGTAGAAAGTGGTATTCATGTATGTAGTTAGGGGTTAAATATATGTAGATAGGGGTATTAATGTATATAGTTAGGGGTTAAACGTATGTAGATAGGGGTATTAATGTATGTATTTAGGGGTTAAATTATATGTATTTAAGGGGTTTGGTGTAATGTATTCTTATTTATTTCTTTTGTAACTTAATAGCAAAGTAACTCGGGAGAATTTTAAGCACGTTGGGTTTAAGAGCTCCTTGTTGGAGTTCCCGAGGCTGTCATTTAATAGTGCTGTATGTCGTTATAAGGAGGTGGTGTAAATTAATGACCAATTAATCCTATTTTAAGCACTGGCAGCTTTTTATTCCACATAAAACTTTCTGCGTATAGAATATTCCTGAGCATTCAAAGTCTTCTCTCATTGTCAATTTTCAAGCATAGTTCTTCAAAAGAATACACTTTATATATAGAGCTACAGTGGATCTTTACATAAAGGCTAATTTTCTAAATAAGTGGTCTCAAATTAAATAATTAATAACATAGGTAATTGGTATGCTAATTACTTACTGGGGAAATTTACTGAAGCATCTCGGATGGTTGCATGGATTGCGAAGGGCCATAATGGTCTGTATTACGAGTAAAAATTTGGACTATGAACTACATTGCAACCACGCGTTAATTAAGTGTATTTTGGGCATGATAGGTAAACATTAGGATTACATTACTTCTTGCAAGTAAAGTGTGAATATTTGCTATGTGCCCTAAATTTGTCCAGATGAGAGGGTAATGGTCTGCCTGTGTTAAACTTGCATAAAGGTTTGTGAGTTGTCTAGGGCTTTTTGCAACTGGGATTTACTTCTTGCAAGTAAAGTGTGATTATTTGCTGTGTGCAATAATTTTGTTTTTTGGTGAGTAGGCAGAAGTTATTATAACCAGGGAAGGGGCAAACTTGTGAGCTTGCAAAAACGTCTAGTATTAGTGCAGTTCTAGTAAAAGTGTAGGCGTGTAGGAATTATAGTGCAAAAAAAGGGAAATATATATATGTATGCACTACTGGAGCAGATGATCCAGAGTCCATACCTCTGTGTCGGGTGTGAGTATGTTGACTCTCTGGAAGCTCAAATTGGAGAACTGGAGGGGAGAATTGCAGCACTAACTGCTATTCCACTGGAAAGGGAGTTGGTACTCACTGTGCATAGTTTACCTGGGCCTAGCATGGAGGGTGGAGATGGGGCTAGTGAGACTGTCCAGGGAGGTAGCTAGGTTACAGTTACAAGGGGAAGCAGGGGGATCAGGAAGAGGAGGCAGGCCTGTTCTGAGTTGGTAAACACCAACAGATTTGCCAGATTGAGTGAAACTGTTGGGGATGTCAATTCAGGAATGGCAATGCCAGATAGAGATGTTCCCTCTAACAGCAGGGAGAACAGTTCTACTGGAAGAGTGGGAGGGCAGAATAGGCAGAGCAACAGATAGGTTTTGGTGGTAGGGGGACTCTATTATTAGGAAGGTAGACACAGTGATTTGTCACCCAGATCCCAGCAATCAAACAGTTTGCTGTCTCCTGGGTGCTCGGGTTCGGCATGTGGTGCATCAAGTAGATAAATTATTGGGAGGGACTGGAAATGAACCGGCGGTCTTGGCACATATTTGTACCAAGGACAAAGTTAGTGGAAGATGGAGTGTCATAAAGAATGATTTTAGAAAACTAGGGAATAAGCTTAAAGCAAGGACCTCCAAGGTAGTATTTTCTGAGATACTACCAGTGCCACGGGCTAGTCCAGGGAGACAGGCGGAGCTTAAGGAGGTTAATGCGTGGCTAAAAATGTGGTGCACTAAGGAGGGGTTTGGGTTTTTAGAGCACTGGGCTGACTTCTCACTTGAGTGCAATCTCTATAGCAAGGATGGGTTGCACCTTAAAGATGAGGTAGCTTTTGTGTTAGGGGATAGGATGGCAGAATGGCTGGAAGAGTTTTTAAACTAGTAGGTGGGGGGAGGGACTAAATGAATGTAATGAGGTAGAAAGTGTAGAAGGGATAAGGGATGAATTAACTACTCATGGGGGAGGAGATGGGGGAGGGTTAGTATAGCCAATAGGGAGGCA
This sequence comes from Discoglossus pictus, assembly GCA_027410445.1. Classification (NCBI taxonomy): domain Eukaryota; kingdom Metazoa; phylum Chordata; class Amphibia; order Anura; family Alytidae; genus Discoglossus; species Discoglossus pictus. The sequence goes on from CM050163.1 coordinate 138,628,986, forward strand.
TTACTAGGTAACTCAAATACAGAGACAGGCACCTCAAAACTACAAACTCATAACATGAGAAGTATGCTTGCTAATGTCAGAAGCTTAAGAGGAAAAATGGGAGAGTTAGCATTGGGATTTAATAGGCATTACCGAAATATGGTGGGATGAATCGCATGACTGGACTGTTAATCTGGTTGGTTATACCCTGTTTAGGAAACATAGCGGGCAATAGTAAAAAGAGGAGGAGGGATTTGTCTGTATGTTAAGCCTGAATTTAAGCCTATAGTGAGAGAAGAGATTTATGCTGGAACTAGCGGTAATATTGAATGGTTGTAGGTAGAGTTAAATAGCAGAGCAGCAAAGTTCTAATAATGGGGGGGTTTAATTACCCTGAAATAAACTGGACAAATGAGACCAGCAGTTCAGCTAAGGGGAGCAGGTTATTGAGTACACTTGGTGATCATTATCTTGCCCAGGTTATACAAGAACCTACTAGAAATAAAGTTATCTTGGATTAAGTTATCACAAATAATATCAATATGGTATAAAATGTTAAAATAGGGCAACATTTGGGAAACAGTGATCCCAACAGAGTCTCATTTGAGATTGAATTAAAAAAACATAACTGTAAGGGACCAACAAAAACTTTTAATTTTAAAAGGTCAGATTTTAACGGTCTAAGGGCAGCAATACAAAGTATAGGCTGGGACAGAGAACTAGCAGGTAAAAATACTGGACCTAAATGGACACATTTAAATCCTTACTAAATATACATACATATTGGCATATACCATGTGGGAATAAAAGTAAAAGGAGTAAATCAAATCCAATGTGGCTTAACAATGATTTAAAGATTAAGATAGGGAGTAAAAAAGCGGCATTTAAACAAGAGGGGACAGAGACTGCCTTACAGGAATACAAGGAAATCAACAAGGTTTGCAAAAGGGCGATTAGACTGGCTAAAATAGAAAATGAAAAATTAGTTGCAAAAGAGAATGACTAGCCGTAAAATGTTTTTTTTAGTATTAATGGAAAGAAGACCAGTAAGGAAGCTATAGGAACATTACTTTGTGACACAGGCCGTCTGATAATTAGTCACCAGGAAAAGCAGATGAGCTAAATAGATTATTTTCTCCGGTATACACACAGAGGTATCAGTGGTTGGGACACTGCAACATAATGGGCTACACTACCTTTGCCGAATACTAATCAGAAAAGATGATATTTCTCTTCTGCATAAATGCAATGACACTCACCAACAGTTGACTCACCTTCTCGAGGTGTCTTCAAATGTAGAAGCTCAAAATATTCTGCAGCCGCAGAGTGTTTGGACCTGGGGGTGATATAAAACAAGCAAACAAATCAGAGAGTGCAAGACCCCAACCGTACTTAAAAACACTTATGAAACCAGGACTAAAAAAACTTCAAATACCAAGTGGGATTATATAGGCCCCAACCAGACAATAAAAACCCACATTACACCAAGCGGGACCATATAGGCCTCAACCGGACATTTAAAACCTTAAAATACCAAGCGGGACTATATAGGCCCAAACCGGACCTTAAAAACCCAAATTACACCAAACGGAACCATATAGGCCCCAACCGAACCTTAAAAACCCACATTACACCAAACGGGACGATATAGGCCCCAACCGGACCTTAATAACCCACATTACACCAAGCGGGACCATATAGGCCACAACCGGAGAATAACAACCCACATTACACCAAGCGGGACTGTAACGGATTTGTAACACGAAGTCCAGTATCTCCGCTGGTATACGGTAAAATATCCAAAAAGCACTGCAGTCTCACCAGCCCCAACCTCCCATATTGGACGACACTCAATTAGGAGTCAAAGAATACTGTCTTTATTTTGTTGTGCAGAAATATATATACACATCTCTTCCCACAGGCAATACACATCCCCCATATTTGGCCACACAATACACATAGAGGGACAATAGGTGTGGTCACACCCCCCGGAGGCTACCTGGCTACTTTGATACAATCAGACATTGATCAGATTATACTCTTTGTTCTTATGTCTCATAATGAAAACACTTTATACAATAGACTTCCTTATCTTATGAGGAGTCTCTGTAATAGGATTATCTATTAGCCTAGTAGCTGTAAAATTCTGAGCCAATATATTCTGTAGAACATAAAACAACATATCTACAGTACAGCAATGTGATCATATTTTAACCATAACCATAAAACAGGGTAAAACAGTGATGGGTTCCGTTACACACCTCCCCCGTGACCATAAGCCGGCATACACGGTCTGATCCCAACAGATCAGCCTGGGGATGTCCGGACAAAAGTATTTGTTGGTCAATTCTCTAGTTTGACAACCCATCAGCATTACTGCAATTCACCTTTACTCACATTTCAAGAACAAAACAAACGCACACTTGGATCTGAGCGCACAAAACTACCGAATAGCGCTCAGATCCTATTCACACAGTTCAATTGCCATGTAGCTAAAGTCTTTCCCATAGTCTTTCATTATATGAAGGGGCTCCATGGCATAGCTATCTGGGGGTATCACCACTCCCACAGGGCAAGTACCGAATGACTCCACTGTATTTAAAGGGCCATAATGAGGGACATACACTCTGGTATGGCCGAATACTGTTTTTAAAGGGCAATATATCCCAGGGCCATAGTCGCAGGGCAGGAGGCTGGCAATAAGTCCTCTCCAGGACAAAGTGGCGAAGGGCACTTCGTCACACATCTCCCCTTTGGGGGGAAGTCTAACCAGGCATCTGGATATTTCGCTGTGGTGATGGGGCAACACGCTGAGGGGACTTGAGGGCCAGAGGCCAGCGGCACTCTGCCCTGATGCCAGCTCTTCTGCTGGTATAACCTGCAGGACATCCTGCTCTGTACAATGGACAAAGGGTAGGCAGAGGCCGAATGCACTCTGCCCCGCTGTCAGCTCTTCTGCTGGGGTACTTGGGACATATTCCGGCTCAGTAGCCAGGGAAAGGTGGGGGTTAACATTTCCTCTGTTAACCCTGGGGCCACATTAGGAGTTAGCTGGGGAGGGGAATTTGTACTTACCCCCTCCTCCTGTTGTCCCAGTGAGGGTAGTTGGGGATCTGGACAGGCTGTCCAGCATCCCGGTAGGTCAGGCGCAGAGACCACGGTCCCATCTGCGCCGTCTGGGAGATTGGTGTCTCCCCTTGTTAGAGTAAGCTGTCGCTGGGGGGAGAGGGCGACACCTTCAGCTCCTTGGGGTACACACTGCCGCTGGGGGGGAAGGACGACACCTTCGCCCCCCTGGGGTACACACTGCCGCTGGGGAGGAAGGACGGCACCTTCTGCTCCCTGGGATACACACTGTCGCTGGGGAGGAAGGATGGCACCTTCTGCTCCCTGGGATACACACTGCCGCTGGGGAGGAAGGACTGCACCTTCAGCTCCCTGGGGTACCCACTGCCGCTGGGGAGGAAGGACGGCACCTTCTGCTCCCTGTGGTTCAAACTGCCGCTGGGGGGGGGGGAGGACGACACCTTCTGCCCCCTGGGGTTCACACTGCCGCTGGGGAGGAAGGATGGCACCTTCTGCTCCCTGTGGTTCACACTGCCGCTGGGGGGGAAGGAAGATACCTTCTGCCCCCTGGGGTTCACACTGCCGCTGGGGAGGAAGGACGGCACCTTCTGCTCCCTGTGGTTCACACTGCCGCTGGGTAGGAAGGACGGCACCTTCTGCTTCCTCTGCCTCTGTGTCTGCAGCTGCTTGTACTGGGTTAACCTCAAGGAGGGTGCCCAAAGAGTCTTCATTAGACCGGGTCCCGAAGAAAGGTTGTCGAGGCTCACTCTGGTAGCAGTGTACTGCTGCCCAGTTTGCAGGGGAATTAGTTGGAGTGTTCCACGTGGAGCGGTTTCTGTTTCTGGGACAGTCTCTCTGCATGTGGCCCTGCTGGTTACGCGTGTGGCACCTGATGTACCGTGGAGGGGTTTGGTAGTTCCCACCACCCGGACACAGTGCTGGGGGGGGGTTAATGGTGGGCGGTGGGTTAGCAGCTCCCAAAATGGACCGCCACCGTGCCCGCTGCTTTTCTATTATGTATTCGTGGACATCTGCCATAATCCTTTCCAAGGTTTCTGTGGGAGGCGTACCTGGGAAAAAGGCCAGTCTGCTTTGGAGTTCTCTTCCAAACTCATTCTGTGTGCTGTCCGTAAGAGGTGCTGTAGCAGCTGCCCGGTCTCCCTCCATGAGTTCCTTTCTGTCTGCATCCCTGTAGTCCGCGGCCGCCTCCTCCTCTTTATCATGGAACGCTGTCCGAAAACTAGCCGGTTCCATCCTGCTGTAGCCAGGGGCGCTGTACGGATACTAGCGTTGCCCTCAATTTGTAACTCCACGGAATGGTGTCTCCTGTAGCTGTCCTTCTGATCGTGGGAACAATTCCGCCACTTGCCACCAAATGTAACGGATTTGGAACACGAAGTCCAGTATCTCCGCTGGTATACAGTAAAATATCCAAGAAGCACAAAAGAGAATGACTAGCCCTAAAATATATTGTTTAATAGTAATGGAAAGAAGGCCAGGAAGGAAGCTATAGGAACATTACTTTGTGACACAGGCCGTCTGATAATTAGTGACCAGGAAAAAGCAGATGAGCTAAATAGATTATTTTCTTCAGTATACACAAGGGAGGTACCAGTGGTTGGGACACCGCAAGATAAGGGGGCTACACTACCTTTGACGAATAATCAGTTAATGCAGAAAGAAATCCAAAAGAGGTTGGAAAAAATAAATGTTAATAAAGCCCCAGGTCCTGATGGAATACATCCAAGGGTACTGTGGGAACTGGGTTCTGTAATAGCCAAAACATTTTATTTAGTTTTTCAAGATTCACTCAACACTGGGTCGCTACCAGATGACTGGCGAAAAGCAGAGGTGATACCTATATTTAAGAAGGGAGTAAGAGCAAATGTGGGTAATTATAGACCAATGAGCCTCACTTATGTAGTGGGAAAGCTTTTGGAAGGGTTAATAAGGGATAATATACAAAAATATGTTTATTTGAACAGGGTTATAAGTAGGAGTCAACATGGATTTATGAGGGATAAGTCATGTCAAACAAATCTAATTAGTTTCTATGAGGAGGTTAGTAGGAACCTGGATCATGGCAACTCAGTGGATTTAGTGTTTTGGGATTTTGCAAAGGCTTTTGATATAGTGCCACATGGAAGACTATTGTGCAAACTAAGGAATACAAGAATTGCAGTAAATATCTGCTCATGGATCGAGAGCTGGCTAAAAGGCAGGAAGCAAAGGGTTGTGGTAAATGGCACATACTCGATTGGACTAATGTGGTAAGTGGGGATCCTCAGGTTCAGTATTAGGTCATCTCCTTTTTAACATATTTATTAATGACTTAGAAGTGGGACTGGAAAGTAGTGTCTACATTTTTGCTGATGACACGAAGTTGTGCAAGGTAATTAATTATGTACTTTCCCTCTAAAGAGATTTACATAAAATAGAGGAATGGGCATCTAAATGGCAGATGAAATTTAATATGAATAAATGTAAAGTTATGCATCTGGGAAGGAAAAATAGCCATGCAATTTATAATCTTAATGGAGCAAATATAGGAATATCAGATATTGAAAGGAATTTGGGAGTACTTGTGGACAACCACCTAGGTAACAGTTCTCAATGCCAAGCAGCAGCGGCAAAGGCAAATAAAATATTAGCATTTATTAAGAAGGGTATAGTAGCACGGGAAGCAAATAGCATTCTGCCACTATACAAATCCCTAGTACACCCTCATTTGCACCCTCACCCTCATTTTGGGCACCACTTCATAAAAAGGACATTTTAGAGCTGGAAAAGGTACAGAGAAGGTCTACAACACTAATGAGGGGAATGGAGGGGCTAAGTTATGAAGAAAGACTAACCAAATTAAGTGTATTTTCTCTAGAAAAAAAAGAGGGGATATGATTACCTTATACAAATACATCCAGGGTCAGTATAAAGATTTGTCAAGTGAGCTTTTTGTGCCAAGAGATTTTCAACTGACAAGAGGACATTCTTTTAAGTTAGAAGTAAAAAGATTCTACCTAAAAGAAAGAAAAGGGTTCTTCACAGCAGTAGCGAAACTAGTGCGTGCATAGGGGGCCCCAGTGCAAAAAAATAATTTGGGCCCACCCCCCCGAACCCCCTCCAACATCAACGCAGTACATATATAAAATATATATAAAAAATATATTTAAAATAAATATATAAATATTTAAATATGTGGGTCTGTTTCTCTCTCTCTCTCTCTCTCTCTCTCTCTCTCTCTCTATATATATATATATATATATATATATATATATAAATGTACATATACATAAAACATATATATATATATATATGTATGCATTAATATACATATATATGTGTGTGTGTGCGTATATATATATATATATATATATATATATATATAAACGTATGCATTTACATATATATCTATATATATTATAGTACTGTAAGAAATTAACTAATAATTAAATAATTAATGTATAATTTCTACAAGTAATAAGTTCTTTTGGACAAATCAATTAACAAGCATACCCATAAGTTAATAAAAAAGGATATATGATAACAGACAAGAAGTATTAAGACAATATTTACAAATATAATACTGATATGAATTCTACATTATGTAATATAAAGATACAGGATAATACCACTTGTGGTCAGTTTTGGAAGTTCAACTTCCATCAGGTTTCTCTTTGATCTGGATCAAGCTCTGCTCAGCTGGGCTCATTTGGCACACTTCCTCTGGACTGCATGAAGGGTCCTTGCAACCTGGGCCAGTGGGGCCTAAGGGGCTACATGGGACCCATGGGATGTCTGTAGGGGCCATAGAGGGCCACTTGCCTGGGAGGGGGCACAGGTGCCCCTGAAGCCTGTGGGGGCCACAGTGGGCTGTAAGGACCGGGGGAGCCACAGAGGGCTCAGATTCAATAGATAATTTTAAAAGGGGACTGGATTTATTTCTAATCATAAAGGGCATTCAGTATTATACCGGATAATTAGAGAGAGAGTATTGATCCCGGGAAGAATCCGATCGCCAGTATCTGGGGTCTGGAAGAATTTTTTTTTTCCCTTTGAGATGATTGGCTAAGTTTCACTTGTTTTTTTTTTATGTTTGCCTTCCTCTGGATCAATTAATTAACAACTAATCTGCATATTGCAGATCAGAGGAGATCTTAATAGGTTGAACTTGATGAACTGAAAGTCTTTTTTCAACCTCAATTACTATGTAACTATTTAACATTAGGTCTGACCAGCATGAAACATGCAATCTATAGATATAATTACTTGTCAAAACATTTGTAAATAGCTAGCTAAGTTGCTAGGACGTAACTTGATGAAACAGAATCTAGCTACCACTCCTGTGGCCTCATTCAATTGCAAGGACACAACTCACTGTATACAGGCCTTATGTCTTCAGGCTTGCTGCGGGCTTGAACTCTGCTACAATTACAGAGTGATTCAATTGAGCAAGGCCGCAAGTTAGGGGACGAAAGCCGAATGCGTAAACCATAAATTTGTATGAAACATTTCAGAGCGTGATCATGATCAATTAATCAAGGCTGTAACAACCCATTTAGAAATATCCAATAGAAAATGAGACCTTCATCATTGGGTCAGTAAAACATGGAGGTAACATGTCAATCAATTAGCGTTTAAGGGTCCAATATGCAATCAGACCCACAATCCTGTAATGTGCAAAATAATGAAAATGAATGGAGGAAATGTCCACGTGAGTGGCCTGTTATGTATTAACTCATTGATTCATGAGACTGATATAACACCGAAATGACGCATAACAAAAAATAATTTTTGATTGCAGATTTACAAGCTTGAGACTGTTTTGCAAATAATTTTAATATATTTCACCACTTTCCAAGTCTTTTAAAGAGCACAATTGATTTTTTTTATTGCATTTACAGTGCTACGAACGGGGGTTATATTCCCTTGCGAGTCCTATCTGGTAACCATAGGATTTTCTTCTACATTTGACATTTAAGGGTGCAAAAATATTTGCTGGCTTGAGGAATTGTAGAAATTGAATAGCGATTTCCGATTGTAACTCTTGCAGTCTTGAAAGATCAAAGGCTTAGGCCATATTAAATTCCAGGCCAGTAACTCCAACGTGAAGCTCGTAATCAATTAAGCAAGCCCGTAGTTACGGGTTTAGATGAAGCCAATGGAAATAGAGATTGTCAGCATTGAGTCACAAGAAAATGGAGGATTGATTTCAATGTCTTACGGGGTTCAATTATGATCTACGAGCGAATCCACATTCCAGTCAAGATGCAATATTAATAAAGCCGCAAATATGATGTTCTATCACATGCGAGTTACAGTATATGTATTAACACATTGATTGCCGGGATCAATATAACACAAAAAATATACATAAAATTAAGTATTTTTCTGCTGCGATTTGTGTCCTTGAGAATGTTTGCTATTAATTTTAAGACCTAATATCACTTTCACTTTTAATAAAAGTACAGGAGTGTGTTTTTATTTGCATTACAAGCAGTGGCGTCTGGTGAACTTTCAAGTTGGAAGGGGCGCCAGAGCAATACTTGCCTTCTCTCCTTACACAAACCCAACCCATTTTTCTCCCCTTGTCATATTGACCTTTATTTGCCCCGCCCAATGACCTTATACTTGCCATGCCCATTAAAATAGACTCCACCTACAGTTTTCTTAATACTGATCAAAAATTCTAAAATCTTGGGAATCAGACAAAAAAATGACATTTCTCTTCTGCATAAATGCAATGACACTCACCAACAGTTGACTCACCTTCTCGGCGTGTCTTCAAATGTAGTAGCCCAAAATATTCTGCAGCCGCAGAGTGTTTGGACCTTTGGGTGATATAAAACAAGCAAACAATTCAGAGAGTGCAAGACCCCAACCGTACTTAAAAACACTTATGAAACCAGGCCTAAAAAACCTTAAAATACCAAGCGGGATTATATAGGCCTTAACCAGACTATAAAAACCCACATTACACCAAGCGGGCCCATATAGGCCTCAACCGGACCTTTAAAACCTTAAAATACCAAGCGGGACTATATAGGCCCAAACGGGACCTTAAAAACCCAAATTACACCAAACGGAACCATATATGCCCCAACCGAACCTTAAAAACCCACATTACACCAAACGGGACGATATAGGCCCCAACCGGACCTTAATTACCCTCGTTACACCAAGCGGGACCATATAGGCCCCAACCGGACAATAACAACCCACATTACACCAAGCGGGACCATATAGGTTCCAACCGGACCTTTAAAACCTTAAAATACCAATCAGGACTATATAGGCCCAAACCGGACCTTAAAAACCAACATTACACGAAACAGGACCATATGGCCCCAACCGAACCTTAAAAACCCACATTACACCAAACGGACCATATAGGCCCCAACCTGACCTTAAAAACCCACATTACACCAAATGGGACCATATAGGCCCCAACCGGACCTTAAAAATACACATTACACCTAGCAGGACCATATTAGTCCCCAACCGGATTTTTAAAACTTTAAAATACCAAGCGGGACTAAACAGGCCCCAACCGGAATTTAAAACCCCACATTACACCAACCGGGACAATATAGGTCCCAACCGGACCTTAAAAACACACATTACACCAAGCAGGACCATATAGTCCCCAACCGGACCTTTAAAACTTTAAAATACCAAGCGGCACTAAATAGGCCCCCAACCGGAATTTAAAACCCCACATTACACCAACCGGGACCATATAGGCCCCAACCGGACCTTTAAAACCTTAAAATACCAAGCGGGACTATATAGGTCAAAACCGTACGTAAAAAACCTTAAAATACCAAGTGGGACTATATAGGCCCCAACCGGACCTTAAAACCCCACATTACACCAAGCGGGACCACATAGGCCCCAACTGGATCTTAACAACCCACATTGCACCAAGTGGGACCATATAGGACCCAACCGGACCTTTAAAACCTTAAAATACCAAGCAGGACTTTAAAGGCCCCAACTGGACCTTAAAACCCCACATTACAACAAGCGGGACCATATAGGACCCAACCGGACCTTAAAAACCCACATTACACCAAGCGGGATCATATAGGACCCAACCAGACCTAAAAAACCCACATTACAATAAGCGGGACCGTATAGGCCCAAACCGGACCTTAAGAACCCACATTATACCAAGCGGGACTATATAGGACCAAACCGGACATTAACAACCGGACCTTTGGAGCTCATTGCGAGCCTCTCCCCCCCCCCCCCCCCTCTACCTCTTCCCCCCTCTACTTTACTGGCCTTGCGTTGAGCGCCTTTGGCGCTCATTGCGATCCTTTCCCCCCTCTACCTCCCTTCCTACTTTACTGGCCTTGCGATGAGCGCCTTTGGCTCTCATTGCAAGCCTCTCCCCCACCTATACCTCTCACTCCTCCACTTTACTAGCCTTATGATGAGCGCCTTCAGCTTCTCCCCCCCTCTACTTTTCTGGCCTTGCAATCAGTACCTTCGGCTCTCCTCCCCTCTCCTCCCCTCTACCTCTCCCCCATCTACTTTACTGGCCTTGCGATGAGCGCTTTTGGTGCTTATTGCAAGCCTCCCCCCTCTACCTCTCACCCCACCCTCTACTTTCTGGTCTTAGGATGAGCACCTTCGGCGCTCATTACAGGCCTCGCAATGAGCACTCATTGCGAGCCTCTCCCTCCCTCTACTTTTCTGGCTGTGCAATGAACACCTTCGGCGCTCATCACAGGCCTTGCAATGAGCGCCAAAGGTGCTCATTGCAAGGCCTTCCCCCTCTACTTCCTCTCCCTCCCCTATGTCTCTTCCTCCTCTTCCCCTCCTCTGTGTCTCTCCCCCCTTCCTCTCCCTCCCCTGTGTCTCTTCCCCCTCCCTCTCTTGTGTTTCCTTCCCCCATCTCCCTCCCCTGTGTCTCTTCCCCCCTCTGTGTCTCTCCCCCCTCCTCTCCCTCCCCTGTACCATTTAGTGTACAGGAGAATCCCCAACCATACAGAGTACAAAAACACATAATACATATGCAGATACAGTTTGACAACTATGATCGTTCGCACACCTCCGAGCATGCGCATTGCGCGGCTTCAGCAGTGCATGCGCATTGCCCAGCATCAGCTGCACACGCGCATTGCGTTGGGGGTGCGCACACGAGCGGGCGGGCGGGCAGGCAGAGAAGAGGACGAGACACACAGGTGAGGAGGGAAGAGACACACAGGGGAGGAGGGGGGTGAGACACAGGGAAGGAGGGGGGAGAGACACAGGGGAGGAGAGAGACACAGGGGAGGGAGAGGAGGGGAAAGAGACACAAGGGAGTTAGAGGAGGGGGATGAGACACAGGGGATGGAGAGGAGTGGGGAAGAGAAACAGGGGAGGGGGGGAAAGACACAGGGGAGGGAATTTGGGGGTAGAGACATGAGGGGGAAAAGACACAGGGGAGGGGGGAGAGACACAGAGGAGGAAGAAGGGGGGAAGAGACACAGGGGAGGGGGAAAGAGACACAGGGGAGGGGGAAAGATATGCATAGGAGGGAGAAGGGAGGACAGAAACACAGGGGAGGAAGGGGGCGAAAGAGACACTGGTGAAGAGACACAGGGGAGGGGGAAAGAGACACAGGGGAGGGGAAAGAGACACATGGGAGGGAGAGGGAAGAAGAGACACAGGGGAGGGGGAACAGACACAGGCGAGGGGGGAACAGACACAGGGGAGGAAGAGGGGGGAAGAGACATGAGGGAGGGGGAAGAGACACAGGGGGGGACAGGGTGGAAGAGACACAGGAGGGAAAGCGACACATGGGGAGGGAAAGGAGGGGGGCAGAGTCACATGGGAGTCAGAGTTTGGGGAAGAGACAAGGGAGTGAGAGGAGGGGGAAGAGACAGGGGAGGGAGAGGAGGGGGACGATACACAGTGGAGGGTGAAAAGACACAGGGGAGGGAAATGGGAGGGAAGAGACATGAGGGATGGGGAAAAACACAGGGTAGGGAGAGGGGGAAAGAGACCCAGGGATGGGAGAGGGGGAGAGAAAAAGGGGTGGGAGAGGCGGGAAAGAGACACAGGAGAGGGGGAGGGAGATACAGGGGATGGAGAGGGGGGAAGAGACACAGGGGAGAGGGAAAGAGACACAGGGAGTTGGGAAGAGACAGGGGAGGTGGGAAGAGCCACAGGGGAGGAAAAGGGGGGGGAGAAACACAGGGGGGGGGGGGAAAGACACAGGGGAGGCAGGAACAGACACAGGGGAGGGAGAGTGGGGAAGAGACATGAGGGAAGGGGGTAGGAGACAATGGGGGAGAGAAAAAGGGGTGGGAGAGGCGGGAAAGAGACACAGGAGAGGGGGAGGGAGATACAGGGGAGGGAGAGGGGGGAAGAGACACAGGGGAGGGGAAAAGAGACACGGGGAGTGGGGAAGAGACAGGGGAGGTGGGAAGAGCCACAGGGAAGGAAAAGGGAGGGAGAAACACAGGGGAGGGGGAACAGACACAGGGGAGGCAGGAACAGACACAGGGGAGGGAGAGTGGGGAAGAGACATGAGGGAAGGGGATAGGAGACAATGGGTTTTAATCTGAATCTGTTCCACTGGAGAAGCAACTGGCAACCCACTCCAGTATCACTGCATGTGCAAACTTTCTTGGTCGATGTTGTTGGGTAGAATCACCACATGAGGATCAGTCAGTAAAAAGAGCAGGAACAGAGTGGGGAATGTTTGAGATAATTGGTTTATAAAGCCTTCCTGATGTCATATCATAACAATAAGTCTCTATAGGCTTGGGGGTGGTCAGAGGGATGTTCATAGCAACCAGACAGTCTGCAGCACTGATTGTTTGATGCTGCAAGCTGCCAGTCAGGAAAATTTATACATTTCATTGAACACTGACTTTGTATACACTTAAGTTGAGCGTTACATCCTGATGCTCATACTGTAATATGATCATATAGCAGACCCTGCAGCACTAGAGAGAGACACCGGGGAAGGCACACAAAGGCTTAATTTTAATTTTAGGGGTCTGCATGCCCATTTGTCCCTAGGCACCAGCCTGATTACAAGTGCTACGTATTGGACTTTATCCCTCTTGCGGGTCCTCTAGACCACACGTTGGGCTTTGGGCTCCATTTGCGTGTTACGTGCTTGCTTGCGAGTGACTTTGTTGAAATTTGATAAATAAATTGAAGACGTATAGATTATGGGCTTGACAGATCAAAGTATTTAAGGGCGTGAAGTTCAACGTTGCCAACAGATAAGCTTTTCCTGGTCTTGCTGCGTTTTAACCCACAAGTCGTCTGTGGGCTGTGTTACGGGCTAATTTAATAGCAAATGTGTCTAAGAGCTACGTTACGTGCTATGTTTTAACACGTAGCCCAAATTTAATGTGGCTATTAGTTGTGTTGGTAAGTTACAGTCTAACAACAGCAGGGATTTTCAACCCATAACCCGTAGATTGTTTGTAGCTCTCCAATTGAATAGCAAATTAGTTTACGGGCTACATTCCAGTAAACAACAATTTCTCAACTGAATGAGGCCCCTGGTGTTTATTTTCATGTTGTAGAATATACTAAAAAATTATATATTTCACTATACTAATGTATTATTTTCAGAATCTGCTTTCAATAGAATTTTTATAGTGAGACAATTTTATATAGTACTACAATGTTTTTCTAAAAGGGAATGCAAACCAATGAGTGTTGATACTGCATAAGTTGTATTACTTTGCAAATGTTCCTGCACTGATAAACTACCACCGCTAATATTTGGATGATGTCCTTTAGTTTGTTTTCTTAGCTTAAGAACCACCAGATCACTTATATGTTGTAATATTCTAAACTAAGGTTTGGTGTGGAGTATTAGAATTAGTATTAGTATTGGTATAATTCTTCTGTCCATGAAAGTAATGTATTATTATATTTTATCTCTATTTGTAAAGTGCCAACATATTCCATAGCATTGAATACAGGGGTAAAGTAATTAAAATAATTATTATTCTACCCTCTCCACAGATGTAGATTGGTTAGTATTATATGCCTCTAGAACAGACCTGGACATTGTACGGCTCTTCCTGTTCGGCCCGCCCGCCAGGGCAGAGGTGACCAAGTGGAGCTCCCCGACCTCTGTCACTCCATGCCCCAGTTATGCCGTTCCTGCTGCTTCCACTCTCCCGTGTGCTAAGTAGCGTTACAAGGGGGTGGAGTCAGGGGCGGACCGGCCCGGGTGGCACCTCTTTGGGGGCGACAAAAATGCCCCCAGTTGCCACCCACCGCTAGAATCACTTCCCCTGGCTCCCTCCTCCTGACACAGCCCCTGCTCTTTGATCTGAGTCCGGTGGAGGAGCCGGCAGTGGGAGAACTCACCCGTGGGAGGAGCTTCCAGAAATCGGGGAGGGGGGGGGATAAGATGGGGAGAGGAGAGAGAGAGGCACGGAGAGACAAAAAAAGGGAGAAAGACAGGAAGAGGGTGGGAGAGAAAGAAAGAGAAGAGCAGAAAGAGAGAGCGATGGAAAGAAAAAGGGGAGAGGGAGAGTAAGTGGGGGAGAAATGGAAGGAGGGAAAAAGATGGGAGACAGAGAAAGAGGGGGGAAAGAGGGGGAAGAGAGAAATGGACAGTGGAGACTGGGAGAGAGGGAGAAAGAATGCAGAGGGAGAGTGAGTGGGGAGAAAGGGGAGAGAGAGAGAAAGGAAGAGAAAGAGATAGAAGAGAGAGAAATAGAGGGGACATAGAAAGAGAAAGGAAAGAGAGGAGAGAGAGAAGGGGAAAGAGGAGATGGGGAGAGAAAGAGAGGGAGAGTGGGAGAGAAAGGGATAAAGAGAAAAAGGGAGAGAGAGAGGGGTGGGAAGAGAGGAGGGAGAGAGAGAGGGGGAAAGAGAGAAAGGGAGAGGGGATGAGGGGAGAAAGAGGTAGAGAAAGAAAAAGAGAGGAAGACAAATAGAGGGGAGAAAGAGAGAAAGGGATGGGGGAGAAAGAGAAAGAAAAATAAAAAGAGAGGGAGACAACTCAAGGGGAAAGAGAGAAAAAAAGGGAGAGACAGGTAGAGGGAGACAAAGGGGGGGGGAGACAGAAAGGGAGAACATGAGAGAGGGAGATACAGAAAAAGGGGGAAGAGAGGAGGGGGAGAGGGAGAGAGAAACTGAGGGGGAGGAGAGAGTGAGAGAAGGGGGAGAAAAGGAGGAGGAAGAGAACATGGGGGAGAGAGGAAGAGAGACAGAAAGAGAGGGGGTAAAGAGAAAAAGAGAGAGCTAGAGAGGGAGACAAAGAGTGGAAAGAGAGAAAGAGGGAGAAAGAAAGATGGGGAGAGGGAAAGTGAGAAAGGGGGGGAGAGACAGAAAGAGGGAGAGAGAGAAAAAGAGGGGGAAAAGAGGAGGGGGAGAGAGAGAAAGAGAGAGGGTATAGAGAGAAAAGGAGAAAGGGAGTAAAAGAGGGAAGGTGAGAGAGACATAAGAGGAAGAGAAAGAGGAGAGGGAGACAAAGAGAGGGGTAGAGAGAGAAAGGGAGATGGGGAGAGAGAGAAGAGAGAGAGACAGAAAGAGGGAGATCGTGAGAGAAAGAGGCGCCCCTTTGGGAAATTGCCCTCCCCTGCTCTAAGAGGAAGTCTCTTGGAAGAATATGGCCACTAATTTCCTAGTTTAAGAATCAACTGACACACTGGCATATTCTAAACCAAGGTTTGCCATGGAAGTGATTAACAATTTTGTTTTCAGAACTACTGTGTACTGTATGTATAAAGGACTGAAAATGAGACATTGAACTTAATGCAATAAAGTTACAGAGCTTCAAGAACTCATGACCGTCATTTCTCATTAAGTATCACATATATCAAAGATCAGGAGGGAAGTATCTTCTGGAAAATGAGGAATACAAGTACAACATGGCATGATTTGAAGATGAATGGTGAAATTGTATGAATAATATGCAGAAAATGGAGATAAAGTAGATAAATTGAACAGTCTTCCAGTGGAAACGGTAGGAACAAACACAGTAAGGGTAGGCAAACATGCCCGGGATAAGCATAAGGCTAAGTTGAA
Organism: Discoglossus pictus; assembly: GCA_027410445.1. NCBI lineage: Eukaryota > Metazoa > Chordata > Amphibia > Anura > Alytidae > Discoglossus > Discoglossus pictus. The sequence goes on from CM050163.1 coordinate 138,645,033, forward strand.
AGTTATCTAAGCAAATAACTTTATTTAGATAGAATGGGAAGATTAGATGGGCCTTAAGGCTCTTATATTCCGTTAACACTATGTTTTTGTTCTGAGAACTTGAATTCAATAGTTTTAAAATATTTATAACACTAATCTATCATCTGTTATAAACTTTTTACTGTGCAAGTTGTAAAACATTTGAGTTACTTTATTATTGTTTAATGTTCAGTCACTTTTCTTACATAAAGCACTTTTTACATTGTGTTATAGGTAGCAGTATTGTAATTGTTTAATTTCTCGCCTTTCTGTGTGGAGTACTCAGTGTCTGTGTAGTATTGAAGAACAATGCAACTCCTTCTAATAAATATGCATTTTTCCTAGTAACTAAAGAGATGTTTGACAGTTTTTGAATTATTAAAAATCCATACATAAACAGTATGTAAGGTATTTTTACAAGAACATTACAAATGCTGCAGTCATTTCAAAGAATGCATAGACTTTGCCAATATTTCTAGAAAAGCAATTAAAATATAAAATCACCATTACATATTTCATAACATGTGGCTAATATCAATGGTAATACTGAACCATTACGAGGGGCTAGTCACAAGTAGAAGCACTAGATGGTGTAAAAATTACAGGGCATTTTCAATAAAAAAAATAATGATCTGATATCTAGTAAAATATTTTTGAGTACTTACTTTGTATTCTTACAAAATACTTTTTTTACCCTAAATTATATCAGTGATTATGTCACTGGGCAAGATTCATTAAGATTCGCAAGAACTTCAAGCAGAATATCTCATTCTGCAATTGTTGTTTTCTATTGATTTTTCCATATAATCACATATATAGTTGTGAGCATACGAGCCGTTGCTCACGCTTGCGGGCTCGCACAGCGAACCCGCAAGAACTGCATCCCTCGCGAAGCGATGGCCCGCATTTGCGGAAGGTGGAGGCGCCTCACACGCGGTTAAAAACACACACGCATGACTTAGAAAAAAAAAACACCTCGGAACCAACCTTAACGGAACAAACACCCACACGCACAAAAAATACGTCCATAACGGCCGAACCGCTGCAACGTATTCCTGCGTTACGGGTCCTTAAAGGACCCGTTATAAAACAAAACAAATATACACTATAACCCTGTCACTCATGGGGTCAATATAGGCCCCCATAAGCCATTCATTAACCCTGTCACTCATGGGGGTCAATATAGACCCCCATAAGCACTTCATTTACCCCCTCACTCATGGGGGTCAATACAGACCCCCATAAGCACTTCATTAACCCCCTCACTCATGGCATGGGGGTCAATATAGACCCCAGAAGCTCTTCATTAACCCCTAACACTCATGGGGGTCAATACAGACCCCCATAAGCACTTAATTAACCCCCTCACTCAAGAGGGTCAATACAGACCCTCATAAACCCCGAATTAACCCTGTAATTCTTGGGGGTCAATATAGACCCCCATAAGTCCTTCATTAACCCTGTCACTCACGGGGCTCAAAACAGACACCCATAAGCACTTAATTAACCCCATCACTCATGGGGGTCAATATAGACCCCCATAAGCCCCTAATTAACCCTGTCACTGAATGGGGGTCAATACAGACCCCCATAAGCCCTTCATTAACCCTGTCACTCATAGGGGTCAATATAGACCCCCATAAGCCTTTCATTAACCCTGCCACTCATGGGGGTCAAAACAGACCCCCATAAGCACTTAATTAACCCCATCACTCATGGGGGTCAATACAGACAACCATAAACCCCTAATTAACCCTGTCACTCATGGGGGTCAATATAGACCCCCATAAACCCTTAATTAACTCCATTATGGGCCTGTTACAACCCAACATTAACCACATAAGTGCCATGACGGTCCTCAAGGACCATCATGACACTAAGTATAAACACTACACTGCACTAAACCCCCGTAATAAAACATTAAATATCAACTAAACAGCCTCTACACTAACCTATTATCACCTACACTACCTACCTACCCCCTAATAACCCCCACCACTCTAATTACAGAAAATAAAAAAGCCTAAATTCACAAAAAAAATCTACATTACATAAAATAAAAAACCTAAGTCACAAAAAATAAAAAAAATCTACATTACAGAAAATAAAAAAACCTAAGTCAGAAAAAATTAAAAAAGGAACATTACAGAAAAAAACACATTACAACCCCCACCCCCACTACAGAAAAAAAAATTACACACCTGAAAAGGAAATACATATAATACATACAATAAAATACATACAATATAATACATACAATATAATACAATACAATACAATACAAATACATACAATATAATACAATACAATTAAATACAATAAAATACACCCCTATCTAATATATAATACATCCTATCTATCTAATATAAATCCCCCAATCTATCTAAATAAATACCATAATCTAATATACATCCTATCTATCTAATATACATCCCCCAATCTATCTAAATAAATACCACAATCTAATATACAATACATGCTATGCTATCTATATAAAACACATACCCCTAGCTAACATACAATAAATGCTATCTATATATAAAATAATCTAATTGTAAGCTAAAATAAAATAATTAAGACCATTTACCTTTGCAGATGTCCATTCAGATCAGGCACCTAGGAAGAAAAAAAAATAGTGCAACACATTTACAGTACATAAATAAACATTCTAAACATTCTAAATATTATACTCACCTTTCCGGCATGTCCCGTCCTTCTTCTTTTCTTCTTCTCGGGCGTGGCACCTATAAAAAAAAAATAGCATTAATACACATACATAAACATAAAAACAAAATAAAATAAACATAATCTACATTGTACTTACTTCCCTTATGATGTCTCCGGCCTCCTCCTCCTCTTCTGCCACGACCTGTAAAAAATAAAAAATAACTCACATCCGCACTCACAGACATCCCCGGCGCTAGTGAGGCTCCCAGAGACTTTTCCGGAAGAAAATAGGCAATGGCGCCTTCTGATTGGTTGAAAACGCTGTCTATCAAATTCACCCAATCAGGAGGTGCCAATGTGTGAGCCAATCAGAAAGGGATACACCCTAAAATCCCACTCTGATTGGATAATGCACCTGTCAATCTTTATTTAAACCAATCACAAGGTGCAGATGCCTTCAGCCAATCACAACGGAATACACCCCCACGTACTGATTGGTGAAGGCATTTGCGCCTTTTCATTGACTATTATCAATGTCACTCAGTATTACAGCTAATGGGAAGGCGCAGATGTTTTCACCAATCAGTACGTAGGGGTGTATCCCATTGTGATTCACTGACGGCAATAAAGCCTTCGGATTGGTTCAAATAAAGATTGACAGGTGCGTTATCCAATCAGCGTGGGATTTTGGGGTGTATCCCTTTCTCATTGGTTCACAATTGGCATCTTCTCATTGGCTGATTTTGATAGACAGCGTTTTCAGCCAATCAGAAACCGCCATTGACAATTTTATTCTGGAACACTCCGTAGGAAGCTCATTAGCGTCAGGAGACATCCGCCAGGGCGAATGTGTGTTGTTGTTTTTTTTTTTAAGAGCGTGGATGCTTCCGGGGCAGAACACGAGGAGGCCGGAGACATCGCGGGGAGATAAGTACAATATAGATTGTGTTTATTTTACTTGGTTTCATGTTTATGTATGTGAACTAATGTAATGTTTTTTTTTAACAGGGGCCGCGCCGCAAAAGCAAAGATGGAGGACGTGACATGCTGGAAAGGTGAGTAGAGTAATTAGAATATTTAGAATGTTTAGTTATTTTATGTAAACGTGTTGTATTAATTTTTTTATTCTTTTTTACCCTAGGTTGGTGATCTGAAGAAACATCTCAAAGGTAAGTGGTCTTAATTATTTTATTGTACTTTAGAATTAGGGTTGCTATATAGAGATAGCATGTATTGTATATTAGATAGATAGGGGAATGTATATTAGATAGATAGTATTGTATATTAGAAAGGGGGATGTATATTAGATAGATATTATTGTATATTAGATAGGGGGATGTATATTAGATAGACAGTATTGTATATTAGATAGGGGGATGTATATTAGATAGATAGTATTGTATATTAGATAGGGGGTTGTATATTAGATAGGGGGATGTATATTAGATAGGGGTGTATAGTATTGTATTTAATTGTATTGTATTGTATGCATTATATGTATTTCCTTTTCCGGTGTGTAATTTTTTTTTTCTGTAAGGGGGGGTTGTAATGTGTTTTTTTATTTTCTGTAATGTTCCTTTTTTTATTTTTTGTGACTTAGGTTTTTTTTTTCTGTAATGTACTTTTTTTTATTTTTGCTGATTTTAGTTTTTTTTATTTTATGTAATGTAGATTTTTCATTTTTGCTGATTTTAGTTTTTTTAATTTCTGTAATTACAGTGGTGGGGAGTGGGTTATTAGGGGGTAGGTAGGTAGGTAGTGTAGGTGATAATAGGTTAGTGTAGAGGCTGTTTAGTTGATATTTAATGTTTTTTTGGGGGGGTATAGTGCAGTGTAGTGTTTATACTTAGTGTCATGATGATCCTTGAAGACCGTCATGGCACTTATGTGGTTAATGTTGGGTTGTAACAGGCCCATAATGGTCATAATTACCCTTATGGGACTGATGGGGTTAAATAGAGGCTTATGAGCGTCTGGATAGACCCCCATAAGTGACCGGGTTAAAATTGTGTAGTGCTTACACTTTGGGTCATGAGGGTCCTGGATGACCCTCATGGCACTTATAGTGTTATTACATGCGTTCATTAGTGTGTTAGAGGGGTCTATATAGTTGAGTCACGCAGTACACTCACATTGTGTGACAAACAGCATTTCAACACTTTCTTTTATTGACCGTCATTTTTGACGGGCAAGTCGCTAGTCACATATATAGTTTTGAGCATTGCGGGTTGATGCTAATAGTTGTGGGCTCGTGCAGCGAGCCAGCCACTACTGCTGCCCCATAGGTGCTCATCCCTACAACCCCACACACCAAAGGCAGTCATTGAGCTGGTGGAGATGAGCGCCATAGGAGCTCATCCCTACGACTCACTTGTCTACGGATCAACATAAATCTCAATTATCCAATTCACAGTGCGAGCCCCGTAGCAGTTTGAAAAAAATAGTGTTTAAAAATTACAGCCCGTAACACTTTGCAAAAGAAACCGGGACATAGAAAATTTAAAAAATACGACTGATGGAACTTTGAAAAAAAATATGACTTTCCCCCCCAAAAAATTACGACCCGGTGGACTTAGAAAAAATAAATAAATCTGAGCTTGAAAAAATGTGAAGTTAATGGCTGAACCGCGCACATCAAAAAACACAAAAAACATAAAAAAAAACATTAAAAAAATCACACACAGCCAGGACGTCTGTGAGTGAGGTTTACCGCAAATTTAAATTGAATTTCACAAATGGCGACTGAAAAAACGAAAACAAGGCCAAGCACGTCAAATTAAAAAACTTACTCAAAACACTTACCCGAACTCAGTAACACTTCATGCGGCACGTACCACACATCTTGCAGCTTTGGATTGCATTATAACGGTTTCTATCTATAAATACTGCAAACTTTCGAGAATTTTCTCCATTTCTCCAAAGGTGATGAACAGTGTGACTTCTGAAGCAACTTCATTATCAACTGCAAATTACAGCAAATAGGTAAGCTATAATTAATTAGTATAAAGATATACACATTTTTATAATTACCGTATATACTTGAGTATAAGCCGAGGCACCTATTTTCCTGACTGTGTCTCTTCCCCCCTCTCTTATAACCCTCCTCAACCCCCCTCCTCTTTCTCAACCTCCCTCCTGAACCCCATCCTCAACCTCAACCCCCCTCCGCATCCTCAACCCCCTCCTCATCCTCTACCCCCTCCTCAACCTTCCCATCCTCAACCCCTCCTTAACCCCAAATCCTCAACCCCCCTCCTTAACCTCCCTCCTCAACCCCCCTCCTCAACCTCAACCCCCCTTCTCAATCTCAACCCCCCATCCTCATCCTCAACCCCCCCTCATCCTCAACCCCCCCCTCATCCTCAACCCCCTCCTCATCCTCAACCCCCCATCCTCAACCCCTCCTCAACCTCCCTCCTCAACCTCCCTCCTCAACCCCCCGCCCTCATCCTCAACCCCCCTCCTCATTCTAAACCCCCCTCCTCATTCTAAACCCCCTAAATACCTCCCTCTCTCCCTTTCCCCGCACTTACCTTCATCTGCAGCTTCTCCTCCAGCCTCCACGGTCCTTCCGGCGTCTTGACTCGGCCAATGCTAATGACGTGGCGCGCATGTGACGTCACGTCATTAGCATATACTGGGTGCCAACGCAGGAAGGAGTGGAGGCCGGAGGAGAAGCTGCAGATGAAGGTAAGTGAGGGCAAAGGGAGAGGGGGAGGTATTTAGAGGTGTTTCTCTACCCCCCGTGTCTCTCTAACCCCTGTGTCTCTTTCCCTCTCCCCTCCTCATCCTCAACCCCCCTCCTCATTCTCAACCCCCCCTCTTCATTCTAAACCCCCCTCCTCACTTTACCCCTGTAAATACATCCCCCTCTCCCTTTCCCCTCACTTAACTTCATCTGCAGCTTCGCCTCCGGCCTCCGCTCCTTCCGGCGTTGGCACCCGGTATATGCTAATGACGTGAGGTCACATGCGCGCCACGTCATTAGCAGTGGCCGGGTCAAGACGCCGGAAGGAGCGGAGGCCGGAGGAGAAGCTGCAGATGAAAGTAAGTGAGGGGAAAGGATGAAGGGGAGGTATTTAGAGGGGTAAAATGAGGAAGGGGTTTAGAATGAGGAGGGGGGTTGAGGATGAGGAGGGGGGAGGGAAAGAGACACGGGGGGTAGAGAGACACGGGGGGGTAGAGAGACACGGGGGGGTAGAGAGACACACAGGGGCTTAGAGAGACACGGGGGGGGTTAGAGAGACACAGGGAGGTTAGAGAGACACAGGGGGGGGGGGGGGTGAGTGACTCGAGGACTATAAGCCAAGGGGGCCCTTTTTAGCCTTAAAAAAAGGGCTGAAAAACTTGGCTTATACTCGAGTATATACAGTAATTAATAAATTAAGAAGAAAATAAAAAAACTTGGGTTTTAAATATTGTCAAAAACAACAATATTAATGTACAGAAGCAATTAGATGACATTATTCATGTATAGTGAGATTTAAAAGACAGATAAATGTTTAGGTGGGGTAAAATGGTGTAAATGTAAAAATTAGAAAAAAGGAGAAATTTAAACAAGAAGAAAATAGCTTTTATTAAGAAATATTTGAAAGCATAATTTATGCTTTTAGCACAAGAAAAAAATATAAATATTTACAGTGGATTTCAACATTTCCATGTTTCTGTCATTTTCAACAGACTCTGCCTGAAGAGTGTCACTGACTAATTTGTAGCACTGCATGGTTTCACACAGACTGTAAACTCTGCAGAAATTTACAGACAACAAATTAAACCCAACAGGTAATGTACCAAAATACATTTGCTTAACAAAAATACTATGGTCTTAGTAAAAAAAAAAATATTGAAAACTTATTTCAACATTTGCATCTATGTCTCTCATTTTCAACAGACACTGCCTGAAGAGTGTCGCAGGAAGATTGGCAGCCGGGGACCCTCTGTCATTTATAGACAAATTCAAGACAACAGGTAAAGTATAACAAGTAAAAAATAAAAAAAAACATGATCTATCCTTTGGTGTGCTTCAATGTGAAAACGCACTGCAACCTAACTAACCCTCTAAGCCTAACCCCATAACCTTCACCCCTAATGCCAATGTGAAAACGCACTGCAAACTAACTCACCATCTAAGCTTAACCCCATAACCTACAACCCAAATGCCAACAGTGCCACACACAAAGATGATAACACAAAAAAATAAATAAACGTACCATGAGCCCCTAATGCCAACAGTGGCGCACATAAAACAGGATACTACAACAAATGTTGTTAATACATATAAAATGGAAGAATATATCCTATTTTGTCTGCACCAACCTCTAAGCTTAACCCCATAACCTAAACCTATAATGCCAACAGTGGCGCGCACAAAGCAGGATCCTACAACAAATGTTCTTAAAACATAATAAATGGAAGGATCTATCTGGTTTTCTATGCACCTCTGCCGAAGCCTAACCCCATAAGCTAAACCTCTCTGAATACATACAAAATTGAAGTAAATATCCTGTTCTGTATGGTCTTAGTACAAAAACAAATTGATTTAAATGTTATTTTAACATTTGCATCCCTCTCTGTAATTCTCAAAAGATACTGCCTGAAGAGTCTCATCATCTATACAGGAATTTATACACAACACATTGAAGACAAGAGGTACAGTATTACAAGTTTTAAAAAAAATACATCAGTACTGCTGTTTACACATATAAAATGGAAAGGCCTATCCTGTTTTGTGTCTGGCTTTGTAGAAACGTACTGCAACCTAACTAACACTCTAAGCCTAATCCCATAACCATAAACCACTAATGACAACATTGCTGCATGCAAAACAGTATACCAAAAAAAGATAAAGGGGTACCCTAACCCCTAATGACAACAATGGTGCACACAAAACTGAAAATGACAATGCTGTTAACATATATAAAAAAGGGAGGATATATATACTATTTCAGGTGCGCAACCTTCTAAGCCCAACTCCATACCCTAAATACCAAATGACAACAGTAGCGCACAAAAAACACAACTAAACCCATAATGACAACACTGCCACCCACAAAACAGGATAACACAAGAAATGCTGTTAACATATACAAAATGGAAGGACCTATCATGTTTGCTGTGCACCTTTCACAAAATAGACTGCAACCTAACTAATCTGCTAAGTCCAACCTCATAAAGCTTACCCCATAATGCAAATAGTGGTGCACACAAAACAGGATAGGAGAAAAAAATAACCAAAACAAAATAACAAAAAGTTAATTTAAACAAAAAATAAATAAACAAAGGAGCAAAAGTACTAATGTACTACGTTTATTTACAGATTAATCTGGCAGCTACTGAAAACAACGAGGAAAAGAAAAGACGTCAAACTAGACAACGTCAAAAAACATAGGCTGATCAAGAGACGCCCGAGCAAAAGGAAATTCGACGACAAAAAGAATGGGAGACTAGCAAGCAAAAGACAAGCGGCTGACAAACTAACATCCAAGCCCAAAAAGGCAACTAAAAAACAAACGCATTTAGAAAATGTTGCTGAACAATGTGATACAAATTCTAAAGATGATTTGAGAGTCAAATTGATACATGTTCTCAGAATTTTCCTTTACTTCAATTTTTAACAGTAGAGGTTAATAATTGTGGTATTGTGAATATTGTCTGTCAGTTTTGTGGGGCTTATCATTTCCATCAGGAAAGACCAAGAGATGGCCAGTTCATTAGTTGCTGTCAAAAAGGCAAGGTAAGATTTCAACAAAGACAACACTTCCCAACATACTGTATATACTTGAGTATAAGCCGAGTTTATCAGCCCTTTTTTTAAGGCTGAAAAGGGACCCCTCGGCTTATACTCGAGTCACCCTTTGTCTCTTCCCTACCTCTCCCTCTCCTGAGTCTCCTCCCCCCTCCCTCGTGTCTCTTTCCCTCCCCCTCCCTTATCATCCCCCTCATCTTCCCCCTCAACCCCCTCCTCAACCCCCTCGTCATCCTCAACCCCCCTCCTCAACCTCAACCCCCTCTTCAACCTCAACCCCCTCTTCAAACTTGAGGAGGGAGGATGAGGAGGGGGGGTTGAGGAGAGAGGATGAGGAGGGGGGTTGAGGAGAGAGGATTAGGGGGGTTGAGGAGAAAGGTTGAGGAGGGAGGATGATTAGAGAGGATTAGGAGGGGGTTGAGGATGAGAAGGGATGATGAGGAGGGGGGTTGAGGAGGGTGATAAGGGAAGGGGAGGGAAAGAGACACGAGGGAAGGCAGAGGGGGGAAGAGTCACATAAGAGGGAGGGAGGGGGGAAGAGACACATGGGAGGGAGGGAGGGAGGTAGGGGGGAAGAGACACAGGGGAGGGAGACAGGGAAAGAGACACAGGGGAGGGAGAGGAGGGGAAGAGACACAGAGAGGGGGAACATAAAAAAGAGGCACAGAGGGCACACAAGAGGGGGACACAGAGGGCACAAGAGGGACACAGGGGGCAGCACATTTCCCACCCTCTGCTCATACGCGAGTCACTAAGTTTTCCCAGTATTTTGCCGTAAAATAGGTGGCTTGGTTTATACTCGGGTCGGCTTATACTCAAGTATATACAGTATTTAAAAAGCATTATGACTGAGCCTACTTCCCCTAATTACCAAAATTTCAAAACAAACATAAGATCATATAATGGGTGCAACATTACCTGCTAATGTGCCAGGACATGGCCCTTACTGTTTCAAAGTACAAGGACAAATTTACCATCGTAGTTCGCATTTGCATCCAGAAGAAGGGGAGCAAAGAAAGTTTGCTCAACTATATGTCCTAGATACAATGGAAGCTGTTGTACAACGTATGCAGCTTCCAGAAAATAAAAAATACTCACCCATTGTTTTTATAGAGTTTGATAAAATGATGGCTCAAAACCCGTACACTCAAGCTTATAAAAAATTGTCAGAAATAGAACAAGAACAAATCATTCTTGCAGAACTACATCAATTACCAATCCCAAAAGTCAATATGGTTCTTAAAAGAGATCGCCATACTGATAAACGCTGTTACAACTTACCAATATCAAATTAAGTTGCAATGGTCTTTCAAAATGATGAGTGAGAACCACCATTTCAAAGGGATAATAGAATATATCCCAGAAATGAGGAGCAACCTTACATCAACATAAGTATCTTAAGTACTAATTTAGATCCAATGACATATGCCATTTTTTCCCCAATGGGGAAGCCTGATGGCAACCCAAATTAACACTTGACAGTTAACCAATTTCGAAAGTACGTGTCAGAAATTATATTTCCATGTTTGAATTTAAAGTGGTTCAAACTGCCATTCGAGATTGATTTAATCCCATTTTACGTGGTGGAAAACTGACACAGCAATGGATCATTGATTCATATTTGCAAGTTGAGGCAAATAATTTAAAATTCATAAAATATCAATAAGATAAACGACGTGTAGAACAGTATTGTGGACTGATGGAATATGTCGCTGAGGTAGCTACAGACAGTGAGCTAGCAGCTGGCAAAGCCATAATTTTACCTTCTTTCCAAGGATCTCCTTGCAATATGCGAGAAAGATACAATGATGCTATGGCTATTGTAACTAAATTTGGAAAACCAGATTTATTTATTGCATTTACATTTAATCCACAATGGCCAGAGATATTACAGAATCTGCTAATTGGACAAACTACTTCCGATAGACCAGATTTAGTGGCAAGAGTCTTCAAAATCAAATTAACTGAATCAATATGTGACATAACCATAACTCAGTTATTTGGAAATGTCTGGCTAATATTTATACCATAGAATAAAAAAAAAGAGGCTTTCCACATGCACAAATGCTTATAATCCTTCAAGAGAAATATACTGTAAATTACTGGTGATAAAGTGCATTCAGTGAATATTGCTGAACTACCAGATCCAGAAATACATGGTAGACTATATGAGATTGTAACTCATCGCATGATTCATGGACCATGTGGAGATATTAATCCACAATCATGTATGAAAAATAAAAAATGCACTAAATAATTTCCAAAAGATTATAGAGAAAAAACGTATGCTAATTGTGATGGCTATCCATTATATAGAAGAAAAGTCCAAAATGCCATTATTTGTGGACAAAAAAAAAGTTGATAACATATATGTGGTATCATACAATCCACATTTGCTCAAGAAGTATAATGCACACATTAATGTGAAAGCTTGCAATTCTATAAAATCCATTAAATATGTCTACAAATATATTTACAAAGGCTATGATGCAGCTACTGTAGTGGTCAAAAGTGCAGAAAATCCAGAACAAACTGAGTTATTACATGATGAACTTGCATCTCGTGTAGATGCTCGATGTGTAAGTGCGTCAGAAGCAGTGTGTCATCTTCTCAAATTTGAAATACATGATCGATCACATGCAGTATATCGATTAGCTGTACATTTGCCCCCAAAACACTTTTAGTTTATTTCAATGTTGGAAATGAAAAAAAAGCTTTGGCACAAAGTGAGCATCGGCATTCTACACTATCTGTGTGGTTTCAATTAAATTGTACTGACTTGGAGGCAAGGGAATTGTTATACATCGACATTCCATATCATCATGTCTTTGTTAATGGATTATGGCGAAAAAGAAAAATCTGCGGAAATAAAATTATAACTAGAATTTACACTGTAAGTCAAAGAGACCTTGAACATTTCTGCTTATGTTTACTCCTTTTAAATGTTCCTGGTGCACAAAGTTTCAAACAGTTGAGAACTGTTAATGACACAGTTTATGACACATTTCATTTAGCTATGCGACACAGAAACTTCCTGGCTGATGATACAGAATGGGAAGGATGTCTAGAAGAAGCAGCACAGTGTCAAATGCCATGGCATATGAGAGAACAATTTGCATTCATTTACAACTTCTCAAATGCTCCAAATGCATTAGCTTTGTGGGACAAATTTAAAAAAAGTATGTCTGAAGACTTTTTGCAACAATACAATAAGCCAATTGAATAATTAATTGAAATTCAAGAGGTCTTTCTCTCTCATGGATTAAATTGTGCAAATATTAATCTGCCAGATCCAGGACTCATAGATTAAATAAACTTTGAAAACTATGATACTCAGCTTCAAAACCAAATAACCCAAGAAAAACTTGCAACTTTAAATACATTACAATTGCAAGCATTTAACACCATAAAAAGTGCAATAGAGGATGACTTGCTCAAAGAGCGTTATTTCTATCTAGATGGACCTGGTGGATTAGGAAAAACGTATCTATATAATTTATTGATGAGCTTCGTTCGCGCACAAGGTCAAATAGCACTGCCATTTGCATCAATTGGAATTGTTGCACTTTTGTTAGAAGGTGGAAGAACTGTGCATAGTGGATTTAAACTGCCAGTTCCCATTCTGGAAAAAACAGTGTTGGATATTTGAATTACATCTTTACAAGCAAATAAAATTAAGAAAAGTAAGTTAATTATAATCGATGAAGTTACAATGAGGTCATGCCATGCGCTACAATGTATTGACAGTTTGTTGCGTGAAGTCATGGATTAAGATTTGCCTTTTGGTGGAAAGGTGATGTTGTTAGGTGGAGATTTTAGGCAAACATTACCTGTTGTTGTCCATGGAAATCGTACAGACATTGTAGAAACATGTATCAAGTCAAGTACACTATAGAAACTCTTTACTCACCTCAAATTAGAACAAAATATGAGATTAGAAGGACAAAATTAGTTCAATGAGTGGCTCATCAAAACTGGAGAAGGAAAAACAGAACAAATTCATAATTTACCTGATGATAGGTGGAAATTCCATTGCAAATGATTTGCAAACAGCATATTATATTGGCTATATTCCAAAATACAATAACTGATGACGATGTTGCAGAGCTTGAAACCAAAGTAATATTAACATTCAAAAATAAAGATGCATGGCTTCTGAATAATTAGTTGTGTACTTCGTGATGACAAAGAAACTCAGACAAACTTTTCAACTGAATGTATTAATTCATTAACTCCATCATGCCACCAAATGTTTTTGCCCAAAAAAAGGACAATGTAATGTGACCAGATTAATTGTTCAAGAATTAAAGAGGTGTCACTGACTAATTTGTAGCACTGCATGGTTTCACACAGACTGTAAACTCTGCAGAAATTTACAGACAACAAATTAAACCCAACAGGTAATGTACCAAAATACATTTGCTTAACAAAAATACTATGGTCTTAGTAAAAAAAAAAAATATTGAAAACTTATTTCAACATTTGCATCTATGTCTCTCATTTTCAACAGACACTGCCTGAAGAGTGTCGCAGGAAGATTGGCAGCCGGGGACCCTCTGTCATTTATAGACAAATTCAAGACAACAAGTAAAGTATAACAAGTAAAAAATAAAAAAAAAACATGATCTATCCTTTGGTGTGCTTCAATGTGAAAACCCACTGCAACCTAACTAACCCTCTAAGCCTAACCCCATAACCTTCACCCCTAATGCCAATGTGAAAACGCACTGCAAACTAACTCACCATCTAAGCTTAACCCCATAACCTACAACCCAAATGCCAACAGTGCCACACACAAAGATGATAGCACAAAAAAATAAATAAACGTACCATGAGCCCCTAATGCCAACAGTGGTGCACACAAAACAGGATACTACAACAAATGTTGTTAATACATATAAAATGGAAGAATATATCCTATTTTGTCTGCACCAACCTCTAAGCTTAACCCCATAACCTAAACCTATAATGCCAACAGTGGCGCGCACAAAGCAGGATCCTACAACAAATGTTCTTAAAACATAATAAATGGAAGGATCTATCTGGTTTTCTATGCACCTCTGTCGAAGCCTAACCCCATAAGCTAAACCTCTCTGAATACATACAAAATTGAAGTATATATCCTGTTCTGTATGGTCTTAGTACAAAAACAAATTGATTTAAATGTTATTTTAACATTTGCATCTCTCTCTGTAATTCTCAAAAGGATACTGCCTGAAGAGTCTCATCATCTATACAGGAATTTATACACAACACATTGAAGACAAGAGGTACAGTATTACAAGTTTTAAAAAAAATACATCAGTACTGCTGTTTACACATATAAAATGGAAAGGCCTATCCTGTTTTGTGTCTACCTTTGTAGAAACGTACTGCAACCTAACTAACACTCTAAGCCTAATCCCATAACCATAAACCACTAATGACAACATTGCTGCATGCAAAACAGTATACCAAAAAAAGATAAAGGGGGTACCCTAACCCCTAATGACAACAATGGTGCACACAAAACTGAAAATGACAATGCTGTTAACATATATAAAAAAGGGAGGATATATACTATTTCAGGTGCGCAACCTTCTAAGCAACCCAACCCATACCCTAAATACCAAATGACAACAGTAGCGCACAAAAAACACAACTAAACCCATAATGACAACACTGCCACCCACAAAACAGGATAACACAAGAAATGCTGTTAACATATACAAAATGGAAGGACCTATCATGTTTGCTGTGCACCTTTCACAAAATAGACTGCAACCTAACTAATCTGCTAAGTCCAACCTCATAAAGCTTACCCCATAATGCAAATAGTGGTGCACACAAAACAGGATAGGAGAAAAAAATAACCAAAACAAAATAACAAAAAAGTTAATTTAAAACAAAAAAATAAATAAACAAAGGAGCAAAAGTACTAATGTACTACGTTTATTTACAGATTAATCTGGCAGCTACTGAAAACAACGAGGAAAAGAAAAGACATCAAACTAGACAACGTCAAAAAACATAGGCTGATCAAGAGATGCCCGAGCAAAAGGAAATTCGACGACAAAAAGAATGGGAGACTAGCAAGCAAAAGACAAGCGGCTGACAAACTAACATCCAAGCCCAAAAAGGCAACTAAAAAACAAAAGCATTTAGAAAATGTTGCTGAACAATGTGATACAAATTCTAAAGATGATTTGAGAGTCATATTGATACATGTTCTCAGAATTGTCCTTTACTTCAATTTTAAAACAGTAGAGGTTCATAATTGTGAATATTGTCTGTCAGTTTTGTGGGGCTTATCATTTCCATCAGGAAAAGACCAAGAGATGGCCAGTTCATTAGTTGCTGTCAAAAAGGCAAGGTAAGATTTCAACAAAGACAACACTTCCCAACATACCGTATATACTTGAGTATAAGCCGAGTTTATCAGCCCTTTTTTTAAGGCTGAAAAGGGCCCCCTCGGCTTATACTCGAGTCACCCTTTGTCTCTTCCCTACCTCTCCCTCTCCTGAGTCTCCTCCCCCCTCCCTCGTGTCTCTTTCCCTCCCCCTCCCTTATCATCCCCCTCATCCTCCCCCTCAACCCCCTCCTCAACCCCCTCGTCATCCTCAACCCCCCTCCTCAACCTCAACCCCCTCTTCAACCTCAACCCCCTCTTCAAACTCGACCCCCCCTCATCCTCCCTCCTCAACTTCCCTCCTCAACCCCCTCCTCACTTTACCCCTCTCTAATTACCTCCCCCTTTCCCTTTCCCCTCACTTACCTTCCATCAGCAGCTGCTCCTCCGTCAAATGTGCGTCACGTCATTAGCATTGGCCGGGTCCCGACGCAGCCGGAAGAGGAGGGAGGTTGAGGAGGGGGGTGAGGAAGAGGGTTGAGGATGAGAAGGCGGGATGAGGAGGGGGGTTTAGGATGAGAAGGGGGTTGAGGAGAGAGGTTGAGGGGGGGATAAGGAGGGGGGTTGAGGGAGGGGTTGAGGAGGGGGGTTGAGGAGGGGGGTTGAGGGGGAAGGTTGAGGAGGGGTTTAAGGATGAGGAGGGTGGTTGAGGAGAGAGGTTGAGGAGGGGGGTTTGAGATGAGGAGGGGGGTTGAGGTATGGGATGAGGAGGGGGTTGAGGAGCGAGGGATGAGGAGGGGGGTTGAGGATGAGAGGATGAGGAGGGGGGGTTGAGGAGAGAGGATTAGGGGGGTTGAGGGAGAAAGGTTGAGGAGGGAGGATGATTAGAGAGGATTAGGAGGGGGGGTTGAGGATGAGAAGGGATGATAGGAGGGGGGTTGAGGAGGGGTGATAAGGGAAGGGGAGGGAAAGAGACACAAGGGAAGGCAGAGGGGGGAAGAGTCACATAAGAGGGAGGGAGGGGGGGAAGAGACACATGGGAGGGGAGGGGAGGGAGGTAGGGGGAAGAGACACAGGGGAGGGAGACAGGGAAAGAGACACAGGGGGAGGGAGAGGAGGGGGAAGAGACACAGAGAGTGGGGAACATAAAAAAGGGGCACAGAGGGGCACACAAGAGGGGGACACAGAGGGCACAAGAGGACACAGGGGGGCAGCACATTTCCCACCCTCTGCTCATACGCGAGTCACTAAGTTTTCCCAGTATTTTGCCGTAAAATAGGTGGCTTGGCTTATACTCGGGGTCGGCTTATACTCAAGTATATACAGTATTTAAAAAGCATTATGACTGAGCCTACTTCCCCTAATTACCAAAATTTCAAAACAAACATAAGATCATATAATGGGTGCAACATTACCTGCTAATGTGCCGAGGACATGGCCCTTTACTGTTTCAAAGTACAAGGACAAATTTACCATCGTAGTTCGCATTTGCATCCAGAAGGAAGGGGAGCAAAGAAAGTTTGCTCAACTATATGTCCTAGATACAATGGAAGCTGTTGTACAACGTATGCAGCTTCCAGAAAATAAAAAATACTCACCCATTGTTTTTATAGAGTTTGATAAAATGATGGCTCAAAACCCGTACACTCAAGCTTATAAAAAATTGTCAGAAATAGAACAAGAACAAATCATTCTTGCAGAACTACATCAATTACCAATCCCAAAAGTCAATATGGTTCTTAAAAGAGATCGCCATACTGATAAACGCTGTTACAACTTACCAATATCAAATTAAGTTGCAATGGTCTTTCAAAATGATGAGTGAGAACCACCATTTCAAAGGGATAATAGAATATATCCCAGAAATGAGGAGCAACCTTACATCAACATAAGTATCTTAGTACTAATTAGATCCAATGACATATGCCATTTTTCCCCAATGGGGAAGCCTGATGGCAACCCAAATTAACACTTGACAGTTAACCAATTTCGAAAGTACGTGTCAGAAAATTATATTTCCATGTTTGAATTTAAAGTGGTTCAAAACTGCCATTCGAGATTGATTTAATCCCATTTTACGTGGTGGGAAAACTGACACAGCAATGGATCATTGATTCATATTTGCAAGTTGAGGCAAATAATTTAAAATTCATAAAATATCAATAAGATAAACGACGTGTAGAACAGTAATGTGGACTGATGTGAATATGTCGCTGAGGTAGCTACAGACAGTGATCTAGCAGCTGGCAAAGCCATAATTTTACCTTCTTTCCAAGGATCTCCTCGCAATATGCGAGAAAGATACAATGATGCTATGGCTATTGTAACTAAATTTGGAAAACCAGATTTATTTATTGCATTTACATTTAATCCACAATGGCCAGAGATATTACAGAATCTGCTAATTGGACAAACTACTTCCGATAGACCAGATTTAGTGGCAAGAGTCTTCAAAATCAAATAACTGAATCAATATGTGACATAACCATAACTCAGTTATTTGGAAATGTCTGGCTAATATTTATACCATAGAATTAAAAAAAAGAGGCTTTCCACATGCACAAATGCTTATAATCCTTCAAGAGAAAATATACTGTAAATTACTGGTGATAAAGTGCATTCAGTGAATATTGCTGAACTACCAGATCCAGAAATACATGGTAGACTATATGAGATTGTAACTCATCGCATGATTCATGGACCATGTGGAGATATTAATCCACAATCATATATGAAAAATAAAAAATGCACTAAATAATTTCCAAAAGATTATAGAGAAAAAACGTATGCTAATTGTGATGGCTATCCATTATATAGAAGAAAAGTCCAAAATGCCATTATTTGTGGACAAGAAAAAAAGTTGATAACATATATGTGGTATCATACAATCCACATTTGCTCAAGAAGTATAATGCACACATTAATGTGAAAGCTTGCAATTCTATAAAATCCATTAAATATGTCTACAAATATATTTACAAAGGCTATGATGCAGCTACTGTAGTGGTCAAAAGTGCAGAAAATCCAGAACAAACTGAGTTTATTACATGATGAACTTGCATCTCGTGTAGATGCTCGCTATGTAAGTGCGTCAGAAGCAATGTGTCATCTTCTCAAATTTGAAATACATGATCGATCACATGCAGTATATCGATTAGCTGTACATTTGCCCCAAAACACTTTTAGTTTATTTCAATGTTGGAAATTAAAAAAAAGCTTTGGCACAAAGTGAGCATGCGGCATTCTACACTATCTGTGTGGTTTCAATTAAATTGTACTGACTTGGAGGCAAGGGAATTGTTATACATCGGACCATTCCATATCATCATGTCTTTGTTAATGGATTATGGCGAAAAAGAAAAAATCCGCGGAAATAAAATTATAACTAGAATTTTACACTGTAAGTCCAAGAGACCTTGAACATTTCTGGCTTATGTTTACTCCTTTTAAATGTTCCTGGTGCACAAAGTTTCAAACAGTTGAGAACTGTTAATGACACAGTTTATGACACATTTCATTTAGCTATGCGACACAGAAACTTCCTGGCTGATGATACAGAATGGGAAGGATGTCTAGAAGAAGCAGCACTGTGTCAAATGCCATGGCAAATGAGAGAACAATTTGCATTCATTTACAAACTTCTCAAGATGCTCCAAATGCATTAGCTTTGTGGGACAAATTTAAAAAAAGTATGTCTGAATTTTTTTTCAACAATACAATGAGCCAATTGAATAATTAATTGAAATTCAAGAGGTCTTTCTCTCTCATGGATTAAATTGTGCAAATATTAATCTGCCAGATCCAGGACTCATAGATTAAATAAACTTTGAAAACTATGATACTCAGCTTCAAAACCAAATAACCCAAGAAAAACTTGCAACTTTAAATACATTACAATTGCAAGCATTTAACACCATAAAAAGTGCACTAGAGGATGACTTGCTCAAGAGGCGTTATTTCTATCTAGATGGACCTGGTGATTAGGAAAAACGTATCTATATAATTTATTGATGAGCTTCGTTCGCGTGCACAAGGTCAAATAGCACTGCCATTTGCATCAATTGGAATTGTTGCACTTTTGTTTAGAAGGTGGAAGAACTGTGCATAGTGGATTTAAACTGCCAGTTCCCATTCTGGAAAAAACAGTGTTGGGATATTTGAATTTACATCTTTACAAGCAAATAAAATTAAGAAAAGTAAGTTAATTATAATCGATGAAGTTACAATGAGGTCATTGCCAATGCGCTACAATGTATTGACAGTTTGTTGCGTGAAGTCATGGATTAAGATTGCCTTTTGGTGGAAAGGTGATGTTGTTAGGTGGAGATTTTAGGCAAACATTACCTGTTGTTGTCCATGGAAATCGTACAGACATTGTAGAAACATGTATCAAGTCAAGTACACTATAGAAACTCTTTACTCACCTCAAATTAGAACAAAATATGAGATTAGAAGGACAAAATTAGTTCAATGAGTGGCTCATCAAAACTGGAGAAGGAAAAACAGAACAAATTCATAATTTACCTGATGATAGGTGGAAATTCCATTGCAAATGATTTGCAAACAGCATATTATATTGGCTATATTCCAAAATACAATAACTGATGACGATTTTGCAGAGCTTGCAACCAAAGTAATATTAACATTCAAAAATAAAGATGCTTGGCTTCTGAATAATTAGTGTGTACTTCGTGATGACAAAGAAACTCAGACAAACTTTTCAACTGAATGTATTAATTCATTAACTCCATCATGCCACCAAATGTTTTTGCTCAAAAAAAGGACAATGTAATGTGACCAGATTAATTGTTCAAGAATTAAAAGAACATTTCATAAATGCAGAAATTCTCAATGGTGCCCATAAAGGTAAAGAGCTTTCATACCAAGAATAGATTTAGCATAAAGTAAAAGCAGCTTGCTTTTGTACTTCAGGAAGACAATTTCCCATAATCATGGCATTTGCCATGACCATTAATAAATCACAAGGACAAACTTTTAAATCTGTGGGAATATTTTTAGAAGAACCAGTATTTGCCCATGGCCAACTGTATGTTGCATTTTCAAGATGCAAGAATCCAGAGGAAATTAAAGTTTATATTGAAAACAACAAAGTGAGGGTGATTTATTAGATGATGGCCGAATTGTTACAAAAAACATTGTCTACTATGAAGCACTGTAAATTAAATTAGAAAAAAGAATAGCAATAAAAATAATCTACAAATAAAACAATTACCAAAGCAACAGTGTTCTTATATTTACGACAAATTCCCAAAAAATACCACAACAAATTATAGAGAACAGTGGTTTATTTCGAGGACGAGCATTTTTATGTCCTTTTTAGAGGACCACTATTTCACTTAGGAAACTCTATGTGCCATTTTTCAATAACTACAAGAATACAAAAAAAAGTGAAAAAAAAAAACCCAAACAATAAAAACAACAATAAACAGTGGTTATATACCGTAGGCAAAAGTACAAGTAAGTCTACCTGGGCTCTTTTTAACGGAACCACTTCAACATACAAAACAAAAAAAAATGGAATGTTGTGGAAGTGACTTTTGACAGGATGGCCCCACAAAAACAGTTAACTTGCATTTTCTTATATTTACTGTTTCAATTTGAATACATTAAGTTCATGTTTGTAATGTTAAAATTCGGTTTTCAAAGGACTGAAAACTGTTTCATTATATGCAATTAAGGATTCATGTTAGTAGGAGTATGATCATTGTTTAAATGTTTCATTACATAGAGAGTATTGATCCAGGGAATAATCCGATCGCCAGTTAATGGGGTCAGGACGGAATTAATTTTTTTGCCCACTTTGAAACAATTGACCAGGTTTCACTGGTTTTGGTTGGCCTTCCTCTGGATTTAAGGTCACTTTTATTTTAACTAATTTAATCTTAAATGTTATTACATTAAGTTAATGTTTACGTGGTTAATTTACAAGGTTTGAAAAGTGTTTTATTGGATGTTATTAAGGGTTTATGTCAGTAGCAGCATAATCATTTGTTAAAAATTGTAATGTATAATTAAATAGACAGGATTGATCCAAGGAGTAATCCGATCACCAGTTAATGGGATCAAGAAGGAATTCATTTTTCACCCTTTGATACAATTGGCTAAGTTTCAGTGGGGGGTTCACTGTTTGCCTTCCTCTGGATTCAATACCTATGTGCTTTACCAGTAGTTCAACTACAAGTTAACATTCTTATTAAATTGTGATTCTGTAAATTTAAAAGGGCTCTATTTAAGCACACAGCATATTTTTTTACAGAAGTTTTAAGTTAGTGAACTTCTATCCAAAAGCAAGGTCTTCACTAACTAAAAACTTCTGTAAATAAAATATGCTGTGTGCTTATATAGAGCCCTTTTACATTTACTGAATCACAATTTAATAAGGCTGCAAATGTTCAGAAGCATTCTGTAATGGTTTAAAATACTCATTCATATAAAGTTGACCTATTGTTATGTTACTCATGCATAGATCAGAATTAAAAATGTTAGTATTGTTAAAAATAATTTGTTGACCACTGTTTCTAATATAAGTTGCATTTTACAAAGCTTTATGTAATGGTTCACAATGCGTATTCATATAAATGTCATGCATTGTTATATTATTGCTGCATACATGACAATTAAAAAAGATTTATATGGTTTAACAGTTGTTGAAATACAAGTTGAATGTTAAAAAATTATAAAAAATATATAATAATTGTTGTACTTCTTTGTAGATAACAAAACGGTTAAAAGTGTTTTTTGACGGGCAAGTCGCTAGTATAACATAATCATCAGAGAACTACTCTGTGATATCATAATGAAATCTTGCCCATTGTAGTAGTAGATATTATAGAACTTTGCCCTAATGGCTTATATCAAATAAACTTCAGATCACCTATATGGATATAGTTAGAAGAAATAGAGGTATAGAATTATAGCTCACTAAACATATATACATGTATCAAATGGTAAATATGAACTGTTTACTCAGAGAATCACTCAAAATATATTTTTTACAGCAGATAAGAATTCTTACAATGTATCATATTTTAGCTTACAGTCAGTTTAAATGAACTCTGATGTCCCATATTTATTGTACACTAATTTGAAGAACTATACATGAAAGTTAACAATGTTTTTAAAAAAATATTATGTTAGAGTAAAATAGGTTATTTCTTTCATTGTTAAATTGATTTGTTATCTGGGAAGGATGGATACAAATAAGATTCCACTTGTACAGAAATAAATTTGTATCCCTTAGCGCAAGCACAAAATTGACAGGTTACACAAATCTAATGTCCCCTCCCAGGTTAACCAACAAATCAATGGATGTCCACAATACAGCATAATTTCAAGTAATAGTCAATTAGTTAAATGCTGTATTAACTTTTTACATTACAAATACTGTATATACTCGAGTATAAGCTGAGTTTTACACCCTTTTTTTAAAGGCTGAAAAGGGCCCCCTCGGCTTATACTCGAGTCACTCTCCCCCCTGTGTCTCTCTAACCCCCCTGTGTCTCTCTATCCCCCCGTGTCTCTCTTACCCCCATGTCTCTCTAACCCCCAGTGTCTCTTTAACCCCCCCATGTCTCTCTAACCCCCGTGTCTCTTTCCCTCCCCCTCCCTCCTAAACATCAACCCCCCCCTCCTCATCCTAAACCCTCCTCCTCACTTTACCCCTCTAAATACCTCTCCCTCTCCCTCTCCCTTTCCCCTCACTTACCTCCATCTGCAGCTGCTTCTCCGCTCCTTCCTGCTTCGGGACCCAGCATGAGGTAATGACGTGGCGTCACATGCACGCCACGTCATTAGCATTGGCCAGGTCAAGACGCAGGAAGGAGTGTGGAGGAGCGGAGGAACAGCTGCAGATGGAGGTAAGTGAGGGGAAAGGGAGAGGGGAGGTATTTAGAGGGGTAAAGTGAGGAGGGGGGTTTAGGATGAGGAGGGGTAAAGTGAGGAGGGGGTTTTAGGATGAGGATGAGGATTGGGGGGGTTTAGGATGAGGATGGGGGTTGAGGTTGAGGATGGGGGGGGTTGAGGTTGAGGAGGGGAGTTGAGGGGGATGAGGATGGGGGGTTGAGGTTGAGGATGGGGGGTTGAGGTTGAGGAGGGGGGGTTGAGGTTGAGGATGGGGGGGTTTGAGGTTGAGGATGGGCAGGTTTGAGGAGGGGGGGTTGAGGAGGGGGGGATTGATGATGGGGGTTGAGGATGAGGATGGGGGGTTGAGGATAGGAGGGGGGGTTTGGGATTAGGAGGGGGGTTGAGGATGGGGGGATTGAGGAGGGGGATTGAGGATGAGGAGGGGGGTTGAGGAGGGTGATAAGGGAGGGGGGAAGAGACACAGGGGAGAGAGAGGGGGGACACAAGAAAAGGGCACACAAGAGGGGGACACAGAGGGCATAAGAGGGACACAGGGGGCAGCACATTTCCCACCCTCGGCTTATACTCGAGTCACTCATTTTTCCCAGTATTTTGTGGTAAAATGGGTGCCTCGGCTTATACTCGGGTCGGCTTATACTCGAGTATATACGGTACATTTTGTGTTTTAAAAAAAAAAAATATAGGAATTCAGTGATCCTTTAAACACAATTGAAAAAGTCTTTCAAGAAAGTCTCCTGACACAAAATGCATTATTAAAGTACCACTACAGTTCAAGAAAAATACACTTGTTTGTCAAGTATGTACAGTAAATAAATAGTAATTTTGTGTTCTATTCCCTCTCACTGGCCCAGAAGCAGGCCCTTCACACAATTCATTGCAACAATAGCTCTCCAGAAACTTGCACAACTTCCACCAATGTCATGGATATCTCCTGCCAGAGGTTATCAAAATGTATTTGTTTCTAATTAAGAACTTTCTGTTTTATCTTTTTTTTCCCTGCTAAAAATAGGCTCTGAGTCAGACAAAGTTTAAAAAAAAAAAAGATTTCTGCATTTTGCGGTGGTCCTTTAACTAAATATATTTTAATAGGAAGCCCTATAAGACACTTCAAAGTATAGATAAAACTAAATGAACTCCTTTATGGCTACACAAAAAACATGGTATCCATTCATGTCTTAAGTTCTCACAGCATACACTATTCCAAACTGCTATTGGTGACTAAGATAGCAGCTCAATACGCTAATATATTTATGGCTCACCTACAACAGAGATTACTTTCTGCATGTATTATACAGCTGCTTCAAATAATGTGTTCATCATATGATAGAATGAGAAAAAAAAATCAAAAACCTTCAAAATGTTGCTAATTACCTTCACTCATCCATTACCCAAACATCCCTTGAAACCTTCTTATAATATAAAAATAACAAACAGCGACTTCTTATTATACTGCTAGTGATTATAATTGTCCAAATCTAAAAATAAATATTCAAATATTACACCCACTACTGTATGTATTGGGTGCATAGGGGTCTATAGTGACTCTCATGGTATATTGACTCCCAATTGGGATAGAAAGCTAGTTCAAAACACTTTGGTATGCGTCACTAAACTTTTACAGGAGATCTTTTGTGGGAGTCTTGTTATAGGTTTCAATAAATTCTGTCTTAAGAGGCTCCCATAGCTACATTTCATCCTTTCCCTAAGGTCCCAATGTTTGTTCCTGGTTACATTTATACTGTATGTATACCGTAACGAAAGCTGGACAGGGATGGAGATATGGAGAAGTAATCAAAGGCATACATGTGAATATAAAAAGTCTACACACCCTGTTAAAATGTCAGGTTTCTGTGCTGTAAAAAAATTAGACAAAGATAAATCATTTCAGAATTTTTCCACCTTTTAATGTGACCTATAAACTGTACAACTTAATTGAAAAACAAACTGAAATCTTTTAGGTAGAGGGAAGAAAAAAAAAAGAAAAATAATGTGGTTGCATAAGTCTGCACACCCCCTTATAACTGGGGATGTAGCTGTGTTCAGAATTAAGCAATCACATTCCAAATTGTGTTAAATAGGAGTCAGCATACACCTGTCATCATTTAAAGTGCCTCTGATTAACCCCAAATAAAGTTTAGCTGCTCTAGTTGGTCTTTCCTGAAATTTTCTTAGTCACATCCCGCAGCAAAAGCCATGGTCCACAGAGAGCTTCCAAAGCATCAGAGGGATCTCATTGTTAAAAGGTTATCAGTCAGGAGAAGGGTACAAAAGAATTTCCAAGGCATTAGATATACCATGGAACACAGTGAAGACAGTCATCATCAAGTGGAGAAAATAGGGCACAAACAGTGACATTACCAAGAACTAGAGCTCTCATCCAAAATTGATGAAAAGACAAGAAGAAAACTGGTCTGGGAGGCTACCAAGAGGCCTATAGCAACATTAAAGGAGCTGCAGGAATATCTGGCAAGTACTGGCTGTGTGGTATATGTGACAACAAACTCCCGTATTCTTCATATGTCTGGGCTATGGGGTAGAGTGGCAAGACGAAAGCCTTTTCTTACAAAGAAAAAACATCCAAGCCAGGCTACATTTTGCAAAAACACATCTGAAGTCTCCCAAAAGCATGTGGGAAAAGGTGTTATGGTCTGATGAAACCAAGGTTGAACTTTTTTGGCCATAATTCCAAAAGATATGTTTGGCGCAAAAAACAACTGCACATCACCAAAAGAACAACCATACCCACAGTGAAGCATGGTTGGTGGCAGCATCATGCTTTGGGCTATTTTTCTTCAGCTGGAACTGGGGCCTTAGTTAAGATAAATGGAATTATGAACAGTTCCAAATACCAGTCAATATTGGCACAAAACCTTCAGGCTTCTGCTAGAAAGCTGAACATGAAGAGGAACTTCATCTTTCAGTATGACAATGACCCAAAGCATACATACAAATCAACAAAGGAATGGCTTCACTAGAAGAAGATTAAAGTTTTCGAATGGCCCAGCCAGAGCCCAGACCTGACTTTGATTGAAAATCTGTGGGGTGATCGGAAGAGGGCTGTGCACAGGAGATGCCCTCGCAATCTGACAGATTTGGAGTGTTGAATCTTGCCAAGTCAAAATGTGCCATGCTGATAGACTCATACCCAAAAAGACTGAGTGCTGTAATAAAATCAAAAGGTTCTTCAACAAAGTATTAGCTTAAGGGTGTGCATACTTATGCAAGCATATTATTATTTTTTTTTTCCCCCTACCTAACAGATTTCAGTTTGTTTTTCAATTGAGTTGTACAGTTTATAGGTCACATTAAAGGTGGAAAAAATTCTGAAATGATTTATCTTTGTCTCATTTTTTTACAGCACAGAAACCTGACATTTTAACAGGGGTGTGTAGACTTTTTATATCCACTGTATATGTGATTTTGAGGCTAAATAAAGCCCTTTGTCCAGTCCAGCTAGGTATAAGTTAACAGCCTCTAGCATCACAATGATGCTACAAGCACTAGCATCATAATGAGGCAGCATCTAAAACAGGTTTGGGCAGTCCTACTGAGGTTAGTTGTAGCTGGACCTGAGGAGGGAGGGGAGAGGGCAGAACTCTGTCGATGTACGTGTTTTTTTAAGAAAGAGAGTCTGCATGACTGGATGAATTCAGGAGAGGTCTTTGTCCAGAATAATTGAAGACTGCAAGCAGGACGACAGAGACAAGCCATTCATGCAAGAATACGGACATCATGACTACTGGAGTCTGAGAGAGCTGCTGGTTGTCAAAAGATACCTGAGTTGCTGTATAAAACCCCAGGGAAATTACTGCATGTTAGTACAAGTGAATAAGCTACTTGCTTTATGATTAAGGGTCACTTGGGTAGAGCATTTGGTGGTGAAGGGTGGGCCAGTGCTCCACTCACCTGTATGTGGACATTACTGAGTTAGAAATGTTATCCAAAAACATTGACCACATGCAGATATTAAGGAAGATATATTACAGCAAAAATTCAACCAGACCCACAATGAACTAAGGCATGGAAGTTTTCCAATATGTTGAGGTAATTTTATTACTGTTCAAAGATAAACACATTGTTGTTTTTTTCACTCTCTGTTGTAATAATATAATACACAATGACATTCTCTCTGCTGTGCTCCACTCTTTCAGATTAAGCTTTATAACTTAAACATGGCTCCCTAATATGGTATGCATTCTGTGCTAAACACTTATTGTAATAAGTCTGTGGTAAATGTGACCAGAAAGTCCAGTGCAAAAAAAAGGGAACAGACAAAAGGAATTAATTTGAAGTATTTTGTAGAAATATGCATTTGGTGTTTTATTGGTTACCCCCAGATGCTGCGACATCAGAAGGTGCTTCTGGCAGTAAATAAATAATAAAGAGTTTAGCAGGTCCCAGGATAGCTATAAAAACACATTTAGAACAGCATGAAATCTATGGAGTGATCAACCCAACTGTGTGACCTAATTAGTAACATATGAATGAATTTAAAATAAAATACTGTCCCTTTTGCAGTTGACTGAGATATGCAACACAGCTGCCAACCATGAGACATGCCAAATGAAGACTGTCAATAAACATAAAGCATAATTATTTTTATATACAATATAAGTTTATGCCTGTGGGATTTCACAGCATACGCTATATTTAATAATTCAAGAACTTGAAAAGAACATTAACAATAACATTTTAACTGCACTGCATATTTTAAACCACAGAGTATCCTAGTGATTCCAGTAAAGTAGACTGTACTTAATAGGAAACATACCATAAAGAATCTCCATGCAATTTATGATGTCCAATAGACCCCTAACTGGGTTTATTTAGTACCATGTGTCTGTAAGTTTACCAAAATATTGCTTCACCTAACATAAACTGCTCTTTCCATAGTACTAAATATAACAAATTGCCAATGCTATTATTGTATATCTACAGTGTGAATAAGAATTTCATGGTCCAAAGAGATCGCTACAAGATAAAAAAAATACTTTATCATTTAATCAAAAATTAACAAACTGGAGTAATTTAAATAAAATAATAAAAATATAATTTTGGGGTGAACCTGCAACTAACATAGTTAATGTGTATTAGTTAGTTTAGAGTAGTTCTAGCAGTAAGTTTACTACCTTTTTGAAATTCATTCATACGTGTTATTGTCTAATTAACTAAATTCTGCTCAAATTAGATATACTCTTCATAATTAGAAAGTATAATTTTGATTAGATTGTTGCATTTTGTAGATGTTATGTATTGTTCAGAGGATATTATCGTGTAGCTGTAATAGTTAGGAATATTATGATCCAATGTAAGTATAGCTCACATTATTGTATTCTCTTTGTATATAACTTGTGAGATTTTTTAGAAGTAAACTAGCATATTAGGGTAATGACTTTCACTTACCGGTTAGCCTTTTGATGGGTGGCCATTTAAAGGCATATGCAAGTTGGATCATTCAATTTCTGCAATCCTTAGGCAAAAAGCATCCCTGATATATGCAGCACATTTAATAAAACTTTTTATTTTTATTGATATCTAAAAATCCCTCTAATGATTATGTTGATGCCCCTCTACATAGGCACTTGGTCCCCCCCAATCAGCATGGAGGATTTTAAGGACCAATTTTAACCCATTATTCACCTCCTGTGTCTTCCTCAGCCAATAAGACAGCACTGATGTTAGCCCCAAGGTCACAGCTGGGATGTGACCCACCCGGCTGCTTCCTGTGTCTGCTGTGCTGCCGGCCCTGCCCCTCACCATAGACCAGCACAGACAGAGCTGCTGTGTGTGTGTGTATGTGAGAGAGGCCTGCAGCTGTCACCAGAGAGGGTGAGAGAGGAAAAGTGAGAGGTGAGTGAGTGAGAGAGAGAGAGAGAGAGAGAACATGCAGCAGTAGTTGATGCAGGTAATGGACAACATGCAGGGGTGGTAATCAAGTGTGAATGTGCTGCACAAAGAGGCTCTTATATGAAAATACATACATTCTACATATCCCAGGATGCTTTACAGCACAAACAGTTTGATACAAGTGTTTCAGCTGCCTGTGCTTCCTCATGATTGCCCAAAAAAATTATTAATTTTATGCTACTTAGACTGGATTTGAAAGGGGTGTTTACTCTAGTTTTCAGCTGTCAGAAATTACAAGACATTTCGCTAACTTCAAAGCAAGTTGCTAAATGTCTATTTTGGTATTTTTTTATGAAACAACATGTTTGCATACACTACTGATCAGATGCATTCATAATCCAGGAAACTTAGATATACCTTTAAACTAAACCTAAGATTTGAATAACAAAGAACTAGAATACATAAATAAATATCTTGTTCAAATGAAGAGCAGGTTCACCCCACCCAACGCTCATTTCTGCAGTAGTAATATAGCTTTTTCTAGGGAAAGGTGGGCTTTGACATTCAGGGGGTTTAAACAGGAAGTCAAAATCTCTTTCCCTCCTTTTATGATGTGCTTATAGTGTTTAAAAATGTTTATGAATGGAGCATTGATGAGACTACAGGAATGCATTATGATTTATTAACATTTGTATGAATGGAATATTCATGGGGCTACTGAAATGAATTTAATGCACATGAATTGCCCTTTCCTCTATTATTTGGTCACCCTTAAAGTGACAATTCCATGTCTCAATGGTCATTATGATAGCCTTTGGTCCATCTGTTTATTGAGGCTAGTGTATGTAGTGGCCCAGTCAACAGGCCTAAAAAGTCCAATAGTCCTTGGGTTTGTGCCAATTGTCATTAACAACTTTATTTTTCTGTCTTTTGTTTATCAAATAGAATATGTTTTTCTGTATAAAACGTATACTTGTAAAGAAATATAAACTTATAAACAAAAAGATGTTATAGTTAGGTACTTATTTGTACTTACTTATTACTTGTTTATTCATGGTTATCATGTTTTATTGCATTTAATACTTTGTTTTATAAAGCCTTTGGTTCCACAAACCAACTGAGCATAGTTTGTTAACCTATGTAAAGCATTTGCTAATAATTTTGCTAGAAATTTCTATAATATATTATTAGAAAAATCACAAGTTATAGGTACTTATAAGTTCTTTGCCGTCTTTCAGAAAAATTGATAATTTGAATTCCTGCTTCATGAGCTTAGAGAAGAAAAATGTTTAGTAATGGGAGAATCTACTAAGTACCTCAAGTGGCAAATATGTGCATCCATGTATTTACTATGCACTTTTCTCATGGTAAAAAATTTGATCACAACCCTTCTCACCTCATGCTAAATTCCCCTCAGTGAAAGCTCATTATTGGATGGAAAGTTATTACAAAAAATAGCTTAGTAAACAATGAGGAAGTTGCCAATGATAAACAAAGAACAAGAAATAATTACGCAATGGTGCAATTCATTATTTTGTCATTAATATTCTGTAAGGATATTGAATGGTTCAGCCAAGAAGATGCTGATAGAGTTGAATGTCTGAGCTGCTGAGAAACTACAAGAGTTAGCACTTTCTTTCTCATACATTCCTGCATATCCATGATCTTATTGATATGTAAGTAACTACTTTTATTTGCTTATGTGGAATAAATCATTTATCTACATATACCATTTTTAACTACTTTTTATTCTTTGACCCATAGGATATGTGATTTCGGATCACAAAAGATTTCTATTCTATATGTTAGAACACTTTACAGATCTTAAAGGACCATGGTTGTCGCATTATTCGATATGGTCAGTTCATTATTAATATTATTTATTATTATTATGCTTTATTTTTAAAGCACCAACATATTCTGTAGCATTGTACAAGGGTTGAGCATAAGAAAAATACAATATCATCACATGGCAAAATGAAGGGCTCTGTCTCTGAGCTTAAAATATTGGGTACTTGCAGCCTTATTAAATTGCAATTCAGCAAATTCTAAAGGCCTCTATATAAGCACATAGCATGTTTTTTACAGAAGTTTTTAGTTTGTGAATACCTTGTTTTTGGATAGAGTTCACTGACTAAAAACTTGTGTAAAAAAATATGCTACGTGCTTATATAGAGCCTTTTAGAATTTGCCGAATTGCAATTTAAAAGGGCTGTTGGCGCTTTTTCCCAAAGCACCTTCCAATATTGAAAACTTACAGACTTACAATCTAAAGGAGATGGAAGAGGCAGAAACCTGGACAGGAGTAGAAAGTAGAATTTGAGTAGGCCAGAAAGAGAATGAGAGAAAGGGGGAATGGGATGTGTGAGGAGAGTCAAGAGTTAATAATTATGTGAGAAATGCAGGAGCTAGTGCGGAGACCTGCACTATAAAAGAACAAGAATCAAAGGTGGATGGGTAGGGAGAGGGCAAGTGCGTGCAGATAGAAATGGGGTGTTGACTGAGTGATGGTGCTGGGTTCAAGATCTGAAGAGGAAAGAAAGATATTGAGAAAGACAAAACATTTTCAGAGGGGGAGAGAGTGTGGGGGTGGTAGAAGGTGGATTGGAAGAGGGGGAGGTGCAAGAGGAAATCAAATAGAATTATCCTCTGTTGATCTACACAAAGCCATGCTTCCTCTAATACATTTAACAGACACAGGCTAAATACACAACTAGTGTTACCTTCTAAGAGCCTCATTCAATTGAGCAATTGTAAGGCCATAAGCTAATTTGCTATTCAATTAACATGTTTTTGCAAGAAAAATGATCTACGTGTTACGGGCTTGAAATCTTCGTGGTTGTTAAAACCAGGTCTAAGCCTTTGATCTTTCAAATCTGCACGAGTTACAATTGCGAAAACGAAAATCGCTATTCAATTGCTACAATCCCTCACCAGACCTCCTTGATGCAGAAAGAGTGAAAAGAAAGGTTTATGTTATTAGTATGATGAATAATACATTGGTTTCTGTTAATTCCTAACTATCTGACATCTAGCCTTGAGCCTGGATGATTCTCTTAATTGCAACTGAGTAGCTATCATTTGCTAGATGTGATCTATTCTTAGGTTCTTGATCTTGATTGCTCTTGGCTCCTAATGCTATCTTGATTCCGGCTGCAGTCTGTAGCTACATACTCTGCAGTAGGCACACCCATACATGGACTCTCTATTGGCTGATTACTGTTGTTGTGCCCACAGATGACAGTGATTTGTCAGCTTCCTGGATTTAATGACACATCCATCTATCCCTTGTTAATTTTTAATAGAGCTGACATGTCAGTGTCCTTGTTGGTCATCATGTACATGTGTATTGTGTGTGATGTACATGTGGTGCAATGTAGGTGTATGTGATATTCACCTGACATGGAGGCTGGATCCTGCTGGGCAAACCAGCCCAGAGGCTCTAGGGGCAGGCACCTGGCTCCGAAGGTCCTTGGCCACCCTCTCCCACTCATTGTACTTCTTGTTCATCATCTTCCTCACCTTAGCCCTGATGTCATCAAACCTGTGCTTCACAGACCTCACAGCCCTTTCCATTTCCTCCTTCCATGCCTTGGCCCTAGGCCCAGGCCTACCTACCCCCTCCCCGCAAGGAAGACAGGGCATCCACATATTACACCAAGGAGGACCACATTCTCCTGGTGTGTGCAGTTATGGGCCTGGTGCTTACCTTTAGCCTCTTGCCCACCCAATTGTGCACAGGGATCCTGCGCTCCCTCATCTGCCCCTGAGGCCTGTCCCTCCCATGAACTACACCACCTGGGATCAGGCCTCTCCCCCTTCTGTCCCTGTACTTGATGGGCCTATCTCTGGGCACCCTGCCACCACTCACCTCCTATACTCCACTATCCTCCTCTCCTCTGCTCTCTACCTTTTCCACTCTCCTCTCTGCCACTCTCCTCCACTCTCCTCTCTGCCACTCTCCTCCTCCTCCACTCCACTCTCCTCAACTCTCCTCCTCTCCGCCACTCTCCTCCTCCTCTGCTCCAATCCTCCTCACCTCCTCCGCCACTCCTCAGCTCCTCCTCCTCACCTCCTTCACCACTCCTCACCTCCTCCTACTCCCTTCCTCCCCCACTCCTCGCCTCCTCCTCCATCACTCCTCACGTCTTCCACCTCCTCCTCTCCTCCACCACTCCCCAGGACCACCTCTCTCTTCTCACTCTTCCTCGCCTCTGCTCTTCTCTTCCTCCCTGCCTCTCCACTCCTCTCACCTCCTCTCTCCTCCCTCCATTTAAATCCCCCAAATAATATAATGATAAATAGAAATAAGTGTTACTGTATATGATGGGGGGAAAATGTGTTTTATTTATTTACTAGCGACTTGCCTGTCAAAAAATGATGGTCAATAACATTTTAAAGCTGGAAATGCTGTTTGTGACACAATGTGATTCTCTGAGACTCTTAACCTTTTTGTAATCTACAAAGAAGTACAAAAATGTATTATAAATGTTTATATTTTTTTAACAATGAACTGTTAAACTATATTAAACTTTTTTCATTGTCATGTAATCAGTAATAATATAACAATACATGAAATTTGTATGAATACTTATTGTGAACCATTACATAAATGTTTCTAACATGCAACTTATATTGTAAACAGTGTTGAATTAATTATTTTTGACAATACTAACATGAAATAGCTCCACTTTGTATAAATGAGTATTTTAAAGCAGTACAGAATGCTTCTTAACATGCAACTTGTATTTAAACTCCTGGTAAAGCACATAGGTATTGAATCCAGAGGAAGGCAAACAGTAAAAACCCCCATTGAAACTTAGCAATTGTATGAAAGGGGGAAACAAATGAATTCCTTCCTGACCCAAGTAACTGGTGATCGGATTACTCCCTAGATGAATCCAGTCTATTTAATTATACATTTAATTTTTTAACAAATAATTTTGCTGCTACTGACATAAATCCTTACTAACATTCAATAAATTAACATTTCAATGCTTGTAAAATCCAATGTTAACAATACAAACATTAACGTAAGGTAATAACATTTTAAATAAAATTAGTTAAAAATATAGTGATCTTGAATATTGAATTCAGAGGAAGGCAAACCAAAAAACACCTGTTGAAACTTGGTCAATTGTTTGAAAGTCTGTGAAAAAATGAATTCCTTCCTGACCTCATTAACTGGCGATCGGATTACTGCCTGGATCAATACTCTATATATTATGCAACATTTACATTTTTCAACAAATGATGATCCTGCTACTAACATTAAACCTTAATTACATAGAATGAAACAACTTTTCATTCCTTTTAAAACAGAATTTTAACATTACAAACATGAACTTAAAGTATTAAAATTGAAACAGTAAAGGTAAGAAAATGCAAAGTAACTGTTTTGTGGGGCCAATAATGGCGAAAGTGACTTCCAAGACATTCCATTTTTTTTTGTTTTGTCTGTCAAAGTGGCTCCCTTTCAAAGAGCCCAGCAGACTTTTAATTGTGTCTATGGGATGTAGCCACTGTTTATTGTTGTTTTTTTTTTTCTTTTTTTTGGTGATTGTTGTAGTTTTCTAAAATTGTATATAGAGTTTTTCATGTGAAATAGTGGTCCTCTAAAAAGAGTCCAAGTGACATTAAATTTCATCTTGGAAATGAAACCACTATTGTCTATGTTTACAAAACCTCATTGTACACAATGTAAAAATACGTCCATCATGTAATAGATCACCTTGACTTGGGTTGTCTTCAATTGATACTTTAATATCATCTGGATTTGTACACCTTGAAAAAGCAACATAGAGTTGTCCATGTGCAAAAAACGGTTCCTGTAAAAAAATTCCCACAGACTGAAAAGTTTGTCCTTGGGATTTATTGATGGTCATGGCAAATGCCATGATAACTGGAAATTGTCTCCTTTGAAGGACAAAAGGCAAACCACTCTCACTTGGAGCCAAATCAATTCTTGGTATAAAAACTCTTTCACCTTTATGGGTACCAATCATAATTTCTGCATGTATGAAATGATCTTTTAAATGGTGCACAATTAATCTGGTCCCATTACAAAGTCCTTTTTTTTGGATTCATATTTCTCAATAGCATGACAATTGCCCCTTTTTTCAATTGCAAAACATGTGGTGGCATTCCAGATGATGTTAAAGAATTAATAAATTCTATATTAAATTAGCTTCACTGTCTTTATATTCAGCCAGAACTGAATCTGCACTGTAATAATTATTTTGTGGTGCGTTGATGAATTTAAAAATGTTGTTATTTAGATTCAAGGCATCTATATTTATGGACGTTAATATCACTTTGTTTGCAATGTAATGAGTAATCGTCGTTTTTCAAAGTGTTTAGAAAGATTGCCGATATGAGTTATTCCTTGCAAACCATTTGTGATGGAATTTCAATATTATCATTGGGTATCATTATCATTGTTTTTTTGTTTTTGAGGTCAGTGTCATATTCATCAAAGTTGATGTCATCTGTAAATCTTGGATCAGGCAAATTAAAACTTGTGCAATTTAATCCATGAGCAAGAATTATTTCTTGAATTTCCATTAACGTTTTTAAGAATGCAATGGGCTCATTGTAACGTTTCAAGAAGTCTTCAGACATATTTAATTTAAATGTTTCAAACAAAGTAAATGCATCAGGTACATTGCAAAAGATGCAAATAAATGCAAATTGTTCTCTCATTTGTTTTGGCATTTGACATAGTGCTGTTTCTTCCAGACACCTCTTCCATTCTGTATCATCTGCTATGAAGTTTTGATGTTTTGCAGCTAATAGGAAAGTATCATAAACTATGTAATTCACTGTGTGTAAATGTTCATAACTTTGTGCACTGGGAACATGTAAAAGAAGTAATCTTAAACTAAAAGATTCTCTTGGACTGACGGTATAAATTCGTGGTATAATTTTATGAGTATCTCTTTTTCGTTGATGCCATTGACCATTTACAAATACATAGTGATATGAAATCTCAATGTATACAAATTGTCTGGCCTGAGTGTCCTGGCAGTTTAATTGAAACCATGCAGTAAGTGTTGTTTCTCGATGTTCACTTTGGGCTAAGGCAGTTCTTTCATTGTCTGCAGTAAAGCAAACAAACTGACTTTGTGGAAAATGTACAGCTAATCGAAACACAGCATGTGACCAATCATGCATCTCAAATTTCAGAAGAGGCCACATTGCTTCAGGAGCACTGACATAGCGAGCATCTAAATAATTAGAAAGTTCGTAATGTAAAATTGGATTTTCCTTTTCGTTTTGTGCACCTTGCACAATAACAGATGCTGCATCATATCCTTTGTATATATATTTGTACACATATTTGATGGATTTAATAGAAGTGCAAGCTTCCACATTTATATGTGCATTGTACTTCATCAGCAAATGTGGATAGTATGGAATGACACATCAATTATCAACCTTTTGGCCACGGATAATAGCTGTTTGTCCTTCTCTTCTTTTATACAAAGGTTATCCATCACAATTAGCATAAGTTTGCATTTGAAATTGTTTTGGAAATTGTTTTGTACATTTTTTTATTTTCCATACATGGGGCCTCATTCTATTAGCGGCCACAGCCGTTGCGGGGCCGCAAAGATCGGCCGCAAGCTATTCTGCTATTCTATTCCCCTCCGGCCGGGGATTCCGGCAGGCTTGCGGCTGGTGCCTTGCTATCTCTTGCGGCCGCTCGCGCCGGAGGAAATACTTTGATCTAAAACGGCCGCAAGGAAATCGGCCGTAAGAAAATCCTATTTGCAATTCAATTGCTCCGGGAACCCTCTCTGCAAGGCTAAAACCGAGCCGCAGCTTACTTGCAGGAAAGAGGTCCCGCTAGCACCAATTAAGCACGAAATATAGCCCAAATAAAGCCATCCTGCACTTTGAGAAAACTATAAAGTGATTTTAGGTGTTAGCAAAAATAGCACAAAATTCCCCTATACTCAAATCCGTAAAATATTTATTTTTTAATATACGTCAAATATCCATGTAAAAAGTCCATAGGGCTTGGAGCACCTCAGACCCACCCACGCCGCAGCTGGAGAATAACAGTTATTTTGAACTCGGGTTTGGGCTGATGTGCAAGCTTGAGAGTGGGTTACTTTTAATCCTCATGTCCCCTGATATGATCCCTAGCATTTACAGAGCTGTACAGTGCAGGCTTGAATTTATTTTTGAGTTTTACGTTTTCAGAGCTTACGGCCGGTTGCAAGACGGTTTACGGCCGATAATAGAATGAGGCCCATGGTGAATTGGGATTGATATATCCACATGTCCCATGAATCATTTTGTGTGTTACAATCTCAGAAAGTTTAGAATATTTTTCTGATGTGGCAATTCAGTAGTAATGACTGAATCCACTCTCTCTGCAGTATTTAATGTATCTTTTTCCTGCAGAATTAAAAGTATGTGTGCATGTGGCAGGCCTCTTTTTTTGAAATTCAATGGTATGAACAAAAGCCACACACTTTCCAAATAACTGTGCTTTAGTTATATCATGTATTAAGGAATTTAGTTTTATTTTGAATACTCTTGCCACTAAATCTGGTCGGTCAGAAGTATTTTGGCCAAGATTTAAATTTTCCTTGATCTCTGGCCATTGTGGATTACATGTGAATGTAATGAACAAATTTTGTTTTCCAAATTTTGTGAAAATAGCCATGGCATCATTATATCTTTCTTGCATATTGCGAGGAGATCCTTGGAAAGTGGATGGCAAAATGATTGCTCTTCCGGCTGGAATGTCTCTGTTGGTAGCCAATTCAGCAACATAATCCATCAATCCACAATATTGTTCTACTCGTTGCTTGTTTTGTTTAAACTTTATAAAATTTAGATTATTTGCTTCGACTTGTAGATAGGAATCAATGATCCATTGTTGTGTGAGTTTGCCCACACATAAAATAGGATTAAAATAATCCCAAATAGTAGTTTGAGCCACTTTATATTCCCACATAGAAATATTGCATCTAACACAAACTTTTACTATTGGGATAACTTTGCAATTGGAATTTCGGTTCCCATCCAGGTTCACCATTTGGAAAGAAAATGGGATATGTCATTGGATCCAAATTACAACTTAATATATTTATGTTTATAAAAGGTTGGTCTTCATTGCGTGGGTATATTCTAATATCCTGCTGAAAAGGTGGTACACCATCCTCATTTTTAAAGACCATGGCAACCTCATTTACTGTTGGTAAACTGTAGCGTGTTTGATCAGTGTTGCGATCTCTTTTTAAAACCATATTTACTCTTGGCATTGGCAATTGATGTCTTTGAGCATGTTGTTGTTGTTCTTTTTCATCATGTGCTAATTGTATGCTTGACTGTATGGGTTGTTGGCCATAATTTTATCCAGCTGTTCAAAGACAATGCGCAAACACTGTTTATTTTCCGGAAGTGTCATCCCTTGTTTAACAGCTTCCATTGTATCCAAGACATATAACTGTGCAAATTTCCTTTGCTCTCCTTCTTGTGGGTGTAAATGTGAAGTGTGGTGGTAAATTTGTCCTTGAACTCTAAAACAGTAAGGACCATGTCCTAGTACATTTTCTGCTAATGTAGCACCCATTGAAGCAAATTAAATTGCACTGTTATAAGACTGGATGTTTTTTTTTTTTTTTAAATTGATATAATTTGGAAATGTTGGATCACTCATGATACTTTATAAGTAATCTGGAAATGTTTGTCTTTGTGGAAGTCTTACCTTTCCTTTCTGACAGCAACGATTGAAGTCTCCGTCAGTTGGTCTTTCCTTGTGAAAATGATAGGCCCCACAAAACTGACAAACAACATTGAGTAACCCACAATAATGAGTGTCTACTGTTAATGCTCTAATGAAAGCAGTATCCGGAGCTTCCTCAACATAGATATCACTACAACTTTCTATATCTACATTGGTGTCAATAGGCAATATTGGATCATTAGGCAATGTTTCACAGACATGCTTTTTCTTTTCTTTGAAGCTCCAGCACACTCACTTTGTGTTTTCTTACTCAGCTTATATTGTGCTTATTTTCACTACTCATACCTGGTGGTGTACCATACATTGAAAACAACAATTTTTTTCCTGTAATCTAATTTCCGTTGCCTGCCTGTGTCAGGCTCACAGCTAATATTCTGCTCTGTTTCACCAGTCATACTTGGTGTACCATACATTGAAAAAAAACAATCCTTTTTTCCTTTAATCTAATTTCAGTTGCCTGCCTGTGTCAGGCTCACAGCTTATATTGTGCTTAGTGAAATAAAACAACCTTTTTTTTGACTGTAATAGATTGAATAGCAATTGTCTGCCTACAGGCGTGTGTGTGAAACCTATTGCATCTACTCTGCCAACTTTTGCCAGTGCACAGTGATACGTCATATCTGGTGCAACCGTAGTGTACAGTGACATAAAACAACACTTTTTTGACTGTAATCGATTGAATATCAGTTGCCTGCCTACAGGCGTGTGTGTGAGGCCTACAGTGCCTACTCTGCCAACTTTTGCCAGTGCACAGTGACACGTCATATCTGGTGCAACCGTAGTGTACAGTGACATAAAACAACACTTTTTTGACTGTAATCGATTGAATATCAGTTGCCTGCCTAGAGGCGTGTGTGTGAGGCCTACAGCGCCTACTCTGCCAACTTTTGCCAGTGCACAGTGACACTCATATCAGGTGCAACCTAGTGTACAGTGAAATAAAAGAACCCTTTTTTTACTGTAATCGATTGAATATCAGTTGCCTGCCTACAGGCGTGTGTGTGAGGCCTACAGCGCCTACGCTGCCAACTTTTGCCAATGCACAGTGACACTCATATCTGGTGCAACCTAGTGTACAGTGAAATAAAACAACACTTTTTTTACTGTAATCGATTGAATATCAGTTGCCTGCCTACAGGCGTGTGTGTGAGGCCTACAGCACCTACTCTGCCAAATTTTGCCAATGCACAGTGACACGTCATATCTGGTGCAACCGTAGTGTACAGTGACATAAAACAACACTTTTTTGACTGTAATCGATTGAATATCAGTTGCCTGCCTAGAGGCGTGTGTGTGAGGCCTACAGCGCCTACTCTGCCAACTTTTGCCAGTGCACAGTGACACTCATATCAGGTGCAACCTAGTGTACAGTGAAATAAAAGAACCCTTTTTTTTCTGTAATCGATTGAATATCAGTTGCCTGCCTACAGGCGTGTGTGTGAGGCCTACAGCGCCTACTCTGCCAACTTTTGCCAGTGCACAGTGGCACTCATATCTGGTGCAACCTAGTGTACAGTGAAATAAAAGAACCCTTTCTTTACTGTAATCGATTGAATATCAGTTGCCTGCCTACAGGCGTATGTGTGAGGCCTACAGCGCCTACTCTGCCAACTTTTGCCAGTGCACAGTGACACTCATATCTGGTGCAACCTAGTGTACAGTGAAATAAAAGAACCCTTTTTTTACTGTAAGCCGCTTCATTTGATCTGTCAGCAGAGTTATTTACACAACCGTTGGAAGAAATGAGTGATGCGCAAACATTAGTGCCAGAGGATGTAGATAACAGGGATATGTGCCAGTCAGGCAGCATTACACACATGGACGTACGGTCTGACGATGATGATGGTGTACCCGGTGCTGCTTCCTTTGTTGAGTTGTCAGATACAAGTAAAGCGGTTAATGATGACGATGCGTCCGTGGATGTCACGTGGGTGCCCGCTATAATAGAAGAAGAACAGGAGGAAAGTTCAGATGGGGAGACAGAGAGGAGGAGGAGCGAGTTGGAAGCAGGGGGAGGTCGTCGCAAGTAGCTAGTGGCACAGTCAGACAGCATGCATTGGCACCCGGGGTCAGCCAGACAGCACGCCAGTCCACGCATGCTGTTGCCACCACCAGAATGCCGTCATTGCAGAGCTCAGCAGTGTGGCAATTTTTTGGTGTGTCTGCCTGTGACAACAGTGATGCCATTTGCAACCTGTGTGAAAAGAAACGTGGGAAGTCCAACACCCACCTAGGTACAACTTCTTAGCGAAGGCACATGATGTCACATCACAAACGCCTATGGGATGAACACATGAGTACAAGCAGCACACAAAGTCAAAGCCGCCATCCTCCTCCTGGTCCAGCATCTTTAGCCACGTCAACCACTGCTGCCCTGCTTGCGCCCTCTCAACCATCCGCCACTCCGTGTCTCTCCCTGAGCAGTCCCTGTTAATCTGCCCACAGTCAGGTGTCTGTCAAGGGCATGTTTGAGCGTAAGAAGCCAATGTCACAAAGTCCCCCCCTTGCCCGGCAACTGACAGCTGGCTTGTCTGAACTCTTAGCCCACCAGCTTTTACCATACAAGCTGTGGAGTCTGAGGCGTTCAAAAAATTTGTAGCTATTGGGACATTGCAGTGGAAGGTACCCGGCCAAAATTTCTTTGCACAAATGGCAATCCCCAACCTGTACTCGATTGTGCAAAAGGAAGTAATGGCAACTCTGGCACACAGTGTTGGGGCAAGGGTCCATCTGACCACTGATACTTGGTCTGCAAAGCATGGTCAGGGCAGGTATATCACCTACACTGTGCATTGGGTAAACCTGGTGACGGCTGCCAAGCATGGAATACGTGGCTCTGCAGAGGAGTTGGTGACACCGCCACGACTTGCAGGCAGGCCTGCTGCCACCTCCTCTACTCCTCCTACTCCATCCTCTTCCATAACCTCCTCGGCTGAGTCCTCTTCTGCTGCTGCTATGTCTTGCTCCACATCAATGGCACCCCCCCAGCTCCACAGGTACTATTCCACATCACGGATACGGCAGTGTCACGCCGTCTTGGGGTTGACTTCCCTGAAAGCGGAGTGTCACAACGGACCAGCACTCCTGTCCGCCCTGAACGCACAGGTGGATCAGTGGCTGACTCCGCATCAACTGGAGATCGTCAAAGTGGTTTGTGACAACGGAAGAAATTTGTTGGCGGCATTGAATTTGGGCAAGTTGACACATGTGCCATCCATGGCACATGTGTGTAATCTGATTGTACAACGCTTTGGGCATAAGCACCCAGGCTTACAGGACGTCCTGAAGCAGGCCAGGAAGGTGTGTGTCCATTTCAGGCATTCCTACACGGCCATGGCGCACTTTACAGAAATCCAGCGGCGAAACAACATGCCAGTGAGGCGCTTGATTTTAGACAGCCCGACACGTTGGAATTCAACACTCCTAATGTTCGACCTCCTGCTCCAACAAGAAAAGGGCGTTAACGAGTATTTGTAGGACAGCCTCTGCGGAGCTGGGGATTTTTTTGCCACGTTACTGGACGCTCATGCGCAATGCCTGTAGGCTTATGCGTCCATTTGAGGAGGTGACAAACCTGGTCAGTCGCACCGAGGGCACCATCAGCGACATCATACCATTTGTTTTCTTCCTGGAGCGTGCCCTGTGAAGAGTGCTGGATCAGGCCGTAGATGAGCGTGAAGAGGAAGAGTTGTGGTCACCATCACCACCAGAAACAGCCTTATCAGCATCGCTTGCTGGACCTGCGGCAACGCTGGAAGAGGATTGTGAGGAAGAGGAGGAATGTGGCTTTGAGGAGGAGGAGGAAGACCAACCACAACAGGCATCCCAGGGTGCTCGTTGTCACCTATCTGGTACCTGTGGTGTTGGACGTGGCTGGGGGGAAGAACATAACTTCAGTGAGATCACTGAGGACGAGGAACGGGACATGACTATCTCGGAATCCAACCTTGTGCAAATGGGGTCTTTCATGCTGTCGTGCCTGCTGAGGGACCCTCGTATAAAAAGGATGAAGGAGAACGACCTGTACTGGGTGTCCACGCTACTAGACCCCCGGTATAAGCAGAAAGTCGGAAAGGATGCAGCACTTCCAAAATAAATTAAAAAGTATGCTTTACACAGCGTCAGGTAACAGACTACCTCGCCTTAACTGCAGATATCGACACTATGAGGAGCGATGAACCCCTTGACTACTGGGTGTGCACGCTTGCCCTGTGTCCTGAGCTATCCCAATTTGCCATAGAACTTCTGTCCTGCCCCGCTTCAAGTGTCCTGTCAGAAAGGACCTTCAGTGCAGCAGGAGGTTTTGTCACTGAGAAGAGAAGTCGCCTAGGTCAAAAAAGTCTAGATTACCTCACCTTTATTAAGATGAATGAGGGATGGATCCCGAAGGGACTGAAAGTGGGCAATACATTCGATTAAAAAAGGCCTGATAGATGAGCTGCCTTTAGCTAATAATGGTCCACACGCTGCTGTATTTTATCCCTGAATGCCGGATGACTTGCGTGACTTATCCGCCACCAACTAGGGTTCAAGACGCAATGTTTTAGGGCACTTTCTGTCTGGCAAACTAACATCAATTTTTCTGGTCGCTGCAACAATACCTAATTTTTGCATTTAAATTCTTTTATTGTCAGAAGGCGTACAGCATGTAATGAAAAATAAAGCATTTTTGAACAGTCTTGCATAACAGTTGTCTTTATTGTAAATATGTATTTTTGCACATTTTGTGAAAGTTAGCTGGCTAGTCCTTCTTATTTTTACTTTTTAGGTTAATCA
Source organism: Discoglossus pictus (assembly GCA_027410445.1). Lineage (NCBI taxonomy): Eukaryota > Metazoa > Chordata > Amphibia > Anura > Alytidae > Discoglossus > Discoglossus pictus. The sequence goes on from CM050163.1 coordinate 138,689,061, forward strand.
TTTTTCTTATTTTTTACTGTGATTGCAATTTAAGAGATACCTAATGTCACAACCTACTATGATGATGGGATCTAGAGTATCCTAGTACTCTTATTCCCAATAGGTTTAGACCAAAGTTTGGGTGACTCTAGACCTATGGACATTCTTTGTTGATGCAAAGGCATAAGTCCCAGCTTGCTTTGGTAGTGTACCTGGAAGCACCTTGGTAGGGAGTCAGAACGAGCTCCTCTACAAGCATATGCCTCTGGGTCAATAATACATGCTTAGTCAAAGTATGAAAATTAAGAACACTTTATTTTGGAAACACACAGTATTTAAACAACTCACAAAACCAGTACAGGGAGTGGCTACCCCCTTGTCCAACCCTCATCTTCCTCTTGGCCAATGGGGTAATCTCCAGAGTAACTTGATTACCTCTGTCCAATGGACTAGAGGTAAGCTCTGGGAACTTCCAGACCCCTCCCATGGGCCGCCCACTAGGTGTGGCTACCTAATTTACTTGGTCTCTGGCTCTCAAGGGATAAACATCCATGTGCTCCTGTACTATGACCCTGATATTGGGCTGAAGACCCCATGGGGTTAAGGTGCCTCCATGTCTGTACAGAGCCCTTTGTTCTGGCCTTGCTATCACTTCAAGTGTTTACTTTAGGTGATAGCTGGAAGGCAGATGGGTGATCTACTCAGGTTACTATCTGTATCAGACCCAATATGGATGACTGCACACAACATGGCTCCCACATTACAATACAATATATTTACAGATAATACCACTACAACATTTTATAATCCACAGGATCTCTCCCTTTCCCACATGTTATGAGTTGAGGCAGTACTTCCCACGTCAGTCCACTTAAAGCGTTATGATGACTTTATTAGTGGTGACGTGGTAAACTGCCTCTTCTCCGAATGCATAACAATAACAGTGGGACTCTGCCCTGAATTTATAACATTATAACAGTGGCTCTGGGAGCCCAAAACCTTCTGTTCAATAACATGTGGCAGATAACAGTTCCAAATCCAAGATGGCCCCTGGCTGATTCATGACACCTAAAACATGGTAAAACAGACAATAGTAAAGAGTATATCTGCAGGAAACACCAAAGTCCTATTAGCTATCATCCCTCCAGCAGTATTAGCTTATTATTTACAATATCTAACCTGGGCAATCACCCTTGGGTTACCCTTGGGCGAGCTTCAGTAAGCGACCTCTCCTTTCCTGGGATGATTTTGCCGCCGGTTGCTTCTGAAGGGTCTCCAGGGCTCCCCCACTCCGGTCCTTCCCCCAGTGTCGCTTCAACCAGTAACAAATGTTTTATATTTGTAAAGCGACCCAATGATCCCCCTTGATAGAGGTTTATCTTTACAAATTTTGGAGAACCAATTTAAGACCGGTGTCCCCTGTCTCTGGGTCAGGGAGTGTGTGAAATGCCTCAGCCTACAGTAATTGTAATGTTCTGACAGCGGTAGCTCATGCTTGTCCCTCAGTTCCTCATAGGTGAGCATCTGGCCCTTTACTAACCAGTCTCCCAGTCTATCTAGTTTCCTTGACCTCCACCAGTGTTGTGATGTTGTGCTCATGTGTTTCGGGGCCTGAGGGTGGTCAAGAATTGGGGTCATTTGGATGGATCCAGGGAACAAACCCGTGTGTTTCTTGGCCCATTTCCAGTATGATAGTGAGTGTCTGATTAGGGGGTTTGGCGAGTTTTTAAGGCTCTGAGGCAATTCTGATAGCCAAGCCACCTTGTCCCAGGTTAAGGGCCTTAAAGTGTGGTTCTCTAAATACACCCAGGCCGGTTGATGTCCTATAGAATGTGCTATTGGGAGGAAAGATAACTGAGCTGCCTTGTGGTAATATTTTAAGTTTGGACACGATAGTCTCCCCTCTGACTTATGAAGGTACATCATTTTCTTTGTGATGCGTGAGGGAGAGTGGTTCCAGATAAACTGAAATATTTCTCTTTGAATATTTTCGAATTCTTTTTATTTCATCGGGATCGGGAGTGTTTTTATCGTATTTATTCTCCCTAGCCATGATAACCTATACTTTGTCCATTTACTCAGGTCATTAATTATTGTTTTATAAAGTTTGGAGTGGTTGGCTTTGTACAAGTCCTCTAGCTTAGGGGTAAGTCGGATTCCCAGGTAGTTTATGTGGTTCTTATCCCACTTAATATTAAACTTCTCTTGGAGACCCTGCTTCTCTACTGCTGTTAAGTCAATCGCTAGTGCTTCTGTCTTCTCTATGTTCAGTTTAAGGCCAGAAAACTGACCAAACTCCTCCATAGTTCGAATCAACTCTGGGACCGATTGGGTAGGGTTTGAGAGTATACACAGCAGGTCGTCTGCAAATAGACACGTTTTGAAATGGTGATGGCCTATTTTTATGCCTGTGATCCCAGCGTTGGCCCTAATTGTCTGAGCCAGGGGTTCTATTGCTATTGCGAATAGTAGGGGAGAAAGGGGGCACCCCTGTCTTGTTCCTCTTTCTATTTTAATTAAGGATCTATCATCTCCCGGAATCTGTAACCTTGCCCTGGATGATTTGTATAATGAGTGTATGAGATTTATGAAATGGCCAAATTTTTCAAGCGTGGCGTATAGGTAAGTCCACTCCAGGGAATCAAACGCCTTTTCAATGTCAAAGGCCATAAGACAGGCTTGAATTTTAGAGGCTTTGGTGTGGTACAGTAGGTTCATAACTTTTCTAATGTTGTCTCCCGCTTGACTGTGGGAGACAAAGCCTACTTGGTCATTATGTATTAACTTAGGCAAGAAGGATGACATTCTATCTGCTATTATTTTTGACAGGATCTTTGTATCACAGTTTAGTAATGATGTTGGCCTATAGTTTTTTGGTTCTAGGACATCTCGACCCTCCTTAGGGAATAGAGCGATATCTGCCCTCTTCAGCTCTGCTGGTGATTGCTTGCCTTCTAGAACTCTGTTACAGTGACCAAGTGCGGGGCTAATATGTCTATACATTTTTTAGAATATAAATTGGTGTACCCGTCTGGGCCTGTTGACTTACTAGGTTTGAGGTTCTGGACTGCTTTTCTCACTTCTTCTAGGGTCACTTTGGCATTTAAAGTCTCTAAGTCATTTTCTTCTATTAAGGGGAGATCACAGGAATTAAGAAATCCCCTCATTTTGTGTAGATCTATGTGTTTTGTTGCCGTATAAAGGGTATTGTAAAATTTTGTAAAAATCTTTTGGATCTTATTTGGGTTCGTTGTTTTTTTTCTCCCTTCGAGGTCTTAATTTGAAGTATCCTATTTTGTGTTATTTTGCTTTGTAGTTTCCTGGCTAGTAACGGCCCTGGTTTATTGGCTTTATTGAATCCGATTGGAATAAATAGTACAACTGAACACACCACTCCTATCTGGTGGCACCTTAGATTGCACGAGCAGTGCCCCAAATTTGAAGTGGGAGGACCGACCAAGCATCTTTTTCCATCTCCCGCTTACAAAAATCCATGCCATATACACGTCCCCTGATAGGTGACATAACAGGTATCAAACTGATAGGAATAAATAGTACAACTTAATACACCACTTTTATCTGGTGGCACATTACATTGCACGTGCAGTGCCCCAAATTCGAAGTAGGAGGCCCGACCAAGCATCTTTTTCCATCTACCTGTTCCAAAAATCAATGCCATATACACGTCCCCTAATAGTGGACGTAACAGGGATTAAACCGATAGGAATAGTACTACTTAAAAGTACACACCTTATAATAACGCAGACAGAGGCAACGCAGAGAGAGGAGTCTGAAGAAGAGGAGTCAGAGGAGGAAAGTGGCTTTGAGGAGGTGGAAGACCAAACACAGCAGGCGTCCCAGGGGGCTTTTTTGTCACCTTTCGGGGACCCTTGGTGGCTGGGTGGAGGAAGAGACCTTCAATGACATCAGTGAGGACAAGGAACAGGACATGGCTAGCTTGGTATCCAAACTTGTGAAAAAGGGGGGTTTTTGGTTGTGCAATGGGACTGTTTGCGGTTGTTTGCGGTGCATTAAACGGGGAGATTGGTCTGTTACTGTGAAGCGGGTGTAACCCTTACACTACCTGATCGATACAACATCATACCTGATGATTTAAAGCATGTTATTCCAAACAATTTAGGAATGTTAGGTGATTTATGCCCTTTATGGCTTAAAACCAGACTCTGCATCAACTATGTAATTTTCCGTGGGAGTTTTGCCATGGATCCCCCTCCGGCATGCCACAGTCCAGGTGTTAGTCCCCTTGAATCAACTTTCCCATCACTATTGTGGCCAGAAAGAGTCCCTGTGGGTTTTGATATTTGCCTGCCCATTGAAGTCTATGGCGGTTCGCCCGGTTCACCCATTCGCGAACATTTGATGAAATTCAACTCCGCAGTTCGCAAACCGAAAATGTTATGTTCGCGAGATCACTACTTATGAGGTCTAATTTACGTTCTTTAAAAGCTAATTAGGTAAGCATATATGTATGCATACATTTGTTTGTTTTTTGGTTTTTAAGAATGAATAATTAAATACTAAGGGCCTCATTGATTAGCAAGCTGGGCAATGCAATAGGGCACTATATAAGAAGATTGCATATATTTTTGTAATTTTTTTTATTGAAAACCTTAGTTTTGGATAGATTGTTCATTAAGTAAAAATGTATGTCAAAATAATATGCTACGTCCTTATATAGAGCCCTATTCAATTTTGCAAAATATGGGCATCATGAAATCATATACCTGTGAAATTGATGTTATTTAAGAAAAAATCCTTGAGAATTCACTCTCTATCTTCAGTCAGGTGCAGAGATAAGTAATCTGTGAAATGACGTGAAAATAATTTTTAATGTTTGTATTCAATTCATTCATGAGTGAATGAATGAAACGATGATGTTTAATTGGCATAAATGCAAAACATAAACTCATAAACATCAATATATTCATAAATAAAATTATTTTAAAATTTAAAATGTAGCACATGTCAGAATGTAAGAAAGTGCTTTAAATATTTAAGTGCTTTGCAGGTCCTATCTCTGTCAGGCAATTTTAAGCACTCCAGATATGTAAGTGCTTTGTAAAATGTACATTTTTTTGGACTATTATAAAATTATTATTATTATTTTTTTATTATTATTAATTAATAGTTCCAAAAGCAATGTACATGAATGAGCAGTAAGGCAGATATATAAGTGCAGGTAAAAATTGTTATTACTTTTATTGCAGTGTAAAATATATATATATATATTTTTTTGTAATGATTACTAATTATTAATTAATTAAAATATTAATAAAGTAAACGCATTGTAAAATATAGAATATTTGTTGTTCATAATGATTATGAATAATTATTTCATAAAATAATGTACATTAATAATTAATGAATCAATATCTAAATATATTAGAAAGAGTTAGGCATTACTGTATTAATACATTTTACGCAGTTTCAAATTGTATAATTTTTTTCATAATGATTACTAATTAATAAATTAATGTACACTATTAATTAAACTAAGCATGAAAGTATTGCTAAACTAAAACAAGCGTAAATTATAACTTTGTTGCTAATTTTTTTTAAGCAATAATATATACATATATTTTTTTAAGAATAATGAATTTATTAATTATTTATTAATGATTATTAATATACTGTACCTATCTGTATTTAATATTCATCAATCAGTATCCTGAAGAGCTAACAATCTCTTTGGATTTTCCGGCAGCAGAAAATGTCCACTCAGATTGAGGAGAAAGCGTCAGTTCTGTGGCAAGTGTGCCCTATATCTGTGGCATGTTTCATTACCTCCACTGCCTGTGCTGCGCATTTTAGTGGTTTAACCGAGGCTCGCTGGCGATGAGCTTCTCATCGCACAGTCGTACACATCACGCAAAGCGTGACAATGTCTCGTAATTCGACAATTATAATATGTGATTAACTGTGGGGGGATATGTGTGGAGTATGGGATGGGGTGGGTTTATTGAATGACCTAACTATGTGTATCTATGTGTGTTATTTAATATATGTGTATTTGTATGTGCAATCTGTAAATATGTGTAATCAAAGATTAAGTGTAAAATCATAATTAGAATAATATAAAATAATAAAACCGCAAGATACTGCTCTCAAAAATCGCCTACTCTCTCTCTATAACTGCACAAACCACCAACTCCGGGACCTGCGTGCTACTTCGTCAGAATCTACAACAGTCACACAACGTATGTGCGGGTGGATCGCAACTTTATAATCTCTCTCTTTTAATCATCTTTGGCTAGCCCACTTTCTATTGGCAAAGAGGTCTGCGTCTCATTGTAATTACGGACCGCTTTTATTCCAGCCCATTAACAGCTTGTGGGAGGGGGAGGTGTTTACGGTCTTGAAGCTTCGGCCCGTAACCTGCAGACTTGTTCAATTGAAGAGCACCGAAATTGTAGCAGAGTTCAAGCCCGCAGCAAGCCCGGAGACATTCGGCCTGTATACCATGAGTTGTGGCCTTGTAATTCAATGAGGCTCTAAGTCTAGCAGTGAAAGCATTGCAACAGTGGAGTCACCTCAGCTGATAGATAGAAACGTGGTGTTGAGAGAGAAATGGGGGTGGGTTCAAGATCTCAGCTGGAGTAGGCCGGCCTACAGATAGAAATGGGGTGTTGAGTTAGACATGGTGCTAGGTACAATATCTCTGCTGGAGTACTCCTCCTGGGCTGTTCTTGCAGGACCTAGTATATACTAATATGGAAGGTCTCATTATCAAGCCTCTCCGATATAATCCTTGTATATCCTCAATTGGGCAGCTATCACAGGATCTCTGCAAGGTAAAACCTGAATTCACAATGGTTCCTCCTTTGATGGAAGAACTCCTTGTCATGCTCCAATTGACAAAACTATTTAACATGTCCACGTCATTAGGATAGTTGCTATCCTTCTGGATGGCCAGTGGTGCCCATGGGTAGTGAAGACTGACTGACTAAGTATAAGAGAACCCTTTGGCCTCCTCTTCCTCAACAGCCATTGCGTTGTAAAAATCCAACATCACCATGGGCGCCGAATTCTTCTTTCCATACAAATGTGGTCTTGGACAGTGTTGCAACCCCAAGATGGACAATATCTCCTTCTGCATCTCCTAGCGCACATGGCTGCATAATCTCCTTTGGATAAAGCTGGAGTGGACCTCATTTTCCAAAGTAAAGTCTGCAAGAATGTATCTCAAGAAAAAGTAACCCCACAGAAATACAAGGCGCATTTTGTTTCTTAGCAAAACATTCATTAACCCTGGATCCTAATGGCCAATTTTAGAGCACCTGTACGTCTATCCAAAGAGGATATTGTAAATAAAATACCATTAAATAAATCCAGTGCATCTACCACCCCAGAAACATACTCCCAAACTTGGATGTGGTATCTTTAATAACTAAAATATTTTTTTTAGAAGGCATATAAACAGACAGTCTTTAAATATTTTTAAATGCAATTATCTTTTTTCTGTAATTTGCAAGTTACTTCAGGGCTTCTAACAGCTGCAATTTTTGGAGGGTGGGGTCTGGTAAACTGACGAGCCTCCCACTAGTCCTAATGAAAGCTTTAGCAGTTTTATATGCTACTTTTGTATTGCAGTCAATAAAAGCTACATTTGCATTCAATGTTTCATTTTACTTGTGGAAGTAGACTGACATAAAGCAAAATAATTAATTCCACCGCAGCATCGATGCATATAAAATGTAATAACTTAAAGAGAGCGAGAAAGAGTGGGGATTGTTACACTCACACACTTTCTCAGCAATGATTTTTCTTCAAAGACCCATCAAAACATGTAAAAGTAGAGGATTCAGTATACTAAACATAACAAAATAAAATAAGATGTAAATTCACCATAAAGCTGGCAACAGGTAACCTTTAAGCACTGAAATTGGTAAACACATACAAATTATCCTTACCCTTATCTTCGTCTGGTGAAACGGTACAGAGTGCACAACAACACAATTACAAATGCATGGTAAATTACAGGAAATTAAGCCAAACCATTGCACCCAAACATGTAATACCATACCCTATGATGGCATTATGGATAAAAGGGTCATATATATACTGTCTTATTTAGAGTGTAAAATGTATTATTATTATTCTTTATTTGTAACACGCCAGCAGATTCTGTAGCACTGTTTTTAGACATAACTATGAGTTCCAAAGATTCTATAACATCAGTACAACAAAATACAAATCACAGGCTATTTTATTATGTATGAATGTTGCATTTCTGCACTTGTCCCTGGTTAGTGGCTCCCTAAATAATCCCAAAAATATCTCTGTTCCACAGATTTATAAACTGTGTACTTTCATACAAACCTGCTGAATCTGCATGCTTTCCCAAAAAGTGCTGTTACGAAGGCAAGGGACTCTAGGAATGAAATGGAATCTATTTTTACAGAAGGGAAACCTGTGCCATATTGGCTAGTAACCTTTTAGCAGAAGTGGTTTGATGCACATTGTCCCCAACTTTATGGAGACTCTTAATGGTCTTTTTGTTGTAGCCATCTCTGTTTTGTTTTTAGACATTGTGTTGTGAGAGGGGCTAACCACAGGAATTACAGTTTTAGCTGGGCTTAAAAGTTCTCTCCATGGATTCCAGAGGAATCTTACTATTTGTTTTGAAGCAGCCTCCTTGTGGATTTGGAGACTGTATTGCTTAATGTAAATTATATAGATCAGAGAGGTAGTTAGACTTTCAGGTACTATCCAAGCAGTGAGCTGTAGTAAGTAGTGCACATTGAAGCTACATGCAGGCCTCTCGACTTGGTTATACTTGGGGTTTTATTGTGTTTCACTAAACAGAAGATGTACATCTCATTTAAAAAAGAGGAGTTGTTTGAGGATCTCCAAGGACCATTTACCAAAAGTTACACCCCTCCTACGATGTGGCTTGTTTTCCCCAGATTCTGAGGATATTGGTATCTGCAGGTAGCTTCAATCAAGGAGGTATACTAGTTGTAGTTCACAGAGCCTAACTGTACTCCAGCTCTGGACTGACTGTTTCTGTTCCATATTGCCTGTCTAATTATGAGCTTAATAAGACTCAAAGTTTTCAAGCATATATATAATTTTTCATTATACAGTGGTCCTTTAAGGGCAAGTTAAAAGCATGTGTTTTACATTATTATACTGGCTGCTGCATTTGAAGGTGCTTGTGCTGTATGCATGCAGGAAAGGAACATTTACAGGTCCCAGAAGAGATAAAAGGAAGACGTTCTATATCACTGTATATATATGCTCGGATAAATGCCAGTAAATAGCATGTTTAACTCCGTTATGGAACCACTTCAGAGGCTGGGAATATATCCAGTTCTGCTAAAGACAACAGCATCCTACAAAAGTACTTTTAGTTTTGAAGTCTCCAGTGACCATATGTGCTTTCTTTCTTATTATTGAAAAATAAAATTCCTTTGTGTTAAAGGTTCATATCAATGTACCTATTTTTAAGAATAGTTTGTTCTTTCCTGTTCTTGTTAGAAATTTGCTTTGTAGATTATTTGTATATTATATGTTGCTAAGTTAATAAACAGCAAAACATAATTGAAGTTCTCGATTCTCATGGCAAAGTAAAGCTTTTGTATTTCTCTCTTTCCTGTAAGATTCTGTTATGATTGCTATATTTGTGTTTATGCATAAAAACCCTCAGTTAAAAATCATATTCCTTTTACGTGGACAAAAAAAAGATTATGTTGTTTGCAAGAAAGTAACATATTTCATGAGAATATACATTTTTTATTGTTGTATATACAAGGATTTAATTACGAAAATTAAGTTGCAGAAAAATTTACACACAAATTGATACTGCTCCAATCAGCTTTAAACAGAAATTAAACAGTAAGTACAACCATTAATCACACCAAACATTGTTTTGTGGATTGAAGCAGCATGATTTGTGAAACAGCTCCTTTTGTTTAATATTCAATTTCCTTCATCTTATGGAACCGATATTCCAACATGCTGCATCTTTATCACATTTAGACATTATCTTCACATTTTCTTATTTCTCATCAGTGGCTCATTCCAAATATTTTTTAAATATTTTCAATCTTGTAGTTAAAATAACTTTAAAAGAACAGATTTAAAAAAAATACATAAAAATGAATATCAGCATTGTGGGTAGTGTTAGGGTTTAGTAAATTTGGAGAACTTTTCACTGTAGATGCAGGTAACATGCGCGTAAGTAACATACACTGTTCACTATAACTTGCAAAGAGCAAGCAATGAAACAGGAGAAGGAGTTTAGTAAATCATACTATGATTTTAGAAACTGGAACGCGGCTTAATACAGGCTATCGTACTGTTAAAGCTAGTAAATTCCTACCTATGGACCCAATGCTTCTCCTGGAAAAAACAATTGCGGTAGTGGCACAAAAAAATCTACCTAGCTATCTTAATCACCCATCCCTAAAACATTGCATGAGAACTGCTACTCGTCACTGCTACCAGTGAACTTCACGACAAATCCAAAAAGCAATGCAAAAATCTCCATTGATTTTTGCACTGACAATAAATCAGGAGTTACTCCCTTATACTTTGACACCCAAATCCCATGCTAATAAGATTTTATGGATCACTAGCAAATCAGGGCACTGCCATAAATGCAAAAAACAGAAGAAAGATTTACGAGTACAAAAGACCACTCACAAGTGTTTTTCTAATTCTTGCCGAGCCCCGAGAAGCATTTAAGGTGACACTATAGCACAAAAAACACTACAAAATGATGAAATTTCAACATTATTTGACACTTAACAATCTGATATCAACATATGTGTTGTGACGCAGAAATTAGGAGCCACCTTCCACTCCATGACAACTGTTTTTAGCTTACAGAAACTCCTTTAGGTTGTGGATTTGGGGTTTAACTCTCAGTGCCCAGCCTGCATAGTTAGCCCAGGAATGACCAGTCCTCATCATACAGGAACACAGGAATGCAATGCTACCCCCAGTGGTTAAGAGCAGAGATGCAGGCAGAGCCCATAATAATAATTCCAATAGTTTCAATTATTATATTCCCTCAGAATAAAAGACACACCTCAAATTATGTATGTTTAACTGAACCCAACAATTATTCATGATACATGAATGATAATACTCAGTCACAGCACTGTACCCATCATCTAAGGAGGGGTCAGCTCCCAGGACCTTATTAGGACTTTCCTCCTGCTCTGTGTACCTGGCTCAGTGTTAAGAGTTGCCATTCCTGTCTGGAAGCCTGTACCACAGAGTGAGTAATATTGTAAACACTTCCTTGCTGCCCCCATCATCTCTAAGTCCTGTTGTGCCCCTATCCACTCAAACATCCGCCGGAGAGGGAGTCCAATTAGCAAGCCATTGTCAGCTAATTCTTAAGACACTGTTAAAATATGTTGCATTTTTCCCTAAATTCCCTATTATGACCTTTTTTCCCTAAGTTCCACAATAATGTAAATCTTTCACTCCCCCAGATTAGAGCACTAAGTGCACAGCCATAAATCCTGCCTTGGCCGCCACAGATTTAGTGAGCAGCGAAAACAAGCTTTATGGATGTGACATGGCTCTAGAAGCCAATAGGAAATGTGAACTTCATGAATGTTATAATGAGTGGGAAGTTCCATAACAATTGCCATACCTAGACTGTGGCAAGGAAATAGTTTTTTTTATTTATTAATATATTTTTATATTTAATCATTTATTTATAGACAATGCATTAGAGCATTTGTTCCTAGACAAAAGGGTTTTGTTATGTGTATTAACCCCTTGATATTGGATTGTTAAGTGTCAAATAATGTTGAAATTTCATCCGTTTTGGTGTTCCTGTGCTATACTGTCACTTTAAATGCTTATATTTATTATATGTTGTTTATATGCTTTTGATACAGGAAGTCAAATAAGTATTATATTAGCTGTAAACAGGAATCGGGAAAGTACGATGTAATGTACGGTATATAAAAACACCTCAACATTGAGCCACTTCTTTGCTCTGATGAATTGCTATCTCTGTTTTTACTATGAATACGTTTATTTGTAAGCTTACATTTTTTTTTCCAGCAGAGACACATTACTCCTGACAGCATACATAGAATAAACCAGCTGGGAAGTTTCCAGGTAAATTAGACTTTCTGTCACAGCAGAACAAAACTTGCTATCCCACAGTTATATTTAGCACTGGAAGCTTTTAGGAAAAAAATATTATGGAACAAAAACACAGTAGTTTTGAAGTAAATAATAGTATGGTTTAATTTGTTCTAGATTTGACTAGTTATGTTAAAAATGGCAGGTTATGTGAAATGTCTAATAGTTGATAGTAAGCTAAACAGTGACATTATAAGCAAGTTTATATCTGTGTTATTTCCTGCTGTCCGTATGTTTAATTGAAACTAGAGTAACAAAGCAAGGACTATTGTTCAGTTTCTTATCTGGATGACAGCTCAAAATTACTTGACTTTTTTCATCTGCACGTCTCCCTAAACTGATCCAGGGTTCCCATAGATTATCATAGAGAAGTAGAAAGAAAACATACACTAGCGCTTTACACAATATAAACAAGATGTGTATGCATATCAATGGAATGCTACCTATCCATCACCAATGGAAGCAGTAATCTGAGGCAATACAGATTTTCCCTCAGTTCTAATGGTCTCAGTCCAAGTCCAAGTTGCTATCCTGAACATTTTTTTTTTTTTTTACTTTCAATTGTATTGGGAAAACCAAAGGAGAATAAAACAGTTTTTAAATAATGAAACAGAATCTGACAAATAAGGTACAGTACAAAATGTGATAATTCAACAATAGATCACAAACAGTGTATGCTGATATGTCAATTAGGTTATGCGTAATCCAGCTCCTGGGCCTTTGAGTATTTAATTTTTAGGGGATAAAGAAAAAAGAAAAATAGGAGAAGGATAGGAGAAATGGGATGTTGAGATAGGAACATTATAGATTAACTAGGGGTAAAGAATTAAGATATTAATACAGAGAGGGGAATTCATATGAAACGTATCTTATAGGCAGCCCTAGATTGATTTCTAACCAAATTGCTTTGCTATAGAGCATTGTGATGGTAAAATATTAAAAAGGTTAATCTCTCTCCACTGTGCAAGTAATTTCTCTGTAAAGGCACATGTATAGGAAAGGTATTAGAATGGCTATCAAAGCAGATTACTCTTTATGATGCTGACCATTCCTAATAAAGTTAAATATTAAACTTATAATACATTGCAGCTAGCAGCACCACTTCTATATAAACTAAAATGTAAGGATTAGAATCAGCTATTTCAGGTCCCCAAAGTACTCAGACAGTAAGCCATCTTGGGCCGACAGCTTACACTACAGAATACTCTGAGGTTAACAAGAGTATGGAGGTGGTTACAAAAGCACCAAGTCAGCATTGCTAAAAGTCAACGAGCAGGTACAGGTTTTAGTAGAGTCCCAGTCCATGGGTCTCATTCAATTTGGGGCTGCTACTTGCAAGTAACTTTGTGATTAGCTACTTTTGGCTTACTTGCTTTAGTAGCTATACTTTAACTTACCTATTCAATTGGCCGGGCGCGTAAGTTTGTCCCGATCGCAACCATGCTATTGGATTGCGTGCTTGAACATGATCGAGGCCACAAGCCCGTAACTTGTGGTTCAAGCCCGCAAACTCAGAGTACTGTAAATGCAAATATAAATTCAATCTAGCACTGTAAAGCACTGCAAATGATGGGGAACACAATGGGTGACATTAGCAATAAAAGCACAACATTGTCAAGCTTGCACATCGCCAAAATCAAATACTTTATTTCATGTTTAATCTCCATCCAAAGTCCTACGAGCTTGAATAACCTCCAAGCCCGTAAGATATTATTCAAGCCCATAGAACAAAAAAGGAGGTTGGATTCCAAAGTCCTACGGGCTTGGAGGTTGAAGCCCGTAGGACTTTATGACGAGAATTGAAAATAAAATTAAGCATTTATTTTGCCGATATGTGAGCTGGAGAATGTTGTGCTATTAATTCTAAGACCAAACATCACTCTCACTTCTCTTAAAAGTACAGGATTGCATTTTTTATTTGTGTTTTTATTTCAATACATGCATAAATATTGTACTTACAACTTAAAAATGATTATTTACTTAATACTAAAAAGGTTAGTTATTTGGCATAAAACATACGTGGAACATCTTTTTTAATGTATTATGACAGACTATTGAAAACAAAGAAAGAGAAAAGAGGCGCCCACCCTACTGCAGATAAACTTCGGAAATGGAATAATGTGAATATATAGAGACACAGAAAGACTCCAGATAATAAAAGGAATGCCAACTCACATGTTATTACCCCACAACATGAGGTATATTTAGAGTATAGAACAAGTGCTAAATTAGCACCTTCCTCCTTGGTGGATAGATAGCTCGTATATCTCCAGAAGGAAATTCAATGTAGTGAAATCCAATCTTCAGATATTAGAACAACAAAGTGGATTCCAAGCTCATCCAGATGTCAACCAGATTTGTATTTAATAAATTCAATCAAAATAATAACAACAACAACACAGTACATAACAGTGAGACTTCCACTGATCAGATGGAGTGTCTCTCTAAAGATAATAAGCATTTTGCTCTGTTCTCAGAGCTTTCTCGGTTATCATATATAGAAACTTGTAGACCCAAAAGGTTGTGAAAATGGTCTTAATATACAAAAAAAAAACGTTGTGTGCAACAACTCATGTAGAATAAATCATGTACAGAGATTGTATATACCACACCATGTATAAACAGTGTACCCACTTGCATCCATATATATCTCCTCACCTTATTGTCAAATGCCATATGGGGAGCAGTGAGAGAATGACCTCATCCATCAGTAAGCGGACCTGAATGCAGTATTCCCGCCAACAACGTCATATCTGCCACACATGTCACTTCCGGTCCAGACCTACAGCTCCTCCATATGAACATAATACCAATCTAAAAACGTGGAAGAAATACATACATAAAGTGCAAAAAATACACAATAAATATATAATAATACACTTACAAAATAATAAATAAATAAATAAAATAATACAAAATACAAAATAAAATAAAAAATAAAATATACAAAATACAAAAACCATATCATAATAAATAGAGAGAGACAACATATGTTGTGCATGAAAAATCAGGGATATGTGTATAAATACAACTGCATCATGCATCATCAATATATACAGTATATCATATGGACAAAAAAATGTAAACATAAGTATAAAAACATTCCAGTACAAACATAAATAAACATAATAAATATAAATACTATACTGCAACAAATAAAAGTAATACAGTATAACCATATACATACTATTAGATATTTATATGTATAAACATCCCCTAAATAGCCTGTATGTATAGTATGTGTGCAGAAAATTAAACATAGATCAATATAAATACATAAAAGTCCCCATAGACAGACTACACTACAACTAGCAGTTCTAGCATGGACATATAGATATTAAATTTCCCCTATCTAATAGATTTAAACAATAAATAATCATAAATATATATATACTAGCGAATTGCCCGTCAAAAAATGACGGCAATGAAATTGTAAGTGAGCTAATGCTGTTTGGTGTATAATAATAAAATAAGTAATAGATTAATAAAGTAATATACTTTACCTATTTTGAAGCATTGTGTTGAAGAGCTGGCAATCTGTTTTGATGTTGCTGCAGCATTAGTGGTGTGGAGCTGCTGTGTAAAGCGTGGTGAATTTGTGCAGTGTAATAGTGCGCGTGCGCGAGACCAAACCGTTAGCATAGTGGTGTACTTCCGCATTGTTCTAAAATGGCGAGTAATGTGTGGTATGCGTCTGTAGCGGAATATCCGTAGGTGTTTTGCGTGTTTCTTTTGGTGTTTTGCGTGTTTAGAGTGCTGTAGCCTCGTTTTTGTTTTGTTCGGCGGCCCGCAAGCGTGAGCAATGGCTCGAGCGGGCTTGCATGCTCACAACTATATATGTGAGACACACACACACATTATATATACACACATACACAGACACAATATATTGTGTGTGTGTATATATATATATAATGTGTGTGTATATATGTGTGTATATTGTATGTGTATATATATATATATATATATATATATATATATATAATGTGTGTGTATATATAATGTGTGTGTGTGGCACATATACAATGACTGACTAATGTACGGTGTAATATATGTTATACATGCACATATAGGTGTATGCACTGACTGTATATCTGTACACACACGCACATTATACACACACACTATACACACACACACTATATATAAACACACACTATATATATACACACACACACTATATACACACACACACACAATAAGATGGAGATGAGGCACATATACAATGTATGGTGTAATATATGTTATACATGCACATATAGGTGTATGCACTGACTGTATATCTGTACATATATATATATATATATATATATATATATTAATGTGTGTGTATATATGTGTGTATATTGTGTGTGTGTATATATATATATATATATATATATATATATATAATGTGTGTGTGGCACATATACAATGACTGACTAATGTACGGTGTAATATATGTTATACATGCACATATAGGTGTATGCACTGACTGTATATCTGTACACACACACACATTATACACACACACTATACACACACACACTATATACACACACACACTATATATATATATACACACACACACACTATATACACACACACACACACACATTATACACACACACTATATATACACATACACACATTATACACACACACTATACACACACACACTATATATACACACACACACTATATATACACACACACACACACACAATAAGATGGAGATGAGGCACATATACAATGTACGGTGTAATATATGTTATACATGCACATATAGGTGTATGCACTGACTGTATATCTGTACATATATACACACACATTATTATATATAATGTGTGTGTATATATGTGTGTATATTGTGTGTGTATATATATATATATATATATATATATATATATATATATATATATATATAATGTGTGTGTATATATAATGTGTGTGTGGCACATATACAATGACTGACTAATGTACGGTGTAATATATGTTATACATGCACATATAGGTGTATGCACTGACTGTATATCTGTACACACACACACACACACTATACACACACACACTATATATACACACACACACACTATATATACACACACACTATATGTACACACACTATATACACACACACACACACACACTAAGATGGAGATGAGGCACATATACAATGACTGACTGTAATGTACGGTGTAATATATGTTATACATGCACATATAGGTGTATGCACTGACTGTATATCTGTACACACACACACACACCCTGTGTACACACACTATATACACACACACACACTATATATACACACACACTATATATACACACACAGTATATATACACACACACACAATAAGATGGAGATGAGGCACATATACAATGACTGACTAATGTACGGTGTAATATATGTTATACATGCACATATAGGTGTATGCACTGACTGTATATCTGTACACACACTATATATACACACACACACCCCTGCATCACAGCCAGCAGCTCAAAGCAATATGCTAATATATTTTTTAATAATGATTTGTCTAAACTATGTAATATAGACAAATCAGAAGTTAGAAATTGAAGTATGTGAGAAATTGGATGACTCTGGCAGAGATTATTTAATAGTTAAATGGGATGGAGTCAAACTATGAAGAATAGTGGAGCACTGTGATAAGTTTTGGTGTATAAAATAGCTTGTAATTTCTAAGGAAAGTGGATTAGTATGATACCAGAGGTTAATTTGATGTAGGTAATAGAAGAGGGGACATAATAGAGAACAGAGTAGAGTTTGAAGGAGAGGGTCTGACCTGTGAGGGAAGACATGTTCTATGAGGCAGTGTTACAATATGGAGGGCTCTAAAGAAATTATGTAATTCATGAGGGAAAATGGCGCTGGATAAAGGTTAGTGTTTAATATGAATGGAAATAAATAAGAATAGTATTAGATTTAGAAAATGGAAGGTGAGCTATGAAAGCATGGTGTGTACTATAAGGAAGGAAATGGAAGTGCTGCTTTATTTGTGATTGAATTTACCTGTGACGTAGACCAACACTGTTATGGAGGCTGATAGATGAAGTAGGCATGTTTATTACGGAGAGGGTTTGGGGTATAAGGCTGCAAACTCTACTATGTGACAGACAATGCTGCTTTAACAGCTGGACAGTTTCCAAGGACCTGTAACCATATTAAGAAATTCTGATTGTTCAGCCACTTACAGTCTCATACCCCTCCGTCCTACAGAAGGCACCAAGTCCTGCTTTCTTCCCCGGGGAACAGAAGAGGGAAACACATTGCAAGTCTCTGTGCTTCTTCTGTACAGCTCCATTGAAGAGTGATCCTCCCACTGCTTTGTGGTACACTATTTGACAGAGATATAGTCATTGGTACAGGAGTGCAGCCTCCATGCCTGCCTGCTCTCCGGCTGCATTGTGGGAGTCTGACTCCCCGACACACAGCGGCAGCGCCGCAATGGGAGCAGTCACAGATGGTAAGCTGGCTGGGACAGGCCACTCAACATGGGGGTATAGAGACACCACAGCCCGCTTCGCGAGGGCCGCAGTTGCTGGCAAGGAGCGCCAGGCTCCACTCACCTGTCCAGCCCGGGCAGGCCTATCTGTGCTCGTGGGAGGCTTCGCGAGGGCCGCAGTTGCTGGCATGGAGCGCCTTCGGCGCTCCATGCCAGCAACTAAGGCCCTCGCTACGCGAGCCCGCAAGCATTAGCAACAGCTTGAGCAGGCTCGCATGCTCACAACTATATATGTGATATTTATGCACACCAATAAAAACTACATTTATCTATTAAAACATTTTAAAATGTCATAAACACATATTGTACAAAAATCTTATGGGAATATAAAAATCTGTAAATATATAAATAAAGAATGCATAGTAAAAATATATGGGAACAATATAAAAAGTATCACTCTCGCTATCTTGCATCCTATGTTACTAGCTAGATGCAAGAACCAGTGTATATAGGGGGGACCAGTAGGACCATCCAAAACGTACTTTAATTATCATACATAGAATATATTAAAGGATATAATCATAAAAGAACTCCATAGTACTCCAAATATCATCCTTACTTATGGTATACCCTGAAAAGATGATACAAGTAAAATAAACTAGATTAAGTAGATAAACCATCTTCTAAAAAAAAAACACCTTTAAAGAAAAGCCTCTAAGTCAAAATCAATATTCAAGCCTTCAGGTATCACGGTGCCCACTTGGTGTATCCACCTAGTTTCCACTTTTTTCAACAAAGACAATCTATCCCCTCCTCTTTTATTCAGAACAATCTGTTCAACCACTTGTACTTCTATACCTATGGGATCTAGCTGCTGACACTTGGTTACATGCGCAGAGAAGCCAAAAGTTAGAACTCCCTTTTAGCATTATATACATGTTCTCTAATTCTGGTTTTCAGGGATCGTTTAGTATGGCCTACATACTGTTTGTTACAACTACATGTAATCACATAAACAACATACTAAGATCTGCAATTAGTCATATGTCTTATGCGAAATTCACGTTTATTACTTGTAGACATCACAACGTTCTTATTTTTAAATTTTAAAAGATCACAAGTCGTACAACCCTTCACCTCACATTTAAAAGTCCCCATTAGGCACTTTGGCCATAGTTCTAATTTCTTTCTTAGTGGTCTAAGGTCGCTGGAGCAATCATTCTTTTTAGATTCCTGCTCTTCCTGAAGGTGATCTGGGGTTTCTCAGGCAGCATATCTTTCAAAACCTCATCTTCCAACAGATCTGGCCATAGTTTGTAATACTGTTGGAGATGTGTTTAGCCGCCTGATTATATTTTGTTAGGAATTTACATCCTCCCATGGATTTCTTATCCAGTTCCTTAAACTTATCTTTTTTCTTTCATATAAGCTCCCTATCTAGAGCCTCTGCCTTCTCAAAAGCTTTCTTAACTATTGAGGGGTTGTAACTTTTATTTAGAAATTTGTGTCATAGTTTCTAGCTTTCTAAAATCTGATATTCTAATACAGTTTCTACGCACCCTTTGGAACTGCCCATAGGGTATATTTTTTTTCTATTTCGGGTTGTGATTACTTTTAGCATTGAGATAGCTATTCATGTCTGTAGGTTTTGTGAATAGTTTCGTTACTACCTCTCTGCCTTCTCCAATTAAAACAACATCCAAAAAGGGGACCAATATCTTGTCGGTGAGCATGGTTAATTTTAAATTAACATCATTATTGTTAACATAGACTAAAAAAATCTTCTATTGTCCCACCTTTCCCATCCTCCCAGATAAGAACAATGTTGTCAATGTATTGATACTATTTAAAAATGTTTCCAGAGAACAGGTTATTCTCCCATATTTTACGGTCCTCCCAACAACCCATGAACAAATTTGCAAATAACATTTCCCTTCAAATAAAAAATAATTATGTCTAAGGATAAAATCAATAGATTTTAAAATAAACTTTCTCTTTAAAAGGTTAATATCATCTAAAATACTTAACCGCCAAAATTCCTAATTCTTGTGGAATAGAAGAGTACAATGCAGAGACATCCATAGTAACCCATCTGTAAGTCGCTGACCATTCTACATGCTGTAGTCTCAAAAGGTCTGGAGTGTCCCTCACATATGATTTTAAAGTATATACCATATGTTGTAAAAAAAACTCTACATATTAGCTTCTCAGTTAATGACCCTATCCCCAAGATAATGGGTCTCCCTGGAGGATTTTGGCTATCTTTGTGTATTTTCTGCAGATGATAAAACACTGCCCTTTTCGGGTATATGCTCTCCAAATATTTAAACTCTTTCTTGGACAGAACTCCCTCATTCATTGCCTCTAAGAGCATGAGGTTGTATTTCTTTAGATAAACCTTGGTAGGGTCCCGATCTAGTAACTTATACAGTAGGTGGTCTTGTCAGGGATTATATTAAAAGCTTCCAGCAAATATTGTTCCCTATCCTGGACAACTACTCCTCCCCCTTATCCTCTTGTCTAATGACAATAGACCCATCCTCCTGTAATCCTTTGAGAGCAACTCGTTCACCTTTCTTGAGATTCGATTTATTAGCCGTATACTTTTGGCTACAAATTTTCTCATGTTCTTTGAGAACCATTTTTTTAAAAGCAGGGATAAAATTCCCCTGGGACTGGGTATAATATAGATTTAGGTTTTAAAGAACTATGCCTAATGCATGAATTATCAGATTCTCATACCAATTCCACTAGATCCTCACTAATCATATCCATTAGTAACACATCATCCCAATTGTCCTTATCATGATCTAAGGAGTGAAGATCCAGCAGAGCATTCATATCGCTAGTCCCCAGGATATCACTACAACTAGATTCGCCTTTTGAGACAGGATACACCACATTCTCTATTCTCTTGAAGTGTCTCTTTAGTGTGAGATTCCGTACGAACTTATTAATATCAATAAAAAGTTTGAAAAGATCTGGTTCAGAATATGGAGAGAATGAAAGGCTCTTTTCTAAAACACTCAATTCATACGCATTTAGAGTCTTTTTAGACAAATTGAATATTCTCATGGTTTCAAATTTGCGCTTTTTATCTTTTTTATTTTGTTCCCGTCCTGCCCTACATCCCCTCCGCCTGCCTGGCTCGAGTCTCTTGAGTCTCTTTTCCTCCTTTGTATTTTTGGTGACAGAACTGGTAAATTCTGTTTCACCTTTTGGGGAATTAGTTTCAATTTCTTCTCGTTAACGTCAAGTGACGTCACAAGTACATCAAGGGCGCACCGGAAGTAATGTGACGGATATGACGTTGTTGGCGGGAATACTCCTTTCGGTTCCAGTTACTGATGGAGGAGGTCATTCTCTCACTGCTCCCCATATGGCATTTAACAATCAGGTGAGGAGATATATATGGATGCAAGTGGGTACACTGTTTATACATGGTGTGGTATATACAATCTCTGTACATGATTTATTCTACATGAGTTTTTGTACATAATGTTTTTTTGTTTGTATATTAAGACCATTTTCACAACCTTTTGGGTCTACAAGTTTCTATATATGATAACTGAGGAAGCTCTGAGAGCAGAGTGAAATGCGTATTATCTTTAGAGAGACACTCCATCTGATCAGTGGAAGTCTCACTGTTATGTACTGTGTTATTGTTGTTGTTATTTTTATTGAATTTATTAAATACAAATCTGGTTGGCATCTGGATGAGCTTGGAATCCCCTTTATGGTTCTAATATCTGAAGACTGGATTTCACTACATTGAATTTCCCTCTATCCACCAAGGAGGAAGGTGCTAATTTAGTACTTGTTCTATACGCTAAATATACCTCATGTTGTGGGGTAATAACATGTGAGTTGGCATTCCTTATATTATATAGAGTCTTTCTGTGTCTCTATGTATTCACATTATTCGATGTCTTCACTAGGGTGGGCTCCTCTTTTCTCTTTTTTTGTTTTCAAGATTTTACTATTTTTTGGACACTTTGTGGACAGCGTACATTCAAGAGGCAGCAGAACCCTAGAGACGAAGAGGACATTAGCATTCCTAATACCTCTAATACATCTTTGAGTTGAGACTGTGAGTTTTTCTGGACTTTTTCTGCATTTTTTGTAGTTGCCATTGTGCTTTTTGGAGTTCTGTTCTACGAGTGCTACCGATGTACAGGGCAGGGTAGTTTACCTGGCCTATACACTATTATTACAGATTATTTACACTTTTATAAGCTACATACATATGTTATGTCAGATAACTGACTTTTTTAGTATTAAGTAGATATCCTAGGATTAATAAACCTAATTTATTGTCAGGAATATACCCAGGGGAGAGTTCGTAACAAGTACTATATAATCAATTATCGTAGTGAGGGTAAATCTGTCAACTTTTAAAAGAACCTAACAAGAAAGGACACCCATTGATCTCAGTAGTATTCTACCTACAAATATATAAACATATACAAATTAAAAATTCTGAACTTTTATTAATATTAAGAGCTAAATTGACAGATTAAAAAGATAAAAACATCATTGTCATCCACATTATAACATGTCCACTACAACAGATTTGAATAACAGTATTTGGCCAAGAACGGATTATACAAATTCACATATGCTGCTAAACATTTTATACTATCTCTAATTAGTTGTTAGTGTTTCTCTAAAAAAAGTAACAACAATTAAAATTGATTGAGACCTATTAAAGTGACCTGTGCAAATAAATGTATGAATTACCTATTAAGTGCTACTGCACAGTCCACACTATCTCAGGTAGTGTTAAAGTCTCTATTGCAAATAATTAATAAATAACTAATTACATTATATAATTAATAAATGTGCAAATAAATAATTATATCATGTGTAAAATTAGCAGATACATATGATATGCAGTCTAGTGACTAATAGTGTAATAACAATAAATGATATGCAGAGTCAGTTATATCATATGCAAAATAAGCAGATATATATGATATGCAGTCTAGTGACTATTAGTATAATACTAGCGAATTGCCCGTCAAAAAATGACGGCAATGAAATTGTAAGGTAGCTAAATTAGTAAATGAATATATTGTACCTATTTTGAAGCATTGTGATGAAGAGCTGGCAATCTGTGTTGATGCTGCTGCAGCATTAGTGGTGTGGAGCTGCTGTATAAGCATGCTGAATGTGTGCAGTGTAACACTGTGCGTGCGCGAGACCAAACCGTTAGCGTAGTCGTGTACTTCCGCATTGGTGTAAAATGGCGAGTAATGTGTGGTATAGGTCTGTATCGGAATATCCGTAGGTGTTTTGTGGTGTTTTGCGAGTTTCTTGTGGTGTTTTGCGAGTTTAGAGTGCTGTAGCCTCGTTTTCGTTTTGTTCGGCGGCCATTTTTTCTCTCGCTTCGTTTTTTTTTTAGTCTCTAAACTGTTTTATTTCGAGTAAAATCGAGGTGTAAGTTGCATTTTTGAGGTCCTGGGTGCTCCCTCTTGGTGTAGGTAAGTTTTTTATGTATGTGCTGTGTGTATGTATTGTGTTTTAAATGTTTGTATGTCGGCGTGTTGCGTCCGATGTTTGCGAGGTCGTAATGTGTGGTAACGTGTTTCGTACGTTGTTTGCGTGCCTCGTAAAATTTAGCGAGTGTCGTAATTTGTGTGTCGTGTTTTTTGAGTAGCGACGTGAATTTTGCGAGGGTTTGAGGCCCTTGCCCAGTGACCTCGCCAGCAACTGAGTCCCTCGCTTCGCGAGGGGCCTCAGTTGCTGGCATGGAGCGCCTTCGGCGCTCCATGCCAGCAACTGAGGCCCTTGCCCAGTGACCTCGCCAGCAACTAAGGCCCTCGCTTCGCGAGGGGCCTCAGTTGCTGACATGGAGCGCCTTTGGCGCTCCATGCCAGCAACTGAGACCCGTGCCCAGTGACCTCGCCAGCAACTGAGGCCCTCGCTTCGCGAGGGGCCTCAGTTGCTGGCATGGAGCGCCTTCGGCGCTCCATGCCAGCAACTGAGGCCCTTGCCCAGTGACCTCGCTACGCGAGGGCCGCGGCTCGCTACGCGAGGGCCGCGGCTCGCTGCCCGCAAGCGTGAGCAACGACTCGTACGCTCACAACTATATATGTGATCAATGAATAATGTGCAGGGTTAGTCCCTAAACTATTTAGTGTGGAAGAGCTTGGGACCTACCACTTGCCCCTAATTTTCAAACGTCCTAACAGCTAGAAAATCCTACACCTTTATAATGTGGTACCTAAATATTCAATTTCTGACCGAGTCCGACTTTCATATATATAGAGATCCAAATGCAGTGGAAACATCTAAGTTAACTTAATATGTGGTGCCCAAAAAATCTGAATTAATTGAATATGTAGTGGCAAACAATATATACTATAACCATCGCATAAATGATCAGCATTATAGTAATCCCATATATACCTTAGTTCATTATATCAAGTCCTTACTTAAAGCCTTATTAAATTGCGATTCGGCAAACTGAAAAGGGCTCTATATAAGCACAGAGCATATGGTTTTCCAGTTTTTAGTTAGTGAAGACCTTGCTTTTGGATAGAAGTTCACTAGCAAAAACTTCTGTAAAAAAATATGCTCTGTGCTTATATAGACCCCTATACAATTGGCTGAATCGCAGTTTAATAAGGCTGTATGTCTCTCATCTGTTTTAAAGTAGTTGTTGTGGGGGAAGAAATGATCGCGGCTCAGTCCTTCATGCACTCCTTGGTGACGATATGCTATGTTGGCCGGCGCAAGCGTTACGCAAGCTGCTCCCTCATGGGCCAACCTAGGATTAATCTCCTATCCTGTGGCTATAAGGTCTATCTATATTTTGTGTGACTGTGGACATGTTTCTGTAGTTTTTATATTTTGTAAGTATAATCTTTCATGTGTGTATTAAACTAACCCAAACTTACATCACCATACATTTTTGCTGTTTTTACCTTTTTTTTGCGCCCCTTTTAAAAAAATTTTTTTTAACAAATTAATATAACAGAAAGGCAAAGATAATGTGTTGAGAATCTGCAGAGAACAGATAACATAAGGAAGAGAGGGAGAGACATGCAAGGAGAGAGGGAAAGGTATAAATGGAGAGAAAAAAGAAAATAAATTAGTATTTTACCAAAAGAGTAATAGATAGATGGAATACCCTTCCAGTGGAAGTGGTAGAGCCAAACAAACACAGTTAACAAAATGAAGCATGCCTGGTATAGGCATAAGGCCACCTTAAGACTTAAAGGCATATCTAAGGTTCAAGGATTATGAATGCATCTGAGAATTAGTAGTGTATGCAAAAAAAATTGCATAAAAAAATACCAAAACAAACATTTACAAACTCACCCTGGTGTTTACTAAATCTCTTCAGTTTGCAAGCTGCAGCTTTTCTTAGTTGACACCCCTGAAAATCCCTGCAAAGATTAGCAAAAAAATCTATATTTGTTTAGGACAATCAGGAGAAAGCAGAGGTTAGCTGTTACATTTGTATCATATTCTGGGGTTCCTGTGTTGTAAAGCAGCCTAGAATATGTAGTCTCTCTCTATATATATCCTTGTGCATGATTAACTATGAGCTCAGACCCCACCCAACCATGTGATTCCATCCAGCAGCAAGTACTTCCTTTGAAAGGTCAAACGCTGTATCTGGCTGCCTTTCCTGTGTTGCTATCCGTGGGTGTGCAAAGTTGGATTTTACTTTCCTGTCTATAATTTTGTAAGGACCCTGAGCTTATCTATATAACACACATTTTTCTTATAATCACTGCCTTTTTCTTACCAAACATTTGAAACACAGGAAACCTATATATACCTTTAATAAGTCAGACTTTTTGGGTTGATAGAATGGGCAAGGGAGGTGGGCTTTTTTAGTTATCTGTCAACAAATCAGTGTTTCTATATTTAAGGGAGGAGGCAAGACCAAAGAGAATAAACTATACAGACAAGGGATAGAGAGAAAAGGGAGAGAGTGAAATGAACAAAAATAGATAAGGAAGAGAGTGAAATGGGGTTAGGGAAAGAAATGTGAGGCAGCAATGAAAAATAAAAAAGGAAGGATGAGGAGATGGTAGGCGGGAAAGGAGGAGGTAAAAGCGGGCGGGAGAAGAGAGATAAGGGACAGGATGGAGGGAGGGAGAGATAAAGGGAAAAGAAAGAAAAGGAGAGGGAAGAAGGTCTAGAAAAACAGGAGAAGACGAGAGGGTGTATGTGTGTGAGAGAGTGGGTGAGAGAGAGAGAGACAAGGATGCAACAGATACATACATAAGGGATTATGCTGCTAGACATGTCCCAATACAAAAGTCAGGTATTCTGGAGCAAAAATGCCTGCCTGTAAAATTATACTAGCAATTACAATGTTGTGTGTACCTTTGTGCAAATATTGTTTCTGCTGCTTCTGGATTACATAGTTACATAGTTACATAGGGCCTCATTCTATTATCGGCTGCAGCCGCTGCGGGGCCGCAAGGACCGGCCGCAAGCTTTCCGGCTATTCTATTCCCTTCCGGCCGGGGACTCCGGCAGGCTTGCGGCCGGCGCCTTGCTATCTCCTGCGGCCGCAAGCGCCGGAGGAAAGCCTTTGATCTAAAACGGCCGCAAGGAAATCGGCCGTAAGAAAAGCCTGGTTGCTATTCTATTGCTCCGGGAACCCTGTCTGCAAGGCTAAAAACGAGCCGCAGCTTACTTGCAGCAAACAGGTCCCGCTAGCACCAATTAAGCACATAAAATAGCTCAAATAAAGCCATCCTGCACTTTGCGGAGTCTATAAAGTGATATTCGGTGTTAGCAAAAATAGCACATAATTACCCTATACTTAAATCCGTAAAATATTTTTTTTTTTATATACGTAAAATATACATGTAAAAAGTCCATAGGGCTTGGAGCACCTCAGACACGCCCACGCCGCAGCCGGAAAATAAACAGTTAATTTGAACTCGGGTTTGGGCTGATGTGCAAGCTTGAGAGTGGGTTACTTTTAATCCTCATGTCCCCCAATATGATCCCTAGCATTTACAGAGCTGTACAGTGCAGGCTTGAATTTATTTTTGAGTTTTTAGATATCAGAGCTTACGGCCGGTTTCAAGATATGCGGCCGGCCGTAAGGGGAGATCCTTGCGGGGCCGTATAATAGAATCGCAAGTTAACAGAACCCCCGCAAGGAATCGCAGCCTTACGGCCGATTTACGGCCAGTAATAGAATGAGGCCCATAGTATTTAAGGTTGAAAAAAGACATTCAGTCCATCAAGTTCAACCTTTAAAAAAAAAAAATCAATTCCCTCCTGATCCCAGACACCGGCGACCGGACTTCTCCCTGGATCAATACTGCCTCTCTAATTATCCATGATAACCCTGAATTCCCTTTTTAATTAGAAATAAATCCAGTCACCTTTTAAAGTTATCTATCGAATACGCTGTCACCACCTCATCTGGTAGAGAATTCCACAGATTAACCACCCTTACTGTGAAGAACCCTTTTCTTTCTTTAAGGTGGAATCTTTTTACTTCTAACCTCAAGGGATGTCCTCTTGTCAGTTGAAAACCTCTTGGCACAAAAAGCTCCCTTGACAAATCTTTATACTGACCCTGGATGTATTTATATAAGGTAATCATATCTCCTCTTCGACGCCTTTTTTCTAGAGAAAATAAGTTTAATTTGGTTAGTCTTTCTTCATAACTTAGCCCCTCGATTCCCCTTATTAGTTTTGTTGCCCTCCTCTGTTCCTTTTCCAGCTCTAAAATGTCCTTTTTATGAAGTGGTGCCAAAAATTGTACTCCATATTCCTAATGAGGGCGTACTAGAGATTTGTATAGTGGCAGAATTATATTTGCTTCCCTGGCTTCTATACCCTTCATAATACATGCTAATATTTTATTTGCCTTTGCAGCTGCTGCATGGCTTTGAGCACTGTTACCTAGGTGGTTGTCCACAAGCACTCCCAAATCCCTTTCAATATCCAATACACCTAGATTTGCTCCATTAAGATTATAAATTGCATTGCTATTTTTCCTTCCCAGATGCATAACTTTACATTTATTCGTATTAAATCTCATCTGCCATTTAGATGCCCATTCCTCAATTTTATGTAAATCTCTTTGGAGGGAAAGCACATCACTATCTGATTTAATTACCTTGCACAACTTCGTGTCATCAGCGAAAATGGAGACACCACACTCCAATCCTACCTCTAAGTCATTAATAAATATGATAAAAAGTAGAGGACCTAATACTGAACCCTGAGGAACCCCACTTACCACATTAGTCCAATCGGAGTATGTTTGTCTGTCTTTTAGCCAGCTCTCAATCCATGAGCAGATATTTACTGCAACTCCTGTATCTCTTAGTTTGCACAATAGTCTCCCATGTAGCACTGTATCAAAAGCCTTTGCAAAATCCAAAAAGACTACATCCACTGAGTTGCCTTGATCCAGGTTCCTACTAACCTCCTCATAGAAACTAATTAGATTTGTTTGACATGACCTATCCCTCATAAATCCATGTTGACTCCTACTTATAATCCTGTTCAAATAGACATATTCTTGTATATTATCCCTTATTAACCCTTCTAAAAGCTTCCCCACTACAGAAGTGAGGCTCACTGGTCTATAATTCCCCAGATTTGCTTGTGCTCCCTTTTTAAATATAGGTATCACATCAGCTTTTCTCCAGTCATCTGGTAGAGACCCTGTGTTGAGTGAATCTTGAAAAATGTAATATAATGGTTTGGCTATTACAGAACCCAGTTCCCTTAATACCCTTGGATGTATTCCATCAGGACCCGGGGCTTTATTAACATTTATTTTTTCCAACCTCTTTTGGATTACTTCCTGTGTTAACCAATTATTTGGCAAAGGTAGTGTAGCCCCATTATGTTGCCGTTTCCCAACCACTGGTACCTCCCTTGTGTATACCTAAGAAAAGAACCTTACCCCCTCTACACTTTCTACCCCATTACTTCTATCTCGTCCCTCCCACCCACCTACTAGTTTAAAAACTCCCCCAGCCGTTCTACCATCCTATCCCCTAGCACAATAGCTCCCACATCATTAAGATGCAATCCATCCCTGCTATAGGTTTGACCCAAGTGAGAAGTCAGCCCAGTGCTCTAAAAACCCAAACCCCTCCTAGCACGTGGCACTGGTAGTATCTCAGAAAATACTACCTTGGAGGTCCTTGCCTTCAGCTTATTACCTAGTTTTCTAAAATCATTCTTTAGGACATTCCATTTTCCACTAACTTTGTCATTGGTACCAATATGTACCAAGACTGCGGGTTCATTTCCAGCCCCTCCCAATAATTTGTCTACCCGATCCACAACATGACGAACCCGAGCACCCATGAGACAGCAAACTGTTCGATTGCTGGGATCTGGGTGACAAATCACCCTGTCTACCTTCCTAATATTAGAGTCCCCTACAACCAAAACCTGTCTGTTGCTCTGCCTATGCTGCCCTCCCACTCCTCCAGTAGAGCTGTTCTCCTGGCTGTTAGAGGGAACAGCTCTATCTGGCATTGCCATTCCTGAATGGACATCCCCAACAGTTTCACTTAAAACTGGCAAATCTGTTGATGTTTGCCAACTCAGAACTGGCCTGCCTTCTCCTGTTCCCCCTGCTTCCCCTTGTAACTGTAACCCAGCTACCTCCCTGGACATCCTCACTGGCCCCAGCTCCTCCCTCCATGCTAGGCCCAGCTAAACTGTGCTCCATGAGCACCACCTCCCTTTCCAGTGGAGCAATATCACTAAGTGCTGCAATTCTCCGCTCCAGATCTCCAATTTGAGCTTCCAGAGAGGCAACATGCTCACACCTGTCACAGAGGTATGGACCCTGGATCATCTGTTTCAGTATTGCATACATATGACAGGATGTACACTGAGTGAGGTTGCCACTGGACTGACTCATAATTATTATTATTGTCTACAAAATTTCAGTGGGAAAAATAAAGAATATAAAATAATATATTTGTATAAAGTTTTCCTCCTTTGTACTATAAATCTGCCCTCCCTTTTCTTTGAAGTCCCTAGCCCTATTTAAACTCCTACACTTCACTAGAACTGCACCTGATACTGAAAATGTTCGCAAGCTCACAAATTCGCCCCTTCCCCGTTTATACTAACTTCTGCCTTCTCACTTGGGCACAATTAGTGCACTCTGCAATTTATCAGCCTTTATCTGTAAAGGAAAATCCACTTGTAAACAGGCCCCAAAACAGCTCACAAACCTTTTATACTGGTTAAACAGTCAAGCCACACCCCTCTCACCTGGGCACAATTAGTGCACTCTACAATTTATCAACCTTTATCTGTAAAGGAAAATCCACTTGTAAACAGGATGGATGATAGCCTTCTGAGTCCAGGGCTTAAAGGGAGACTCACAGCTCCACAAATCATTTTTTTATCATATCTGGGAATGCCAAAAGACACATACATATATTTTTAAACCATTGCCAGCTTCAGAAGTAGACAAGAGGGTTCCCAGTGGAATTAAAAATATCCCCTGTATTTATGTATAGAACTGATACCCAATGATGGGATAATTTTATGGTATTTTTAAATAGGTTACTTGGTTTTAGTGATCTACTATGTTTATCATGTGTTAGAGTGCCAAAGAAGATATAAATTAATATTGACTGACATAAAGAAAACACACCATTTGACCTTCTTATACAATTTATACAATTTGACCTTATTATAATTCACATTAACGCTTACTATACAGTACACTTAGTGGCGGAGCTAGTGATTAGAGGGCCACAGTGCAAAAAAAAACTTTGGCCACTGTGCAGAGAATCTCAACAAATTAAATGTTTCCATTGCACTCAGGGGAATTCTTACATGCATGTAGGTATACAATTATATATGTAGGTGCATGATCATCTTCATATACAAATGTGATACATGTATATACTGTAGTTTACACATACCATCTATAGCTCTCATTTAGCATTTGCATTTTCTGAGCTAATTTATAACAATCTTTATATTAAAATAAATATGTGTGACAGAAGGCATTGGGGGCACCTGAGGAATAAAGATCTGGCTCTGACTTGGACCCACACATTTAACTACCATGAATTTAAAAATGCAGGTTTAAACATCACTATAAGGTCTTTTATGAAGAATTGATGTAAAATTGATGTAAAGAGGAGTGATCTAAAAAGAGCACTGCAGACAATTTTTTTCTACATGGTTCTTTTAATACCTAATCTAGATATTAGGCTAAATGTTTTTAGTAAGAAAAAGAAATAAACACATTTGCATTTTTATATTTTATGCCCAATTATCTATTTTCCTTTATAACCTGATCTGTTATTTTCTTAGATGTTTGTGTCCTTTTAAACTAACTAGCATTTAATTAGACTGATTAAATGCACTGGCAGTTATAATGCCACATTTAAAATAAGGCAATATAAACTCCTTTTGTTATCAATGTCTCCTCCCATCTTAGACTGATCAGTAAGTACCAAAATGTTAGATCCCACAGCAGTATAATTGCATATAAACGGTAATATATTAGGTATTAAATTATTTTATATTCTAAATTATTTAGCAGTGCTGTTCTTGTGGTATATTTTAAACAGTGGCGGCTGGTGACTTTTCAAGTTGGAGGGGCGACAGGGCGAAACATAGCCACTCCCCCTTTTTCAAACCACTCCCATTTTTATAACTCCTCCCCCTGACGTCATAATGACCTTTATAAGCCCCGCCCAATGACCTTATGCTTGTGAAGCCCATTGAAATACATGATCTGCAATGCAGAAATGTCAAGAAGTAAAGTAACAATGTGTTAAATTCATTGGTATACAATATAGATTGAAAAAACTCATGTGACAAGACTACAGCAATATCATAATTGCACCTATACGTATTAACAGAAAAATTAAAGGAGTGACACCTACCATTAGTCGGCTCTTCTTCTCAGGGTATTCATGTTCATTAAGTTGACCAATGAGTAGAAACAAATCTGCAGCCACATAGGGTTTGCACCTGGGGTTGAAAGAAAACAAGTAAATCAATCAGACCATTCAAGAACAAAACCATACTTTCAAAACCTTAAAAGACCAAGTGGAACCATATAGGCCCCAAACATACCTTAGAAGACCAAGTGTGACTATATAGGCCCCAAACATACCTTAGAAGACCAAGTGTGACTATATAGGCCCCAAACATACCTTAGAAGACCAAGTGTGACTATATAGGCCCCAAACATACCTTAGAAGACCAAGTGGGACTATAGGCCCCAAACATACCTTAGAAGACCAAGTGGGACCATATAGGCCTCAAACATACCTTAGAAGACCAATCAGCACTGCATAGGCCCAAACCAGTGGATCTTGGGATTCAAGAAAACAACAACATTTCACTTCTGTTTAGACCACACAATAATCAATGTCAAACAAACACGTTGAATTAGCATATGGATAACCATATGAGCAGTAACGCCACGCCAAGGCTTCAACAATTGTTACTGACCATTCACACACCTTTCATAGCTCCTTCAATATGCACACCCACACACCATTCATACTTTACTTACCACTAGTTATTTTTGGTAGTGAGGTGGTGCCATTTCTGAGAACTTTACATACCCTTGAAGGTGCCTCCAATTCCTTCAAACCAATGCATTTAACCGCTACAGGGCCATGGTGCTTTTTAATTACTTTTTTGATCCTCTTCAATGTGGAGAAGCATCTTTCTGGTTCTTTAGTAGTCTTCGTTGTTGTAAGCAGGATTCCTTATAGCTTCACTCACTCTGTTAAATTATGTAGATTAAATTGATGCTAAAGTTGCTGCAGAGCAACAGCACTTGTACAGACATGGAATTCTTGCTTCCTGTACACAAGTGACAGCTACCCTTGGAAGTGCCTCCAATTCCTTCAAACCACGCCAAGGCTTCAACAATTGTTACTGACCATGCACACACCTTTCATAGCTCCTTCCATATGCACACCCACACACCGTTCATACTTTACTTACCACTAGTTATGTTTGGTAGTGTGAGGTGGTGCTGCTTACCGCAGTTTATCTTTGCACACCTTGGGGGTATGCATTCTTCTTTGCTTCAATCACTTGTATTTTAATTTTGCACGGCGATCTTTCAAAGAACAAAACTTCTCAATGGTTTTTTCATTGAAGTGTGGGATCTCGGAAATCAGTTGCTTTTCCATTGAGAGCATCGCCAATGCATTCAACCGCTCCAGGGACATGGTGCTTCTTAAAAAGGTTTTTATCCTCTTCAATGTTGAGAAGCATCTTTCTGATTCTGCAGTAGTCATTGGTGTTGTAATCAGGATTCTTAATAATTTTACTGTCTCTGTGAAATCATTCTGCAGATTAAATTGATGGAAAAGTTTGTGCAGAGCAACAGCACTTGTACAAGTATGAAACTCTGTCTTCCCATACAGAAGTGACAGCTCAGTGCGTAATTGTTCCTTCTTCAGTATTGGATATGCTTGCACGGTGTCTTCCAGAGCTTGGGTTGGAAAGCAAGTGCCATGGGTTTTATACAAGTCACTTTGAACAAGTTTGGCACTGACTAGGTGATTTGAAAATGAAAATCGTTCTTTTGCATGAACCACCACTATGTCACATACCTCTCTTGAAAGTTGTCTCAAGGTTGAGATCTCCGCACTCCGTCTGTTGACTGTTAGATCGCTTGGCAAACTTGCTTCTATCTCTTCCACAGAATTCCGGATTTTCTGGATGCTGGCGACAAAGTCTTCTGTGACTTTTTTGATATAAACAGTATCCGTGTCTCGCTTCTGAAGCTGACTATAGAGGATGTCTACATGTGGCATTATTAAATGAAATAATTTAAGGAAGTAAAGGAACTCCCTGTCTTCCAGCATTCCAATGAAACCTGCGGCTTCCCGTATAGATGTTGGATCAAAGTTTAGACATGCTTCAATTGTCTGGAAACACTCAAGTAGCGCATCTCTGTTCTCGTAGATCACGTTCACGGTCCTAACGTTGAAGTTCCATCGTGTCGGTGCACCTCTTGGAAGTCTTCTACCAACTACCTCATCCAGAACTCCAGTCCTTTTTGGAGAGCGTGAAAAAAAAGATGGTATGCCGCCTATGTTTGAAAAAAAAACTCTAACTCTTCCAATCCTTGAAACTGCTTTCTCCATTATTAGGTTCAGTTGGTGAGCATAGCAATGGACGTAGTGTGCGTTCGGGTAAACGTCTTTTATTTTTCTTTGAACTCCTCCTTGATCTCCACGCATCACACTGGCACCATCATAGCTTTGAGCTATGAGTTTCTTCTTGTCTTCTGGCTCTGGGAGAACAGTATTCAGTGTTTCCAGCACAACAGCAGCAATGGAGTCTGCATCCGTTGATTTCATTTCCGTGAAGCCATCAAATCTTTCCACCACTTGATGCTTCTTGTCAATGTAGCGATAGACTACAACGCACTGTGTCCTAGCGGAAATATCGGTTGTTTCATCCGCTTGGATTGCCACAAACTGGGCTTCCTTAAGCTCTTGGTGAATCACTTCCTTTATAACTTCATGCATGCAGTCCAGTAGCTCATTCTGCACGGTTTTGGAAGTGCCCTTAAACACAGTTGCAGTCTTCAAATGCTGTTCCATTGCACTATCGATACTGCCAACCAAATCCACCAGGCCTCTAAACACTCCTGGATTTAGCGATGTTTCACTCTCGTCGTGTCCTCTTAATGCCAGTTCAAAGGCGCCACAAAAGCGAACACAATCAATTATCTTCGAAAGGATGTACCGGTTCTTAGCCACTTCTTCGTTGTGTTTTTGAATGCTGACTTGGTATCCTTGGTCCAGTTGAACAGCAATGTTCGCCTGTCCAAGCATCTCAAACTTGATCCTGTTATCCAAGTGAGCTTTAGAACTTTTGTGTTTTGCCAATTTGTCAGCTAGATGTTTGACGTCAGTCACTCCAGTTTTGGTCCAAGCAGCGTCACCACCAAATAGGATGCATGGGAAACAATATAAGGACTTCCTAGAAACGCTTCCAGAAAGCCAGTCGTTCTTCTTGTACCATTCAGTATTGAAATTACGGACATATTGCTTCCCTCTATCTCTTGCGATTTGCTGCAGATTTATCTCTGGTTGGTCAGCTCCTAACCGTTTTACTTCCACCTTCTCCTCATAGGTTAGGGTGGCGAAAGGCTTCACAAGTAGAGAGTCAATAGTATTCATTTCTGATATTGATACCAATAAAAGAAAGAGATCACGGTATATTAATTTATATTATGTCACAAAATTACTTAAAAATAACAGTGTGTTGATTTCATTGGTATACATTACAGATTGCAAACCCTCATGTGACAAGACTACATCACCATCAAATTTGCACCTATACACATGGACAGAAAATTAAAGGCAATGATACTCACCAACAGTTGACGCTCCTTCTCGGGGTATTCACGTCCAGTAAGTCAACCAACGAGTCCAAACAAATCTGCTTTCACAGATAGTTTGCACCTGGGGGGTGATAGAAAACAACAAAAAAAACATTAGAAATCTCAAGACCCAAACCGTAACTTTTAAAACCTTAAAAGTCCAAGTGTGACCATATACTCACCAACAGTTGACGCTCCTTCTCGGGGTATTCACGTCCAGTAAGTCAACCAACGAGTCCAAAGAAATCTGATTCCACAGATAGTTTGCACCTGGGAAGTTATAGAAAACAAAAAAAAAAACATTAGAACGTTTAAGACCCAAACTGTAACGTTTAAAACCTTAAAAGAGCAAGTGTGACCATATAGGCCCCAACCGCACCTTAAAAACCCTAAATAACAAATTGGGACCATATAGGCCCCAACCGCACCTTAAAAACCTTAAATAACAAATTGGGACCATATAGGCCCCAACCGCACCTTAAAAACCCTAAATAACAAATTGGGACCATATAGGCCCCAACCGTACCTTAAAAACCCTAAATAACAAATTGGGACCATATAGGCCCCAACCGTACCTTAAAAACCTTAAATAACAAATTGGGACCATATAGGCCCCAACCGCACCTTAAAAACCCTAAATAACAAATTGGGACCATATAGGCCCCAACCGCACCTTAAAAACCCTAAATAACAAATTGGGACCATATAGGGCCCAACCGTACCTTAAAAACCCTAAATAACAAATTGGGACCATATAGGCCCCAACCGTACCTTAAAAACCTTAAATAACAAATTGGGACCATATAGGCCCCAACCGCACCTTAAAAACCCTAAATAACAAATTGGGACCATATAGGCCCCAACCGCACCTTAAAAACCCTAAATAACAAATTGGGACCATATAGGCCCCAACCGCACCTTAAAAACCTTAAATAACAAATTGGGACCATATAGGCCCCAACCGCACCTTAAAAACCCTAAATAACAAATTGGGACCATATAGACCCCAACCGTACCTTAAAAACCCTAAATAACAAATTGGGACCATATAGGCCCCAACCGTACCTTAAAAACCTTAAATAACAAATTGGGACCATATAGGCCCCAACCGCACCTTAAAAACCCTAAATAACAAATTGGGACCATATAGGCCCCAACCGCACCTTAAAAACCCTAAATAACAAATTGGGACCATATAGGCCCCAACCGTACCTTAAAAACCTTAAATAACATATAGGCCCAAAAAAAAATATATATATATATATATATAAATTAATATCAAAATATCACAATACATAAATATATATATATATATATATATATATATATATATAAAAATTGATATCAATATATCACAATAAATAAATATATATATATATATATATATATCAAATTGTTATATATATATATATATATATATATATATTTATGTATTGTGATATTTTGATATTAATTTATATATATATATATATATATATATATATATATATATATATATATAAAAAATTACACATAAATATACATAAACATATACATACAACAATATATATTAATTGATATTTATTATTTGATTAATTGATGTTCTTTATTTCATGATATATTATATTGTTCATGCATTTCTATTACACTTTATTTGTTATACATATTACAGTGCTATTTTTTGGCTATACATGTTACAGGATATTATCCTGTAACATGTATATCACATAAAATAGCCCTGTAATATGTATAATACATACAGGGTCAAACAAGTTCACACTAACCTTTTTTACCCTTACAGGCTTCCATACCTGCTTGCTGATTTGCTAATTTTTTAAAGACTCTCATTGGTTGAAATCGATGTCAATCAAAAATTTCAGCCAATCAGAGTCCTTCAAAAATTAGTATATATAGCAGACCGTGGGAAAAAAACAATTAATCGCGGGAGGGGCTCCTTGTAGGAGGAGCTCTTTTTAGTGTGTTGTTTTTTTTTTTTTAGAGCGTCGGTTTTTTTTTTGGAGGCCTCTTTCAATGGGCCAGAATGGATGGATGGACAATGGCTTCAATCAAGATTGGATTATTTTTGATCATTGGCTTCAATCAACATGGATTATTTTATTTTTGATCATTGGCTTCAATCAACATGGATTATTTAATTTTTGATCATTGGCTTCAATCAACATGGATTATTTATTTTTCATCATGACTATATCCAGAGAGGACAGAAGGCCAACGCTGGAGGGGTCAATTTTACAGGTAAGTATGTGCTGTTGTTTATTTTATTTTTTATTAATGTTTGTTTAAAGCTGTTTTTTTTTTTGTATACAATGTGTTGTGTTACTAACTGTACTAACAATGTGTGTATGTGCTGTTTATTTTATTTTTTATTAATGTTTGTTTAAAGCTGTTTATTTTTGTATACGATGTGTTGTGTTACTAACTGTACTAACAATGTGTTTGCTTACTGTGTGTAAATTAATTGTAATAATGTTGTTACTGTATTTTTTTTTCCCCTTCCCTTATTTTTATTTTATCTTTAGAAGTGACATGCACATATACATGCCTGTTACTTCTAAAAATGGAATAAAAATAGGGGGGGGGGGGGGGGGTTAGGTAGTTGGTTAATGGTTCATCCAGGGTGGGGTCGGTCACGGTCAGGCGCCCATCGGTCGCCCATAGGCCACGACCAGGGGTGGCACAGGCCTCATGGGGGTGAACATCCACCCCCATGTGGCCTGGTCAACCCCGCTCACTGCCCGAATACCCGGGGTAGCATAGGCCGCATCGGGGTGGTGCCGGGGGCCCGGTGGTGATCGGGCCTCGGGCAGGGTGGCATACATGGAGGTCATCAGGGGTGGCACAGGCCTCATCAAGGGGGTGATCCGATCACCCCCATGTGGGCCTGTGCCACCCCGCTCACCACCCGACTACCCCGATCCCGTGATCGGTGTAATCCGGTGGTGGCATGATGGCATAGCTAGGCTAGCATAGGGCAGGCCTGATCGGGGGTGGCACAGGCCACATGGGGGTGATGGCTGGGGGTGGCACTGGCACCAGGCATTGTAGGCCTAGGGTCGTCGGTGGTAGTTGGTGGGTGGCTGGGTAGGTGTCACTGGCAGGCCAGGCAGGCATAGTGGGGGACTGGGGGTAACTGGTCACCCCTAACTTTTATTAGGGGCTACTAGGGGTTTTGGTTTGGCCAGGGGCAGGGGCAGGTGCCAGGCAGAGGCAGGTGTAGACTTACTGTGTTAGGCAGGCAGAGCAGATGAGTAGATTCAGCCAGGGAGGTCTCTCAGTCTCAGCGTGACCAGGGTCAGGAAACAGAAAGGGGGAAGGGACAGGGAACTGGTGGTTTTATTGACTGTATCAGTCAATCAAAATCAAACTCGAGGCTCTATTTGCTGGCGGGCGCTCAGGGCTAACGGTCTGGGTGGGTTTAGATTGTTCTCTTAGTAACTGTACAACCTTCCATCATTGATTGGTCAATGATGGAAGACTGTCATTTATTAATTGATACATTTATGACCGCCCATGCATATCGTCACTGTGATGGTGGGCGGCATGCATTAACGGTCAGTGGGCCAGGCCAGGACTCATTGAAGAGAAGAGAAGAGTCTAAAGGTTAGTGTACACAGTGTAACTATTGTAATTTGATCACACAGGGTGCAGGCAGGGGGCGATAGATAGATACACAGCATTAGTTAATGTAGCGCAAGGGTTATTTTAAAGTGACAGTGTCCCTTTTCTAACTTTAATTCATTTTAATACTATTTAGACTTGAAATGATGATGTACACCTTATATTTATTTGTTTTTGGGTTATACTAATACATTGTTGTGTTTTTTTTATTGCAGGGTGAAGAAAATATTTGGGGGGGCGTTTGCCCTGACGCCCCAATGGACGGGCCGCCCCTGATTTTAAATGGTGTTATATTGCACATGTATGACTACAGTGGTCCTTTAAATGAAATACAACTTTTCAGCAGTGTCAGCTGCATTAAATCAATATAGCTGCAGTTTCATAGAGCTCCATAAAACTCAAAAAACAAAAATATAACTTTTAAATGCATGATAGACAGATATGAGAGTTTTGTAGTTATTTACAGCCTTATTAAATTACAATTCAGCAAATTTAAAAGGGCTCTATATAAGCACATAGCATAATTTTTGACAGAAGTTTTTAGTTAGTGAAGACTTTGCTTTTGGATAGAAGATCACTAACTAAAAACTTCTGTCAAAAAAATATGCTATGTGTTTAAATAGAGCCCTTTTAAATTTGCCGAATCACAATTTAATACGGCTGTTAATGTTTAATTATTATATTATTGTGAGTACAAAATGTCCACAAATCACCAGTGATCCTGAGCTTCAATCAAGTGGTGCACTGAAAAACTGCAATTACAAAAAAAAGGATGAGAATGAATAAGTAATGCAGATGGCATAGAACTAGATTGTATATTGATTATAAGTTTACACGTATGTTGAAGTGTAGTTCTTTGCTGTTGTCACTAATTGGTCCAGCATGACCCTCAGAAATATTCTAGTAATCTGTCAGAACCCTCAGCAGTTTAGAAGTGGTTATTGGAAGAAACAGTTTGGTAACCCCTGTAGTAGAAAGCACTTCTGTATTTCCTTTATTGCTCCTATTAGATTGTAATACACTTACATCTTGTTGTAAAGCAGCAGTGCCCTCCACTGTCCATTTCAGGGCAAAAATGCGTGCACATAGAAGAACTCATATTAATCATTCAGTTTCATCATCTTTTCTCTTAAATTAGTATCAGTTGTTGGGATTTTTTTCTCTGTGACGACAACTGTTGTTTTCTGGAATGGAGCAGATTTCCTTTATTAAGTTTATTATGAAAAATATGGTGTAAACAATGAGGAAACCTATAGCCTTATTCTATTAGCTACTTACAAATGCCTTGAAGTCATAAATATGTCTTCAGGTGTTTTTTTTAAATAAATGTTTATATGCATTCTATTGGCTTAAGAATTAATTAGTAATATGAATAATAGTAATATTTCCCGAATATGTAGCAGTATTAAGAGTGATTTTAAGTGTGTATAAATTTACGAATTGGGAAACTGAATCGGGCCCATAGACATTAAAAAAAAACAGCAACCATACAAACATATTTACTTTAGAATACCTCACAATTATATCAGCCTCATGTGAGATCACATATATGTTGAAACTACATGAGCATTGACTGCCAAGAAACTATGAAGAAACAAAAGACAGTAGATTGTAGTGTTTTATAGTACAGCAATTAATCTATTTTGCAATATGTTAATATATGAGTTTAAATTATAAAATAATTCTTTCAGGAAATTATATTTTTATGTCCTGAAAGAATTGCCTATATTTCAAGAGATGGGTTTGTTGAGAGGAGAGTGTATTTTAACAACATCAAGAGGATATTATTGATTTATTTTAGTCTTCCATTTTGAAACAGGAAGGGATAGGAGGTGGGAGTGGGCAGAAGGAAGCACTGAATGTTGAGAACAGATTTTTCAGGTTGGAAGACAAAGTTGATATTAATTAAGAAAAAAGTAGTGTTGTTTGGAAAGATTGAGGGCACATAAGAAGGAGAGCAAAATATACTTGTGATGTGAAAATCTGCACAATTTCCTCCACTGTCGCTTGGCAGTGCGAGAGCGCCTCTGGAGATAGTGTGTAGTGTGCCATGGTTGTGTATAAGAACAAGGGGGTCATCCTGTAGGAATGGAAGCAAGAGCGTTAAGGGTTGAAGTTAATATGTTGTACTGTGAGGTGGCAATATCAGGGCAGGTGGGAGTGATGAGAGGGCTGAGAAGAAGTTATAGCACGTTTGATATGGGTCAAATGATTGGAGGTTCTGGTGGAGGGATTGATGAAGGGCAGTGA
Source organism: Discoglossus pictus (assembly GCA_027410445.1). Taxonomy (NCBI): domain Eukaryota; kingdom Metazoa; phylum Chordata; class Amphibia; order Anura; family Alytidae; genus Discoglossus; species Discoglossus pictus. Next base: position 138,730,848 of record CM050163.1, read on the forward strand.
AAGGTGTGATAAGGTTGCAGGTTAGGAGATGGTGGTCAGATAGAAGGAGCAGGGAGGCAACAAGGTTGGCGATTGTCAAGAGGTTAGTAAATAGGTTAGTAGGGTGTCCATCACTTTGGATTATGGACCCTGTCCACTCTGAGGTAGGTGTGTGAGTGGTAATATTGAAGTCGCCAAGAAAAAGTGAACACTAAAAGAGAGAAAATGAGGGAGCCAGGTAACAAAATGATAAAGAAATTAAGAGGGTTGTTCAGGGGTCGATAGATAACATCAACTTGCAGAGAGAGTGGTGAGAAGAGCAGGATAGTGTCTGATGGAGCAACGTTTCTGTCATAACCAACAGTTTCAGGGAGGGATAAATATGAAAAAGGAATAACTAAATAAATATTGATCTCAATGATTTCTATGTCTGTCTCTCTTTTATATATAGATTAACATTTGGGACAGACATAGCATACTTTTATTTATATGCCCATTTTTGGGGCATATAAGTATAAATAATTATCTATAATTTTCTGGAAGCAATGTTGGGACTATTTATTTTGGTCCTACATTCCCAGTATGCTCTTTTGAAGAATTTGTTCTTATAATAGGAAAAATATATTTAGAAAGTAAAAAAAATGTCACGTGGAAAAAGGCTTTTCATGTAGAGGGTCTACTGGATCCACAAAGGAAGACAACATTCAATAGGGTAAACACAACAATGATAGTCGTAATTGTATATAATACATTAAGAAATTATAAGTAGTATGTATTTTCTTTCTAAACACATTACCAAGACTAGTTCTTCAAAAGAGTATCATATATATAGTTGTGGATCTTGCAATGTTGGTGATGTTTGCGATGTTGGTAACGCAGTGAAGCAAGGCGAGCCAGCAGCGCAGTCGATCTGCACGCCTCACGTAGCAAGGCGAGCCAGCGGCGCAGTACTTAGGCTGCAATGAGCGCCGAAGGCTCTAAATGCAGTCAGCGGCGCAGTACTTAGGCTGCAATGAGCGAGCTGGCACGCAACTGCGTAACTCTAAAAACCCACCCAAAAAAATAACACTTTCACAAAGCACAGGGGGAGACACAGGAAGCCTGATAGTGAGGTTGCAAGCGAATTACACCCATATTTTGCGTTTTTACTCACTCGAAAATGACCTAAGCGAGGAAAAAAATGGCAAGATTTCAGAATCAGCATGAAAACGAGGCTCAGCAATGCCAGGCTCGCAAAACTTACAAAATGCACAACGCTGAAGACAGTAACACTTATACGAACAACGCCAGGCATGCAGGACTTTGAAAATAAAACCAACGGCAGTAACCGCGCACCACGCAAACATTCACCACACACACAGAGGAGAAAGACACAGGGAAGGGACAGGGGGAGATGCTGCAAAGAGACACATAGGCGCTCATTGCAAGACTCACGATGAGCACCCCGTAATCGTGGGGCTTGCGATGAGCGCCGAAGGTGATCATTGTAAAGCAGGAAAGTTGAAGTTCACAGGGGTAGAGGCTCGCAATGAGCACCGTAGGCGCTCAGCGTGGGGGCACGTGATGAGCGCCAAAGGTGCTCAGAGGAGCAAAAGCCTCACATTAAAATTTTTGACTGGCAATTTCCTAGTCCTATATATAGTTGTGGTAGTTCCGAATTGTCGGTCACGCCATGTTAAAAATGACGGGCTTGCGCAAGACTTAGAAAAAGGCTGGCAATGAGCGTCGAAGGCATACAACACTTAAAAATATGACTTTAACGACTGCCATTTTTTATAAGCCTGTAACTCAGAAGCCGTCGGAAGACCGCCAAAAGATGTCAATTAATTCAAAAATGTACTTACAATCTCACACACAGCACAGGGGGAGTGAGGTTGCAAGCTAGCCGATCATCGTGAGGAGCTCATAGCAATACACGCAAGACTTGAGCAGGGAGAGACGGGAGAAAGACACAGGAGAGGGAGACGGGGAGAGGGTGGAAAGAGACACACGGGAGGGAAAGAAGGGGAAAAAACACAGGGCAGGGGGAGGGGGAAACAGTGACATGGAAGGGAGAGGGGGGAAACAGACACAGGGGTCAGAGAGTGGGGAGAGGCTCTCTTCGCAGGGCTCATCGCTCATTGTGAGTTTTTCTTATCTTCAACCAGCACAAAACAGATATCCAACATTTTGCCTAAAATGTTATTTAATATTTTCAAAATTTGATTTTCTATGCAAATTCCGAATAAAATATTATGAAAATAGTTAGTGTGTGCGTTTTGGATCTCATATGGATAAGACAATCTTAATGAATATTATAAAGTGGACTACTATGAACAGCTACAATGGGCTGTGATTATCAGCCTTTTCAAATGAATCTACCATTTACAGATTTTAAACCAACTTTTCCTTTATTTTTTAAAGTACCTTTGTAGTATTTTGTTTCTATATTGTCACGTGAATAACTAAATTTGATAACGTACAAACTAAATAAACACAGTTTTTTTTTTTATATTTAACTCCAAATTATTTTTTTACTGTGGGTATACATTATTTTTATCCGCTGGTTGTGCATGTTACTTTCTCAAGAGTTATGTCCATGCAAATTATTTAGAAATCCATTAAACCAAATGAATGCACTGGCAGTTGTAAATCTCACATTCACGTATATACCTGTGTATTTAACATCTCTTCCTAGCAAGCAGAACAGCAGAAAATAAAACAACGGATTCCACCACAGCATGTAATAAATAATACAGTGTATTAGCTGTATTTCACTTTGTATTCTAAATGCATTTTGTGTATTTTCAAGTGTATTTTCAAAAGTGCATATTTTAATTATGTGATAACAGTGGTCCTTTAAGTCGACTTTGATTAATACAATTATTTTATTGCAATAAAATAAATAATTACCATGTGGACGCTTCCTAAATGCGTCCTTTCCATAAAATGGCCACTAGGTGCCACTGTTGTTCTGTTAAGTTTTAAGTATGTTATTGAAACTTTTTATTTAAAATATGTTAGGCTTAAAACATATTTTCATAGGTTTGTAAAATGAATACACATTTTTCTAAAGGTGTACATTTCCAAGAGATGTAACCAGCAATTAGCAGGACTCTATTGTGGCTTCTCTTATCAGTATAGTGCCAATAATATTATGATCAAGTTGTTTAATCCTAAAAGAAATATTGTGCTATATGATCTCTTATTTTAATTTTCGACTGTTATTTTCTATGGCAGTATTAATACAGGCAAATGTACGTAAAGACACTATAGAAATGGTCTCTGTGTGAACCAAGTATTGTTTAAAATATTTCCCAATATGAAGTATTTTCTTCCTTTTCCAGTGCTTGCATTAGTTGTGCAAACCACCTCGGCATTCTAGTAGATCCACAATTTATTATATTTCACTCTAAAATATGACAGCGCATGTAATACTTTTCTGTATATTTTAATAATTTATTTCAAGCTTTCATTCTCTCTCGGGTCAAAACTTTATACACTAAGACCAAAGTTTGCTCTATTTCTTCAAATAAACCTATACCACTGCTCTTTTATCCTCTTCACTGGATGTCCGATCCAGTTAAAAAAAAACACACTGTTAACTTGTGAAAATATTTATCTTGCCTCCTTCCACAAATAAGTAATGAATTCCTTTGCAATCCTCCAGGGCTTGATCACATGGATCCCATAGGAAATCTTGAGAGTGTACTCTCCATGGGCCTCATTCAATTGCAATTTGGCCAATTGAATAGGGCTCTAAATAAGCACATAACATATATTTGTTTAAAGAAGTTTTTATTTAGTGAAAACCTTGCTTTTGGATGGATGCTTACTAACTAAAAACTTCTTTAAAAAAAAATATGTTATGTGCTAATTTAGAGCCCTATTCAATTGGCCAAATTGCAATTGAATGTAGGGAGCCACATACTTAACCCTTACGAGTAAACCCTTATGAATAATGTGTAATGATGCTGTATGACTTGACTGGAGTTGCTGGTGGTCCTGCGCTCTGACTCTAAATGTAATCTGTAGGCTGCTTCCATAACACGTTGCGAATGCTCTCAAGCTATATCCCTATGTGATAAACCCCATGGCTAAGTATAAGTTCCTACATGAGCCACCTTATGGGAGCCATGTGATAGCTTAGTAAATTGTGTTGTAAGATCTCCCATCGCTACTACTCAGTATTGTGGGAGTTCCTATAGGACTCATGTAATCAAACCAATTTTTCTTATTTATAATATTGTAACCATAAAGGACAGCTTCTGGATCGCTACCTTGTCGTGGTGAAGGGGTTTGTGTACTTCAGTGAAGCTCTGAACTATACCATGTAGGGTCACCCAAAATGGGCAGGTCATAGCAGATAGGTCAGACAAATTGTGGTTCACTGGAAAAGGAACTGGCAACCCATACTAGGATCATTGGCAAGAAAACCATATGGATAAACACAACCAAAACCACATACAGATGTGGCTGGTGTGCTGCGTACATATGGTCACAGAGAGTCAGACATGACTGAGAGACTGAACAACAACACCATCCATAAAGGAATAGTTAAGAGATTACTCATAGATGTCTACACATGGAATGCCACACATTTGTTTATTACAGAAAATTGTATAAATAAAAAAAACATACATTTAAAAAAATAATAAACATCTTTAATATACAACATAATAGAATAGTATGACTTTGTGGAATGAACTACAGGAAATGTCTGCTATAGATTTCATATTGTTTGTGAATATTACTCATTAACAGTTTACTTAAATATTGGTGTGGAACACAGAATTGTCTATTGTCTATTATATACTTGTGCATCCATGTTGGGGTTCCCTGGTGGCCCAGTGGTTAGAATGTTGGTGCTTTCACCACAGCATCCTGGGTTTGAATCCATCCAGGGAACCAAGAGGTCACACTGGTCAGTACTTGGATGGGAGACCACCTGGAATACCAGGGGCTGTCTGTATGCTGTGGCCCACTGGAGAAGGAACTGGCAACCCACTCTAATATATCTGCCATGAAAACCAAGTGGATCAGCATGGTGTGTTGTCCATAAGGTCATTCACATTTTACATCCATGCTAAATGTCGCTGCATTATTCCCATTATCAAAAACGTTACCTGTATAATCACTGAAAAATATGTTAATAGAAATTTTTTGCAGGTTTTTAAAATTATCTTGGCTCATTGTCATTGATGCAAACTTGAACCAAAACCATACTGTTAATGTAGTCTTATAAGGAACAGGAAAAAATATGAAATTTTGACATTTAAAATAATTGTACATATTTTGAATTTTGATTACAGCTGCCTTACACCTACTTTTTAAGTTTACTTTGTTTGTATCTGAACATTTTAAAGGACCAAGATGGTCAAATATGTAAAATAGTCTCTTTCGAAGAACTTCACTGGAAAACAGACAATATATATACTATTTTTCGCCGTATAAGACGCACTTTTTCTTCCCCAAAACTGGGGGAGGAAAGTTGGTGCGTCTTATACGGCGAATATACCTTTTCAAACTGCCTCTGTCCTCCTGATCTCACCCCAGCGCTTCCTACCAGCATCGCGTCGGCCGGTGCGTCCTAGTGACGTCACACACGCAACGCTGCAGTACACGAGGAGTGCTGGTAGGAAGCGCTGGGGTGAGATCAAGATGGCAGAGATCAGAAGAAAGGTGAGGATCAGGGGGGTCAGGGAGGATCAGGACGGTCAGGGAGGATCAGGAGGGTCAGGGAGGGTCAAGGGCTCCCAAATGCTGCAGTATATGGATATGTATGTGTGTATGTGTATGTGTGTGTATGTGTGCATGTATGTGTGTGTATATATGTATGTATGTGTATGTATATTTATGTGTGTATGTATATGTATGTATGTGTATCTATAAAGGTGAGGGTCAGGGAGGATCAGGACGGTCAGGGAGGATCAGGAGGGTCAGGAGGGTCATGGAGGGTCAAGAGCTCCCAAATGCTGCAGTATATGGATATGTATGTGTATGTGTGTGTGTGTATGTATGTGTGTGTGTATGTGTGTGTGTATGTTTGTGTGTGTGTGTGTATGTGTGTGTATATATGTATGTATGTGTATGTATATTTATGTGTGTATGTATATGTATGTATGTGTATCTATATATATATATATATATATATATATATATATATATATATATATTTATATATATATATATATATATATATATATATTTGTGTGTAATGTAGGTGTGTAAAGTGTATTTGTGTTTGATTCAGATTTTTTTTTTCTTGTTTTCCTCCTCTAAAAACTAGGTGCGTCTTATCTGCCGGTGCGTCTTATAGGGCGAAAAATACGGTATATATATTTAAATGGAAAAAAATACAGCCTCTAATTTATTACCCTTATAATCAATTATGCTGCTTTATAATACACCATTTAAGTTTCCAGCAACCTACATCCTAATGAGAGATCATACACAGGATGTTTTTTATCTGCACAATTGGGATTTAGCATATACAACTACCAGTGCATACATGAGCTCTAATGGAATGATCTTTAGTTTACAAGGACACAGTCTGCTGAGTTAGAACTGCAATAAGTCAGCTCAGTAAAGGAAAAGGGAACCTGCAGTAAAAAAGTAATTGAATATAAAGTGAAAAAATTTAAACTTGTGGTTATTTTTTATTTTATGAAACCATTTTGCTCATTATCAAGGTTTTTTATTAAAAAGAGCACAGGGGAAAAAATGACCACAGTTCACAGTTACATGTTCTACCTGTGATAAAACGGATGAAAGCAAATATTATCTTTTGTAAACAATTGTAATATCACGCATACCGTAAAATTAATAAAATTATCTGACATCTAAATTTCCAATTTTAGCTAAATTATTAATATTTGAAGCTATCAGTACTTTGGTTTGAAAATTAAAATTATATTTTTTGCATGTGCATTTGTGTTAATCTAATTATATATGCAAAAACCTGTAAAACTGCATTCATTTAGACTGTACTTCTTACAAAATTACATTGACTTTCTCAAAATGAAATACATATTACAGCTACACATAATATGAAAATGACTAGCTACCATTCCAATAGTTTTATTTTCATTAACTAAGTATTCATTTTGCCAATTTTTGTGTATTTGATTATAGCAAATGGTAAAAACTAGTTAAGGCATTATGTTGAATTGTCATATTTAGAACATTTATAAAAAGGGAGGTAACCAATGTGTAAGAAATATTTTTAATTACTTAATAATTAACAGATTTGATCATTTCAATTAAAAGTGAATAGTTTTCTCAATGAATATTTAAATTTGAAAAAAATAAATAACTTTAATGGGATACTGGTAATCCGAAAATAACGCAGCTTAATATATATGAAAAAAGTGTACTATAAAATGAATCTTATGATGTAGGTATAAGGAGGGGTCAGCATGACTATAAATATAGGTTACAAATCTGACCAAATGAGCCCCCTACATAAAGTGTTTGGCATCTACTAATGTGATCAATTACTCAATCCTCATATTTCAAAATAAACTAATAATCCTGAAAGAGTCAGGATATACTGATAATCATAGGATTGAGAAAAAGTGATATAATAAAAGCACTAATCAAAATATATAAAAACAAACTACAGGGTAGGACAGAGAATGGAGATCCTAAATATACTGAAGGCTAAACTAATATGTGTATATACTGTCAAAGACTACTGGGGCAATACAAAAACAGAGAGATGAAACAAGCTGGAAATCACAAATAGCAGTAATAGTGTATTGGCAATAAATTGTCACACTCAATATACTTGCTGTTCAGTTGCCAAGCTTGAAAGGCATACAATTAAGTTGTCTCATTTCCATCTTGTGTAGTCTAAAGTGGTCTCTGCCCCCTGTAATGGATGATGAAGTTGCCAACGGGCCGTTTCGTTTGAGGATTTGCATCATTTCATTTACAGAAAGTGCCCACAACTTTTAAACTTTTTTTTTTTTTTATTGTGAAGCAAACAACAAATAGGACAAAATAGTCAATGCGCATAATTATTCACTCCCCTAAAGTCAATACTTTGTAGAGTCACCTTTTGCGGCAATCACAGCTCCTTTGGATAAGTGCTTGCCACATCTTACCACTGGGAATTTCTGACCATTCCTCCTTGCAAAACTGCTCCTGCTTCTTCAAGTTTGATGGTTTGCGCTTATGGGGCCTCATTCAATTGCAATTTGGCCAATTGAATAGGGTTCTAAATAAGCACATATCATATTTTTTTAAAGAAGTTTTTAGTTAGTGAAGACCTTGCTTTTGGATAGATGTTTACTAACTAAAGACTTCTTTAAAAAATATATGTTATGTGCTTATTTAGAGCCCTATTCAATTGGCCAAATTGAAATTGAATGAGGCCCATGGACAGCAATCTTTAAGTCTGACCACAGGTATTCTATTGGATTGAGGTCATTGTCCTGCTGGAAGGGGAACCTCCGTCCTAGCCTCAAATCACGCACAGAGTGGTACAGGTTTACTCAAGAATATCCCTGTATTTAGCACCATCCATCTTTCCATCAACTCTGGCCAGTTTGCCAGACTACTGAAAAACATCCCCACAGCATGATGCTTCCACCACCATGTTTCACTGTGGGGATGGTGCTCCTCGGGTGATGTGATGTGTTTGGTTTGCGCCAGAAATAGCATTTTTTTTCATGGCCGAAAAGTTAAATTTTTGTCTTATCAGACCAGAGCACCTTCCTCCATACATTTTGGGAGTCTCCCACATGCCTTTTCGACATTTTGTTTTTTGCTGCAAGCAATGGCTTTCTTCTGGCTTATTGTCGTCCTATGTACAGATACTCCAGTCTCTGCTGTGGAACTCTGCAGCTAATTAGGTCTCTGTGCTGCCTCTATCTGATCAATGCCTTCCTTGCCCGGTCTGAGAGTTTTGGTGGGCATCCGTCTCTTGGCAGGTTTGCTGTTGTGCCATGTTCTTTCCATTTGGTTGTGATAGATTTGATGGTGCTCCTGGGGATCATCAAAGATTTGGATAGTTTTTTTTATAAACTAACCCTGACTTGTACCTCTCAACAACACTGCCACTTACTTGTTTGGAGAGTTCCTTGGTCTTCATGGCAGTGTTTGGTTAGTGGTACCTCTTGCTTAGGTTTTGCAGCCTCTGGGGCCTTTCAAAAAAGGTGTGTATATATAATGACAGATCATGTGACAATTAGATTGCACACAGGTGGACATCATTTCACCAGTTATGTCACTTCTGAAGGTAATTGGTTGCACCAGAGCTTTTTATGGGCTTCATAACAAAGGGGGTGAATATATACGCACATGTCAATTTTCTGTTTTCTATTTCTAAAAAATATTTTTATGTATATATTTTTCTCATTTCACTTCACCAACTTTTGTGTTCTGATCCATCACATAAAATTCAGATTAACAAAATATTCAACTTAAGGCTGTAATGTAAGATAGGTAAAAATTCAAGGGGTTTGAATACTTTTGCTAGGCACTGTAAAAACGTAGCCTCCACAGATCAAACAGGATTAGTGGTTGGCCGACAGGGAGAGGAGAATTGTAGGAGATTTTTAAATTTGATCTCCTTTTCTAAGGTGAGAGGGATTCCTACAATTATCCTCTCACTCGATGCGGAAAAGGCATTTGACCACCTGAGCTGAGATATATGCATCAGACCCTGGAGAAATTTGGCTTGGGAGAATTTGGTAGGGAGGCTATCAGAGCTTTGTATTCCAATCCCACTGCTTCGGTAGTGGTTTCGGGGTGTAGCTCTAAGGCCTTCCAAATTACTAATGGCACGAGGCAGGGTTGTCCCCTGTCTCTGCTATTGTTTGCCTTAATGCTGGAACCATTGGCGGAAGCCATCAGGTCATCAGCGAATATTAAGGGTCTAAACATACAGTAAATAATCAGGAACACAAAGCAGTTCTCTTGCTGATGACACAGTTTTGTGTCTAACTAATCCTTAAGAGCCCTTCAAGAAATTCTGGATTTATATAGTATAGTTTCAGACCACAAACTTAATATTACAAAATCTGAAGCCTTGGCTATTAATATTTCACTTCAGGGAAAACAACTACTTGTCACAATCTTATCCATACAAGTGGCACACGAACAAAATTACACATTTAGGTATAGATTTTTTTTGTCCATTTAAAAAGGTATCACTATTCACTGCAACACTCTATTATTCCACTGGATCACTGTGCATTCACGGCTACCTCACTCTTCATATATATATATATATATATATATATATATATATATATATATATATATATATAGACATTCAACCACATCAATCCAAAATAGATTCCTAGTCAATAATGTTGTATGCGTAGCTACATCAATTCTTTATCCCCCCGAACAACTAAGCTTTCTCCATAAATCACCATAAAAATAATCTATACAATCAAGTCCAGTTTGAATATGTGGCACTACACTCATTGGATGCTACATTCAATTACATAAACAACTACCAAAGTAAAATAAAATCAGCCAAAGGGGGACTTTTTTCAACTGCAGAGAGGTAAAATAAACACCATATGTGCGTATCTTAAGTATTCATTTTACACTTCCTATTGGTTGTGTACCAAACACTGTAAAAAATAAATAAAATGCATTTACTCAGATCTCTTTCATTTTAGATTTTCTTTATGGTTTATTATGGGAAACTGGTAAAGACTTTACTTTCTTCATCCTTATTGGCAGTATTGATGTGATATGATTGTACTGTTATTCTAAGAATTCACATATAAGGCATTCCTCTATATACAAAGCAGAACTGCAAATGATCATAATTTGTCACAGTTTCCTTTGAAAATTGTCTTTTTGCCAAAAATGGTAAAATAATTGCAAATGTTTGATACATCCAATGTATCAAAACAGATTAGGCTTGTAAAGCACCTGAAACTAGCTTAAATAGAAGCTTTTGGTTCAGTGGCATAGTAATCCTAGTGATTTATTAATAATTAATAATAATTACTTATCCAGATTTCTTTTTATATTTTTAAAGCATGTATTTTATATAAAACAGAATGGTTATATTTTTGTTTGTAACTATTTTGCAGTTTGAATATAGAATGTTCATAAACTTGTATAATTTTACTGTCCAGAAGAATGATATTTTTCAAATATTCTAGTTGAAATGTATCCAGTTTTAACATTTCTATGTGAAGAGAGATGAGGGTTAAGTGCCAATGGAATTCAGGGCAAGAAATAATGACAATATGGCTGACACTTTAGTCCAAGATGTGAAGTGCAAAATGAAGCTTATCCTCCCTTGAAGCATGCCAGTGCATATATAATCAGAGAGAGCTAATCAACTGAAATATCAATACATGCTTCTAAAATGTGTGGATCCACAGCAATGTGATGTTCTGTACATAAAATACTAGAAGCATGAATAGTATTGGTACAAATATAATGCAGTTAATGTAGGAATATATACTTTTTTTATCATTTTGGGTAGGGGTGGGGTAATGGTTTTAGATCCAAATGTGTTTTAGTACAGATTATATGGCTCTATTGTTACTCTAAATACAGGGGAATACAAGTAGTTGCCTTCCTCTACAACAACCATCATTTAGAAGACGTATTAGTGTATCAAGCTTTTCAGACTCTTGTATTACTACTGTGAATTCAAGTTAGTTTCATTCAGATGTCTTTCATTTCAGCGTTCTCATGGATTCTTACAATCCTCACCCTTTTAAAAAGCAGAATATGAAGCTTTCAAGTGGGTAAAAAGAACAATATATCTAATATTGGGCTAATCAAAATGTAACAGTTTTTTTAAACAACCTGTACACCTAAATCAGTGGTTTGCCACATTTTCAGGTATCCTCTGTCTCATTTCATTATTTTGCCAGCATAGGTTTTGTATTATCGATATTTGCTTTATATTTCCATACCATTTAGCGGATGTGAGTATTGCATGTCATACGACACCAACAAGCATCCACTAAGTGCTCATTATGGACAGCTTAAGACTGTGTTGATGTTATGCACAAAATAAAATATGCTATGACCAGTTGTTCAGATCATAATCTTCAAGGAGGCTGTGTCCTATGGACCAACCTCTCCCCCACCATTATTCCACCTGGCATGACATGGTGAATCCAGAACTAAGATCCAACACATGTCCATGTCATTTAATAAGAGCAATGGACTTTGTAGGATGTTCACTTGATAGTTCAGATTCCAATGAAACTATATCAGATATGGAAAAACAGCTGTTATTATAGTCTGAAGGAGTCAATCTAAATTACTACATTTTACAATTAGCTTTCTATACTGAAGATTATGGACATACTATGGACTCCCCAGTACGTGTTACTACAACATGTCTATCTATCTATCTATGTCTATGTTTCTGTGCTGCAAGTAGGTGTTCAAACATATTAAAGACTAGAAAAAAGTGTGCGGCAATGGGGCATTTTGGAAGTTTATTAAATCATGTTCAACTATATTTTACCAAGTTCTTATTGGTTCACATTACTCTTTTGATTGAAATATATATTGCAATACTAAGACCTTAAACACTACATCTGAGGGGGCTTATGATATATATTTACACATGTTCAATAATCTGTTACACTGAAAATCACTAAATGCATAAAAGCCATAAAGAAGTGCATAGGAATGTTTGGATATTTTGTTCCGGCACATAGTTCACTACTTGTTGAAATTTTCAGCAGAATAAGCCAATTCAGCTAAAATAAAAATAGCATGTCATATTTTTTACTGTTTTTTATTTTATTGTGAATATTAGCTGAATATAATTAGTAAATAAGGCAGATTTTTATTTAGGTATGGAAAATCTCAAAGTTGATTTTAATTAAACTGATATACCGTGTTTCAGGCAAGAAGTACATTTTTTGGAAATATTCTAAGCAAGAACAGTTTTTTAATAGAAAACAAGCCATTAGAGGTTCATTTCTAACGCGCTTGGGATCTTCTGGCTTGAAGGCTATTGTTATAATAGCACCTGTAACGTGTATGTGTAATAAAATGGCTGAGCTGCTCACTTTATTAAATGTTTTGTGTGCCCACAGGGAAATCAGGCATTTCACTTACAATAACCAATTAATTTGTTGTTTAAAGGAAATATATATGTTTTCTATTATGTGTAATAAAAAACATATTACTGAATTAAAAAAAAAAAACTGTTTTAAATTGTAATCATTTTTCACTTATCCAATATAAATGGCAATTATCAGGAAAAGTGAGTATTTAACTTAAATTTACTTTATTATTTAGGTTATTATTTGAATGCTTTGATCAGTAATACAATTCTTATTTATTGAATTGTAATAGAAATATGTAATTTTTACATATTTTTTTCATTTATTTTCAAAGATTAGACTATCAGCCTTTATTTCAGATGATTGTCTTCACCTTGATAAGGTTTGGAAAAAAGGGGTTTGGCTAAGAGACAGTTCTAAAGAGTTTTAAAAAAAACATGATTAGAAGCCAAACAATTGCTTATAAGCAATCCCATAGTAAATATGCTGCCAATGGATATCTGTTTAACACAGCAAGGGCCCGATTCAATTGTAAGCCCGCAACTCGATCGCAGGCGGCTGTATGTCTGCGGGTGTGCTGTGGGCTCCTGTTCATCTCAGATTACGATACTATTCAATTACTCAAGCCCACAAGTTACTGTCCCAAAGCTGAAACCGTAAACCATGCACTGGTTTGTAACAATTCAGGGCGGAAACATTAAGCAAGCCTGTAACCTCCAAATTCAAATCAGCCAAAAGAAAATTAGACTGTCATTATTATGGCAGTAAAACATGGAGGTTACTTGTCAATCAATTAGGTTTGGGGGTCCGATATGCAATCAGACTTGCAAAACCAAAAAATAAAGAATTATGAAAATTAATGTCAATACTGTTCTAGTCCATATGGGTGGCCTGATTTGTATTAACATGAAAATAAATTACATTTCTTGCCAATTTGCGAGCTTGAGACTGTTGTGCAATTAATTCGAAGGTCTTTTACCGCTTTCTGCGTTATTTACAGTGCAGTATTGATTTTTTATTTGCATTTACAGTACTACGAATATGTCTTTAACCTCCTTGCGGGTCCTCTCTAGCACTCAAAGGATTTTCTCCTTCATTTGCCGTTTACAGGCGTGAAAAAATTTGCAAGATTGGGGAAATTAAGCAATTGAATAGCGATTTGCAATTTTAGCCATCGTAACTCTTGCGAAAGTAAAAGGTCAAAGGCTTCGGGAGGCTGTAAGTTACGGGTTTAACCATAGCAAAGTTTTCAAGGCTGTAACTCATAACCTGTTTGGACCCCGCAAAAAGAAGCCAATTGAATAACAAATTAACTTGGGACCTCACTTACAGGCTCCAGTAACTTCCGATAGCTCAATTGAACCAGGCTCCAAGTCTCTTGCACAGTTACATAGTGATTGAGGTTGAAACAAGATGTTTAGTCCATCAACTTCAACCTTTTTAGATCTCCTCTGATTTGCAATATGCAGATGAATTGTTAGTTGTTACTTGACCTAGAGGAAGGCAAACTGAAAAAAAAATATTGTCAATTGTCTCAAAAAGGGAAAAAATTAAATTTCTTCCAGATTCTGGTGATCGGATTTCTCCCTGGATCAATACTCCCTCTCTAATTATCCACGATAACCCTGAATGCCCTTTTATTCAAAAATATATCCAAATTATCTATCGAATCACCTCTTTGGGTAGAGAATTCCACAGATTAACCACCCTTATTGTGAATAACCCTTTTCCATCTTTAAGGTGGAATCTTTTCACTTCTAACCTCAAATGATGTCCTCTTGGCAGTTGAAAACCTCTTGGCACAAAAAGTTCACTTGTTAAAGCTTTAGATTGATTCTGGATATATTTATATAAGGTAATCATATCCCCTCTTAGACACCTTTTTTCTAGAGAAAATAAGATTAATTTGGTTAGTCTTTCTTCATAACTTAGGCCTTCCATCCCCTTATTAGTTTTGTTGCCCTTCTCTGTACTTTTCCAGCTCAAAAATGTTCTTTTTATGAAGTGGTGCCCAAAATTGTTCTCCATATTTCAAATGAGGACGTACTAGGGATTTTTAAAGTGGCAGAATTATATTTGCTTCCCTTGCTTCTATGCCCTTCGTGATACATAATTACAATTTACTTGCCTTTGCAGCTGCTGCTTGGCATTGAGCACTGTTACCTAGGTGGTTGTCCACAAGCACTCCCAAATCCCTTTCAGTATCTGATACACCTAGACTTGCTCCGTTAAGATTATAAATAATTTTTATGCTATTTGTGCATTCCAGATGTATAACTTTACATTTATTTGTATTAAATCACATCTACCATTTAGTTGCCCATTTCTCTAATTTATGAAAATCCCTTTGGAGGGAAAGTATATAATTTTCTGATTTAATTACCTTGCACAACTTTTTGTCATCAGGAAAAATGGAGACAATACTTTCCAGTCCTACTTCTAAGTCAATAATGAATACAGGGATACAGCATTTAGCGCATGATATGCTTTCCTGGATGCAGACGCACTATATAAAAACTGCGCTAAACGGACCATTTCTGTATTCATTACTGACTTAGAAATAGGACTGGAAAGTATTGTCTCTATATTTTTGCTTATGACACTAAGTTGTTCAGCGCTATGGTGGAAAAAAGTGAGCTAAGCAGGGATTAAATGCCCACAGCTAGATTTTGAACTCTATCGTGAGATTTAGCACTTTCGGGGACTGGTATCAGCTCTCAATCCATGAGCAGATATTTACTGCAAATCCTGTATCCCTTAGTCTGCAAAATAGTCTTGCATGTTACACTGTGTAAAAAAAACCTTTGCAAGACTACATCTACTGAGTCGCCTTGATCCAAGGTCCTACTAACCTCCTCCTAGAAACTAATTAAATTTGTTTGACATATCCCTCATAAATCTGTGTTGATTTCTACTTATGATCCTGTTCAAATAGACATATTCTTGGATGTTGTATATTATCCCTTATTAAGCTTTCCCACTACAGAAGTGAAGCTCACTGAGCTATAATTCCCTGGATTTGCTCTTGCTTCCTTCTTAAATTTAGGTATCACATCTGCTTTTCTTCAGTCATCTGGTAGAGACCCTGTGTTGAGTGAGTCTTAAAAAATTTGATATAATGGTTTGGCTATTACAGAACCCAGTTCCCTTAGTACCCTTAGATGTATTCCATCAGGACCTGGGGCTTTATTAACATTTATTTTTTCCAACCTCTTTTGGATTACTTCCTGTGTTAACCAGTTATTTGGTGAAGGTAGTGTAGCCCCATTATGTTGCAGTGTCCCAACCACTGGTACCTCCCTTGTGTATACCGAAGAAAATAACCTATTTAGCCTCTGCCTTTTCCTGGTCACTAATTATCAGACAGCCTGTGTCACATTGTAATATTCCTATAGCTTCCTTCCTCACCGTCTTCCCATTAATATACTTGCAAAATATTTTAGGGTTAGTCTTACTCTCTTTTGCAATACATTTTTCATTTTCTATTTTAGCCAGTCTAATAGCCCTTTTGCAAGCCTTGTTGATTTCCTTGTACTCCCGTAAAGCAGTCTCTGTCCCCTCTTGTTTGTATAAGTTAAATGCCTGTTTTTTACTCCGTATCTTGATCTTTAAATCATTGTTAAGCCACATTGGATGGGATTTACTCCTTTTACTTTTATTCCTACTTGGTATATGGTAATAAGGATGTATATTTAGTAAGGATGTAAATGTTGTCCATTTATGTTCATTGTTTTTACCTATCAGTTCTCTGTCCCAGTGGATACCTTAAAATAAGAATGGATGAGGTATTGCAGTCTATAAAATAAACTACCGTATATGTAAAAACACTTTATCTCAATCCCTTAAAGGACCACTGGTGTAACCTTTTTTTTATATATTGTCTTTTGAATTAGTAAACCAGGCAACTGTTTTTAGAAAGTGAAATAAATAAACACAACCATATTTTTTTCATGTGCAATTATTCTTTAATGCAGGCTTTTATTTTATATACTATGCTGCTTCTTGCAGCTGCTGTCCCAACAGGGGGTGTCCTTGAAAATGGTCTAATTGTTTTTAAAAGTAAACAGAAACAAAGTCAGCTTTTTAAGAACTCTCGAACATAATATTTTCATCTAATGCTAATACTAGAAAACTGAAGTGTTTTGCTTATACTGAATAAAGGCATGACAAAAAGTTGGAAACTTACTTCACAATTGTCCCATCAAAGGGAAAGCAGCAATGACACGTATTGTAATAGAGACATAAAATGTTATGTATGTTATATATTGTAATGCAGCTACATGCCATGAACAGAGAGCTATGATGTCCATATGTCCCCGATTTTTGGGATTATTTAATACTGTGCATATTTTCATCTTCTAAATGAAAATCAGGGTAGTGAAAGTTTAAATTTTAAAATAAAATACCTAAATCACATACTATTGCCATCACAGATTTATAACTAGGCAGACAAGGCAGCTGCCTATGGGTGCATCCTGCATTCGTGGGAGGGGTGTCTAATTTGCATAACAATACATGTAACTATATACTGTATATATATATATATATATATATATATATATATATATACTAACTGAAATATATACATGCTGAAGAGTTAAAGCCTTCGGGCTCTACATATATGATTATTACAGATAGCAATAATAACAATTGATTATCCTGTTATCATATCTGTGTGTTAAGGAAAATAGGAGGCCTTTAAGAAGTGTACCACTAAAAGCAAAATCACTGCAGGCAACAGAACCCCTTTTTTATATGGAAAGTGTCTATGTGCTCCAGGAGTATCCCCAGAGCTTATTTCAGTCATTTGTAAGATTTAAGGCATGCAGTGCGATTTAAGGCATGCACTGTCATTTTACTGTGCAGAACTTCACAGAAATATTTCCTGCTAAATGCTTGAACCATCTGAGAAACACTAGGCAGGCTGCAGGCTCTATTAATAATGCATCCATGCTTATCAATAGATTTAGACAACTGGTATTTCAGAAGAAGTGTTTTTCATGCCAGTTAAGTTCATTCTGTCAGCTCCTTGATGTAGATATTATATCCAACTGTGTTGTGATTGCCAGAGGTGCTAGAAATATATTTGTGCTGCCTCTCACTTTCTTTGGCGTGCTTCTTGATAGATTTGATTGTTAAATCCATCCAACGATTCATTTTGCCTTTTAGTACATAACCCTATTATTGATCTAAGTTTAAGGACTCCATCATAAGCAGTGTTTGAGTTTACTACTGTTTACTGCCTTCTCAAGACTTGTGTCTATTGCAGGCAGGAAAATAACTAATATCCTGTAAATTTGTATTATTTTGTTTTTTTTTAGCACTTATAAAAGTTTAAAGGGCAATTGTGGTCATTTTAAGAATTTACATTAAAAAGCAGGCCGCGTATAAAGCAAAATAATAAGATTCTAATTGATCAACTTTTATATGCAGGAATGCTCTGTGGAATCTATTATTTTGTTGTTTTCTTGATTAACTTCCTGAGGTGAGAGGAGAATTTGAGTGCAGAGGAAGATCAGTATGGAAATGTGGCAGCTACAGTGCTATCTATAGGACTAATGAGCAGCTTATTTGCCTACACAAACTCAAGCTCCTAAACTAGCAGACATGGACCCCTATTAAATTTAGCAGTTGTTGGTTACTGAAGCCTGATATGTAGCCCTAAACTAATTCGCTATTTAATTGGTGTGTTTTAGCTACCCATAAACTATTTGCGGTTTACAGGCTTAAAATCCATGTGGTTGTTAAAATCGTAACTCCAACCCATCTAAGCCTTTGATCTTTCAAGCCCATAAATGTTACAAAAGCAAATCGCTATTCAATTCCTCAAGCCAGCAAATGTTTTCAAACCTGTAAATGGTAAATGTAGAAGAAAATCCTACAGGTACCAGATAGGACTCGCACCTAAACACCTGATCGTAGCACTGTAAATGCAAATAAAAAATCAGTACTGCACTTTAAAAGACGGGGAAAGCGACGAAAGACATTAGAATTAATTGCACAACAGTCTCAAATTTGCAAATCTGCAATCAATTTTTTTCCCCATTTAATATCCATGTTATATCAACCTTGGGAATTAAGGAGTTAATACATATCAGGCCACCCACATAGACTGGAACATTTCCTTCATTCATTTTCATTATTTTGTACATTGCCGGATTGCAAGTCCAATCGCATATCGGACTCCTAAACGCTAATTGATTGGCATGTAACCTCCATGTTTTAATGATGTCATGATGACAGTCTCCTTTACTATTGGCTGTTTCTAAATTGGTAATTACGGCCTTGCTTAATTGATTAATCATGATCACCCTCTGAAATGCTACTTATGGGTGCATGGTTTACGGTTTAGGCTTTCGGCCAGGTAGTAGCAGGCTTGATCAATTAAATTGCTCTGTAACTGTTGAAAATTTCAATTTCACTGCAATTGAATAAAGCCCATGGTAAGGTCATAATACAAAAAATGGAACCCTGCAGAAAAGAATAATTGCATTTGCATACAAAATATAAAAAGTTATGGTTTGTATGTATTTTATTTCTAAAATATTTTCATATTATGAAGCATAGTTTAGTTATTCAAAGGTGATTCTTTAACAATGTTTTTAAACAGACTGAATAGCCCATAGTTTACTAAATACAGTAACATTCTAAATCATAAGGAATCCAACAATGTACTAATTTAGCAGTATTGAGTTGTACTTATTCCACTTAAGGCAATTTATCAGATGGAATTATCATATCATATATGAAAAAAACACATTTTAAGTGTATATTTATTAGGTGTTTTTTTTATATTAAGTACCTCATACAAAATTCATTAAGACAACTACTCATATTTATGAAGGTTTTTACATTTTTAACAACCCAAGATTCAAATGCAAAGTTGTTTATTTATTTATGTATTTGTTTGTGTAAGATAAATAAGAATCATTGTTTATACTGGATTTACTTTATTGTATAGGGCTTAGAAATGTATTTATATTTCTTGCTTCCCTAGGCCAAATGAGGAAGCAAGGACCGCCCAAAATATTTTTCTTGCCTCTCCTACTTCTTTTCTTTTCCTATTTTGCTATAATTCTGTTTTCATACTTTAATTAATTCTCTTTTTTTTTTACCTGCATTTTACAATCTCAGTTTTAGTTGATTGCCAATTTGACAATACAGATTTAAACGCTGAGTGCACATCCCATGAGCATGCATAGGAACATAGAAACATAGACTTGACAACAGATAAGAATTAAAAATGCCCAAATGGCTTATTAATTCTATCTACGTAACAGTTTGGCTTAATAAAACATCAGGGTGGCCTTATGCTTTTCCAAGGCATGTTTAAATTCTTTAATTGTCTTTAACTCCACCCTTTCCACTATAATAGTAGTTTTCACATTACCCCTAAATCTCCCACCATCAAACCTCATGACCTCTTGTTCTTGCATTCCTCTTTATTAAGTCTTTAGATATATTTATTAAGTCCTTTGATATATATAATACCTCTCAGCTGTTGTTGTAGCCCACTGCCTGTGAGAGTCTCCTCACAGAGCTGGTGAAACTTGTGAAAGTTTAAATACTTAAAATATTATATATAAATACACAAGTATTTAGTTATTATATTTAAAAGGGGCTAACAGGAATGGCTTAAACTGTAGGCGAGGTAGAAAATATGAAGCACCAGATCCCTTGTCATGGACATTGATGTGCCTAGTCAAGCTGAGAGGTCAGTAATAGAGTGAAGAGCAGGGGATACCTGCTTTAAAAGAAAACAACCATAGATAAGTGTTTGTTGAGAGGGTCTATACAATTATTCACCGATGGTGAGAAAGAGAGAGTATGTGCCAATAGAAAATTTAATTAAAAAGGAACACATATGGGAAGAATTAAAAAATACAGGGACATATGTAGAAGGTAGTGCTAGTAGTGGGGAAACAAATGTGGGGCATGGGACATAATTAACATCATATGCATAAAAGTTTTAGAAAGGTAAAAACATGGCAAAGACATTAAAATATACATTTGCCAAGACAGAAGCAAACAAAAGATTCCAGAAAGTCTTCATAACATCAAGGAGGAGAAGATGGTTTGCAGTGTGTTAAAGGGACTCTTTAGACAAAGTAAAGATTAGGAACAAACCACAATCCAAACTGTAGCTCAAATATAGAAACCAACAATAGAACAAATAACACGCCAGGACAGGATACACCTTGCTCAGGCAAAATCTGTTTGTGAACTGTCTTTATAAGTAGTATTTAAAGGTATATGTAAGTTATGTGGGTTATGAATGCATCCAGTAAAATGCATCATAGCCTACCTAGAAAAAAAGTTTGCATGGAAACATGCAAACCGTTTTTGCAATATAATAAAAAATGTGCTGGGGGTGATTTAGACACTCTCAGCAACTGTGATTTGCATAAAGGATATCTAATTTTTAATGAGATATCCATTATGCAGCACATGCACCTGCTGATTGGCTTTTTAGCCAATCAGCAAGAAGCTGTGAAGCTGAATGGCAAAAGAGAGTTGGGGGAAGGGTTGATAAGCAGTGTAGTTAGGTCTGACCTGAATAAACACACCTAAATCTCTAAATAAGCTTATGCTTAGACAAAACAATGATAAAGCAAGAAAAATTGAACACAAATAAATATATTTTGATTTGATGTGACAGTCAAAGTATATCACAAACCTTTTTATAAGCTGGGATGGTCACAGACTCTAAAAATATAAATTATACAATAATCTCACATACCGCTATTGAAACTATAACAAAGCATTACACAATACTCAGACAGAACTATAGACATGCTATTTTAGGATTACACAGAGCTCAGACAGAACACAAGCAATAACACAGCATTACTTAATACACACAGACAGAATACAAGAAATAACACAGCATTACACAATACTCACAGACAGAACACAAGAAATAACATTACATTACACAATACTCAGACAGAACACAAGAAATAACACAGCATTACACAATACTCACAGACAGAAAACAAGAAATAACACAGCATTACACAATACTCAACGACAGAACTATAGAAATGGTATCATAGGATTACACAGCTCACAGACAGAACACAAGAAATAACACTGCATTACACAATACTCACCGACAGAACACAAGAAATAACAAAGCATTACACAATACTCAAACAGAACACAAAAAAATAACACAGCATTACACAATACTCACAGACAGAACACAAGAAATAACAAACCATTACACAATACTCACAGACAGAACTATAGAAATGCTATCATATGATTACACAGAGCTCACAGACAGAACCGAAGAAATAACACTGCATTAGACAGTGCTCACTGCAGAGCTCAATAAATTATATCACAGCTTTACATATTCAGTAAAGGAAGGAAGTTACACTAAAGGAAAGGAAAGTGTCTGAGATCATGTGACTTCCCACAGTAGTGCAGACTTTAGGTGCTAACTGAGCATGTCTGCAAAATCCCCAGGCAAAAAAGAAACATTGTATAAATTATGCTAATAATCCCTGGGAATTTCAGGGGGTGTCAACATTGAGAGAAAACTCTTTACAAAAGCAAGAAAATCAACAAACTTCAGGCTAACGGTTTACTTTGGAATTTTTTCATGCAAAAAAATGTTTTTCAGACACTATAAATTCTTCTCTATCGGATGCATTCATAATCCAGCTCACTTACATATACATTTAAGTAGACAGGTGAAAACAACCAGTGTTATAGAACAATCTATATTCTACAACAGTGACACCAGCAAGTAGAAAAGTAAACAACAGCCAAGAGACCAGGGACACTTTTTAGCAAAGGAGTAAACTGCTGACAGTAATCGAATAATTAAGGATCACACCTATTCATTCATGACTTGAGAGGTAGCAGCAAGTATGCTATGCATCCGCACCTTAGAACACCATTAATTTGTACTACTTTTTTTCCTGAACCACACCCACGAGGAGGGATTTTACAATACCAGTTAGCAAATCGACAGTGACATGCTATGTGTCTGGGCAGCAGGAGTCCTTTCGAATTATGAATCCGCACAGACTCTGAACTCTGCGGTTAGATGTCGCGCCACAGTGAAAAAGAGATAGTGCAGGAAAAAAATTACAAGACTGCCTGGGATGGTCAGACAGCATTGATTGACATTTGAACAAGGAAATTGGGTGGTTAATCTCAACAGTGCCTCAATCAGGTATGCGTTACATCTGAACAGTAAACACCTTGCTCTAACTGACTGGTTAACCACAGCAAGACATCAAAGGGATGCTTGTTAACCCAATTCTTGAAGTCTTCCAGACAGTGGTTTTCCTATACCACCAAAAGCCAGACTTTCTTATTATGGTTCTACAGTAGGGAACATTTTGTTATGGTATGTTGATGTAATGGGAATTGTGGTAAACTGAGAGTGAACAGGTGAGAAGCTCTGAAGTTAAAGCCAATGAAGTGACCCATGACCACTCAAAAAACTTCTACAATCTATGCAGACATTTAGGCATCCTTTCCACTGCCCCCTACTTTATCTCACCTAGACTCCTGGGAGCCCATTTCTCCTCGGGGTGAACCTTATGTGTCCTGAAGTTATGTAGCTATCGGCCCTATGCGGAAGGCAGGCAAGATCACAGTCTGACATTGGCTGGCACATATTGCACTGTAGAAACATTATATACATCAGCTAAAGGTTGCAGACCTTTGCAGGGACTGTTTGGAAGGCTAGGTTGAGTAAAAACCTAGCTTTTAAACACTTGCTAATAAAATGAAATAAACAGGAAATAGGGAACACTGTTTAAGGTTCTCAGATGTTTCATTATAAGCTCATTTTTTCACGAGATTATAGCTTTGTGTTGGTTGGACATATGTGTTTGAAATGTTGTATTTTTGAAGGAATAGGTGCATTGGTGTAGGAACTGGTGGGGGGGGGGGGACAAATCCCCCCACATTTTTCTATGTTTGTATGTATGTAAATATAAGTTATTTTATAGCCTATGTATACAATGAGCTATATCCCCCAGAATTATTGTGGCTCCTACACCCCTGAATAGGCGGCCTGAATGTTTTGCCTATTTTCATCAAATTCCATCTAGCCAAAACTAAAAGTTTTTATGTTGAATTGTGGGGTGATGAAATGGTGTTTTCCCATAGAACAGTTTGCATCAATAAATTGGCTGAATGGATCAACTTGTAAGTTGGCAATATAATAGTGAGCTAATAGTCATCTAATAGTTCACTTTTTGATAGCTGTTTTCAGAGATAATAGTTTACAAAAATATTTCAAATTTTGCATGTGAGCAACTGTCTATGCATTTTCATTGGGAAATTATGATCAGGTGACTTTTTGTAGTTTTATACAAATGCCTTGCTTTTTATGAAGATAGTTCGTAGAGTACACGATGAGTGCCCTAATGATGGCCAGAAAATATTATTCAATATTTCACTGTCTCTCCACAGCAAATGTTATAACATTTGCTTGCCGGCACTGGCAAGTGAATGTAGTTCAAAAAGTATTTTACATTACAAAATTCTAATTTTATTATATAAAATACCATTTGCTCACCATTTTTGACGAACATTCACTATTAAGGTGAGCAAATGCACTAATATTAACATGTCATAATAAAAATGTTATTCTTAAAAAATAACATTCAATTTCAGCAAACATTTATGCATAATTAAATATTTTCTCACCACAACTGGCAAACTTTTTTATGTTTATAATGAAATACCCACTTGCAAAATATATATATATATTTTTCTTATATAGGGAAAATCAGCTAAAGGAAAATACTTAATTATCTCAATTATTGTTGCTTGCAGTAAAGATAGGAAATAAACCGTCAAATATATCAGACAGTTGCCTAAAGTTCAAGAAGAAAATATCTTCCAGAATATGAGGTATACAAGACTAAAATGTCTTAATTTCAAGTTTTGAAGTTGGAACATTTGGTGGTAATGTAAGAAAGTACTACTTTATAAAAAGTATAAATAGCTGGCTCAGGCCTCCAGTGCTCAAATATGGTTAAGGAATTTAAAACTGTGTGGCATTAGGTTTATACAGTATATATATATATATATATATATATATATATATATATATATATACAGTTCACCACCGCAATCATTTATAATATGGTGGGCAAAAGAGCGATAGAAGCCCTCCACCGTACAGTAGTACAGTAAATAAATAGTACATCTGTGTTCACATTTGAAAGTCTAAAACAAGTTTAAAAACCTGCTTCCAGCTCAGAATTCTAAGAAAAACAGTTATTACACTGCATTATTATTATTATTATATTATTATTATAACAGTGTAATAACTGGTTTTCTTGGAATTCTGAGCTGGAAGCAGGTTTTTAAACTTGTTTTAGACTTTCAAATGTGAACACAGATGTACTTTTTATTTATTTACTGTACTAATGTACGGTGGAGGGCTTCTATCGCTCTTTTGCCCACCATATTATAAATAATTGCTGTGGTGAACTACCTACTTGTAAGAAATTAACTAATAACTAAATAATTAATGTATCATTTCTACAAGTAATAAGTTCTTTTGGACAAATCAATAAACTAACATATGAATAAGTTTATAACTAAAATATATATTTTACATAAATTAATATACGGTTACACAATGGGTTTTAGACAAATCAGAGAACAGACAAGAAGTATTAAGACAATATTTACAAATATAATACTGTTATGAATTCTACATTATGTAATATAAAGATACAGGATATTACCACATGTGGTCAGTTTTGGAAGTTCAGCCTCCATCAGGTTCTCTTTGGTCAGGATCAGGCTCTGCTCAGCTGGGCTTATCTGGTACACTTCCTCTGGACTGCATGAAGGCTCCTTCAACCTGGGCCAGCCGGTGCTTGTACTGGGTGCCTCTGCTGGTTGCTGTGCTGGTTGCCGTGCTGGTTGCCATCTCTTCCATAGATTCTTGGCTTTTTATATCATATTGTAGCTCATGACCCACCCTCTCTATACTTCATACATGGCTATGAGTTGAAATTAGACTGTTGGTTTCTATACAGGTGGTAACATTACACTTATATACACCCATCTAGAGTCTTGTATTCAGCTGTCTACAAATGTACACTTAAGACTTGCTGTTTTTACTGTAAATAAGACCTTTGTGATTCTCTGAGTTGTTTTGAGCGGGGCTACTCACACCTGTTGTCTTTTCCCACACACAGACTTGGTTTTTAGCTAATTACATACACATAAAGCTAGCTAATTTATACACATCTATAATATATATATATATATATATATATATATATATATATGTGGGAATAATAAAAAGACCTGAGGTATAATGTCTTGATACAAACACACAATTGTTATAACAAATTATTAACACTAGATTTCTTACAGTTGTATATAATAAGTTATATTTTTAAAATACACATTGAAGTCATGTTAAAAGTTGTCTGTATATAAGCCATATTTTTACATAATCATAAGGTCCACAACACAAGCTGAGATCCCGCTCCATGCTGATGATAGCCAGTAAGCTTGAAACAACTGTACATGGATTGGATACTCAGCTTGTGTTTAATCCAACCTTGGCTTTGCATTAAAGCTGTGTAATACAGCATGCATAAGCTTAAAGTAAACCATGTTTGATAATGTCTATGGATTGAAGAGCGAGGCATTTGTGGGCACATTTGCATGTCCCAGCTCAGCTTCCCAGAATGCAGTGTAATAACTGTTTTCCTTGGAATTCTGAGCTGGAAGCAGGTTTTTAAACTTGTTTTAGACATTCAAATGTGAACACAGATGTACTATTTATTTACTATATATATATATATATATGTGTGTGTTTTTTTTTCATGCTTATCCTCAAATGAGGCCCTTTTTATAAAGGTTTTACAATTGCCCAAGTGCAAACAGAATACATGTCTGCTGTTCTGTTGAGGGATAACTTCCAGATTTTCCCCTTATTTAAATTGCAGGTCTGGTTTTCTTCAAAAACAAATGTGAATGAGAGAATATTCTTCACTAATTCCACATTTGATTTTTCCAGAGTAGCCAGCCATATTTATTCAAGCAAATGTAGTGCTATTATATGCATGGAGCTTTCTCTGTTACATTAAACACCTTATTGGATCTTAAAGGCATTGGCTTAGATCTGTAGGTATAAATGTTGATGTGTCAGTTGTTTAAGAAATTCAAAAGTTCTTTTACCTTACAAATAATTGAATTATATGTGTAGATTGTTCACTTACTTAAATTAACTACAGTATTTATAGAAAACTTTGGATGTTAACTTTGGATGTTTCAAAAATTCCAACTGAAGCTGATTATGAAAATAATATATATGGCTAAAAATATATTTTTAAAGACATCAGCTATTTGTTAAAATTGCATGTTTATATAATTGCCTGTCTAAATGTATTAATTATAGTTATATTTCCTATGGTGGCCCACTTGTTAGGTTTACAGTACATTTTTACTTTTTGACTTCTTTAATAATACAGTTTCTGTATCTGAAAAAAACATAAATTTATCAATAAATCCTGAATTGTTTGTATTACTGTATATTGGATGCTCTAAAATCTTGTGCTTATACTAGTCTGATACATGAAATCAAAAGTGCAGAAAGAGCTAATTCGTTCATCGTGGAATCAAATCACATATATAGCTGTGGATCTCACTTAATGTCCCTCCAAAAGCGAGACCCGCAGTTGCAGGCCTCGCAATCAGGCGCTGATTGCAAGGCCCGTGGGGGTCCTGCACACCCAGCTCCCTACCCGGTACAACCGCTGGTACATGTGCTGATTGTGTGTCTGTAGAGAGACTGCTGGAGAGCTGGCTGCTAGCTGGAGGTGACCTTGGCTCAGGGGACTCTATGTGTGCCTGGAGCTGGAAGAAGAGGGGAGAGCACCACAGCAGCATGGAGATTATGTCGCGATAGCAAGGCAGCCTGCCACCCACAGAGGTACCGTACATCATGGTCATTATATAGCAATCACAAAATCATTGCATTGCATTATTATGGAGGGGTTTGTATGGCTATAACCTTAGTATTAATGTGTAGCTGCACTGCAACGTTTAATGGGAAGCCATCCATTTTAATGCGAGAGAGGAGGGGGTAAAGGAGACACAACGGAGAGAGAGGAGGAGGGAAATGAGACACAAGGTAAAGAGAGGAGGAGGTAAATGAGACACAAGGGAGGGAGAGGATGGGGGGAAAGGAGACACAAGAGAGGGAGAGGAGGGGGAAAAGGAGACAGAAGGGATGGAGAGAAGGGGGAAAGGAGATAGAAGGGAGGGAGAGGAGGGGGAAAAGGAGACACAACAGAGGTAGAGGAGGGGAAAATGAGACACAAGAGATATAGAAATGGATTTGGGAGTGCTTGTGGACAAATAACTGTAAGTAACAGTGCTCAATGCCAAGCAGCAGTGGCAAAGGCAAGTAAAATATTAGCATGTATTATGAAGGGCATGGAAGGCAGGGAAGCAAATATAGTTCAGCCACTATATAAATCCCTAGTATGTCCTCATTTGGAATATGAAGTACAATTTTGGGCATCACTACATAAAAAGGACATTTTAGAGCTGGAAAAGGTACAGAGAAGGGCAACAAAACTAATAAGGGGGATGGAGGGGCTAAGTTATGAAGAAACACTAACTAAAAAATCTTATTTTCTCTAGAAAAAAGGTGTCTAAGAGGAGATATGATTACCTTATATAAATATATCCAGGGTCAATGCAAGGCTTTGTCAAGTGAACTTTTTGTGTTAAGAGGTTTTCAACTGACAAGACGACATTCTTTGAGATTAGAAGTAAAAAGATTTCACCTTAAAGAAAGAAAAGGGTTCTTCACAGTAGGGGTGGTTAATCTGTGGAATTCTCTATCATAGGAGGTGGTGACAGCGGATTCGATAGACAACTTTAAAAAGGGATTGGCTATATTCTTAAAAAAAGGACATTCAGGGTTATCTGGGATAATTAGAGAGGGAGTATTGATCCAAGGAGGAATCCAATCACCAGTATCTGGAGTCAGGAAGGAATTTTATATTTTTTCCCCTTTTGAGACAATTGGCAAAGGTTCACCGGGGTTTTTGTTTTCTGTTTGCCTTCCTCTGGATCAATTACCAATTAACAATAAATCTGCATATTGCAGATCAGAGGAGATCTAAAAAGGTTGAACTTGATGGACTAACGGCCCCATTAAATTGCTCAAACTGTAGAAATTGTAGCCCACAAAGGAGCCTGCAAGAGTTACGGCTATTAACTTTCAGCTACCCGCAAACTATCTGCGGGTTACAGGCGGAAAAACCCTATGTACCATCAAAATCTGGACTCCGTCTCAGCTTTTGATCTGTTAAGCCCGTAAATGTTATGATCGCAAATCGCTATTAAATTGCTACTCCGTCTTAGCTTTTGATCTGTCAAGCCCGTAAATGTTACGATCGCAAATCGTTATTAAATTGTCTACAAATCCCCAAGGATGCACTGGAGTTCAAACCCGTACACGGCAAATGGAGCCAAAAATATTACGGCCTCCAAATAGGATGTGCAAAGGGTTTACAGACAAGTTTCTCAGCACTGTAAAAGCCAATATAAACACACCATTGGACTTCAAAATATGGGGAAAGCAATGAAAGACAATACAATTCATTGCACAACAAACCCCAAATACAAAATAGGCATTTAAAGAAAATGTATGTCATCATATGTTGGAATGGTCATGCATATGCCAATATGAAAAGCCATGCTGCAACATGCATAAAGCAAATAAAGACACACTACCCGATTAAATAGCAATGCCAAAACATGAAACTGCTTGCCATATTAACCCTTTCTCACTCACAGAGGCTCTAATTTGGACCCTGGAATATATATATGATTGCATATGCATCTCGCTCATCACATCTACATTGGGAAAACAAATAGTTTCCAAATTACACCTCCACATCACATATATCAAGTACCAGGTGACCATTTTAATATTTGTTGTTCAGTCCTTCAGTCGTGTCCGACTCTTGGTGACCCTATGAACTGCAGCACATGTAGCTAGGTCTCTGCCTGTTCTGTTCCACAAGGTTTGCATGACAAAGATACTGGATTGGGTTGCTAGTTCCTTCTCCAGTGGACAGCAATTTGTCTGACCTCTCTGCTATGGCCTGCCCATCTAGAGTGACCCTACATGGTATAGCGCACAGCTTAATTGATGGACTCTAAGCTATCAGGAAGGGCCGCAAACACAAGCCAATTCACCTCCAGGGACAATCTCCGCTACGCCCATCCTAGAAAGTCCCAGTGCTGGTGGCCATGTGCCAAGATGTACTGTATACCCATTATCATATGGTGACCTCCCATTAAGTGTTTTGCTATCAATGGATTCACATTATCACCTGTCATATTGCTATCAGCCGTTCAGGGGAATTTTGATACTCCACAGTATCACAAATTGGACCTGTTATGTGTATTAGCCCTTTATTATTGTATCCCTTTATTATGATATATTATATACATTATTATGATATGTTATGATATCATTATTATATGTAATTATCTGTTGCATACTAACTAGGGTTCATTAGTTTACAGATATAGGAATGCGACACAAATGTGATTTATGTGGATGTCCCAAAACCCCAACCATTGAAAACATACTGACACAGTGAGGATGGTATAACAAAGCTTTATTTCATACACAGAGCACAATCTGAAATGGACAAGACTGTGCATTAATATCATGGGATTGGTATGGGCTCTTGGGGAAAAAGGGCATACCTTCAGGGGGTAATGTCATAGTCTAGAATAAGCATGATGCATAGCACCTACCAGGGTCACATGTGGTCACTACACCACTGCAACCGGAATCGGAGGAAGAAAAGGATCATCAGAAATCACTCCATTTAATTGAAGAAACCATGATGATTAAACCTCTGGACTGTGTAATCCAATCCAGTTCCACACATACAGTGTGTTGACAAAATAAAAATCTGTGGTAAAAAAAAAAGTGTTAAAAAAAAAGGCGGAGGAGGATAAAAAATTACAAAACATGCATGTATAGTAGAATGCTAAATATTGTAACTGTAACAATATACCAACTCACTTTATTCCCAACTGCAAGCATTATTAACCATTAGCTAGTTCTCTGGCGATCTCACTGTCCATGACCATTACTAATAATGTGTCATCTCACAATATACGCTTAGCTGTGACCAGCGTCAGTGGTCAAGGTTTACCATCACCTTCTCCATATGATATTGTTCATCAACATTGATATCACATCCATCAGCTAGACAGCTGTTAGCAAATGTTAAATGATACTCATGATATCAGCAATATGGGAAAATACACATTAATACGGAGAGGACACAAAGGTCAGCAGCCAGATTCAATGTTACATCAGACCCAAGGATTTGTTCTCAGACTGATATGTAGGTCAGGATCACATGCTTCCCTAGAGCATATATTAATGCTGGCTGTCATTAACATACCATTGTGAGACTCTGCAAGTCTTCTGCCATAGCGGTATTAGTCTACATGTAAGCTAACAACAATCATGCCTTAGATATCTGGCTATATGATAGCTTTAAAATTGTGGGAGCTACATGTTAAAGGGGGCTGTCATTGAAGGAATGTCTACCTGAAAGGCACTGTAAAAACCTTAAACCTCATACATTTCCTTCACAATGCTTGCAGATGCAGAAGATGCCTTCATGGACCTGAATAGTACCAAAAACAAAAAAAACTAAATAACATCTACAAGATAGGAACGCAGCATCCCTTCTCAACAGCATTCCTCAGTGATCATCAATTGGTGACATGATCAACAGAACCCTACGTGTCCACATAGAATGGGATTATGGACCATCTGATGGGAGGTAGCCAACAGCGTACAAAACATCACCATCACATAGGCCAAGACTCTATAGCCATGCTAGATTAGGTTAACATTGTGACCAATAGATTGTCACTGAGGAGTGCTGTTGAGAAGGCACGAAAATATGCGCAGCCCCTACATCCTCCTCCACCTAGCATCAGGGCCCCAAATCCCTGTGT
This sequence comes from Discoglossus pictus, assembly GCA_027410445.1. Lineage (NCBI taxonomy): Eukaryota > Metazoa > Chordata > Amphibia > Anura > Alytidae > Discoglossus > Discoglossus pictus. The sequence continues at coordinate 138,762,842 of CM050163.1, forward strand.
GCAGCCGCCGTCTCACAGGTGCTGGGGCAGAGGGGGCAGGGGGGAGGTATCCCCCCGTGAGGCAGCTGCACAACCAGTGCCGTGGCTGGTGGTGGAGGTATGGGGGAGGAAGGGCTGGGCTGCTGGTGCACAGGGACGCCTTTGAGGTGGATAAGGCGGGCCTGGAGACCAGAGCGCATCGAACTGCATCCATGCTCACCTGATGGATGGATCGATCTCTGATCCGCACACACCTGGGGAGCCCGGCAAGGTAGGACTCAGTCGTGAGATGGTGCCACCTCTCCTCCCTATTGCACCTGGCCAGGCTGCTCATAATCTGTCTGTGATTAAGGAAGATACTGGCCTGAATCCCCTGCACCATCCAGGATCTGTCTGGACATGGCCAGCCTCTCCCCAGGAGCAGTTTGGTTTGGTGGTGGTGGGGATGGAAAGGGGGTGCAGGGCCCATTGGTGGTTGTGGAGGAGGTGGCAAGGTGTGGGTGGTGGCCCGGTGGGCAGGGGTTGTTCCCTGGTCGGTGCCTGGCTCCAATATGGTGGTGGTGGACAAGAAAAGAAAGGGATATGTGTTAATGATGTTGAAGAGAACATTTTAATGAGTTCCTTCCTAATTAGGCTTGAACATGGATGAATCACTTACAGGGCCATTGACCACATTATCAGTGCTCTTCATTGAGTGACAGAACAGAAGTTTCCAGGTTAATTGATTGTTTTACTGCTGGCTGATTACATTATTGTAAGCAGTTAAACCATAAGATGTGAAACGTCCACTGTGGCAGAGGCTGTTAATCATCACTGTGTCTGTACACAAACCTTAGCTTGCATATGCTTAACTGTTCTTATTTAAATTACAATAAGGCAATAGATCACTTTAACATAGAATGCTGTGCTCTTTCACACAATGAATCTCACCTATAGTGAGGTAACTGTCCCTTTGACTTCAACTCAGGGTAGCTATCATTTGCTAGATGTGATCTTTGTCGGGTTTTTGATCTTTATAATTCTTGGCTCCTAATGCTCTCTTGGTTCTGGCTATGGTCTGTAACTTCATATGCTGCAGTGGGCACACCCATACATGGCCTCGCTAATGGTTGATTACTGTTGTTGTTTCCACTGAAGACAGTGATTTGTCAGCTTCCTCCACCGCCTCCTTCTCCTCTCCTTCACTCTCCTCCACCTCTACCGCCTCCACCTACTCTACTCTACTCTCCTCCACCTCCTCCTCCACTGCCTCCACCTCCTCCCCTCCACTCTCCTCCACCTCCTCCTCCACTGCCTCCTCCTCCTCTCCTCCTCCACCGCCTCCACCTCCTCTCCTCCACTCTCCTCCACCTCCTCCTCCACCTCCTCTCCTCCTGTATGTATTATCTGTAATTGCTAACTTTTTTGGGTATAGGGTGGGAGGATGTGTATGTGTTGACCTGCCTCTAAGTGTATATATGTGTGTTTATATTATGTATAATCAGTATATATGTGTAATCAAAATGTATGTGTAAAATAGTTATGATAATAATATAAATGAATAGAACTGTAAGAACCTGCTCTCCAATATCCCCTACTCTCTCTCTCTCTAGAACCAACAACCATCTCCGGGACCTGTGTGCTACTTCGGAAAATTATCTACAACCCAGTCAACGTATGGGCGTGTGGAACGCAGCTTTATAATCTCCCCCGTCAATAATTTTCCGGGATCCCACTTTTCATTGGTTCTGAGGCCTGTGTCAATTGGGTAATAACAGCGGACCGCATCTGTTTCAGCCCCTTAACAGCGGGCTTGCAGGGTTTACGGGCCTGCGGCGCCGGCCCTTTGGTTGTGGTTTTGTTAAATGTAATTGCGCTGTAACTCTAGCAGATTTCAAACCCACAGACATACGCTCTAACGACGCCACTGTAGGCTTGAAATTTAATGGAGCTGTAAAAGCATTTTTTCAACCTCAATTACTATGTAACTATGTATACCCGTAGGAGTCTCTGAGTCTCAAACTCAGGAGTCTCCATAGCAATGTAACCTAACGCAAACTCACCACACTAGCCATAGCATACTTTAACCCATATCTTTCCATTTTGTGTATTTATATATCTATAAAACCCCTCCGATGGCAAAGAAAAGGTTCAATAAAAAGAAAAAAAGGGAATATGGGGCTTAATAATCCCTCCACCTATACCCCACCACACAGCATCTATTATTGGAGCCCAGGATTTCCCTTCAACCCCAGGGGGGCTATTGGGCCTACTTTTCCTACCACCTTGTACTTTGGGGTAGAGAGCCCTTTAACCACTTACCTACTCTTCACACACTAAATATTGATTAAATGGACCCCCATATTCCTTAGAGAACCCCCAAGAGCCTTGTCACTATCTACCACTGGGATCACTTTAGACCCTCATGCCACTAGTACATAATCTACCCCACTGGAATTCATATACACCGCCATGGTACCTCTACCTATTTCTATCTCTATGGATCCCCGTGGAACCTAACATTAACATCACACGATGGAGATAGTTCTGAATCCCCGTGCCACCTAACATTAATTCCCCTATGCTTGGGTCTCTCTGGACCCCCTTAGCACCTAATATTAACCCCTTTACCACAGAGCATCCTAAGCCTAGATTCCCTTCACTGATACTTTCAACAGCCAGTGAGATAAGGGTAACACTATGATTAAATCCTATTCTGCTATTTAGGGGCAAATAGAGGCAATTGAGCCCTCTGCAATACAAATGACACACATTTCAGTCAATCAGATGCCTACCAAAACTCTATATAATACAGAAGCAAACAAACAAGCCAGCATTTGGGGTGGAACTGAGAGGATCAGTGGTCTTCAATCAAGCACGAAGAGGACTGAGGTCTTCAATAAATATGCCCTCTTATCCAGGGCTGAGTATTGAGCACCAGGACATCAATGATCTTTGTTTAAGGGTTACCAAAGAGGGAAGAGACCCCAATGTGTCCATAGGGATTTGTTATAGGCAACATGTATTAGCTACGTTAGGGCTTATGTGAACTCATAAGATTTCCGATGAGAGCTTTGGATTGTAATTTACAAAATTCAGTACAGCTAATCACATTATTTAGGTTAAAGTCCTTAAAGTGTGTTTGTAGTGTTGTGTATGAACTATGGATATAATAAAGCAATGTAGTGGTGGTGGGACGGCTTTGGAATCTGTTGAAGACAAATAAGAAGATTTGGAGCCACATTCAATTTGAAGCCTGGGCTTGCTGCGGGCTCGCAGTCTGTTACAATTCCGGTGCTATTCAATGGAACAAGCCCGCAAGTTACGGCCCGAAAGTCGAAACAGTAAACCATGCACTTGTACGTAGCAGTTCAGGGTGGGAACATGATCAATTAAGCAAGGCCGTAACTACCCATTTAGAAACAGCCAATAGAAAATGAGACCGTCATCATTAGGGCAGTAAAATATGGAAGTTAAATGTCAATCAATTAGCATTTGGAGGTCCGATATGCGATCGGTCTCGCAAAACCGCAAAACACAAAATAATAAAAATAAATGCCGATACTGTTTTAGTCCATGTGGGTGGCCTGATATGTATTAATTTATTGATTCCCAAGATCGATATAACCCCAAAATGAAACATAAAATAAAATGATTTTTGATTGCCGATCTGCGAGCTTGAGACTGTTGTGTAATCAATTCTAATGTCTTTCATCGCTTTCCCCATCATTTACAGTACAGTATTGATTTTTTATTTGCATTTACAGTGCTACCGACATGTCTTTAACCCCTTTGTGTGTCCTCTCTAATACTCTGAGAATGTTCTTCTACATTTGTCATTTTCGGGTGTGAAAACATTAGCGAGCTTAAGGAATTGTAGCAATTAATAGCGATTTGCAATTTGAGCGACCGTAACTCTTGCAGACATAAAAGTTCAAAGCTTTAGATGAGGTGTAAGTTAGGGCTGTAACAACCTTAGGGATTTCAAGCCCGTAACACGCAGCCCGCTTGCGACTCACAAAAAAACGCCAATTAAATAGCAAATTAACTTACAGCCTCCATTACGGGCTCCAGTAACTTACAAGTGCTCAACTTAATGAGGCTCTTGGTGTTTAACACTTTTTTAAATACAAATACATTAGCTCTAAACAAATGTCTTGACTGTTCTTGAATGGACTTCATATGTGCAGCAATTTTGGAATCCCTACAGCTTATCAAACATCAAATTAGGAAATAAAAGTGTTTCCATTGACAATGGGGTTCAGCTTCTTATTTAAGTTACTACATTTCTAAAAAAATAATGAAGGCTGTGGAGAGGCATGGTCAAAACAATATTGTCCTATACTTTAGCAACATTAACAGCTACTATTGTTGAAAAAAAAAAGTTTTTTCATTAATTAATGGTGTTGGTTTATTTTGTATTGGTGCTATCATTTATGTTAGGCACTTTACCAGCCCACCCTCTACATTGTAGAGGTCACAATAATCTGTTTGGTTTTGACCCATTCAATCAACAACGCATGGACTCTGCTTGAATGCCAGGAAGCCAGATAGAGGTCAGGACACAGCAGGATGATGAACAAAAGTATAGCTTTATTTTCTCAACAGGGGACTAGATTCTTTAGAGAAATAAAACAGCCCATGCTACCGTTTATGTGCAAAAAAGAAAACAGCAGATTCTCAGCAGGGCAAACCTACATGCCAAACAGGCAAAGCAGATGGGTTTTCACTACCTTCTCCTCACATGCCATTTACTAAATAAAGGGAAATAGACTGTAAAAAAAAAAAAAAAGAAGAAAATTTGATATCTTCAGGCGGTGCTTTCACTATCACATTTCTTTTAATTTTGATTTTCTATCATGCATTTAAACAGCATGTCTGGATTTAAATATAGTTCAGTAGGATATGATGCTAATTTAATCGATAATGCAAACTACCCAACTATCATAAAAAAATGTAAAGGCCTTAGTAATTGGTATACTTGCAAAATATCTTGGCTTGGCAAAATCAATGCTATAAAGATGAATACTCTCCCTAAACTGTTATATCTCTTTAGAACAAGCTTGACAGCAAATAAAACTAAAGATATACTGAACCTTCAAGGAGCAATCTCCCGCTTATAAATAGAGCCTAAAACAAACGTGGTCTGGCTACATCGAATTTGTTAAGGTATTACAAAGCTTTGAAACTGGCACAATTATTTAAGTGGTTTATTAAAGAAATCCCTCCTAAATGAGTGGAAATTAAAAGCCATATTCTTAAGAAACAGATTTTTTTTTAGTTAGTAAGGTGCTTTGTCAAAGCTTACATTACAACATGAACCTAAATGTACTCCTCATATTGTGTCACACTCTCTCATTTTGTGGAAACAAAAAGTTACATTTAGTAGAGAAAGGATCATGACTTACTCCTCTCTGTTAACCCCACAAAGATACCTTGGTAGATAACAGTTCCCAGTTATTTTGGTGGATTAGCAAAAACATAACTATCACTGCAGATATACCAGTAGAAGTTCAACACTGGTCTTCTACAGACTTTAGCGAGAAACAACTGAACGAGTGGCTCAACCTGGATTTGATTAATTGCAATCTAGCTCATATTTTAAGAGATAAGTCAGCTAGTAAAACCCCTTTTGAAAAATGTTGCATATACAATTAGAATGGTACAAAAATATTTCCACCATTTATAATTGTTTATTTGGCCAGGCCACATCTATTAAACTTCCTTACAAGACCTCTTGGGAAGTCAAACTTAGTATTACCTTAGACGACTCGCAATGGAGTAAAATGTACAGAAACACAGCAAATTCCTCCCCAAAATCAATTTTTAGAGAGAATGCCTATAAAACTATTATGAGATGGTATCTCACCCCAGCCAGATTACAACTCTCAAACTCATCCTTGTACGGCAATTTCTTCAGGGATTGCAGTGCCACAAGAACACTGAGACATATGCTGTGGGATTGGCTGAAATAAGTTAATATTTGGAATTAAATTTATGCGATTTTAGAAAAGTCGGGAGTCTGGGTTCCTCAAAAGCCAGAGGAAGCCCTATTAGGCCTCCCTATTCTGGGTCTCTCAAAGGAAGCAACATTCCTGTAAAACCAGATTTTTTTAGCCTCCAGAATCGTCTTTGTCAAAAACTGGAAGGCAACTACCCCTGCTTTTCAAGAAGTCTTGAGGAAAATTAAATATATTTATTTGATGAGTATGAGATCAGCGAGAGCTTAATGTAAATTATAAAAGATGGGCTTCCTGTTGGGATGCTTGGACCTTGCGAATTGGTTGGCAGTAAGAGCTGCAGAAACATTCTGCATTAATCTTAGATGGCGAAGAATGACCTTCAGACCTGTGTTTGTTTTTGTTTTTCTTGGTTGTTGTGGTTTTAATTTTTTAAACAATACTAACCTTTGGTGATTAATTTGGAAATGACTTATGGAAATTTATAGAACAAAAAACTAAGGGAAAGAAAATAAAGGCTTAATCTACATAATGCTAATTGCTTCTATATTGTGTCAATTTTGCAATCTATAATTGCATATGGCGCAACCTTCTTTTCTTTTAATAAAAATGATTTAAACTTGGATATTGGCTGAAAGATGTCATAGTTAATGGAGTAGACTCAGGGATGAAAGGATCATTATTAAAGGAATGCATGATTTATTTAATATATTTATCTGGGATATCATTAAAAGAAAGGTTTGTCTCTTTGTAGAAGTATGTAACATGAACCATCCAGGTGTATAAATCAATTGTGAAATGTTTTAGAAAAATTAAAGGAATGGTAAGTGGGATCTAACTTATGGTACTGATAAATGCCTCATTATGTACTTAGGGCCTCATTTAATTGCTACGTTTTAGAGATCCGGGCTCGCAAATGGTGGTCGCAAGCTACGTTGCTATTCAATTGCCTTCCGTTTGTGTGCTCCGATCGAGTTATGTCCTACGAGCTGCGATTCCTAGCGATTTGGTCAATCGCAGCTTACTTCCCTCAAAGCAGTTGATCTTTCGTGGCTGCAAGAATTGCAGACGCAAAATATCCCTAATCGCTATTCAATTGCTCAGAGTACCCTTCCCTCAAGCCCGTAAATGGCGAAACTCGAACCACTTGTTACTTGTACCAAGGAGGTGTCGCAAAGGTCTTACTTACAAATTGTAGCACCCTTACTTACAAATTGTAGCACTTTAAAAGCAAATAAAAAAACAATCCTGTATTTTTAGTGAAAGTGATGTTAGCACAACATTCCCCAACTCTAAAATCGGCATAAATAAATACTTTATTTCATGTTCAATTTTCGCCATAAAGTCTTACGGGCTTCAACCTCCAAGCCCGTATGACTTTGGAATCAACCTCCATATTTCATTGAAGTTCTACAGGCTTGAATATCATTCAAGCCTGTAGGACTTTGGATGGAAATTACACATAAAATAAAGTGCTTTACAGTGTTGGTTTTAATTTATATTTGCACTTACAGTGCTCCCAGTTACAGGCTTGCGGCCGCGATCATGTTCAAGCACACAAATGCTTACTGCCGATATCATGGTTTGCGATTAGCGGGAAGGGGAGCTAAATTGTGGGCCCAGCCAATTGAATAGCTAGGTAAAAGTAGAGCAACGTGAGGACGTAACTCGATTGCAGGATATTGGCGATTTGCGATTGAGTTACAGCCCCTAACTGAAAGAGGCCCTTAGGGCACAAAAAGCCAAATTAAGGATATTTACTTAAAGGTACTTTGATGACCCCAACAGAAGACAAAAGGGACTTGGAAGATATTATAGCAAATAATTTAAAAGTGGGCAAACAATGCAATAAAGCTGAAATAAACAATGCAGTAAAGCCAACAGAATGCTTAAAGAAGTTGTATTAGCTACAGAGAAGTAGTAGAGAGGTAGTGATTCCATTCTATAGATACATAGTCATACCCCACCTAAAATGTTTCATCCAGTTCTGTAGAACATATCTACAAAATAGTTTTAATAAGTTGCAAACAATTCAATGGAAGGCAACTAAAATAGCTCATGGTCTAAACTGCAAACAAATATAAGGAAGGGCTTTTTGACCTTAAGTGACACAGTTGCAGTTCCTAATATGGTATAACTAAATGGGGCATAGAGCACAATACTTCTTTAATACACTTAAAATAACTGATTGTAAACACATAAAAACTATTTAAACATCATTCAAACTAACAAGAACTGCACAGAGCATACTTACAGTAAGTCTCCAGATCATATAGCAAGTATGACTTAAACAGCTAAATCAATGCTCACTGGCACACATTTGAATTTCTTTCTTTCTGCTCTGAGACATTAATTTAAAAAATGATAACACACATTATCAAATACTCTCTTTCAGATAAAGCAATGAAACAATACCATTCTAAATGTACCTTTAACACTATAGGTAATAACAAGATATTTTTTCAACTGATTGTTATTGCAATTAAGTTTTCAATGATAACCTGTTAGTCGCCTTGTCTGATCAAAGCATACAGTATAGTCTGATATCACTTGCTAATGGAAGATATTTGCATAAGCACAACAAAGAGTCAGAGGAGCTTGATCTCAAAATGAGCAACACATGAAGTAGGTTTGTTCTATATCCCCGATAACCTACTCAGAGAGCAACTTTTTTTAGATCACTTGTGCTCTTTACAGGGAGAAATATCCTGTACTATATCAGTCTGGTCTCACTTGAAATAGTGATCCAGCCCCAAAATAGCAGGAAATTCTATCCTGAACAATAGAAAAAGATCCCCAGATGTACGTTTCAGACTCTCTTGGGCCTTGGCAGTGAGGTGTAGCTGCACTCCATAAGGCACAGTGAGCAAGAAGTCCACATCTGGAGCCCCTATCATACTTAGGGTGAGAAACCCCCCAAGGGTCACTTGCATAAGCAAAACAAAGAGTCAGAGGCGCTCGCTCTGAAAATGATCAACACCTGAAGTAGGTTTGTTCTATAAATCTTATAAACTATTCAGAGGGCCTCTGTTAGCTCACTTGTGCCCTTCGCTGGGAAAAATATCCAGTACTATATCAGTCTGGTCTCACTCAAATACATTTCAGGCACTCTCTTGGGCTTCATCAGTGAGATGTACCTGCACTCCCTAAGTTACAGTACGCAAGGAGTTCACATCTGGGGGCCCCATAAACCTTAGGGTGACAAAACCCCCAAGGGTCACTTGAGCTAAAATAGGCTGCTCTGAGAGTTAATTATCATGTCCATAGAACTAACATAGTAAGCTTAGTTCGTTCTCTGGGCTTTTTATTTTGTTTTTCTTTTAAAGATATTTGCCAATAATTAAAAAAGTGTGCATGCTCAGATAAATAAATTACTACAATGAAATATGTTTGACTTTTGTTCATAAATGTAGTGATTTGCATGTTATTGCAAGAGCATTTCCATAAATATAGCTGTAAATATAGTTGGATTTAGGTTTTCAGTTATAAAGATGTTTTTTAATTGGATTATAACAAGTGATTTAGCTACTGATTTTCATTTATAAATACACAGCTTAGCATTTTGGTAGAGAATATTATATATATTTTATAAATTCTATTAATATATTTGGAATAGTGTCAAATTAATAACATTAATTAATAAATGACTAATTTGTATTATTACCTCAAATCAAACACATTATGAAACAATATTTTCCTAGATATAAATAAATGTAAGCGTGGTTGCATTTTCATACATAATTATAGCATTATTATTATTTCACCATTTTAAAGTTCATTATGAGACATCTGTCATACATATTTAATTTAGGGAAAAAAAGAATATAGTCTCTCAATTAAACCTCTATAAGAATATCCATAGAGACTACAGGAAGCTGATCAAACAGCTGCAGCCAAATGGGACCAGGAAGTACCAAAACTGATTTAATGACATTAGAATTTTAGACCAGCTATCTTGTATATGATGGGCTACTATTTTTTTTTTATTGAGAACATTATTAATGTATTTTACAATATATGGGGAAGTCATTAAGATAATGATGATTTTTGTTTAAAGAATTTGCTATAAAATATTAATGATTTAAATTCCTTTATACATTGCAGGTATGTAGCAGTATAGAAAATTATTTTATAAAGGTCTTAATAACTGTAAGACGCCGATGCTTCTATTTCTATTACTATAAAGACATCAAAAATAGGATTTTTTATTTAATATAGAAAAATGCTGTGGTTGCTCTTATCAGTTATCATTGAGTGTTTACAGTCTCTGTATGGAATGTGCTGAATTGTGGTCTAGTGATAATGATAGCCAATAATAGATTTGTCAGCACACAGATCTCTACAGCAGCAATGTACCACTGAGAGATATTATATTACTGTATGTCCATCAATATTGTTACTAGTTATGTCCATCAATATTGCTACTAGTGGGAGATTACTTGACTCCTATCGTAAAGATATATGCCACAGGGGTCCTGTAAGGATCTCCAGGGTATCTACTATTAACTCCAATGCCCCGAATGTCCTTTAAGGACATCCGGCGCATGTAGGTTTATTTTACCTGCAATGGAGGTCCTGTAATAGATTTTGACAGATAGATGCCACAGATGGTAGAGGATCGGGAGTTTGGGTGGTCAGGGAATCCCGGGGTTCCCTTCAGCAGGTGGGAGGGGAGAATCTTGGGGTTTCCCATTTAATGTTTTTGAGATCATGAGATCCCCCAAGTTTTTGTCAAGTTTAGTATGATGGGGGGGGGGGCGTTTTTACAACCTTAAATGAGTCAAAAAATGAGTAATCAAGTCTCAGGACTGACTCAGTTGAGATGAGTGAGCATAGCGTCAGATCTGAAACTTGATTCATTTTCAGTGGTCTCATTTGATAAATGTTTCTGATACATTTTTATGTCTCTATGGGTAGTCTGTAGTACATGTAGGATTGATGAGGAAAATCAGGTTGCCTAATCACTTACGCACAATTACTAACTTGTATGAAACACCGATATCTCAGACTGGGATGGCGTGGAGGGAAATTTGAATGTGGCAGCTACACCTAAGTTGCCAACGCATGCCAATTTACTCAGTGCTGTCTTCATGCCGAGTTTATTTTTTTTGTGGATTTGGATTGATATGTTGACATTTATGTGTCAACTTGACCAACATAAAAATTGTAATTGGGCCCTTACAAATACATTTTTTTTTATATATTTTAATTCAATGAATGCAATTTTCATAATTACCCTTACAGTAATTTTGGGCATCTTTACTGTTATTTTATTTTTTTTAGTTATGTTTATACAATTGTGGTGCAATTCATATGATTTATGCTTTGCCTATTATTTTATACTGTAAGTTTTTTAAGTTAATACACAAAGTTTCACTGGAAGAAATTTCATGTTAAAATGTTTGTGCAAAAACATCTACATGTTTTGCAAAACAAACATTGTAGTGTGTTAATTGATGACTTAAAATGGAATTAGTAATGAGGGAATATTCAAATAACACTTGTTAATTAATTACGAAAGTTGATTTTAGGCCATGTTGAGCTTCTGGGAGATGGCCATTAATAAAAAAAAGAGATTTTTTTCCTCCAGGGCCGCTTATTGAGACAGGAAAATTAGGGCTGTTTAAATATCTATTTCAACTGCAACTGCATAACAATTGTATGCAAATATTTTCAACCTAAAACAGTCAAAACAAAATATAGTTGAAAATCTTAAAAAAATACATTTTACAGATAATTTAAACTCTGAACATTTTCTAAAAGTTTAAATTCATATGTAGCTACAAATTTTAGTATCAGAAAAGTTTTATTAAAAGGACTCCCCAAATGCAAGGTTTTTTTAAAGTCTTTAACAGCATGAAAAACAACTATATATTGTACTAGCCATTTTCTAGAGTAAGTCATTCATTAGATATTCAGCATTGTTTTTATGAAATTATAATGCAAATAAGAGGCTCTAGAATACTAGTTACATGTATGATGTGCACATTCTTAACATAGACTGCATGTTCATTTATTTGGTGGCAAAACAATGTGCCATGTAATAAATTAGATCCCATCATCCCCATTATCAAATACCCTAAACTACAAATTTGCATATAGAGCCACACATGAGCATAAAATATCAATGCCAACAATGCAGAATATCTCAGGAATGATAAATGTACAATGTATAGACCGTTTTAATGCTATTTGATGTGTTTTGTTAGTAAGGTCGCTCAATTTTGAGGCCATATTTATTCATCTGCATTCCCTAATTTCTTTTCTTCATCTATCCATCACAATCTGCATTATTATTAGCAACACAGTAATAGAGAGTGTAAAGTAAGACATCTGTGTTATAACATTAATATATTCAAAATGTTTCAACTTTCATCTTTCAGTCATTAACACAGTGCCTCTAATCTTATCAGTTCTCCAGCTCAGAGCATCATTGTCTTTACACTACAAGAAAAATCTTTATTCTTTTACTTAAAGGCAAAAAATAATCATTGACAACCTGCATGCACATTACAGAAAAAGCTAAAAAAAAATTGCACGTAAATATGGTACTTTTGCCTATTGTTCTTACATACCTTTATTTCTAATTGCTAGCACAATTTTAAGGCACTGAGGCAAGCCTCCAGCAGTGTGCTGAAGGTGTGTTTGTGCTGTTATGCCCTCTGGCTTTGCTGCCAGCCTATTCCCTCAGATCAGAGCCAGAAGCTAGACTGCTTTCGAATACCGATCACCTCACCCAGACCTAATCCTTTGAGTTCTCTCTGGCATCTATTCCTTCTGCCAGTTTCCTCTTCTGTTCCTATCTTTTCTTCTGAAGTTGACAACAAAGACATCCTCGGGGCCTTCCTTGATGTAAGACCACTCTTGATGTTTTTACAGTGTGTTTTTTTTTGTACCCTAAACTTGTGCTACTCTTATATTCAGCAAGCACAATATTTGCTCACCAGAACATGAAGAAAGTGCGCCTGTTGCATTGATTTATAGATTTTTTAATTTGTACACCTTCATTTCAAAAGTAAGCCGTCATCACACCCACCCTTCTTCACCTATAATTCCTTTTGCAGAACCTCAAGTTTTTTTGTTTTATATTAGCTTTAGTTTCTTTATTTACCTTAAATTGGCCTGCCATGCCATTATTAATTTTAAAAGATGACTGTACAGGATGTGCATGAATATGGAATTTCTATGAAGCTAGAAACTTTTGAACAGCTCCTGTCCTTTGTGATAGTGAGTTTTAAAAGGGAAATCTCCAAAGAGCTAATTAGTAGACGAATCGAGCTCTGGATTGAACAAAGCTGAAGAGATAGCAGATAACTAAAAGGACCTGGCCATGGTTGTTTTAAATCAAAGCGCCGACAGTGAACTGCAATGTAACCTTAGGCTGCTATCTGACAGGGACAATATTAAAGAAAAACACAGTGACTGTGGAATTTAGTGACAGCCACATCCGATTATCCTCTCAAGAGTAGGTACTGTCCAACAAAATGAGCTAATTATCTGATTGGAATGTAAGGGATTAACGCTGGACATTACTGTCTGGTGTCTTCATAATCAGCTTGGTTATTTCATTATAATTAGCAGGAATTGCTAAAGAAAAGTTTAACAGATAGTTACAGACAAGTGCAGTAGTAAATAAAAATCAGTTAAATGTGGCAAAATGTCAGTCTGTAAGATTATCAGTATGGCATGTGGCAAATAAGTCATAAGACAATTGTTCTGGAGTTACATGTTTATAGTATGATTTTTAAAGAGCTACAGATGGGGAAATGTTTTAGAACATACAAAATACAAATATAGCATTAAAAGTCTTAACTATTATATAGATTTTTTTTTTTTTTTTACTGTGATAGGACATTTGCATTATTTGCTTACATGATTTGATACCTGTAATGGTAATTTTAATGTAAGTTGTACCGTTTTATAAATGCATCCAATGTACTTCCAAGACAAATCTGGGTATGGAAAAATGATGTCTGTTCTTAGTAAAGTATAATTACATGTAATAATTAATAAATGTAATAACAAATTTAGAATATTATTTTTTAGCTTCTAAAATCAGTTTGCCCACTATCAAGACAAGTTATTAAAAATAACATACTATTACTATGAGACTTCAATAATCCTTTAATCAAGAAATACAAAAATGAACAGATATTCTGTATAGAATGCCTTAATGATAAAACAAATTTATAATTGCACATCTGAAACTAGTTTTTACTTTTTTCAGAAAGGTATATCGTCTGAGTCATGTGGTCTATTCACCACTGGCTACTATTTGCATTCGATTCATATAACTCCGTAACAACTCAGAAAATAATGTGAAATTCAATGTTGATCTTAAATCAAAATATGTATTATTTCTGATGGTATTGTAACATGCTTCTCGCAGTATCTCTTTACGGAGAGGAAGAGTTAAATATTTTTTGAAATACCACCTCTAGCAATCTGCTCCACTCAGTGATAGGAACCCTAATAAATTCACAGTGAGCATATTAAGAAATTACATTTCATATTTTAAAATTACTTTGCTGTGTAATCAATACAGGGTCTTTGTTATGTTTAAGTAAGCATTAGAATTTAATTGTAAAAACAATTAGAATATCAATAAAAATGCTATAATTACTAACAAAAGCTGATTACTGAGGGCCTCATTCAATTGCGATTTGGCCAATTAAATAGGGCTCTGTATAAGCACAGAACATATTTTTTTACAGACGTTTTTAGTTATTGAACTTCTATCCAAAGCAAGGTCTTCACTAACTAACAACTTCTGTAAAAAAAAGATATGCTCTGTGCTTATATAGAACCCTATTAAATTGGCCAAATCGCAATTAAATTAGGCCCTGAGTGTATTATTTTGTGGAGTTAGATTTTTTTTGGTTATTTGTACATTTTGTACATTCTATAACTATCTGTTTTATGTAGTTAGATATATTTAATGTCCTGTGGCAGCTTGGCCTCATAAACAATAGTAAAAAATATAAAATGTGTCCTTACTAAACACAAAATTGTGTCTACCGACTCATATTCAATATCAATTTACTGTGTAGTTTTCTCCCTGTAGTTTTCTCTCCACATGTCTAGCATAACATTCTCTCTTCTTCTTGTTAATCTCTCCATTGTTTCTCTCCCATATTGAATTTAACACTTTTGCTAATATCGTGCAACCTTTGGAGGAATTATGGGACACATCCATGTTCTCTAGTTACACATCCTGCATCAAAGGTAAATATAATTTATATCAGATTGGTAAAAGTTCCATGATCATGCATAGTAGTATTTTTGACTTGTTACTGCACCACCATTATATAAAATTAATGGTCCTGGTTTAGTATTGCCTTATGTGTTCATGCAATGACAGTATAACTTAGAGTTCACTAGAAACTAATTCAATCTTGTAACCTTTTTTGAAGTATACATTTTTGACAAAGCCCTGGACCATGGGAGTCTAGAAAAAAATAGCCTCCTAGGGCTGCTACTGGACCTGGGAAGCAAGCCGACCCTTATAAAGGTGAACATGCATGTCCTGCCATGACTCCCTTGCCAGTTGCTGCTGGATCTCCTCAAAAGCTACATCAATATCAATGTGATCCTCATTGTCTGCAATTGACTATACCCTTGTCCCTCTTCCACTAACATTCTGTCCCTTTCCTGGTCATCTCGGGAATTACAAAAATTACAGAATTTACAAGATCCCGGATGCAGTGGCGAAGCTACATAATGGAGGGCCCCGGTGCAAAAAAAATGTGCCCCCTTAAGAAGGGAGTTGTATTTTTTTTTCAGCTGCCCTCCTGGCTATATATATTTTACACACATATATATATATATATATATATATATATATATATATATATATATATATATATATATATATATATATATATATATATTTATATAGATAGATAGACACACATATACATATACAAATATATACATCCACCTCATATAGCATATATCCCTAACTCCCTCTCACAGGACCCACCCCCCATGTACATTGCTTCATCCAGTCCTAGCTTTCTCAACTCTTCCCTGATACACATCTCCATCATGCCAAGCTGATCCATACTACCCTCTAGGTAAAGTGATTTCTTCATTTAAGTCTGTGACTTCTCATAACGTCTTTCCTTCGCCTATTTTTTGTATTCCCCTCTCCATGTATTTTTGTTTCTTTTTAAACCCCCGCCCCTTCCCCCCAAATAAAAGAAAAAAGAAACCCTGCCAGATGGTGTATTCTTGGGGCCCGATTCAATTGATCAATTCGTAAATTTATATACATTTAAAATCACTCTTAATATTGCTACATATTAAGCAAATATTACTTATTGTCACTTATTAATTCTTAAGTCAAAAAAACACCAGAAGCCAAATTTATGAGTTCAAAGCATTTGCAAGTAGCTAATAGAGTATGGCCCATGGTCTTTAGCAGTTACATATCTACTTACATGTCTATCACATTTTTACTTTCACAGAAATGTTGTTTTATTCGTATAGCTCATAGTTATCTGAATTGAGCAATATATTTTTGTTCTTAATATGTTTTCCTCTTATATAAATAAATAATAATAAAAAAGAAATCAAATGAAGTGGACCTATATATATATATTGTGGCATTTATTAAAATGTAATTAATTCTTCTGCAAATGGCAATGAGATCACTATTTTAAAAACTGTGGGGAAAAATAATCTATAACCTAGTGATTTTCCCTTGATTGGATATTTTTCATTGTAGTAAGTATTAAAAATATATATTTTAAAATAATGTTTATTTCTATATATTCAATCCTTTTTTTTTTACAATAAATCTTTGCTTCAGGTTTATCTTATGTCAGCAACTGCAGCTGCTTGTCAAGGTAATTCTCCACTTCCACACATTCTGTTCCACACTTATTAAAGCTCCTGAGCTGGTACAACAGGCATTTACATCCTGCAAGCTGTTATATGTCTCTATTTTACTGTCACCAGTGTCAGTCACTCATTATATTCTGACAGCATAAGATCCACATTAGCCAGCTATTTATTAATGTTAAACTCCACGGTAAAAAAAAATATTTTTATATTTGTTTATAGAAAAGGCACAAAACTGTCAATTCAGTTATATTCAATGGCAGCAGCTATGCATTTTTCCATGCTCTATCTTTTGGTAAAAAATAAAATATTGATTGCTATAAGGAAGAATTAACAAAGATTACCATCACATTAAAATTGAAAAACCATAAAAAACAAGGATTTTTAATGTTACATTTCTTAAAGCAGTGGAAAGATGTAAAAAAAAAGTATATGAAAGATATTCTTCTTTTAGAATACAAAAGATAAAAACTATGGGCCTCATTCAATTATCGTCCGCAGCCGTTGCGGGGCCGCAAGGACCGGCCGCAAGCTATTCTGCTATTCTATTCCCCTCCGGCCGGGGATTCCGGCAGGCTTGCGGCCGGTGCCTTGCTATCTCTTACGGCCGCTGGCGCCGCAGGAAATCCTTTGATCTAAAACGGCCGCAAGGAAATCGGCTGTAAGAAATTCCTATTTGCAATTCAATTGCTCCGGGAACCCTCTCTGCAAGGCTAAAAGCGAGCCGCAGCTTACTTGCAGGAAAGAGGTCCCGCTAGCACCAATTAAGCACGAAATATAGCCCAAATAAAGCCATCCTGCACTTTGAGAAGACTATAAAGTGATTTTAGGTGTTAGCAAAAATAGCACAAAATTCCCCTACACTCAAATCCGTAAAATATATATTTTTTAATATACGTCAAATATCCATGTAAAAAGTCCATAGGGCTTGCAGCACCTCAGACCTGGCCACGCTGCGGCCGGAAAATAAACAGTTAATTTGAACTCGGGTTTGGGCTGATGTGCAAGCTTGAGAGTGGGTTCCTTTTAATCCTCATGTCCCCCAATATGATCCCTAGCATTTACAGAGCTGTACAGTGCAGGCTTGAATTTATTTTTGAGTTTTAAGTTTTCAGAGCTTACGGCCGGTAGCAAGATTTACGGCCGGCCGTAAGAGGAGATCCTTGCGGGGCCGTTTAATTGAATTGCGAGGTAACAGAACCCCCGCAAGGAATCGCAGCCTTACGGACGATTTACGGCCGATAATAGAATGAGGCCCTATATAATTACTGTCTTCATGTAGGTGTTGTCAATCTACACACTTGTATCCCCTTGTCTGCCCTTGGGAACAGGTCAATCCAAAAAATCAGAATTTTAGCCGATCCAAGCGCTTTTATAAGGGGGGAAATGAGACACTAGCCTTCCTCTCCTTAGGTTGGTAACCCTCAACACCAATATGGGACTCAGGAGAGTGGAGTTTAATATTATAAACCCCCTATTGCCCATATGCGATATTAAAGGCTATGGCAGGCAGGGTTGATAGAGGTTTGTGGTAGTGAAGGGAAGTGATGGTGTCACATAAAACATTTATATTTAACACCCACCTGCTTTCATAAATGTCTCCAAATTTTTCTATGTTTAACAGTTGCTAGTGACAGCATTATTGGTACCCAAGTTTTAAGTATCAGAGTATTCACTAAGCCTCAAAACATTGGTAAACCACTTTTAGTGGCAAATGTGAAGATGGACCTATAATATAATATACTATTTGGGCATTTGCAGGATTTTTGGTGGCATAATGTCCTCTGTCAAGGTCCTAGTGCAATTAGCGGTAAGTGTGTTTAATGTGTATGTTTTTAACTAGCCTGACGTTTGTGTGACTGAGCCCTTAGCGTGCGGCATAGTTTCTGTGAAGAAAAAGTTGCATTACATATTTATCTTGCTAAATAAATCCCTTCTGAAATGATGATGTGATAGAATTGATTGTCACGTTAAATCTAAACCCCCCCATTTGGAGGAGCGTTATCTGACAGTGCAGAAATTCCCACTGGTTAAAGAATCTATAAGGACAAAATAAACTTTCCAAAAGTAAATATTCAATTAAGTTTTAAAATGCCTGAAATGCATGCATGTGTTGAAAAAACAACAACTGTACATTACAATATATATATACAACAAACAATTAATTGGTCCAAGCTTTCCAATGGTTTTGTGGCATGTATTAATGTAATCAAAATCGTAAATACATTTTCTTGGGTTCTATTTTGTGCTTTTCCTTGTATGCAGTCAGGTATGTTTTCCATCTGGAAAATATGCACAAGGATGCTGTCAGGTATGGTTCTCAGTAGATTATATGTTCTTTTTTTTGTGGGGGGCGGACACTGCAGTGTTAATCAGCAATACCTCAGCCACAGTCTTGGTTTTCGCTGGCAGGATTCATGAGTCTGACTACAGCTGTATATTTATATTGGACTTATTGTTATTCTAGAAATCCAGAGCCCATAACATATTCTGTTCATATTCAGAATAATCTATACATAACCATATGTGAAGCCCAAGAAATAATACTAGTATATTATATTTATGTAAATACACTTAAAAATGCAGAGTGAGGATAAAATATGTTGCAAAAATCTCTCCATATTTGTAATGCAAAACAATATACACCAGTTTCGCAATAACAGTATATCTTAATTCCATGTATGTAGTAAAATTAATGTCAAATTATGTCATAGTGCTTTTAATCACATTTAAATAGTTACAAGCCCATGTGCTAGCTAAACATAAAAAATAATAAATAATATAAAGATGACAGTTATCAGAACTGAAAAATATGAAAAGACTCTTAGAGTTGGAGACAAAATTTTATAGTATAGCATTATAATTTTATAATAAACTGGATATTTACAATGTACACAGAAAATAAATGTATAGACCAGATTCCTCTGTGAAGGTTGTGGAATGAAGGTTATAGTGTGGTTGTCTTTATTATGAATTATCAATAGACCTGACTTTGTGTCAATATGATGAGTGCTGACAGGACATCTCTTATTTTAGTCACGTTTCCACTAGAGTCCAGAGCACCCAGAAAATATGACTATTTCAGTCAACAGTGTAAAACTTTTCCCTGTCCTCAGCTGCTCTATAACTTTCTTCTGAAAGACTTTTGCTTTATTAACCAGGTTGGTAGTTCAGGTTTTGCAGAGCCTTCCTTTGTAGATCCAATTGACCAAACCATATTAAAGTTGCAACAAAGCAAAAAAGCTAGTTCATATTGCACATCTAGATTTTGTGATGTATATTTCACACATTAGGTTTATTTAGTAGCCTTATCAATTAAGACAAAAGAATAAAAACAAAATATAACTACAACCTTCGTCAATTGAGTAACTATAAGTTACATTTGTGAATGATCAAAAATGTAAATTTAACATCAAGTCAACTGAAGAGGGTTCTATTTCTACTTCAACCATAGTTTTAGATATTATTTAGTTATAAGTAAATGGTGGAACTGAGTTAGCTGTAGAACAACAGAAAATAATTGAAACAGAGATGAGATCTTTTAATGACTAGATGAGGATTAAATGATAAGCTTATAACACCAAATAGTTGTATCTGCCATATTCTTATTTAAGAATATGCATTACAAAGGGGGCTATTTGGCCCTGTATTTTTGCATTTTAATCTCACTTAGCCATTAACAGGTATCATATCTACTACTATTTGTTAGGGTAGCTGTTAGCAATAATTAAAATACAATACAACATATAAAATATTATGCCTACTCACAAACCCTGCTGTGCCCTTAACCTCTTGTACTGATTTGTCTATGTGTAATTACCCTACAGTGCAACAAAACAAGTTGAATCAAGTGTATCTTGGTACCATGTTAACTGTGAAAAAATAAGAAGCAGATTGAGTAGGTATGATCCTTTGGTTACATTGCAAGCTTACAGAGTGAACAAACAAACTCCTTTAGCAGGTTAAAGTAAAAAAAAAAATGGCAACCATATTTATACACTATTTTTATGCTTGTATTCTGATATCAAGAAAGTAATGTAACAATAGAGACTGTAAGAAGTACAGACATAGGTTCAATAAAACACAAAAAAGATTTTACATAAAATAACGAACACTGTCATATAGCTGTGAAAGAGTCAATAGGGTTCATTTGGTATGTTAATGATTTACATTTGTTGCAAATGTCTTTGGTCTTTGAAGGCTTTGTGAGAGATCCCAATAGTCAGAAATGAAACTTATGTTGGATAGTGTGACATGAATTCCCTATCTTGATTCAAGCCATGTGTTTTTTATGAATTTTTATTAACAGATCTTCCTGTCACTCTCTGTCTTAAAGATCCTCATCGGAATATTTACTTTCAGGTGCGTCCATTTTCATTGAAGTGCTCTGTAATCGACTTCTCTGTTTTCTGTTTGTTTATATTCGAACAATGCAGGCTCATACATTTTTTTAACGTTTGTTCTGTTTTCACGACATACAGTCCAGAGACCAGGCATTTGATACACATGCAGCCACATAAAATTCCCAGCCTTCAGCAGCCCTGTTACACCCGCAAAGCCGGCACACTTGAAATTCAGCGGAGTTACAGAGCAATAAAATTAGCCAAGCCCGCAACAGACGTGGCCGACATCCGGATCCGTAAACCATGCTTGCGCACGTTGCATTTGCTCCCGTAAACATGATCAATTAGTCAAACCCGCGGTTACGGGTTTAGACGGAGCCAATAGTAAAAGAGATCATCATCATTACGTCACTGGAAAATGGAGGTTAGATTTCAATCACTTACGGGTTTAAAGAAGGAGTTGCGATCGGACCCGCATTCCAGAAATAGTGCAATATTAAAAGATCAATAAATATGATATTCTAGTCCATGTGAGTTCTATTACATGTATTTACACATTGATTGTGAGGGATAGTTATAACACGGAAATTAAACATAAAATAAAATATTTTTTATTGCAGATTTGCTAGCTTGAGAATGTTGTGCTATTAATTGTAATACCTAACACCACTTTCCCTTTCATTTAAAATATAGTATGGTCTTTATATTTGCATTTACAGTGCTATGGACAGGACTTTAACCCCCTTGGGTTTTTGGCTCCATTTTCCATTTATGGGTTTGAACTCCAGTGCATCCTTGGAGATTCATAGCAATTCAATAGCAATATGCTATCCTAACACTTATGGTCTTGAGAGATCAAAGACTTAGCTGAGACGGAGTTCCGATTTTGACAGCACGTAGGGGTTTTCAGACGGTAACCTGCAGATCATTTGCGGGTAGCTGAAAGAGGCCAATTTTATAGCCGTAAGTCTTGCAAGCTCCTTTACGGGCTACACATTCTTCAGTTGGAGGAATTTATTGGGGCTGATGGTGAGGTATATCACATTCAATGACTTGCAGGGAAGGATACCAATGATGTTGTGTTATAGATATGTATAATATGTATACCTTTTCAGCAGTAAATATGGCTGCTAATTAATTGCAAGCCCGTAATTACCTTCAAACTGAACATTTGGCAATTTTTTTACATATATAGATGTATTTATTTGACTCAAGCACGTAATTACAGGCTCATAGCCCCAACACGCAAACATTAACCCGTAAGTATCATTTTCGGGCATAATCAATTAAGCATTCCCGTAAGTCCCAATTTAGACAGAGCCAACAGTAAAACATGGAGTTTAAATTACAATCAATTAGTGTTTAGAAGTCCGATCTGCAATCAGAATTGTAGAAATCAATAAAAATCAATAAATCAACTGTTCTAGTCAATGCGGGTTCCATGATATGTATTAATTCCTTGAGTCTCTGGATCGATATAACACGGAAATAAAACATTAAAAAATATATATTTTGATTGCAGATTTGCAAGCTTGAGATTGTCTTTCATTACTTTCCTAGTATTTTTAAGTACAGTAGTGTGTGTTTTTTTGCAGGTGTTTAACCCACTTGGGGGTTCTCTCTAGTACTCGTATAATTGTTTGATACATTTGCCATTTAAGGGTTTTAAGGCAATTGCTGGCTTGATTGTTGTTATTAAGTATGGATTTCGCGTCTTTAACACTGGTAACATTTACGGATTTGAAACATCAAAGGAGGCGATAGTACGGAGTTACGTTTTTGACAACCGTAGTGCTTTTGAGCCTGTAACACGCAGTAACATTTACGGGCTGCATTACAGGCTCAAGTAATTGCGATTTGGACAATTAAATAAGGGCCTAGATGTGTACATATTTTGCATCTTTCTTGCTGACTGTAAAGGTATTATTCACATTCTGTTACTAGGGAACTAAGTTATGATAATATTTGTAATCAGCAAACAGACTAACTAAAGTTTTCTTAAAATTGCAGAAAGAAGGAAGGTAAAATGAATAAGACTGAATTGCCCTTGAGGGAACAATGGGCAAGATTCACTATGTTTCCTGGAGCTGCAAAGGGCAATTATATTTCATGGCCTCGGCATTCAGTAAGCTATGTCGCCTAATAATCTTCTCATCCCATTATAACACCCTGAAATAAAGACATGTTAGAGATGTGTTGTATAAAATCATCATTAGTCAATACCATCATGGTATTGTCTAAGATATTGACTTCTCTAAACTCAAGCTCATTTCCTACTTCATACATAATTGTCTAGTTCCATAAATATAGCTAATTGTATAATGATATATTTGCTGTGCATTCTAATAGAAATGTTCAGATAATGCATATTATTTCATTATACTCGCAATGCACTGCCTGATTTATATTATAACAAATACCATGCATTTTTCACTAACTTTTATTATAATAGAAATTAACCTGTTAAATGAATATAATTAAGTAATAATCAAGGGCTATACATGTGTACTGTATTTACTTCATCAGCAAAATGCATTATGAGAAGGATATTAATCATATACTGTATGCTTACTGATACACAACTGGGATTGTAATTAAGAGAGCTGCATCTTTTTAGGGGATGCAGAGTAACTAGAAAAGGGGAAATGTAACTGTTATATGTATGTCACCAGAGGTTGGCAGATATTATTACTTAAACATAAATTATGAAAATGATGAAACCTTAATGCCATTAGATTAGTGGTTCCGAATCTGTATTTCAATCATAGTTATTTCTTGTGAGCTATGCTTATATAGCAAACTCTTTGAGCACCACCTTGATAACCCTGATCATGTGAGGTAACATACTCCTAAACCAGGTAAACCCTGTGCCTTCCTCACCATAAGACATAGTCATAGCCAACCAATGTCCTGTAATTGATTGGCCATAGGTGAGTGTAGACATGGAAGTCAGAAAATCCTTATGAGACAGCTAAACTATAGAAGGCCCCTGCACACACAAATGTATACATTTTTGTAGAACTTAATAGGTACCACAAATAACAAAGGAGCAGGATCTTAACTAAAGTTTTGGCTGAAGACTTCCGTTGGAGGATCAATAAGGTCCTGTTTTTAAAGTATGTGCTTTTCAATAACTATAAAAATGTTTTATAAAGCTAAAAATTATGCTGAAGAGTAAGCAGCCAAGAGTTAGCAAGTATTCAGCAGCTGTTATTTTACGTTCCTATTCTACAGTGAAAGTGATTTAATTAAAGTGACTTGTGCCTCAAGTCACCTTACAAGTTACAAGCCAGGTTGACATACAAAGACATTACCAACCTGCTACAGAATCATTGTGTATCATATTTAATAAGTTAAAACAATATGTCTATTCTTTGCTTTCTAAAAATGATGATCAAGACTACTTCTCCAAAAGAACACTCTAAATATGGGACATTAGTCTGAATGTAAACTATTCTGGTAAAAAAAACATTAGTTTTTACTCATCAGTTTTGACAGATTCACATGCAATATGGTGCATTATTATTACTGCCATAACTATGACTTTATTGCACATCTTGTATAAACCTTTTTTTTTCATTCAATCAACAATAATCTTTCCAGATGATTTATATTTTATGTATCCGGAACATTTTGTTGTAATCAGTAATGATATTCCAATGTGCTTTCTCCTAATCATTTTTTTTTTTAAAATAAAATGAGAACTCAATTTATTGCATTTATCTAAATACCCTGAAAAACAAAACAAACATAGCCCTAAAAGTTACAAAAACAACATTTTCCCTCAAGCCATTATCTGAAAAACAGGTCACTATGTGCAAGTAACAGCCAATTTTAGAAGGATTATTGTTTTTGCTTGTCTTTAACAGGCTTTTGGTAAATACATTAGTTTAGTGGAGCTTGGCCCTCTTGCATTAATAAAACAGTAGTTGTCCCTTGTGGGTACAGCTCAAGTTTCCCTTCACTCTGCTTCTATAGAATATGTATTGAAATGTTTATTATCCTCTGTATGTGCAGTAGCTGTTAGGAATGTGTTTTCTCATTGCAGAGATTTAAGTCAGTAAAGTGAATTTTAATACATAATACCCACTGTGTTAGTGACATGAATTCATGGAGACCTACTGTACTGTATCTTCTATGAAGTTCTGCTCTACTAATAAATTGCTACTGACAGATGCATTCTCAATATGGAGCACTTCCCTTCTTTTTGTTCTGTAAGAACATTATCTCAAAATGATCTTCAATTGTGAGGATCTATCTTTGTGTTGAATTTCTATACAGGAGTATTTGAGATGGCATTAAACAATTTGGGGGACTTTGGGATAAAGTGTGAGGTGCAAGTTTTATTTGTATTTTGGCATAACAGGAGATGTGTATGTTGTGTTAGTCATTTTAAGAGATTTCCTGTTCCTTAAATTTAAATGTGGTAAATTATTTTGGAAAACACAGCTGCATTTCAGTAGTATATATTTACATAATCCAAATGTGTTGTGTCACCTTATACAGTAGCTAGTGATATTAAGATTAATACTTAAAGGGCATAGCAAAGGCTCAAAATATGATACATTTTAAAACAATTGGTAATACGTTTTTCTAAACCACCTACCAGTCATAGTCTATTAATCTGTTTGTAATCGTGCATATTGCCAATAATTTCCATTACCCCTGGGGTCCTAATTAGCCTAATAAGCCCTGCACACTCACAACTGTAAATTGTAGCTGCCTTTAGACTGAAAACAATACAGACAGATCCCCAGAATTTAAGTAGCAATTATAGGCAATATTAACACATAAGAAAGAGATAACAAAGATAGATTACAGAGTTTGGCCCCTATTTAATAGTCCAAATCACAATTACTGGAGCCTGTAATGGAGTCCATAAAAGTTACAGATATTTAATTGGCTACATTTTGCAACTCGCAATCCATTTGCGAGTTACAGGCTGAAAATCACTGCGGTGGTCAAAATCTCCTCCTTTGATGTTTCAAGGCCGCAAAAGTTACCAGTGCTAAAGAAGCAAAAATCCATATTTAAATTGCAACAATTCAACAAGCTTACAATTGCCTTTAAACCTGTAAATGGCAAATGTATAAAAAAATCCTATGAGTACTAGATAGGACTCGCAAGTGGGTTAAACACCTGTTCGTATAACTGCAAAAGCAAATAAACACACACACTACTGTACTTTAAAATACTGGGAACGCAATGCAAGGCATTAGAATGCTTTATTTCCATGTTATAATAATCCCAGGAATCAAGGAGTTAAACATATCAGGCCACCCTCATGGACTAGAACAGATGATTTATTAATTATTATGGATCTCTACATTTCTGGATTGCAAGTCTTATCGTAAATCAGACTTCTAAACAAAATTTAATTGTAGTTCAAACTCCATGTTTTACTGACATCATTATGACGGTCCCATTTATTATTAGCTCTGTCTAAAGTGTAACTTACAGGCTTGCTTACTTGATCATGATCATGTCCTGAAATGCCACTTACAGGTTTAAGGTTTGCATGTTGGGGCTGTGAGCCTGTAATTGCGGGCTTGAGCAATATAAATACTTCTGTAACTGTAGAAAATTTCTAACCCACTGACATAAGGGCTGTATAAAGGTAATTACAGACTTGGAATTAAATGGGGGATTATGTATGCTTGGTGGGTGGTTAAGAAAGGCAAATTGACAGAAAGACATTGTGTTAAGAAAATGTTTTTGATAACATTCAATTGATAAAGTACTTGTTTTAACCTATAGCTTTAATTGAAACGTATCCCTTTAATAAGAAAAATGCAAAGTATGGAATATTTGCTGTTCTGTAAGGTGGACAAAAGCAAATTTAATCATAAATTAAATATTGTTTTTTTTTTTTTTTTTTTGCTGCTAGTGATTCCTGATTAAATAGCTGAGACATGAGGGGATGATTTAGCCCAGCCAGTAGACTAGGCAAAATCTCAGATGGGTGCTACCCAGAGTAGCAGGCTAAAGGAATTTGATCCCCTAATAGCAGGTCAAAAGATGTGGCTTATTATTACTCTTTGTGTTTAAATCTGTAATGGATTGTATGGAAACAAAGAAGGAAAAATGGGCCTTGGATGCCAATCAAGTATCCTTAGTCATTTTGCTTCCCATTGTTCAATCTTGCCTCAAGCCTAAATAAGCTCATGATATCTCTATGCCCTTAATGAAGTATTGTGTCTGGAGTGAAGCCAGTCAGGGGAGGGCTAGCTATATTGCAATATGATAGTAGGTGGTTACAAGAAAGTGTGGACATGGCTAGAGGCTCATGTTACACTAGACTCTCCTACCAATGTGTGTTTCAGAGCGTTATCATCTGTGTGTGTAAATATATTCAAATACAAATATATCTTCTGTTTAGGTTAGGTATATCAGCATAGTGAATTGTTTGCTCTATGGCAGATAGAGTTCCAAAACATTTTCAATACACCTTGAAATTCTACTACCATTATTTGGCTGAACTTAATTAAGCTGTAGAATCCCAAGCTGTATTATAGAATAGCCCCTGAATAACTTGTCTCATTATGCATGTATGGACATCTTATCAAATCCCCAAGGAATATCATATGACCAATATTATTATAATGCAACAAAACGATATAATAAAATCTAACAATTGATGCCAGGTCTCCATATTTATTGTAGTGCATAATAACATTTTTATTTCATATAGTATATATTTTATTTGTAAAAACTGTATCACTTATTATAATTGTCGAACAAAGAGACGTCGTCATGCTTTGTGTGGTGCGTAAGACTTAGATGATGAGCGCTAAAGGCGCTCATCGCTTGTGAGTCTCGCAAAGCGAGGCAAGCCATTAAATCTGAGCGCTTATGTAATGAGCGCCTTTGGCGCTCATAGTCTGCGAGCCTCGTGTAGCAAGGCAAGGCGTTAACTGCACATCGCCTGCGAGCCTTGCGTAATGAGGCAAACTTTTAAGGCATTAAAACTCGCAGCACTTGGGCACTCATTGCCTGCGAGCCTCACGAAGCAAGGCGAGCAGTGGAGGCAATGAAACACGCGGGACTTAGCCTCCAGACACTTAGGAAACGCGGGATCACCTTAGGCTGCAAGCACTTGACGAATGCAGAGATCAGAAAAAAAAAATACGAGACGCAGGGCTTAGAAAAAAAAAAATACGAGATAGGAAAAATACGAAGTTAACAGCCGGACTGCGCAAAGCAAAAAACACGAAACACACACAAAAAATACAACAAAAACATCATACACAGCATATCTGGGAGTGAGGTGAGAAAAGGATTTAAAGTCGATTTTGCAGAGTTTAGCCATTTGAAAATCGGGAAAGCAAGAGAAAAAATGAAAATAACCCTGGACCATGTAAAAAAGTTAACGGCCGAACCGTGCAAAGCAAAAAACACGAAACGCATAAAAAATAAAAACAGAAAGGATATCTGGGAGTGAGGTGGAATGCAAATTTATTATATTTTACATCGTTTCGCCAATCCAAAGAGAGAAAAAAAATGGCGGCCAAAAAAATGAAAACGAGGCTACACAACCATGTATCGCGCAAAACACCAGCAACCGTGTACCACTTTCACCCAGGAACGTACAAGGTACAAAATACACTATTACAAGGGACGGCAAATGCTCGCGAACCGCGTAGCACATGGACAAACAACGCTATTTTACAATCCTAACTTGCCACTAACAACATTACGCATCTAAACTAGCGCTTAACACAAATAAAACAACGGTTTCCCCTCACGCACGCAGCCTATTTCTAATGCACAGTTGGCACATTCATTAAACTATCTCCTCAGGCCAGCAACAGTCCAACTGGACATTATATGCTACAGGAAAATAAAAAAAGATTGTTACCTCTTCAGGCTATTGATTGTAAAGGTAAACTATATTAATTTGTTATATAATTAATTAATTAATTAGTATTTAAAAAAAGAGAGAGAGGAGCCAAAAGACACGCAAGGAGAGGCTTGCAATGAGCGCCATAGGCGCTCAGCGCAAGGCTCGCAATGAGCGCCGAAGGACCTTAGAGTATAAAAAGCTTAACATTGTGTTCCAAACAGCATTGCCATGGCTTCAAATTTTATGGACCGTCATTTTTTGACGGGCAAGTCGCTAGTTAGCATATAAAATGGGAAAATATAGGAAAAAATATGCAAAAGATACCTACTTAAGGTCCAATTGTATATGCTAAAATTAATCTCATTGAACACTATATTAATTCACACACCTTATCCTTTTTATGCTAAAGAACTTATGTTTCCTTGCATACTATAATTCTGCATTGACAAAATATTACACATTAAAAATAGATTATCATATGTATTGCACACATAAACAAGCTTGTTTTATTACTATACAAGTATTATTATATTATACTGTATATAGTACCTGTATAACAATTTTTCAGTTGAGGAAATAAAATAAAAACTATGAGGTTTCTCATATATTAGAAATGCTCATAAAGACTAATTTTCTTATACAATTACTCGGACTTAAAGAAAAAAACTGTAAAAGCAACTTTAAACTTTTCAACATTTCTGAATTTCCTATTGGAAACCTACACCTTTATATGATTTTCTTTTGCAGCTTCGTATCATGTTTTTTCTCCTCAAGAATTATAATGAGAGGAAATGAATGAGATCTGTGGGGAAAGCAGTGAACCTAGAGACTAAAGGTATAAGGATGATTGATGG
The DNA here is from genome assembly GCA_027410445.1 of Discoglossus pictus. Lineage (NCBI taxonomy): Eukaryota > Metazoa > Chordata > Amphibia > Anura > Alytidae > Discoglossus > Discoglossus pictus. The sequence goes on from CM050163.1 coordinate 138,792,645, forward strand.
CATGAAATTTCCATAAAACTACAATCAAGATCAGATTTTAAAATTAATTTTTAAGCAGCCTAAGAGATACTCTTTGATTTGTAGTCTAGTGGAATGGGTAATGCCTCATTCAGTGTGTAAAGTTTCTCACTATGAAACATTCACTTTTTTGATCATTCTGACTGGGAGTAAAACAGAAGCAAAGTCTAAAGTATATCTTATCGCACATATAGCTTAATGTTGAACTTAACATGTAGTGCAGAAGTAAATGCAGAATTTAAATAAATGTAGATAAAAAAGCTTAAAAATATGTAATACATTTGTATTTGTCACTTAGTGTAATACAATATGTACCATAAAACAATAATAAAACATATTATTTTTATATTCATAAAATATGTTTATCTGCACCTCGTTATCTCAATTTATCAATACGTTACAAACAATGATCACCAGTTACAATGCTCACATTTAACTCCGGCAAAATGCCCCATTCTATATTGAATATAGTTTACTTTTTCCTCATCTTTAGGTTCTACCACTTTCCTTAATTTGTAAACTGCTAAATATTGGTGGAAGAGCAGTGGCAGAATTAGTAGATCGAGGGCCTGGTGTAAAATTATTTGGGGGCCTTCCTTGCACATCTCTATATACCACAAAGCTGTTGATAAAAGCCCATATACATGTAGATGGTCAGATCACCTATAGGGTGAAATGATCATCTTTCTATAAAAAATAATTAAAGGCCATCCTCTACTAAATTAAGAGAAAGGCATACATCACGGAGCCCTTACCCTGCTGTCCACCTGCTATACTGGAAGTAGCTCTGCCATTGTGGCAACTATATAATTGTTGTACAGTGCAGCACAGTCAAAGTAAATTAAATCCTGTCACCAAAGCTAAGCAATTTGGAAATGACAGGATTAGTTTCAGCCTATTATTATCTATATTATTATTTATGGAAATTATTCCATTTATTTTTTTCACTATTGAATAAATACTTTTTAAGATACTTAATTCTTATTTTCATATATTGATTACTGGCATTACATTAGTAACATTGTCCTGCAATGTGTTTGTTAATTCATTTAATTATAGCCTGCCACATTAATGCCTTAGCTTTTTATTATCTACAGTAATTCATCTGTTAGACATGTTCTCTTTAATATTATACATGGTCCTTTTGGAATAGTTTTAATGAGGTGATTTTGGCTAGTTGCCAGCAAGTGTATTTTCTATCAGATGTGTTATTATGTGAAGTTGTTCCAAGTGGGGCATCACCTTCAGCAAAATATACAATCTCCAGGAATCTGTAGCCAATATTGGCATAAGAATAGCCATTTTCCTTTTCAAGCCATATTCTGAAATCCATTTTAATTAGTGTGTTTTGTCATGTAGGGTAAATATTGGAATTCATTTTATTTACTTTAGTTTTTTTGTGTGATCAAAAATGAAACATTCCTTAAAAAATATTTAAAGAAGTGTCAAACACTTCAGGGTAATGTAACAATTGATGATTTCCCTTTTAGGCACACCAGGAAAACTCCTAGTAATGCTCCAGTGTAGAAGTATCTTCTGTCACTGAAACATAATTTACAGCAGATGACAACATAAATATCCAGCCTTACTATCCCTTGTATGTACCTAAAGCCCTTGGTTTAAATAATCCTTATGAATGCTTTATGCTTATTTCAGGCATGCTTAAATCCCTTGTTTATATTTGTCCCTTGTACTTCCTCATGGAAGGCTTCTGCTCTAATATTGTTTAACTGGTGGCTGTTTGTGTATAAATTGCAGCAATTACCTTAGTCAAATGTAAGGTGCTTATTCAACTACTGGTCTACTAGCCACCCCTGGGATAATAAAAACAGTGTGTTATGAGCTTGCAGAAAGCCTCTTTCTTTTGTTACATCCCTTTTTTTTCAACCACATTAGTTGATCAACTCTGACGGCAAAATGTTGACCCTATGATGCTAATTTGTTGGATGGAGGTTGATTTGTCTAATATTACAAAATAACAGCATGTTGGATGAGAAAATGCACTAACTTGGAAACAGCAAACTTAAACTGTAAGATATTTTAATTTGTTTTATATTTCCATGTCCCATTTATTAACACAGTCATTGCACTATACACCCAGAAAACATATTAACTCCAGTCTAGATAGCTCATGGATGGGTTTGACTGACCCTACTATTCTCTTCTGTCAAGAGTTGCAACTTACCACATTAAAGGATCCCGTAGTTCTGTTTTTAAAATGTACTATTTTGAAGAACTACTCTAGAAAATATGCAACATGTTTTTACAATGTAAACACATACAATACACCCCCTATTTATTATTTCTACATACAATTATGCTGCTATAGAGTCTAGCATTTTGTCTTCAGCAGATCAACTTCTTAAGGTGGGAGGAGACAATGCACAGGAAGTTATTGTTTGCACATAAACAATTGACATTTTATTTCTAAACACATGTTGCCCATTGTCATGATTATTTTATAAATAAATGAAACATTTGACCCTATTGAGGTCCTTTAAGAACCAAGTTGTGTAAAATAGACTGTTGAATGTATTGCTCCAGAGGCAAACAGATCTCTAGATTTACAGTAATGATTGATGTTTAGAAAAGTAATTCAATTTAAGTTTGATTGGGATAAGAGAAAATTACAACTATGGACACTGAACCCTATTAGCATTCTTGCAGTGTAATAAATGTCCTTAGTCTTATTCTTAAAGCTTCTACTAAATGTATAGTAATAAATGACAATATTAGAACCTGATGCTTCCTGTCCATCTGAAGTTCACAACCTCAGCTGATTACTTGAAAAGCCTCCAGAAGTATTCAGAAGCATCACCTACTTTAAGTATTACAGATATTTTTTTATTAAATCACATTTAAAAAATAAGCTTTTTGTACATAAAAACATCTTTTTTTTAAATCTGAATATCATGAAGATTTTTTTTTAAAGTCAGTAATGAAATATTGAATACTAATATGTTATTCCATGCATGGCAGATTATTCCAGTATTGCCTATTATGTAAAACATACCTGTTGTGAAAAACCTGTCTAATTATAATGAAATCAATTAACTCTACCTGCCATATTTATTTGTGGAATTTTATTCTGTAAAATTGTGCATATTCTAAGTATCAGAATGTTTATGAGATACTGCTCGGAATTTATATTCATGAGAACCTGAAGCTATGTCGTGATTGACCTTCGATGTAATCATTTCAGCACAATAACACAATTATCTAAACTTTTTCAAAATACACTGGTATTTAAATCCCTTAAAAATGCCAATACATCCCTGCGTTTGCTGACAGTCTTCATCTTCCTCTTGTGACAGTTCACATAAAGACTTTAATCATGCAGCCTGGCAACAGAACAGGTTAGGGAATAGTAACAAACACGCTGGTCAATGTCTGTGTCACTTTTCGTGAAGCAGGACTTCCTGAGTTTGAAGGAACGGATTCCTGCAGCATCCTGGGAAAGTGCTAATTACATTAATGCCTTGTCAATCATATTTAAATAAGCCGACCAAATTGCTACTGTTGTGGCGTAAAACTTGGAAAACAATTGGAACTTATTTGTGTGCATTCACTCTCTGTACACACTATATAGCTAATGATGATTGTTTATGGAAAGATGCCTGTCCAATTATTTTTGAAGAAACACAAGAATGCAGAATGACTGGAAGCATCAGGTTTTTGCCAGAGAATGCCTCAGGTAAGAGGAGAATGGCTAGAGGCTATAAGGAATCACAAGAGACAAGTCAGAGTTGTAAATTGGGGAACTGACATATCTCATCTAATATACTTGCTAACTAGGCCTTTAAAATCCTTGACATTTAACTAAGTTTGTGGAGAAGTTGAATATTTTTATCCTTTATTTCCTGATGTAACATATAACAGTCATTCACCGATTAATCTGATTATGCTTTATTACATCAATTGGTAGTAAAGATGCACATTACATGGTCACTTTTTAATATTTTATTAAACTTTTAGTATGTTAAACTGCCAGTCACAAAGATAGGTTAATTGGTTTATAAAGTAAACAAAATAAATAGACATATATCTAATTATTCCTCATCAGATACATGCTGATATACTCTAAATAATCAAATCCCCCTAAACATAAAAAACATTTGGAAATTGCTAAAATTGACACTAAAAACACATTTCCATACAATCAAATATTAATTTGTTCCAACGGTTTGCAATATTTGGTTGCTGTCACATAATTGGCTGCTTATGCAATCCTTTTTAAAAGAAAAAAAAAAAAAATTATTGCTTATTATGCCTATTATAAATTTTTGCATGACTATTACATTGATGCATATAACATACTTAAGGGGAGAGGGTGCACTCAGAACTTCATCAGTTTGATTTATTGATAATGTATAGAAAAAGCAGATTATTTCAGCAAAACCCAGATTATTGACTATTTTTTAATCACAATATGCAATAGACAATCATTTCAATATTGATTAATTGCTTATTGCATTTTTATAACATTGTCCTCACATTTACAAAATGTTTTGCTAAATACGAGTGGTTCTGAAATTGGCTAAAAATATTTACATATTTTTTTTACAAAAATAATTTCTACCGTCGAGATTCAATAGGCTTCAAGTGATGGCAAGGTTCTAATTACATGATAAATTCTAAGATAAGTAAGCCTCACATAAATAAATAATTATATTTTCTAAGTTACAATCTAAAAATTGGATTTTGTAATGCCAGAGATTTGTAATTTGTAATTAACTGATGTCTGCATTCTGATAAACAGATATGGTTGAAAACTTTGAGACTGGTTAAAAGCATAGTCAGCTAGTTTTTAATTGATAAAAAAATATTGTTTAATCTGCTAGTCCCGAGAGGAATCCATGATACCTTGGTGCAGGCTGTGTATGTGAAAGAGGCATTTGCTTTTCTGGTGGAGAAAGGTTTGAATTTATTGTTATGAGCTCCCTGCTTATGAGCAGGGGAAGGAGGTAGGGTGATACCATAGAAATCTTCAAATATATCAAAGGATTGAATACAATTCAAGAAAGAAGTTTCTTTGAGCAAAAGAGAAATGCAAGAAGAAGAGGTCATGATTTCAAGTTTAAAGGTGAAAGAAATAGGGTAATGCGAGAAAGTACTACTTTACAGAAAGAGTAGTAGATAAATGGAACGACTTTCAGTTGAAGTTGAAGATCTGCCATTATATCTATGTTTATGTTACTATGTGTATCTATATATCTATCTATCTATCTATCTAAGTTTTACACATGCTATTTTTGATTGACTAGATAACTGAAGTAGCTGAGGGAAGGGCACTTTCTTAAATATGTTCCTGTTTATTATACACTGCAGGTATTTAAATAAATATATTGATGACATACATGTAGCAATACAAATATACTTTGTGTGCAGTTAAAAAGAGATAAAATAACTTATAAAACCAATCCAATGGAGTGCTACTCACTGCTGATGTTTAAGCAATGGCTCCTCACCCACCATGTAATGAGCAACCTACTGGGAAAATCTGATTACTTTAAGGAAAGTCTAACAGGTAGAAAGGTGGAAAGAAACTTAGATAGAAGACAGAAGTGAGATAGAAGAGGGGCAGTAGATGATTGAGGGAATGAGATGAGAATAAAGATTGAAAGGAGAGATATGAAATCTGCCACCAAAGGAATGTTTTTCTCTGAAGGAACAAGTTCTGCGGCATGCTTCTCTTGTTCTTAGAAATGATGACGGTAGTATACAGGCCAAGGTGGCACCCAAAAAGCCAAGATGTTTTAGTGAAACAAATGACTGTCAACAGCATGGGTGAACACTTGCAGCAGTACTGCTGTGCAAGGAATGTAATGGAGGGTCAATTAAAAACATTATTCATAGTAAATATATTTTAATAAATTTAGACCTTTTTTCCCATGTTTAAGTGGACCATAGATGATCTTTTTCTTGACTGCACATTTAAAACCAGCAATATGTTTTAAGCCCATCTTCAATAAATACATAAACATTTCCCATCATTTTTAGTCACAAATCTATGATTCTATATTTATTTTCAGAAGAAGAATACTATTCTTATTTTGCATTCTAGTTGGATTTCATAATTTAATATAGTAATAGAGATTACATATATAAAATGAATGAGAAAATAAAATTTAAAAGAAAGCAAAAGATAACTTAGCATAGTTATACAAATTATTAACATATTCCTATTCTTAATAATTCTTATTTACCACTGTATACATGTGGTAACAAGTACTGATTAGGTTGTAAGAAGAGCTGTAAGAATTAATGAACAGCCTGTGTCAATTCAGTATCTTCATATCCTTCTGCTACTTCATTCATTTTTTAAATTGATCTTCACTAAAGTTTTATTCTTACTTAACAATTAGGAAATACATAACATTGCACACAGAGATGTCACAAACTAAAAGAATGTGCAGAATTAAGGAGCGGTTAATTCAAAGTATTTTCAGTGGCCAGAAGCAATGAAGATAGGGAGATAGGAAAGAAATGAGATGGGCTATAATGATTGCCTTCTGCCCTAAGAGACATTACCAAGGCCAAAACACCCATGGCTCTTTGCTAGCTTATATTCTAATTATTAGAAAAAAAAACCTGTGTGGAGCCTCAATGTTAATCAGTCTCTCTGAGACCAACGTTTTTATGATCTTATCGAAGATTTACTGAATTATATTATTCTTTTTCTTAATACTGATGTTCTTCAAGGAAAAAAATACTGAACTGCTAATAGGCACAGTTTCTGTCAAAAAGAAGACAGAGGATTCATGAGAATAAGTGAAAATAAATCAAATGAAATGCTATAAATAAGAAAATAGATTCAAAATGTAATTAAAATATGTATCCTCACTGTTTATTCTACTCTTGAAAATCAGAATGTGTAGATCTTTTTTTCACTCTCATTTGACAAGACAGATGTGCAGCAAATCTTGCATAAGAGGTATTAAAAATGCTTCTTCATAACACACTATTTAGGCCATTGTCAGTATGACATAAATTAGATTCTGCATGCTATATAGGACTTGATCATATTAACTCCTTTAACACACACTCTAAGCCTCAACTCTTACTGAGCCTTAATGTGTTTAAGGGTCCCATGCCAATCCCTGAAAAATCAACTATGAGTAAACTCTACCTAGCTTTGTAAATACCCCTCTCCTAAAACACAGCAAACTGCTATGGGTCACTGCTCCGAGTGAACTTCACGACACAACGAAAAGCAAGGCATAAATCTTCATTGAGTTTTGCCCTGACAATACATTACAAGCTACTCCGTGACACTCTGACACCCAAGCCCTATGCTAATCCAAATTTTCCCCCCACTACCCTAGCCCCCAAAAATGGAAGAAATACTTAAGGTTACCAAAGACCACTCGTAAAAGGCTTTTTTATCCTCTTAAATCTACCTGCGGACGACTTGCGGGATAGGTGAGAGAAAACCCTATGTGATGTAAGAAATCTTCTTGTGAGTTCCGCAAATCCTTTGTTATGTTACAATTGAGCTATTAAATTGCATCAAAATCACTTGTGTTTAATCCCGTAACCCGCAAATGGAGCCAAGAAGCCAACGTGTGCTGGAGAGTACCCGCAAGGCGCAAAATGTTCAATCCATAGCACTGTAAATGTAAATATACACACACTATTGTAAATATAATAAAAGGGAAAGTGTTGTTAGGTATTAGAATTAATAGCACAACATTCTCAAGCTCGCAAATCGCCGAATTGCCAATATGAAATACTTTATTTTCATTATTAGTTCCGTGTTATATTGATCCCGGCAATCAATGTGTAAATACATATAATTGAACTCACATGTAATAGAGTTGGACTTTGGAATCCCCCCTCCATTTTTCAGTGACGTAATTCTGAGGATCTCTGTTGCCATTGGCTCCATCTGAACAAGTAACTACGGGTTTGACTAATTGATCATGTTCCCCGCCGCACATCCAATGTTCAACAGATGGTTTACGAGTTTGCCTCTCCGTCCCGTAACTCGCGCCCTGTTCTAATGTAATAGCAACGCAAGTCTGCAAAATTTAATGCGCTCAGCCATTGCAGGTTCCTTGTTGCACTTAAGAGCTTGGAATGTGGTGGTACCAGCAGGGGGCGTTACCGGATATGCACACGTGAGCGGACGCTCGCACAGTCTGATGGAGGAGACCACGCTGGAGACTGGGATTCCCTAAACCTTTTCCCTCAGCCCTTCCCAAGGTACAATCACTCCAAGCCCGATACGGGTTCAGCAGCACGGGACCGGCTGCATGAAGAGCAGGACCGTTAAGGAGATATAGCCCCAGCATTGGCCCCCGGTCTCGATGTCCCGCGAGCGGTGAGAGCGCACAAGCTGTGCAAAGAGACTGGAGGGGGCTAAGCTAAGCATAGCAGTGATTTGTAGAACTCTGGCAGGGGAATGCCAGACTGCGGGCCCGCAGAAAGGAGCTTTGACTACCTAGAGTATTGGATATTCCAGGCCTCTCACAGCAGTTCGTGCAGCTATTAGCTGATATCACCTGGAGGCCATGAGGTCTGGTAAGGCTCTAATAGAGCACTCTTTATACATAAACACTGACTCTTTTCTGTAAGGCCCTAAGATATTAACGGGCATAATATATACACAGGTCCTATAAAGGATATAAGGTTCAGTTCAGCAAGTAAGGACCTGAAGTATAATTTTGTGTGGTCTATAATCTCTTCAAGAATGAAAACCATTATTGGGGCTTTGGTCTGGGAAAAGTGAGAGTAATAATACAATCTAATTGCTCCCTGACAGACCTTATGCAAAAGCTATACATTAATGGGAAAAATCTTACGGACCCATATCTCAAAGGAGTTAATACTAATATGGTTAAAAGTAATTAAGGAATAAAGGTCTGGAATGGACTTCACCAATCGACTAAAGGAATTAATCCCTAAAAATAGGGGACCTGGCTCCAAACCTTTATATTACCTATAATTGTGAAATAAAACCATATATACTTAAAAGACAAAATATTCCCAATTAAAGACTTGGATCAGGACCACGGAGGGGGAAGAGAGAAAGAGAAATATATAAAAGAAATATATATCCCCAAATAAAAGTTTGTGATCAGGACCACATCTACTGTAAAGCGGATTTGGGACTACCTCTGTTTTTGCATGTTTTTTTTTTCTTTGTGTGTTTGTTTTTTTGGTATATCTTTTTTTCTCTTTTATTATATTCCAGGAACTTGATTCTAGGTAAATTTCATACAATGCCTCCGAAAAATAAAAACAAAGATAAAATAAGATTTCCTCCTAAATCCAAACTATTTTTTTCGCCTAAAATGGCGCAAAAAACTATGGAGTTATCCCTTTTGGCTTCTCCAATAGGGGATAAATCTACAGAGGCATATGTAGATAATACGGTAGATACCTCTTCGGAAACAAATACAGTTAATTTAGAGGAGGAAATCCTCACGGTTGGAAAACTGAAAAATATCCTAGAGAAGTTTCAAAACAAATTCTTGGATGAATTTAAAAATCAAATTATTCTAAATATCAAGCAACACAAGGAAACACAGTCAAAATTGCAGAATTGGGGAACACTTGTGAAACAATTAAAAAGGAACAAACTTATTCCAAAGAAAACATCAAAGCAATGGAGGGGAAATTAAAGGCATTGGAAAATAAGGTGGACTTCCTTGAAGATAGATCAAGAATTAATAACTTAAAAATACGAGGGATTGATGAAAAAATACCCAAAGAGGACCTGGGATTATATCTTACCAAGTTTTTTTCATATTTAGTGCCTGATTTTGCGGATATAAAGTTCAAGTTCGATGCAGCCTATAGACTCTCTAAGCCGAAAAACATTGAGGTAGAGTTTCCTAGAGATGTAATGGTAAAAATCCATCATTTGCCACTGAAAAATCAACTATTAAAAGCTAGCTATGGAATAACATCCTTTGATCCTCCCTATTCAAATATTAAAATATTTTCGGACATTTCTACTTCCACGAGAAATAAAAGAAGACAATTTTTTCCTATTACCCAGAAACTGAGGGAAAAAGAAATACCATACAAGTGGACTTTTCCCATAGGACTTTCATTTTTAAGAGACTCTATATGGTATAAAATCACATCACTTAAAGAGGGAGAAGATTTATTTAGTAAATGGGATATTTGAGAGTCTTTGCCTCATTGTCATTTGGTGGGATTGCTAGATTTCCAAAAAAAAGGGAGGAATACTTTACTAATTCCTCGCTACTATCCCTTTTATTTTTAGGATATATTACCATTTCCTCACAAAAATGATGGATTACAATGTTTAAAGGGTTTGTGATTGTATATTGCGTTCCTCCTAAGAAATTGCACAGCACTTTTTTGTAATGAATGCACTTTAAACTTTATTATGTATTAGGAGTATTAAGGAAGGAAATAGGTGGTTTAGATAGGGTTTTTTTTTTTTTTGTAGTCATGCAATTATGATTAGATGCAATATTTAAAGGGTCTAAGATTGCATATTGACTTTCCTCATAAGAAATTGCACAGCACTTTATTTGTATTGAATGCACTTTAACCTTATTATGAATTTTGGGTATTAATGATGGTTTTCTTTTACTTTTTTTTTTTCTTATCTAAATATATTGAAGCCACGTAATTTTAATAAGAGGTTCACCAGTTTATGATTGAATCAACTATAGGATAATTTTAAAGGAAAGGAATGGAAGAGAAAGGAAGAAGGAAGGAATTTTTGGATGCACAAATTTTAATGTAATAGATTGAACCAGTATATGAAATGAAATGGAATGATTCTACACGTAAAATTATGCTAATTTGCACATGTAAATTGTATATAATAATTGATATTATGATTAAGAAGGATTTGTAGCACATGATTGCATTACAAGATTAAGGGGGATATGTAGCTTAATTTAGATTACGCTTGGAAATCAAGAGTGATAGAGTAAGTAAATGAAAAAGGGGTGAAGACAACTTGATCATGGTAAAAATGTTGTATAATTACGATTTAGAACTCATTTTAAGGAATAGCATCTGCACAAAATGTAACAATAGAACATAAATATAATATTATAAATTGTGGAATGTTCAAGGAAATTTACGAAGAATATGAAAATTAAGAAAATTACAAAAGCGAATAAAAATAGAAATATAAAATGACAGGAAGGGAGGAGAGGGGTATATTTACAACAGGAATTGGGATTAGGTAAATTATTAATTAATAGAAATGAACAGGCAAAGAGAGCATATCCAGGATTAAAAAGGCTTGGAGAGAGCAGGGGTAAAGTAACATAATTGGGGGGGGGGGGGGGGGTAGGGGGACGGTTGGGAACCAGAAGGTAAATTAGGAATACAAGATATACAGGCGTGGGGAAACCTCCATGGAGGACTTAACATATCCCTTCATCGTTCACGCCCATAAGGTACAACTGGGTGGTTGCAGTTGTAATCCCCTTGGATGGGGAAGGGAGCGAATGGTTAGACTGGATAGGTATGACTCCAAGAGAGAGTGTGGTATGTTTGGAAGTATGGATGTAGCCAGGGGCTGCGGGATGGGAGGCGGGGGGGAGGGCCTAGTGGAGGAAAGATAATGCCGGGTTTAAAGATAGTGAGTTACAACGTTAGGGGATTAAATTCTCCGTCAAAGAGAGCCTCCATTTCGAGAATGCTGATCAAAACAAATCCAGATATTGTATTAATTCAGGAATCCCATTGGGATAAGGGAAGAATATTTCATATGGCCAAACATAGATTCCCTCAAGTATTTAATGCTTGCCATAAAAAAAAACTCAGGAGGAGTTTTAATGATGTTTAATAAAAAATTAAAATTAAAAGAAGAATTAGTGGTCTTGGATAGTAAAGGCCGTTATATTATCTGGGTAGGAGAAATAAATAGCGAACATATGACAATAGTAAATGTATATGCCCCTAATAATAAACAAAATATATTTTTGAAGGGAGTATTAAAGAAACTGGATAAGATAGCTATAGGAGGACGCATAGTAGGTGGTGACTTTAATATGACGCCTGATGCTAAGATGGACAGAAGCTACAAAAAAGTTCCCAAAAACTATAAAGGTATAGAAAAGACAGCTCAGGACTTCTCCAAATTATTGGTGGAAAACCACTTATATGATGCATGGCGCCTTATAAATATAAATGGAAGAGACTATACCTATTATTCTGCATCTCATAAAATGTATTCAAGAATTGATAATATAATAGTGAATGAGTCTTTGTTAAACGCAATTCAATCAGTTAAAATTGGTTTAATAACAATCTCGGACCATGCTCCAGTCACCCTCCAAATACAGGAAAAGGGGGAGATAAAATCTAGCAGGGCCTGGAGAATGGATGATAAAATCTTAGAAAATAAGGAAAGACTAAATACTATTAGAATGGAAATTAAAAAAAATTTGGAAGTTAATATGGGGTCGGTTCCATTAAATACAACAATATGGAACTCACTAAAAGCATATACAAGAGGTATATTAATCAAGTTGAAAAGCATCTGGGTTAAACAGAGAGGATTGTCCTTACGACTTTTACATATAAAATTGTATAAATTGGAACCAGAAAACAAAATAAAAATAAATGATACCCTTACACAAGAGATAATAACAATTCGGAACAAAATTAAAAACATTAACCAAAAACGCTCAGACAGGAGTCTTTGGCAACTACAACAAAAATCATTTCATTTCAATAATCGAATAGGAAAAGATCTCGCGAATAAGATTAAAAAACAAAAATATCAAGATTGTAATATTCCTTATCTTGTAAAACAGGGAATACATTTTTTTAAGCCTAAAGAAATCACGGATCAATTTGCGAAATTTTATCAAGCTTTGTATAATCTAAATTTGGAAGAAAACTTTATAACACCCAAAAGTGAAGACATATCATCATTCTTAGATCAGATTGACTTTCCAGTTATCTCAAATGAGGAAAAGGAGGCTTTAAATAGTCAGATAACGGAACTAGAAATTAGACGAGTTATTAAAAACCTAAAAAACTACACGGCACCAGGCCCAGATGGATTTTCTACAACATACTATAAAATATTTGAGGAAGAGTTAATGCAAATCTTAGTAGCTACATTTAATGAAATTAAAACCACAGGTACATTCCCACCAGAGATGCTTAGAGCCAATATAATCACTATACCAAAATCAGATAAGGAAGCACACTCTTGCAAAGAATTTAGACCAATTTCGGTTATGAATATAGATACCAAAATATATGCGAAAGTTTTGGCTCTAAGACTTACAGAAATATCTAAATCATTAATAGCGTCCGACCAAACAGGATTTGTCCCAGAAAGGCAGGGCGCCGATAATTCCCATAAACTGATTCATTTAATAACTTATGCGAAGAAAAAAGACACCCCCACCCTATTCCTATCCATGGATGCTGAAAAAGCTTTTGATAGGGTAGGGTGGGATTTTATGATGCAGACCCTCCATAGATATGGGTTTGACTCATTTGCATCGAAAGCTATAGCTGCCCTATATAAGGCTCCCTCGGCATCGGTTTTGGGGAAAGGGGTACAATCAGATTATTTTATGGTAACAAATGGAACCCGTCAGGGTTGTCCCCTGTCTCCCATTTTATTCGCATTGACCCTAGAACCCCTCGCTATAGCTATTAGGGCTTCGTCGGACTTTAAGGGGATTAAAGTAGGCAAAAGGGAATACAAGATCTCCCTCTTCGCGGATGATGTAGTAGTATATATGGAGCATCCTCATATATCTATGAAGGCGCTGATGGAAATCATTGCAAACTACAGTAAGGTGTCGAATTATAAATTAAACATAGAGAAATCTGAAGCACTAAGTGTTAATATTCCAGAGGAAGACGAAGAGCGCCTGACTAGTAGGTATCAGCTGGCCCACACAAAGGGATTTACACACCTGGGAATTAACTTTAGTGATGATATAAGAAGTATTCAAACCTCCAATTTGAACAATTTATATAAATCATCTAAAGAGCTTATTGAGAACTGGCCGGTCAATCAAATATCCTTCTCTGGTAGAATTGCATCAATCAAGATGTCTCTCCTTTCTCAACTAAACTATGTATTTAGATCTTTCCCTTTTGCAATCTCAAGCCAATGGACAGCTAAATTCCAGAAGATGATCGATAGATATATTAATAAGAACGGTCAGATCAGAGTTAAAAAAGCAATAATGAGTTGAAAATTTATAAATGGTGGCATTGCATACCCAATGGTTTTTCACTATCAGGAAGCAATTAAATTGGCGCAATATATAAAGTGGAGTCAACCTCTTTCCACTCACCCGGAGAACCAGATTTTAAGTGATATGCTACACAATACCGACCTTAATGCTCTATTGTTCACTCCAAAACTAGCATTAGCATACATTGACCCGAGAGCAACTATTTTGACTATAATGGTAAAAGAGTGGATAAAAATGAACAAAAAATTAAAATTCATAGAGCAATATAGTGAACTTACTCCTTTGACAACATTAGCACGCATGAATTATATCTACTTAGAACCAGAATGGAAAGACAAAGGAATATAGCTACTGGGGCACATTATAGATAAAGAAAAAGGAAACATTTTAGATTATAACATGCTAAAGTTGAAATATAATATATCAACTAAACTTTGGTTCACTTCACATCAAATTTCACGAGTTTTGAAGAATATAAATAAAAACATTACTCGGCAAAGCTTAAACAACGTTGAAATTTTAATAAAGTCCCAAAATACTAGACACTTGGGGCCCTATTAAATTCCAGCCTCGTAAATAAGAGGCTTCTACTTAAGCCCTACGTACTGCAAAGTTTCTCTAACTTACAATGCTATTAAATTAGCCCTGCTGCGAGCAACGTATGAGCTACGCAGCAGGGCCGTACGTATCTACACTGCGTAAATGTACATGAGGAGTGACAGCCTGCGAGATGATATCGCAGGCTCCCACTCCTCATCAATTGCTGCGGGGGTCCTAAAAGGGACCTCCGCGGCAGTCCCCCACATAAGCCCTGCCGTGGGGGTACTCCGAATACCCCCCCCCGGCACCTAAAATTAACCCCCCCTCAATGCGGGGGTCCCCGACGGGACCCCCGAAGTGTCCTCACATGAACACCTTGCTGCAGGGGTCCATAGGAACCCCCGCAGCCCCCACACATTAACCCCTTGCAGCGGGGGTCCCCGATCTGCATAGATCAGGCCCTCCGCTGCATTTAAAACTTTTAAATTCCCCGCCCTTTAAGGAGCCGCGGCACACTATTACCCAATCCCGGCCGCGGCACTTAAAATTAACCCCCTCTATGCTGGGGGTCCCCATCGGGACCCCCGAAGTGTCCCCACATAAACCCATTGCAGGGGGGGCCCCGATCTGCATAGATCAGGCCCCCCGCTGCATTTAAAACTTTTAAATTCCCCGCCGCGGCTCCTTAAAGGGACCGCGGCACACTATTACCCAATCCCGGCCGCGGCACTTAAAATTAACCCCCCTCTATGCTGGGGGTCCCCATCGGGACCCCTAAAGTGTCCCCATATAAACCCCCTGCAGCGGGGGGCCCCGATCGGCACCGATCGTGACCCTACTGCAATTCAATTTTAAATTTCCTGCCTCGCGGGTCCTCAAAGGACCGTAAAGGTCCTGAAAGGACTCGCACTAAAAATATTAACCCCAGGCAACTATAATTACCCCATTAACTCATGATGGTCAATCCAGACCACCATAAGGCCTAAATTAACCCATTAACTCATGATGGTCAATCCAGACCACCATAAGACCTAAATTAACCCATTAACTCATGATGGTCAATCCAGACCACCATAAGACCTAAATTAACCCATTAACTCATGATGGTCAATCCAGACCACCATAAGGCCTTAATTAACCCATTAACTCATGATGGTCAATCCAGACCACCATAAGACTTAAATTAACCCATTAACTCATGATGGTCAATCCAGACCACCATAAGGCCTTAATTAACACATTAACTCATGATGGTCAATCCAGACCACCATAAGACCTAAATTAACCCATTAACTCATGGTGGTCAATACAGACCACCATAAGGCCTAAATTAACCCATTAACTCATGATGGTCAATACAGACCACCATAAGGCCTAAATTAACCCATTAACTCATGATGGTCAATACAGACCACCATAAGGCCTAAATTAACCCATTAACTCATGATGGTCAATACAGACCACCATAAGGCCTAAATTAACCCATTAACTCATGATGGTCAATACAGACCACCATAAGGCTCTATTTAACCCATTAACTCATGATGGTCAATCCAGACCACCATAAGGCCTAAATTAACCCATTAACTCATGATGGTCAATACAGACCACCATAAGGCTCTATTTAACCCATTAACTCATGATGGTCAATCCAGACCACCATAAGACCTAAATTAACCCATTAACTCATGATGGTCAATCCAGACCACCATAAGGCCTTAATTAACCCATTAACTCATGATGGTCAATCCAGACCACCATAAGACCTAAATTAACCCATTAACTCATGATGGTCAATCCAGACCACCATAAGACCTAAATTAACCCATTAACTCATGATGGTCAATCCAGACCACCATAAGGCCTTAATTAACCCATTAACTCATGATGGTCAATCCAGACCACCATAAGACCTAAATTAACCCATTAACTCATGGTGGTCAATACAGACCACCATAAGGCCTAAATTAACCCATTAACTCATGATGGTCAATACAGACCACCATAAGGCCTAAATTAACCAATTAACTCATGATGGTCAATACAGACCACCATAAGGCTCTATTTAACCAATTAACTCATGATGGTCAATCCAGACCACCATAAGGCCTAAATTAACCCATTAACTTATGATGGTCAATACAGACCACCATAAGGCTCTATTTAACCCATTAACTCATGGTGGTCAATACAGACCACCATAAGGCCTAAATTAACCCATTAACTCATGATGGTCAATACAGACCACCATAAGGCTCTATTTAACCCATTAACTCATGATGGTCAATCCAGACCACCATAAGGCCTAAATTAACCCATTAACTCATGATGGTCAATACAGACCACCATAAGGCTCTAATTAACCCATTAACTCATGATGGTCAATCCAGACCACCATAAGACCTAAATTAACCCATTAACTCATGATGGTCAATCCAGACCACCATAAGGCCTTAATTAACCCATTAACTCATGATGGTCAATCCAGACCACCATAAGACCTAAATTAACCCATTAACTCATGGTGGTCAATACAGACCACCATAAGGCCTAAATTAACCCATTAACTCATGATGGTCAATACAGACCACCATAAGGCCTAAATTAACCCATTAACTCATGATGGTCAATACAGACCACCATAAGGCTCTATTTAACCCATTAACTCATGATGGTCAATCCAGACCACCATAAGGCCTAAATTAACCCATTAACTCATGATGGTCAATACAGACCACCATAAGGCCTAAATTAACCCATTAGCTCATGATGGTCAATACAGACCACCATAAGGCTCTATTTAACCCATTAACTCATGATGGTCAATCCAGACCACCATAAGGCCTAAATTAACCCATTAACTCATGATGGTCAATACAGACCACCATAAGGCTCTAATTAACCCATTAACTCATGGTGGTCAATACAGACCACCATAAGGCTCTATTTAACCCATTAACTCATGGTGGTCAATACAGACCACCATAAGGCCTAAATTAACCCATTAACTCATGGTGGTCAATACAGACCACCATAAGGCTCTATTTAACCCCATCAGTCCCATAAGGGTATATTATTACCATTATGGGCCTGTTACAACCCAACATTAACCACATAAGTGCCATGATGGTCCTCAAGGACCATCATGACACTAACTACAAACACTACACTATAACCCCCAATAAACCATTTAATCTAAACTAACCCCCCTCTACACTAATCTATTAACACTTACACTACCTACCTACACTACCTACCCCCTAATAAACCTCCCCAACACTCTAATTACAAAAAACAAAAAACCTACAGCACAGAAAACAAAAAACCTACAGTACAAAAAACAAAACAAATTACAACCCCACCCCCCACTATAGAAAACAAAAAAATACATTACAACCCCACCCCCCACTACAGAAAATAAAAAAATTACACACCTGAAAAGGAAAGACAGATAAACACAATACAATACATACATATAATACATTACATACATTACATACAATACATGACATTACATATAATATATTACATATAATATATTACATATAATATATTACATATAGTCCTAATCAAATACCCCCTATCTATCTAACATACAATCTATTTAATTTAAAATAAATCCTAACTATATCAAATACATCCCCCTATCTATCTAATATACAAAAAATCCTAACTACATACACAGACCCTTATTCTAAACTAAAATAAAATAATTACAGTCCTAACTACATACACAGACCCTAATTCTAAGCTAAAATCAATAAATTAAGACCACTTACCTTTAAGATGTTGCTTCAGATCACTAACCTATGGGTCAAACAAAAAATAAAAATTAGTACAAAACATTAACATCAAATAAATAAACATTCTATACATTCTAAATATTCAACTCACCTTTACAGCATGTCCAGTCACTGTTTAGCTCTTCCGGCGCGGCCCTGTTAAAAAAAAAACACAATACATGAATACAATATATAAACAATAAATAAAATACACAAATAAACATCTAAATATACATTTAACTTACCTCCCCGCGATGTCCCTGGCCTTCTCTCCTTCAGCCCCGGCTGGGCCGCGGAACCATCCGCGCTCTAAAAAAAAGAAAGAAAAAAAAACTAACGGAGGTCTGCACTGGCAGACCTCCCCGACGCTACTGAACCTCCTGGAGTCGTTTCCGGGAGGAAATTGGCATTGGCGGCTTGTGATTGGCTGAAAAAGCTGTCTATCAATTTCAGCCAATCAAAAGTCGTCAATGTGTGAGCCAATCAGGATGGGATACACCCCAATATCCCACCCTGATTGGCTAAAACACTTGTCTATCTTTCTGGGAACCAATCACAACGCTCAGATGCCTTCAGCCAATCACTATGGGATACACCCCCACGGAGTGATTGGTAGAAGACATCTGCGCATCCTGATTGGCTCCTACATTGACGACTTTTGATTGGCTGACAGCTTTTTCAGCCAATCACAAGCAGACAATGCCAATTTCCTCCCGGAAACGACTCCGGGAGGTTCAGTAGCGTCGGGGAGGTCTGCCAGTGCAGACCTCCGTTAGTTTTTTTTGTTTGTTTTTTTTTAGAGCGCGGATGGTTCCACGGCCAAGCCGGGGCTGAAGGAGAGAAGGCCGGGGACATCGCGGGGAGGTAAGTTAAATGTATATTTAGATGTTTATTTGTGTATTTTATTTATTGTTTATATATTGTATTCATGTATTCATGTATTGTGTTTTTTTTTTAACAGGGCCGCGCCGGAAGAGCTAAACAGTGACGGGACATGCTGTAAAGGTGAGTTGAATATGTAGAATGTATATAATGTTTATTTGATGTTAATGTTTTGTACTAATTTTTCTTTTTGTTTGACCCATAGGTTAGTGATCTGAAGCAACATCTTAAAGGTAAGTGGTCTTAATTTATTGATTTTAGCTTAGAATTAGGGTCTGTGTATGTAGTTAGGACTGTAATTATTTTATTTTAGTTTAGAATAAGGGTCTGTGTATGTAGTTAGGATTTTTTGTATATTAGATAGATAGGGGGATGTATTTGATATAGTTAGGATTTATTTTAAATTAAATAGATTGTATGTTAGATAGATAGGGGGTATTTGATTAGGACTATATGTAATATATTATATGTAATATATTATATGTAATATATTATATGTAATGTATGTAATGTCATGTATTGTATGTAATGTATGTAATGTATTATATGTAATATATTATATGTAATATATTATATGTAATGTCATGTATTGTATGTAATGTATGTAATGTATGTAATGTAATATATTATATGTAATATATTATATGTAATATATTATATGTAATGTATGTAATGTCATGTATTGTATGTAATGTATGTAATGTATTATATGTAATATATTATATGTAATATATTATATGTAATGTCATGTATTGTATGTAATGTATGTAATGTATTATATGTAATATATTATATGTAATATATTATATGTAATATATTATATGTAATGTCATGTATTGTATGTAATGTATGTAATGTATTATATGTAATATATTATATGTAATATATTATATGTAATATATTATATGTAATGTCATGTATTGTATGTAATGTATGTAATGTATTATATGTATGTATTGTATTGTGTTTATCTGTCTTTCCTTTTCAGGTGTGTAATTTTTTTATTTTCTGTAGTGGGGGGGTGGGGTTGTAATGTATTTTTTTGTTTTCTGTAGTGGGGGGTGGGGTTGTAATTTTTTTTTTTTTTCTGTACTGTAGGTTTTTTTGTTTTTTGTACTGTAGGTTTTTTGTTTTTTGTAATTAGAGTGTTGGGGAGGTTTATTAGGGGGTAGGTAGTGTAGGTAGGTAGTGTAAGTGTTAATAGATTAGTGTAGAGGGGGGTTAGTTTAGATTAAATGGTTTATTGGGGGTTATAGTGTAGTGTTTGTAGTTAGTGTCATGATGGTCCTTGAGGACCATCATGGCACTTATGTGGTTAATGTTGGGTTGTAACAGGCCCATAATGGTAATAATATACCCTTATGGGACTGATGGGGTTAAATAGAGCCTTATGGTGGTCTGTATTGACCACCATGAGTTAATGGGTTAATTTAGGCCTTATGGTGGTCTGTATTGACCACCATGAGTTAATGGGTTAATTAGAGCCTTATGGTGGTCTGTATTGACCACCATGAGTTAATGGGTTAATTTAGGCCTTATGGTGGTCTGTATTGACCACCATGAGTTAATGGGTTAATTAGAGCCTTATGGTGGTCTGTATTGACCACCATGAGTTAATGGGTTAATTTAGGCCTTATGGTGGTCTGTATTGACCACCATGAGTTAATGGGTTAATTTAGGCCTTATGGTGGTCTGTATTGACCACCATGAGTTAATGGGTTAAATAGAGCCTTATGGTGGTCTGGATTGACCATCATGAGTTAATGGGTTAATTTAGGTCTTATGGTGGTCTGGATTGACCATCATGAGTTAATGGGTTAATTAAGGCCTTATGGTGGTCTGTATTGACCACCATGAGTTAATGGGTTAATTTAGGCCTTATGGTGGTCTGTATTGACCACCATGAGTTAATGGGTTAATTAGAGCCTTATGGTGGTCTGTATTGACCACCATGAGTTAATGGGTAAATTTAGGCCTTATGGTGGTCTGTATTGACCACCATGAGTTAATGGGTTAATTTAGGCCTTATGGTGGTCTGTATTGACCACCATGAGTTAATGGGTTAAATAGAGCCTTATGGTGGTCTGGATTGACCATCATGAGTTAATGGGTTAATTTAGGTCTTATGGTGGTCTGGATTGACCATCATGAGTTAATGGGTTAATTAAGGCCTTATGGTGGTCTGGATTGACATCATGAGTTAATGGGTTAATTTAGGTCTTATGGTGGTCTGGATTGACCATCATGAGTTAATGGGTTAATTTAGGCCTTATGGTGGTCTGGATTGACCATCATGAGTTAATGGGGTAATTATAGTTGCCTGGGGTTAATATTTTTAGTGCGAGTCCTTTCAGGACCTTTACGGTCCTTTGAGGACCCGCGAGGCGGGAAATTTAAAATTGAATTGCAGCAGGGTCACGATCGGTGCCGATCGGGGCCCCCCGCTGCAGGGGGTTTATATGGGGACACTTCCGGGGTCCCGATGGGGACCCCCAGCATAGAGGGGGGTTAATTTTAAGTGCCGCGGCCGGGATTGGGTAATAGTGTGCCGCGGTCCCTTTAAGGAGCCGCGGCCGGGAATTTAAAAGTTTTAAATGCAGCGGGGGGCCTGATCTATGCAGATCGGGGCCCCCCCTGCAATGGGTTTATGTGGGGACACTTCGGGGGACCCCCAGCATAGAGGGGGGTTAATTTTAAGTCCCGCGGCCGGGATTGGGTAATAGTGTGCCGCGGTCCCTTTAAGGAGCCGCGGCGGGGAATTTAAAAGTTTTAAATGCAGCGGGGGGCCTGATATATGCAGATCGGGGCCCCCCCTGCAATGGGTTTATGTGGGGACACTTCGGGGGTCCCGATGGGGACCCCCAGCATAGAGGGGGGTTAATTTTAAGTGACGCGGCCGGGATTGGGTAATATTGTGCCGCGGTCCCTTTAAGGAGCCGCGGCGGGGAATTTAAAAGTTTTAAATGCAGCGGGGGGCCTGATCTATGCAGATCGGGGACCCCCGCTGCAAGGGGTTAATGTGGGGGTGCTGCAGGGGTCCTGATAGAGACCCCTGCAGCATGGGGATGTGTATAGGGTGCAGGGGGGAGCCTCACACTGCTGTCTCGGGCTGTTCCGAGGCAGCACATAGAGGCTTTCGGATCCCTTGCGTGGACTTTTTGTCCACGTAGGGATTCTTACGATATGCGAGACTCGTGCATAGATTTAAGGCTACGTAGCTCTCTCGGAGCCTATTCTCGGCCATTTTCTCGCAGTCATATCGTAAAGCAGGCTGCGAGAGATTCAGTTCTCGCAAACAGCAGGAAAACTGCCTTTTGCGAGCACCGAGAGAACTACGAGGGAGAATTTAATAGGGCCCTTGATTTCTAAGTGTAGTGAGATCATTTATAAGCAAATACAAACGGATACAACTAGACCTATGGACCTCTGGGCTAAAGATATGCAGCTAAGGATAACTAAAGAGTCATGGCAACAAGCCTTAAAATCTCTAAATAGGTTTGTTAAAATACAAACCAGAGAGAAATTCAATTTAAATTACTTAATAGATGGTACTGGGTTCCCTCCAAAATCTACTTTATAACATTTAAACCAGAAATTAAATTATGCTGGAGGAACTGTGGGAAATCTGCAGATATGTTCCATATATGGTGGGAATGCCCTATAACCCTTCATCTTTGGAAGGAATGTTCTGAATACTTATCTATTATATTTAAGACAGAAATGATAGTAAAACCGCAGATGGCCTTGTTTAATATTTTTCCCCCTAAGATGGAAATAAAAAATAAAGCGTTTATGACTCAAATTTTTCAGGTAGTAAAAACTGCAATTGCACGAAATTGGAAGAAAGAGGATCTTCCAAAACTAACTGAAATATTGGCCATGATGGGATACAATAGGGAACTAGAGAGGGATTTTAATATGGCATTTCAGCTAAAACAAGACCCTGTAAAATGGGTAGTTTGGGACTCAATTTTTAAGTAACCTCTACAGGGTAATCTCACGAAGACACTATATCTTCCCTGGCAGATCGATCCCTCCCTGGCTCTTCCTCCCTACCTTCACCAAGCTGGCTAGAATATGAGTGGAATGAAAGGGTGTGATAGGATATGTAAGTAATTTAAGAGAGAAGTTTAACTGGTTAATCTCTCCATTAGGTTGAAGAATATTCAACCAAATATTAAAGTTTGGATTTCATTCATAGCCATATGTAAGTTTAATACAATGATACACTTAAAGTCTATTATTAGCAATAAACATGAAAGAACAGTTACACTCTTATGATTATTGTTGTAAGGTCAGGGCACAAATGTATGCCTTCCGTATTTTTGTCTGGCTATGTATATAATATGTAAGGTATTATTTATGTAAATGGAGATTTTAAATTTGAAAATTAAAAAAAAAAAAAAAATAGCTTGGAATTTGATGTGGCTCATAAAACCCTTAAAAGAATGTTAATGGTTATTAAAACCTAAAATAGTGTATCTATGCAAGATTGTAATGTATTATTATTTCCAAAAATGGAAGAAATACTTAAGGTTACCAAAGACCACTCGTAAAAGGCTTTAAAAGCCTTTACTGGGTGCCGCAGCACCACTTAAAGAGATAGGATACTGTTTCTGCCCAACTACTCCTTTCCCTAAAACCCAAACACCTGCAAGTGGTGGGTCCTTAGAGGATCCCCTTTGCTCCTATAATTAACCCCCATGCTGCAGCGGGTCCCGATCAGGATCCCTTTTACCTTACAATAATTCCCCTTTCTACAGGATCTACAGGGACCACCACGACATTCAATAATTCAAATTCCCAGCCCCGCAGGACCTTATTATTTATAAACAGCCATCAATACACACTATCCCTCTTCTTTTGTGGCTTATGAATACCAACTCATTCACATTATTTGTACTAATGGCTATATGGGTAACTCTTATATGAGTCTGATCTAATAGAGGTTAATTCCTCCTTTTATTCTTATTTGATCCTTGACATTGTAAGATCTCTCTTTTATGAATACTCTCTTGTAATTCAATTTTGACAGACTGAGTTAGCAGGGTTTCCCACAATCCAGCTGCTGGCTTCACTTTGTAGTGCTTTAGTGTCAATATTGTTATTGTGTCTCTTTGCACCATATGTGAAACGGCCGCAATCAAATGGCATATTACAATATATTCTGCAGGCTTTCCCACAATTAGGCTGCTGGCTTTGCTACTCTATAGCCCCTATTAAATTGTCCAAATTGTAGTTACTGTAGCCTGTAATGTAGCCCGAAAATGTTACTGCTATTAAATTGGCCTCTTTTATCTTCCTGCAATCGATCTGCGGGCAACAGGCTGAAAAGCAACTGCGGTTGACAAAATCGTAACTTCAAACCAACTAAGCCGCTATTAAATTGTTACAATTCCTCAAGCCCACAATTGCTTTCATACATTGACTTAAATGTCAAGTGCAGCCAAAAATCCTACAAGTACTAGAGAGGACACTATAAAAGCAAATAAAAACTCAACACTGCACTTTAAAAAAGCAGGAAAGGAATGTAAGACATTAGAATTAAATACACAACAGTCTCAAGCTCACAAATCTGCAATAAAACATTTTTTTTGAGGTTTCATTTCCGTGTTATATTAATCTTGGGAATCAAGGAGTTAATAAATATCAGGCCACCCACATGGGCTAAAACAGTTTCTTCATTCATTTTTATTGATTTTTAAATCGCTGGATTGCAAGCCCAATTGCATATCGGACGTCAAAACACTAATTGATGGACGCTTACATGCTATGTTTTACGGACGTCATGCTGACGGTCTCATTTACTATTGGCTATTTTTAAATTGGTAGTTTAGGGCTTACTTAATTGATCATGATCATGCCCTGAAATGCTACTTACATTTACTTTTCACATTTGTTTTTTATATTCTGCTTTGCTTCTAATATTGACTAATAAAAATTAAATATGGATTGTTATAGATGAAGCATATTCTGGTGAATGAATTAATACAATATAGTGTGTTTGTAATATATTTTGTTAATTAATATGCTTTAGAATAGGATCAGTAATAAAATATTATTTAATATCATAGAGCCACATTAAATTCCCCCTACGTGGAAAACCGCAGCTCGTAACGTAGCCTGCAGGACTTATGGCTATTAAATTATCCTCTTAAATCTACCTGCGGACGACTTGCGGGATAGGTGAGAGAAAACCCTATGTGATGTAAGAAATCTACTTGTGAGTTCCACAAATCCTTTGTTATGTTACAATTGAGCTATTAAATTGCATCGAAATCACTTGTGTTTATTCCCGTATGGAGCCAAGAATCCAACGTGTGCTGGAGAGTACCCGCAAGGGGCAAAATGTTCAATCCATAGCACTGTAAATGCAAATATACACACACTATTGTAAATATAATAAAAGGGAAAGTGTTGTTAGGTATTAGAATTAATAGCACAATATTCTCAAGCTCGCAAATCGCTGAATTGCCAATATGAAATACTTTATTTTCATTATTAGTTCCGTGTTATATTGATCCCGGCAATCAATGTGTAAATACATATAATTGAACTCACATGTAATAGAGTTGGACTTTGGAATCCCCCCTCTATTTTTCAGTGACGTAATTCTGAGGATCTCTGTTGCCATTGGCTCCATCTGTAACTGCGGGTTTGACTAATTGATCATGTTCCCCGCCGCACATCCAATGTTCAACAGATGGTTTACGAGTTTGCCTCTCCATCCCGTAACTCGCGCCCTATTCTAATGTAATAGCAACGCAAGTCGGCAAAATTTCATCCGCTCAGCCATTGCGGGTTCCTTGTTGCACTTAAGAGCTTGGAATTTAATGTGGCTCATAAAACCCTTAAAAGAATGTTAATGGTTATTAAAATCTAAAATAGTGTATCTATGCAAGATTGTAATGGATTATTATACTGTATAGAGCGTAAGACTTTTTAACTGCCATTCACCTCTTAGAAAAAAAAATTCTTACAATTAGTAACCTAATAATATTTTATGACTTCTAATATTGGAGTTATATAATTCATATCCTTCCAAATAGGATGTTCACCATTAGATCTTCAACGTTTGGTGCTAAAAGCAAATGAGCCTTGTCTAATATACCAGCTGAGTGAGGCTGTTCCAGAAACTCAGCTAAAATCTAAAGTAAAAAAACATGAGTCTGAGCAGTTTTTAACATGCCTGGCGAGTGAGGCTGGTACATTAATGGAGTAAAGATACAACATGATAAAATCAGTGGTCTAGCCAAGAGAAGCTCCTTTAGTTTCTTAGTAACAGGCTTAGGCCCCCATTAAATTGGCCAAATTGTAATTACTGGAGCCCGTAATGTAGTCCATAAAAGTTATTGATATTCAATTGGCCTCTTCTAGCTACACGTAATATGCGGTTACAGGCTAAAATTTCCAGCGGGTTCTCGAAAAACGTCCAACCCATTTCTGCCTTTGATCTTTCAAAGCCGCAAATGTTACAATTGCAAATCGCGATTAAATTGCCACAATTCCACAAAGTCACAATTGCTTTCAAACCCATAAATGGCAAAAGTAGCAAAAAATATTACGAGTTCCAAATAGGACTCGTTCCTCTAGTGACATTCATCATATAAATGGGAACATCATATACCAGTGGCTCACATACATCTCCTTAAGACTCTCCAGACAGGTCAGATATTCTATTCAACAGGTGAGAAAATCAGAGGCTCCTGTTATATATTGTTTTCACACACTGTTTAACTGAAAACCTAACCTGTCTGGGGGGCCTTGAGGGTTAGCTTGGGAACAACGGTCATATACATTGCCAAAAACAGTTGATGCAGCATTTAAAGAGATAGCACACTTAGATAAAAGGATGTAAAAGCAGTCAACAGTGGGAGATCAGCACTTAGCAGCAACAGAGGCACCAAAGAGCAATGTAATATATAAATCAAAATTACAATTATACATCATGAAATACATGTGAACATGAAAGGCAATGTTGAGGCCTGCACACCAGTAAAACAAACAGGAAAACATAAACAATGACAATGCAATCAGATACATTCTGAACAAACAAATAATCTGATACTGTTGTCAGTAACATATCTCATTTTACCTGCATCAAAAAGTGAGTGTGATCAATACATGGAGCTGTAATCCCAGATAAGTCTCAAATAAACAAGTGAGCAATTGAAAACCTGAAATCAACCTAGATATTAACAGGTGCTGTAATCAACATGCTATATAACCCCAGCCCTAACAAGCTATAAGCAAGACTGAACCATTATGGATTACCGCCATCTCATAGGTATGCATGTGAATAGACTGTACTGTTGAAAGTATGATTGTTTGTACAACATGTGGCATAGTGGAGACCCGAATCCAAGGCATGCAAGTTGAGGCAGGGAGTGAATGGGGGTGAAAGTGTTAATTTGATCCATGCTGGTCCAGAACCAAGCAAGGCAAATTAATTACCAAAAGGCTAGGCATAGTATTATGGTGGAAGACTAGGTAGTGGAGAGAGCTCTAGTGGCACAGGGGGGTATAGGGACATCTGCAGAGAGGGGAGATGCCATTTATGTGGGTGAACAGCATCTGGGGGCTCCAGAATGCTTACATTTATCTGGCGGGGCTCTACAGTATACCCCAGACAAGGGTTGTCAGATCATTGTTGCCTGCTTTTGTCTGCACAAAATAGCAGTACAGGCCAACTGCCTGGTGGACTCTGCTACATCGGAAGAAAGAGCCTTTACCTCCCCCTGTTGTGGATAATGTGCAAGGGTCACAACAGCATGCCCGCATCATTCGTGAGTACTTCACATGTAAGTACACACCTAATAACAACTTACTATAGAGTAGCTTGATAATGCATAACTCATACAACGCTTTACTCTTTCCCCATTGTCATACAGAATATCAAACGGTGTACAGTAGAGGAGAGCTTCCCGATATGATGTATGTCTCATGATGCATTATTGATTAACACTGGATAAACTAGAACATGCTATGCTATCTGTTAATGGTAAGTATGCACACAATCCCATACACATCATATGTACTGACAATTCTAAACCTCCAGAACATAGCTAAATGGACAGGATTATATATCCCACAATGTCAATGTATATAGACCCCACAATCGTATATGAAAACCTCACCACAGTACAGACCATTAAAGTTTACATCCAATCCACATCCAATAGAGATCAATGCAATTAATAGCAATCTGTAAATATTTTAAATGATAATATATGTTTAGAATGGGATACAAAGATGTGATCACTATAGTCGAAATCAATGGTGAAATCCAAAAATGACAGTGGATTATGTGGGACTCTAATAATCTCATCATTTTGCCAGTACAGACCTGCTGCCGTTTGTCAACTTATTGGATAACACAGACAGAGTAAAACAATGTGTACATCAACAGGACACCAGCTACATCAACTTGAACTACATTGTAAGTATTTGCTGAATAACATGTGCATGTATTCTGAAGAAAACCAAAATAACAACTCCTTTCTTTTCCAAAAGACACACACGTAATGCTTATGTGGTCAAAAAACAAAACCATCCACTGCAGACATTTTGTGGGGAAACAAATCTCCTCGTGGATATCCTCTTGACCACATCCAAGGTAAAACACAACATGTGGATCTCCAAAGATGCATCAATGTGTAAAAGGTGCATTATTCCCACATCATGAGTATCTAGAAACATCAATCATCATCATCTGCCAGATAAATAGCTTGTTTGATATCTGAGAAACTAACATGTAAGCATATGTGTCAACATACCTGCATCTGTTGGTATATGGTGAAGTAGCTGCTCATATAGCATGTGTAATGTTCATTATAACATGTTCATTGTATGTTTCTTCCAAGATGTATCACATTCCTCACGGTCAGAACAAGGCATGAAGATAAGCATCCCGACATTCCATGGACATGCTAATGTCACATTGCATCATGTATGTGCATGTCACCTAATCATTAAGTTGTTGCATCCAGTGTGATATTTGATTATTACTACTGATTAGCTAAAATATGTAAAACTTTAATTGCAGAATACAATGCAGATGTCATGTGACATATGTCACATGATGTTCCTTGCATACCCACAGCATGTGTATACTCACATACTCTACATAGTTTTATATGTACCTATTGCTTTATACATTCTATTCTACTTGGACTATTCTGAATCTGCATCAAACATCCTTCCAGATCTCTTCTTCAGTGCTGATGCGATCCTCCCTGTACATATGAGGAAGAATAACTTTAGGCTTGGAACATAACTGTTATTGCGGTTATGTTAATCTTCAGTAATGCATATGCAGCAACAGGCAATAGAGATGCTCATTCAGATAACAGATTTACCCTCAAATGGCCTTGTTTGTTGGAAGTGAATCACTGAAATGAGTTAGAACAGATTAACATGGCACTGGTCAGGTCCCCATCTGAGTGTCCAAAGTTATGTATGGAGAGGCTGCTCTCATAGCTGATTATCATGGGCGGAGAACTGACCTATTGAGGTTATAACATTCACTGAATGAGCACCTATACTTTTCAAGTTGCATAGGAGTGTCTGTTGGACACACATGACTACATTTTACTCCTCCCCATCTCCTAATTCTGTATTATTGTTGTGTTTGTTTATTGAATGTAATCATTGGCTTGATATCTGTAATAATATGATGTACATGATATTTCCTCATATTGGATGATATACTGTAAATCCCCCTCAAATGATCATCCATATTAATGTTATCCCCACTGCCTGCATTCTGTTCCTATAACCCTATTCCCCTGTGCTCTGTAACATCAGTTATGGGTGTAAATATCATATTCACAATGTGTTTATTATTGAAATAAATCATGAAGGTACATAAATATTGTCATTCTAGTTCAGCCCTTGAAGCCATCCTACAAAACCCAGCATATAGTATGAGGCAGGTGTTTTATAATTGGTGCACATACTAATAGCTATTTAAAATTCATACATATATTCAGTGCTAAGTCATGGGTTTGAGCCCCCTGCCTGTCACTTTTATCTTTATTAGCAATGTACCTATTTATATAGAGCCTTATTCAATTGAGGCATCTTAAGTAACCTAATGTAGGACTTACGTTTGCGGGCCCGCAGCGTCCTCAAGTTAAGGTGCTATTCAATTGGCGGTGGCTGCAAGTTAGGGGTTGATAGCGAAACGGAAACCATTGCCGTCTTACGTAGCATTTGCACGCTTGAACATGTTATGGGAGCAAGCCCGTAACTTCTGATGCAGAAACAGCCAATGGAAACAGAGATCATCATCATGACCAACCTCCAAGCATTTAACTTGTAAGTGAAGGCCGTAGGACTTTGAAATCCAACCTAAATTTTTCGATGTCCTACGGGCATCAACCTCCAAGCCCGTAGTACTTTGAAAATTGGAGGTTGGATTTTAAAGTCCTACGGGCTTGGAGGTTAAAGCCCGTAGGACTTCACATTGATTGCCGTGATCGATATAACACGAAATTTGAACATGAGATACAGTATTGTATTAATTCTAAGACCTAACATCAATTTCCCTCTTAATAAAAGTACAGTATTCCTTTTATTTATTTTTTGCTTTTAAAGTGCTCCAATTCGTCATTAAGCACTTTGCGAGACTTCCTTGGCACCATTAACTTGAAGTTAGATATTTACCATTTGCGGGCATGACGGAGTGGTTAGCGAAGAGGAATTGGAACAACTGAATAGTGATTTGCGATTTTAGCATTCGGGACTCTTACGGCTGTGAAAGATCAAAGGCTTGGAGGGCATTACAGATCGCAATGAATCGAGCTTGGAGCCCGTAACTCTATCGGAGCCTGCAAAAGGAAGCAAATTGAATAGCAAAATAACTTGCAACCTCCACTTGCGAACCCGGATCTCCCGAATGGCTCAATTGAATGAGGGTCATAGTGTGTATATATATATATATATGCTGATGATAGCCAGTAAGCTTGAAACAGCTGTACATGAATTGGATACTCAGCCTGTGTTTATTCCAACCTTGGCTTTGCATTAAAGCTGTGTAATACAGCATGCATAAGCTTAAAGGAAGCCATGTTTGATAATGGCTACGGAATGAAGAGCGAGGCATTTGTGGGCACATTTGTGTGTCCCAGCTCAACTTCCCAGAATGCAGTGTAATAACTGTTTTTTTCGGAACTCTGAGCTGGAAGCAGGTTTTTTAATTTGCTTTAGACATTCAAATGTGAACACAGATGTACTTTTTATTTACTTTACTACTGTACGGTGGAGGGCTTCTATCGCTCTTTTGCCCACCATATTATAAATTATTGTTGTGGTGAACTACCTACTCATAATTTCCACAACACAGGCTGAGATCCCGCTCCATGCTGATGATAGCCAGTAAGCTTGAAATAGCTGTACATGGATTGGATACTCAGTCTGTGTTTATTCCAACCTTGGCTATGCATTAAAGCTGTGTAATACAGCATGCATAGGCTTAAAGGAAGCCATGTTTGATAATGGCTATGGAATGAAGAGCAAGGCATTTGTGGGCACATTTATGTGTCCCAGCTCAACTTCCCAGAATGCAGTATAATAACTGTCTTTCTTGGAACTCTGAGCTTGATAGCAGGTTTTTTAACTTACTTTAGATATTCAAATGTGAACACAGATGTACTTTTTATTTACTATATATAAACAAATGTGTAAAGATATTTAATTATACACATAAACAGGAAACACAAGACAACTGTACCTTATACTGAAATATGCTCTATTATATAACATTAAAACATATATCCATGTTTTGTTAAACACAAATAGTATGTATAGCTGTGGCTGGAATCAAACTCAGGACTTTTACCTCCACCATCAGCTGCACTAGTGACAGAGCTATTACCTGAACCCTACATTAACACAGGACAGGTATATTGAAGGGTAATCTATGTACAAAAGACATATATTTTGTTTATTTAATGAATCCGGAGGTTCCCAACCATGACAAAGTACAAACACACAGAAACCGTGATAACAGTATAACAATATCATACTTTATTAGTTACACAGAGCACATGTTTATATGTAGAGGACTGTGTGTTAATATCATGGGTGTGGTGTAGGCAGATCCCGGAAGGGGAAGAAGCTTTTTTGGCAAAAAGGGACACATAAAGGGTTAAATGTAATACTGCATAATAAGAATGATGCATAGCATTTGCTAGGGCCACATGTGGTCATTACACCACAGTAGAAAATGGTCATCATAAATCACTCCATTTAATAGAAGTAATTGGGCTTCATCTGCTCAATGAAACAGATGCATCAATTCATGGATTATGTCATCCAATTAAATTCCACACACAGTGTGTTTTCATATATTAAGGCATAATCACTAATAAATGGTCATTATCTGGAAAACAGAAATAGGAGGTTGATAAAAAAACAATAGCTGTGTTTACAGTACATTGTTTCATGCTGTTTCCAAAATAATAAACCAATTAACATGAACTTCATCTATAGCAGTGCTAACCATAGTGGATCTGTCCTAGACAATCAAGGAATGCTTCACTGTGACCACAATCAGTTATCAAAGAGTACTATCCCTATCTCCATATGGAATTGTAGTGCCACACTGATATCACATTTAATTGGTATACAGGTGGTACCATGGCCAAACAGATTAGAATGATCACATCAGTTGTAAGCATTGATCCTGATGTAAAACAAAGGCCATCATCCATAGTGTTTGTAAATTAAAACACACACATTAATCTACTATCAGATAACTACTGGTGTGGATTAGCAGATCCTAATGGGACTCTGCAACTCTACAGTCGGGACTGTATTCATTGTAATTGAACATAACACCAGTCATGTTTATTAGGGATGATTTATGGAGTCATATATGGCATTTCAGATCTATCTACTGGTGAGAATGTCTCCGATCTAATTTCTCTGGGTTGAGACTTTACTTACATTATATGATTGCACTGCTCGAAAGATGCCGAACATGCCTTCATGGTTGTGAGATTTGACCAAGCTATCAATCATAGCACTATTACGACTGACTACCACACCTCATCTCAACGGCAATATACATTGAACATCAATTGGTGAAATGTTAAACATAACCATACGTGTACACACTCTGTAGCCAGGCAAAAGTATGTCAACTATTATACTAATTAATATTCTTTGTCCTAATTCTTCAGTCCTAACTTCATAAAATAGAAGCAACAATTATACTGCATAGCACAAACATCATATCTTGAGCTGCTAAATGAGACAGCTGCAAATAATACTGGATTAATTAAACATATGAAATAGTTTTACACAGATATGACATAATCTGTGAATGGTCCAAGGATAAAAAAACATCTACTTTTGATTGTACAGTTGAGTGCCTGTTACTGTTAATAGAATATAACTTATCAGTTGTTCATCTGCAAGCAGTGCTAACAATATTTTTTCTGCATATATTTAACAACTAGCGACTTGACGGTCAAAAATGACGGGGCAATAACATTGTAAGGCAGGTAATGCTGTTTTCCACAAACATTCATTTTTTTGGTGGTCTGAGATCCTTCGGTGCTCATTGCGAGCCTCGATGCTCATTGCAAGGCTCTTGGTTGTTGTATGTTTTTATCAGAGGCGCTTTTGCTGTCATTGTAAGGTCAGCGCTGACCTGCTTTTTGCGCTTATTGCAAGGCTGTCCCCTGGTGTAGTTTGTGTGCTATGAGCAGCGTTGGCGCTAGTGAGACGCGCGGTCAATGTCTTTTGCATTTATTGTGATAGTGTTTTTTTTTGTGTGTATATGTATTTTTGTATGCTAATTAAATAGGTAATACATTAATATACTTTACCTGTTTGTAAGTAATATATGCAGGAAGCATTGTGCTGAAGAGCTGACAATCTGTTTTGATGTTCCTGCAGCATACAACGTAGGTTTGCACTGTTGTGGAGCTGAGGTGTAAGTGTCAGCAATGTGTGCAGTGTAAATAGGCTGCGTGCGCGAAGGGAAGCCGTTAGTGTAGCTGTGTACTTCCGCATTTTGTAAGTTAGTGTTGTAAAATGGCAGTGAATGTGTATGTGGTACACGGGTGTGGATGATTTAGCGTCCTTGCTAAAAGTGTATGTTGTACCTCGTATGTTTTTTTGGAAAATCCGTATGTGCTTGGTGGTGTTTTGCGGCTTTCGGGTCGTGTAGCCTCATTTTTGTTTTTTTCGGCGGCCATTTTTTCTCTTGCTTCAGGGATTTTCGTGTGTGTAAACACAATAAATTGGGCTTAAATGTAGGTGTTACTTCACTTGCAGATGTCCTGGGTGCCCCCCCTCTTGCTGTGGGTAAGGTTTTTATGTCATTTCTGTGTGTATTTATTGTTATTTTAATGTTTTCAGCTGCTTGTAGTTTGGCCGTTAAGGTTGTTTTTTTGCGAGTTCGTAATAGTTTTCGTAAAGTCCCGCAGCTCATATTTTTTTAAGTGTAAATCCGTAATTTTTTCTTTTTAAGTCCCGCGGCTCGTATTTTTTGTGTAAGTCCGTATTTAGTCATTGCGTGTTAGATGTATTTTTTCAAAGTCCTGCTTCTGTGGGTGTTTGTAACTGCTCGTGAGTCGCCATAGAGCCTCCACCTCCACCTTCGGCTCACTGCAGCCGACGTGGGAGCCGCATTTGCGGCCTGCAATGAGCCTTCAGCTTATTGCAGCCGACGTTGGAGACTCCACCTTCCGCAAGTGCGGCCCCTCGCATCGCGAGGGTCAGCATTTGCGGCCCGAACTGCGTCCCTCGTGAATACTTGCGAGCTTGCTTCGGGAGATCTAGAGGCCCATAAGCGAGGTCGCAAGCTAATTTGCTATTCAATTGGCATCTTTTTACGGGCTCCGATCAAGTTACAAGTTACAGGCCTGAAAATATTGCAATGGTTAAACTCGTAACTTACAGCCTCCAGAAAGCCTTTGATCTCTCACTTTCGCAAGGCCAAAACCGCAAATCGCTATTCAATTGCTCGATTTCCTCAAACCCGCAAATGTTTTTACACCCATAAATGGCAAATGAAGGTGAAAATCCTACAAGTGCTAGAAAGGACATGCAAGGGGGTTAAACATCTATTAATAGCACAGTAAATGCAAATAACAAATCAATATTGCACTGTAAATTACGGGGAAAGCGATGATAAACATTAGAATTAAATTGCACAACAGTCTCAAGCCTGCAAAACGTCAGGAAATATAAATTATTTTTATGTATCATTTCGGAGTTAAATCGATCTCGGGTATCAATGTGTTACTACATATCAGGCCACCCATATGGACTAGAACAGTATTGACATTCATTTTCATAATTCTTTATTATTGGGATTTGCGAGTCTGATCGCATATCGGAACCCCGAGCCTAATTGATTGACACGT
The DNA here is from genome assembly GCA_027410445.1 of Discoglossus pictus. Classification (NCBI taxonomy): domain Eukaryota; kingdom Metazoa; phylum Chordata; class Amphibia; order Anura; family Alytidae; genus Discoglossus; species Discoglossus pictus. The sequence goes on from CM050163.1 coordinate 138,828,423, forward strand.
AACCTCCATGTATTACTGCCGTAATAATGACAATCTAATTTTCTATTGGCTGATTCGGAATGGGCAAATACGGGCTTGCTTAATTGATCATGTTTTCGCCCTCAACGGCTCTGAAACCAGTGCATGGTTTACAGTTGTGGCTTCAGGCCCCGTAAGTTGTGGGTTTCAGCAATTAAAGAGCATTGCAGTTGGAGACCAACGGGAGCTTGCAACTCACCTGCAGACATTAGTCTGTTATTAAGTGCGGGCTTGCAATTGAATGTGGCACATACTGTCTATTATTGTAATTTCACCATAGTACAAATAATTTACATATCTTTAAATATTTTAAAGATGATATTATATTCTTACTTCCTACAAGAGTGTCTACTACTCTGGTTGATAGGCCTCGACTACTTAACCACTTCTTTTCAATCTCCAAGCCCGAAGTAAAGGAGTTCTTGCATAAGCAAGTTCCCTCTTTCTAGTAATCTTATTGATTCTGAAACCAATTCTTTTCAAATTTTGAGAACCACAGTCTTCTGGGCCAAAAGGAATTTCCTGTGCTTTCTCCTTCCAGATTATTTGCAACAGAATCACATAATTAAGGATGAAATTCAATTCTGAGCTAAAGTGTCTACAGCTAGGAGATTGACCTGAGCCTACTATGACATGAAGGTCCTGAAATTCGCCATAAATCTATGTGGCAGTCCACTATAGTGCACTATGCATCTGAACACTTCTTGATTTAGCTCCCATTCTCCTGAAATCACCTGCTTGCGACTGAAGTCTGTTACCACATTTATTTTTCCTTTTATGTATACCGCTGATATATCTGCTAGATTCTTCCATGGCTAGTTCATTATATTTGGCGCCCATTTCTGCAGTGGCCATCTTTTCATTCTGCCTTACCTGTTTAGGAATGCTACTTCTATAACACTGTCTGTTGAACTTTTACAGTTTTTTTTCCCTGGAATATTGTCCTGGAATGCTTTCAACGCTAACGGCACTGCTTGCCATTCCCATAGATTGGAAGACCAGACTATCTGTTTCTGTGATGAGTGTCCTTGCACAAAATCTTTTTGGCAATCCGCTCTCCAACTGCTTGCATCTTTTCTTACGCTTAACCACTGAGTAGATTCCCAAGCTATTCCTCTTAATAGACAAGTTTAAATCGACCACCATATAATGGCCAACCATGTCTCTTCAGCCAAGCACATTAGGTTGTCTGAGGTTCCTAAGCTGTGATCCCATTGTTGAAGAATACTGTTTTGCAATGTTATCATATTTGTTTTTTGCCCATGAGACTGGAATAGCTGACATCAGTCCCAAAATTGACATGGCCTTGTGAAAAGACATGCTCTGCTTTCCTCTTAACCATCTTACTTGAAATTGTAACCTTTCCAGTTTTGACATAATCAAAAAAGCTCCAATCTTTGGAACACAATCCTGTGTACGGTATAATTTATCAGCCATCTCATTCCTAGTAATACTTCTGATACTCTTTGTACACTGAGTGTAATCTCCTGCTCTGACTAAGTCACAGTCAGACAGATATGGAACAAGTTCTATTAATTCCTGCCTGAGAAAGCCTGCTAACATTGGGCTCTATTCTATTAGAAGCTCGCAATTGCCTCAAATACCAATAGTAAATGAGACATTTGCCAATCAAGCAATCTATAAAATGCATTAGATAATCTGTTTTAGTCCATGTGGGTTTCATGATATAATCCCTTGAGTCCCGGTATCAATATTATTCAGAAATAACATTTAAAAATAATATTTTTAATTGCATATTTGTGGTTTTGATACTGTTGTGCAATTAATTCTAATGTCTTTCCATTATTTCCCATGCTTCTAAAGTACAGTATTGAATGTTTAATAGCTGTTATAGCTTTAATAAGTGTTTGAAAAAGCCCTTGCGAGTCCAATTTAATATTTAATATTTTTGACAGAAAAGTGATACTTTTTTCATTTGTGGGTTAGACCTTATTTACAAGCTAGCACTACAAGTCTATTAGAAAATCAATGATGTATAACTTTAATTGTTTAGAGCTTGTAATTTTCGAACTGTGCTAAAACCACTGGAGTTCTAAGGACAAATTTGCGTCTTTGGCTGGCCAGTAGTGATTGTGGGTGGGTAACTCGTATTCGGATTGCAAGTAGCTAATAGAATATGTGTCAATATTAAGAGCAGTTAAAAGTGTATAAATTTACGAATTGGGCAATAGAATAGGGCCCAATGTTGGGACCTTTGTGAATGCTCTTCATGTGAGGCCAAAGGGAAGGGGCACAATTTGAAAGGGTTTTCCTTGAACTACTATGCAAAGGTATCTCTGAACTGACTCTGCCATTGAGATATGAAAATGTGCGTCCTTTAAGTCTACGAAACACATAAGATCACCTCTTCTTAGTGTTGCTACTTTTACAAAAAAGCTTCAAGATAGAATCAATAAAGTATCAAATATCTGAATATACTCCCATAAACCTCTGTTACTGAGGGACTAGCACTAACACTATTTATCTATTAACTCCAGAACTTCCTGTAACAACATTTTTATTCTTTCTGGATGTTTTGGGACACAAAACTGAACAAACTTTGGAGGAGGGGTTTTCCAAGTTTTTAGACAGCAACTTTCTTTTAAAACCCAACAAATGGTTGTAAACTGTGCCCAATCCTCCACAAAATAAAACCTCAGTATAATTCCTGCTGGTAAATATCTTCCATCTGATCTCTTAAACATTCTTCTTAGATCTTCTTTTATATTTCTGATAGCCTCTTATGACACATTGCACATCTTGGCATCTTGTGTTTAGCCGTTATTGCTGTTCTAGTAAGGTTCAGCAGCACCATTAGCATCCTCGTTCGTAGGTTCCACTTGAGGAGATGACACTGGCAATGTAACGAAAGCACTACTTAATGTCATCTGAAAATGTTTACTGCTGAAATGTTCTCTATTTCATATATATTCCTGTATCTATATCTGTGTATTTGTTCAGGTGTTTCCTGGGTTTCTGTGAGGGTTCCCCTCCCACCTTACACAAGCGCTTTTGGCCTGCGTCTTCCTTGCACACATCAGTTCATTTTTTGAGTCTGTGCTTGGAGTATGTTCCGTGGCAATTCCTTGTCTTTTCGGCTCACCATGCAAATATTGTCCTAAATAGCATCCTTGACCACATCCAAGGTAACGTTTTTAATTTTTCAGCTAGCCAAACATATTGGATATTGGCCCAAATCTATTAAACAATGTCCTTGACCAAAGCAATGCTTTTTTTTTCAGCTTTCCACAAGCCCTCCATCAAAGGTTTTTGCTCATATCTAATAAGTAGCATCCTTCCCCATGTCCAAGGTAACGTTTTTTGGTTTTCCACTAAGCCGCTTTCATACGTCATTACATCCATTCAAAAATCAAGTTGCTTTCATACATAATTACGTTCATAGACACTGTTTGGCCCTCGTACCACCTTCTAAGCAGGCTAGATTCATGTAACTTTGGCCACAACGTCAGCTAACCAAACGTCACGAGAGAGTGGCCGACCACAAATGTCCAGTTGTTATCTAGGATTGCCTGGGATTGTGGAAGGGTCCCTCTCCCACGTTACACTCATATAATAATGTGTGATGTGATATCTTTATAATAGGACACATACATGGTTTAACATAAGTCTGTGACCAAACCGTGGATATGTCAGCAATATGACAACATAGATTATATCTTTCCCCAGACCCATGACATAATAATTCACGCATAATTGAAAATTGTACATACAAACAATGAATAAACTTATGTTTATAAGATATAGATACTAAATACTGTATGTCTTATTCTTCTTCTGCAGTACCACCAGCAACACAGGAGCAGCCACCAGATGAGTGGGAGTACATTGCCCACATAGAGGGGGTGAAATTCATGTCAAAATGGAGGAGATACTGGGCCCTGCAGCCACCCCTACCCCCACATACACAGATTAAAGCTTCTTCCAACTGCTCCAATTGTAAATAGTCTGTTTATAGAAACCTCAGGGGTCCCTGGCTGCTGCAGGGCTACTACACCCAAAGTTTGTTTCCTGTAATTTTAATTAGATTTCTGTTTTTGAACTTGACCTGTTTACCAGATTACCTGACTTCTGGATTCCTGAACTTTTGATGGTTTCCTGGTTATTTCTTTGTCTGCTGCCTTCACAGAACCTAACTTCTCTATTTTCCTGCTCCCTGTCTGCACTTTTGCCTTGGGTCTCTGTGCTACTGGTACCAACCAGTACCTGCCCTGACAGCCATATACAGTGCATGCAAACAAAATACATGTACATAACCACATCTGATCTGTTAACACGTCACAACATTTGTGTGAGAAGTTTGAGAAGTTCTTTTATAAAAGTTATTTTAGTTTTTTCCTCCAGCACCTTAAAAGGATGCAGACACTTTTGGTTTTATTGATTTATTATATTATGCAAAAAATAAATAAAAGTGTAAATGCAACCATTCTTACAACGGCTATTAGTAAAGATGATTTCCCTTTAGCTGAGAATGATTTACTCACATATGAATATGCCAGCCACACATGATGCCAGCAACAAACTCTATATATTTACTGAAAACAATCCATAATAATAATTTATATATTAACACTCCCCAGTTCAGAGATAAAAAAAGAACTCAAAATAAACATCAACAGCAATACTTATAGTATTTAGTATTTACAATACTTACAACAATTAGAATTATCGTTAATTTATAATTCATTTATTAAATATTATGAATAGTTTTCATTTGCAAAAAATTACAATTATAGTATCTACAAATAAATCAAAATCCTACCAATATTTAAATGAATTAATCATTAATGATTACAAAAATGTATTCTTTATCAATACAAATTGTTTGACATACTGAACATAAACTAAAATCTTAACTTGTTCACTTTTCATTTCCTGAACTGAAGTCTCTCTACCATTAAAGAACAACAACGTGATTTGCTTCTTTTTATGTATAAAGTGTGTAAAACTCTGCCTCTACACATCATCATTTATCCAGGCAGCAAAAAATGTGAAAGATGCTGCCATGTCCCAGCTGCATGAGACTCCAGTAAGGAACTTTCAGAACCTACCTTGATCCTTGGACACTGCCTTAATACCCTTTAATAGACCAAATAAGACTGATGCCTTGAAACAACCTACAGCTGCTCAGACAATATTTCCTCAGTTATCAAAATGGTTTCTATCACTAAAAAACTAAAGTCTTTACACCCCTCATCTGACACTACTAACCCTGCAGCATGTCAATGACACCACTCTTACAGAGAACCGCAGGGCTTCTACACCACTTGCCCGAACTGCCTTAGTAAGATTTTGCATTTTTCTAGAATTTCCCAAACAATGCTACAGTGACGCTATATGGTATCCCCAAACAGCGGTTCTCATACATAGGTACTCAGTTCTTATTCACGTTTTGGAAAGCTTTCTGAAATATTTTAAGATAACTAGCCCCTTTCCTCAAACTTACCAAACTATTAAACAATTCTACAGCTGCTTTGCAACCTCTCTTCAGTATAACCGGTTTCGCCTTCCCTTCTAAACATTTGCCCATAAACCTATACTACACTCCAGCACTATAATTATTCCTTTTTATGCCAAACATTCCCATCTCGACACAAATGTTGCTGCTTTCTCCTCAGAGCCTTACCGACATAAAATGATACATTGGCTAACGAGGCAATATACCATATTGCAGCACTCCATCTAAAGGGCATAAAAGTGGTAAACACTGTAGACGACTGCCTACCATTCAAGTGGGTGATTGAGTGTGGCTATCCACATGTAACTTAAATATCAATTGTCCGTCCAAAATGTTAGCCACTAGGTTTACCTGTCCATTGGCAGGCAACAGCCTTCACTTCCAGTTGAGGGTACATATATGTACCTTATTGCCCACATCTTAAACTTCTGTAAAAAGGGCCAAAAACAAAAACATCTTAACTGATCAAAGGTGTATGGCCCTGCTGATGACACCTGAGAATGGCACTGTCATGGTTCCATCCTTGTGCTTCACACAGCATCTTTGGGTGCACCCAATTCAGAGTGTTTAGCAATGTAATGTGCCAGTGTCTGTACTTCTACAAGCACCAACATCAATTTGTCAACTTGCTTGGATTGCATTTGTATGCTATTCATGCTTGTGAGTATCACTGTTGGCGCACACATACTGCCAATAATTGGGGTGATGCACAGTGCACGACAATTCTGGTGCCCAGTACATGACAATTCTGGTGCCCAGAGGGCAACAATTCTGGTGTGTGACATCTTAGAATACCTTTGCCACATTTAATTTTCTTGCTACTGGACGCCATCCTAGTTAATGGAGAGCTGATTAAAAGTGAAATAATATCAGCATATCATGCATTGATTTTTATGCATTTATGTTATGGTGTCAGCAATTTACATAAATGCTTTCGCAAGTTATTTGATGTTATGGTTGTTGACATCATAAAATCTACTTAAGATGAAATATGGGTTGTTATGGATATGTGTAACAATAGCTAACACATTCTTTGGGTTTGGATGCTTTTTATCAAAGATTTAAAAATGATTTAATGTTGTGTTTTCTACAGGACTTTAATTCTACCTAATATCTTTTGCTCAATTTTGAATGGCAGGATGTATAAAAGGAAAGAATAAGAACACATTGAATGGGTATGAGAAGTGTTTTAAGGCAAATGTTAAGAATCATTTAAAAAACATTTTTTAGTGAATATACATACGTGGCACCCACCCCTCTTTGCATGTGCTTAAAATGAATTCATGCAGAACTAGAACAAAGATTCTATACCCATATGTGCACAAACCCTGCACATACTACACTACATTGATGATCTGTTTATCATAGACAGAAGGAGAAAAAAAAGCTCAAAGATTTCAAAAATGATCTCTATACCTTCCACTCATCTGTGACGACCCAGAGTTGAGAGGCCATGTGCCACCCCACACCACCTGCTTTTAGCTTACGGGAATTCCTCTAGGTTGTGAATTTGGGGTCATCTCTCAGTGCCCAGCCTGCGTAGACAGTTCTTGGACAACCAGTCCTCATAATACAGGAATAGAGGAAAGCAATACTACCCCAGTGGTTAGGAGCAGAATTGCGGGCAGAGTTCTCGATAATAATTCCTAAGGTTAAAATTGTTATATTCCCTTAGAATAAAACACACACCTCAAATGATGTATGTTCAACTGACCTTTATTGAACCACAATCCAGTATTTATAGCATACAGGGACAATCACAAGAGGTTTATTAGTCTACCCACCTGGCCACTTGCTATGTCAGGATTATTAATTACCTTTGAGAGTTAATCAGATGTTTTCCTTCCTATCTTTTGAACTCAATAGGGGTCCTATTTACTCCCCCCTGAGGTCACTCCCCTTCCTTCAGCAACCAGCATTTGTCCAAAATAAACATGTATTTCCAGTCCCAGTAATAGTATGATGTCAGGGTTATTAATGACCTCCCAGGGCTTAAGAGTCTGACTGAACATCTGATCTACAAATTCGGCAAGTGACCCATGCGAGCAGGTGAAAAATAGCCTGTGGTACCATAACGTCTAGGGAGAGGTTGGCTAAATACATTTTATGGTAGGAACATGGCAATAGGGAGGCCTCAACCCCCAACTGTACTGGATCCACTATAACCAGGCACCTCACAACTGATGGCCTCTCTGCCCAGGGACCCTGGCAATACACCTTGCTAAACTCTCTGAGGAAAATGTAGCCTGTAGACATCAGACATGCCTGTGTACATTAATAAATCTATAGAAGTAGCGACTTGCCCATCAAAAAATTACGGCAATACAATTTTAGGCCAGGCAATGTTGTTTGCCACACAATGCGAGGCTATGGCCCGTCTGAGCACCTTTGGCGCTCATCACAAGCCCAGCGATTAGCACCTTTGGCACCCATGCGCTTAGGCGATTTTAGATCTGGTAAAAATGCCAAATATGCCTCAAATTAACTTGCAACTTCACTCACAGGCTTCCTGGCTCTCCCCCTGTGCTGTGTGTGAGTGTGTAAGTTAATTTGAGGCTTGTTGGTTTTTTTTTGTTGGTCTTTCGAGTTCTGTGATTTGGCCGTTAAATTCATAATTTTTGAGTGCTCCACAATTTTTGCGAGGTCTGCAATTTTTGCAAAGTCCTACGGGGCTCGCGATGAGCGCCTGCAGAACAGGAAACCAACAGACAGATGCAGTTTCTTTCACAGCTCCATCTCTCCCACACTAAGCAATCTATCATTCACAACCAAGCCATTAGATACCACTGCATATGCTCAAACATTGGGATCATGATAAACATTTAAAAACACTGCCTGAATGAAGCAGAAGGGTTACAAGCCTTGTGCCATTACACATAAAATAACCTCTGTCATTAAAACACCACATTTCAGTACAAAACTAAAGAAACTACTTCACTTATCCCTCTAGTGACCACATACCATCCGGCTATACAAGAAATATACTCCCCAAGCCTCTCGTTCTTGCATTTAGACAGCCATCAAACTGTGAGTTGTAAAAGATTCGCTAATGAACAGCCTATTAGAGAGAATGGTACCAAACCTTGCAACAGAACTCTCTGCAAACTATGGGCCTCATTCAATTGCAAGCCCGCAGACATATGGCTTGTACCCGAACCTGGTGCCTAAATCATGGACTCAGTTATTTGCTACAATTAGAGAGTGATTCAATTGAACAAGCCCCCAATTTATGGCCCGAAAGCCAAAACCGTAAACCATGCAATCGTATGTAGCATTTCAGAGCGTGAACATGATCAATTAAGCAAGGCCGTAACTACCAATTTAGAAACAACCAATCGAAAATTAGACCATCAGTATGTACATGGAAGTTACATGTCAATTAGTATTTAGGGGTCAGATATGCGGTCAGACTTGCAATGTACAAAATAATATAAATGAATGAAGGAAATTTAATAAATAGCATTAATAAATAGCAGGAAGCAGCTTTCTGCAAAAGTACTGACATAATACCGAAAAGTTTAATCAAATATGAATATTTCACCATTATACAAAAAGTGTAGTATGTTGACTTAAATCTCTTCTCTGCCAGAGGTAACCGAAATATACTCTTTTCATTGTGTTGCTAGAGGTGCTTTCCTGAGTGTATGTGATTTTCTTTAGGAAAAGTCATATTACAACAATACAGAAATCATTTGATATGTGGAATCATGTAGTGTACCACACACCTGACATCCTGCTTTAAAAGATTAAGCTTACATCTCTCTCTTAGTAACACAGGCCAAAGCTAATTTATTTTGCAAGATGTCTGCTGTACTAACAGCCCTATTAAATTTCAAGCCAGTAGCGGCAACGTGTGGACCGCAATGGCTGCAGGCTTCAAATTCAGCTGCATTACAGAGCTATTAAATTAAACCAGACCACGATTTACAGGCCAGAGACGCAAACCCGTAAACCATTTGTCGCACATTGGATGTGCGGCTGTGAACATGATCAATTAGTCAAATCCGTAGTTATGGGTTTAGTCTGAGCCAAAGGCGACAGAGATCGCTATCATTACGTCACTGAAAAATAGAGGATAGATTTCCAAGCCTTACAGGTTTCAATTACGACTTTCGATTGGAACCGCATTCCAGATATAATGCAAAATTAATAAATTAGTAAATATGATATTCAGGTCCATGTGAGTTACGTTATATGTATTAACAAATGGATAGCTGGGATCGATATAACACGGAAATTTAACTGAAAATAAAGTATTTTATATTGCAGATTTTCTTCATTTGCGGGTTAAGGGCTTGAACGCCAGTGAATTTTTGCAATTTAATAGTGTGAGATTTACGGGCTTGACAGATCAAAGGATTTGTGGGTGCGCAGTTAAAATTTCCATGTCCCGTAGCCTTTTCTCGCCCTTACCCCTCAAGTTGTTGGCAGATTGCTTTACGGGCCCATTTAATAGCTGCAAGTCTTACGGCTACATTACGGGCTACTGTTTTACACGTGGAGGGAATTTAAGAGGGCTAATTTTTATAACTTCACACAGTATTATTATTTTTAATATTAGATTCCCTTGAATGCAGATCAGGTCACTATGTCCTGCTGAGTGTTAGACTGCACAATAATGTGATACATGCTTCAGAAATTTACAGAGAAAATTATACATTTCAAAGAGCATACCTGTTTTCAGAGTGGGCATTGCTAATTGTACATGAAAGTGAAGTCTTGATAGACGGTAGCAGAAGTAAGCAAAGTGTTAGCTCCAAGGAAGAAATTATGTATAACTTTAATGGCTGTGTGGGGAGATCAGTGAGAAGGGTGCAATATCTTACGTAGGAAATAGTGGGCGCTGAAACTGTTAAGGATATGCATTGCTATATTAAAAGGTTACTTATGTACCTGAAATAGAACTATGTGGATACTTGCTCAAGACAAAATCCATTTTATCATATGTTCATGCCCATCAATTCTTTGTATCACAACTCTTCTTTTGTCTATGGTTTGCCTGAGGCACATCAGATCTCTATGTATCTCACACTCACATAAATGCAGAAGAACAGCTAGTCTTGTGGGAAATGGTAGCCTGCTTTACACCAATCTCTGGTATAATGCACATTGTAAAATGTCATCTTGATGGATTGGTAATTCTATGATCAATATAATTCAAGCAAAAAATAGTCACATCATCAGAAACATTGAAAGTAGTATGTGAAAGCAAAAATCCAAAATGCTACTCAAATAATAAAATTGTGTTGCTTTTTTATAAAACAGCTTCAACATCTAGCTCAAGTACGGATAAAAGACCAAGAAAAGTAGATGAGGGAGTGTATGTAGCACATGATATTTTTGACAACTGAAAGAATCCTTTTTAAGAAGCATGCAGTAACTGTGTTGAACAGTACAGAAAATAAACTATTGTGGTAAAGGAATACCTTCACTATAATTTCCACAGAACTTAAGTAAAAGATAATAAAAAAATGTGGATTCTCTTTAAGTAAAAGACATTGATATTCCTAATTAAAACTATTTTTGTGCTAGCTCATGGGATACTGCTGCTCCCACAGTGTCCCTGGTTTTATAGCTAGGGCTATATGAGCAATCTTGAAAAATATAGGCTTTAGGTAAACATTGGGATTAACATCCTTGATCCAACGAACGAAGAAAGTACAAGCAATTCAGCAGTGTGATGCAGAGTGATCACCTTCCCCTGCAGAAGAAATTTGGTAATTAGGGATGTAACGGATCTACTGGCACCCCGACCGAGTACCTCCGTTGATGGATGCGTCCTAGCTTGCGTCGAGGCCTACAAGCACCGCACCGGACACCAAAACCACCACAGACTCCAAGGATAGTACGACAGGAACAAGCGTTCAGTAGTTACAGCTCAAGGGAGTATGCCAAAGCATAGCAATCCCCAGTATGATAGCGATCCCCTCCAATAACGAGACAAGGCTACGTTTTGAAGGGTCAAGTAGAACTATATTTTAATGACAGGGAATCTCCTTTTATGCAATGGTGCCCTCTGAAGGGCTACACCCACATAATTATCACAACAGCCAATTATATACATGGTTCAACCCCCACGTCTCCTCCCCTCAGATAACAGGTAACACAATTAAAACAGACACAATTTTAACCACATTCTGGATGTACCCCAAATACAGGGGGTACACCTTTAAGTCCCGCACCATTCAATATCTCTCACCCAGGGGAACAACATATACAAAAATGGCATGAATCAGACCAGGGGTTCAAAAGTTAGTAAAAGTATGTTTTTACACATAACACACAGACATTGCACATATCCCCCATACAATACACATATAGGACAATAGGTGAGTCACACCTCCCTGGCAACTTGGATACAATCAGACATTGATTCAATTACACTTCATTGTTCTTATCAGAGAATGAAAACACTTTGGAAAATGCAAGGATCCTTTACAACTTTCTTATCTCTTGAATCTCTGTAACAGGATTATCTATTAGCCTAGGTCTGCAAAAGTCTGGCTAATATTCTGAGCCAATATATTCTGTAGAACATCAACCAACATACCTATAGTAGGATCATATTTTAACAATAATAATCATAAAACAGGGTAAAACAGTGATGGGTTCCGTTAAAAGGATCATATTTTAACCATAATAATCATAATGAAACAGGGTAAAACAGTGATGGGTTCCGTTACACACCTCCCCCGTGACCATAAGCCGGCATACACGGTCTGATCCCAACGGATCGGCCTGGGGATGTCCGGACAAAAGTATTTGTTGGTCAATTCTCTAGTTTGACAACCCATCAGCATTACTGCAATTCACATTTACTCACATTTCCCATATCCCCAGATAGCTGGGATCTGAGCGCACAAAACCACCCAATAGCGCTCAGATCCTCTTCACACAGTTCAATTGCCATGTAGCTAAAGTCTTTCCCATAGTTTTTCATTATATGAATGGGCTTCATGGCACAGTTATCTGGGGTATCATGGTTCACACAGGGCAAGTACAGAATGACCCCCTGTATGTAAAGGGCCAGAATGAGTGACTTACACTCTGGTATGGCCGAACACTGTGTTTGAAGGGCAATATGTCCCTGGGCCATAGTCGCAGGGCAGGAGGCTGGCAAACAGTCCTCTCCAAGCCAAAGTGGCGAAGGGCACTTCGTCACACATCTCCCCTTTGGGGGGAAGTCTAACCGGGCACCTGACCTTCTGCCGGTCCGTGCCTCCGTTAGACGATCCACCAACCCACAATAAACCAGGGCTAGCGCAGCCCCCCCACAACAACAAAGTGCAAGAGCAGCCCCCCCACAACAAACCGTTACTGCAACTGGATATTTCGCTGTGGTGATGGGGCAACACGCTGAGGGGACTTGAGGGGCAGAGGCCCGCGGCACTCTGCCCTGATGCCAGCTCTTCTGCTGGTATAACCTGCAGGACATCCTGCTCTGTACAAGGGACAAAGGGAGGGCAGAGGCCGACTGCACTCTGCCCCGCTGTCAGCTCTTCTGCTGGGGTACTTGGGACATATTCCGGCTCAGTAGCCAGGGAACCGTGGGGGTCAGTGGGGGTTAACATTTCCTCTGTTAACCCTGGGGCCACATTAGAAGTTAGCTGGGGAGGGGAATTTGTACTTACCCCCTCCTCCGGTTGTCCCAGTAACGGTAGTTGGGGATCTGGACAAGCTGTGGGCGCAGAGACCACGGTCCCATCTGCGCTGTCTGGGAGATTGGTGTCTCCCCTGGTTAGGGTAAACTGTCGCTGGGGGGAGAGGGCGACATCTTCAGCTCCCTGGGGTTCACACTGCCGCTGGGTGGGAAGGATGACACCTTCTGCCCCCTGGGGTTCACACTGCTGCTGGGGAGGAAGGACTACACCTTCTGCCCCCTGGGGTTCACACGGCCGCTGGGGGGGAAGGACGACACCTTCTGCCCCATGTGGTTCACACTGCCGCTGGGGGGGAAGGACGACCCCTTCTGCCCCCTGGGGTTCACACTGCCGCTGGGGAGGAAGGACGGCACCTTCTGCTCCCTGGGGTACACACTGTCGCTGGGGAGGAAGGACGACACCTTCAGCTCCCTGGGGTACACACTGCCACTGGGGGGGAAGGACGACACCTTCGGCCCCCTGGGGTACACACTGCCGCTGGGGAGAAAGGACGGCACCTTCTGCTCCCTGGGGTACACACTGCCGCTGGGGAGGAAGGACGACACCTTCAGCTCCCTGGGGTACACACTGCCGCTGGGGGGGAAGGACGACACCTTCGGGCCCCTGGGGTACACACTGCCGCTGGGGAGAAAGGACGGCACCTTCTGCTCCCTGGGGTACACACTGCCGCTGGGGAGGAAGGACGACACCTTCAGCTCCCTGGGGTACACACTGCCGCTGGGGGGGGAAGGACGACACCTTCAGCTCCCTGGGGAACACACTGCCGCTGGGGAGGAAGGACGACACCTTCGGCTCCCTGGGGTACACACTGCCGCTGGGGAGGAAGGACGACACCTTCAGCTCCCTGGGGTACACACTGTCGCTGGGGGGGAAGGACGACACCTTCTGGCCCCTGGGGGTCACACTGCCGCTGGGGGGCAAGGACGACACCTTCTGCCCTCTGGGGTTCACACTGCCGCTGGGGGGGAAGGACGACACCTTCTGCCCTCTGTAGGGCCGGTAGAGAGACCTCGGTCCCATCTCTACCTGCCATCTGGAGGTCATCCCAGGACCAGTCAATGAAGTCTGGTTCTGCTGGTCGAGTAGGTTGGGGCTGCACAAGGCTGAGCAGGTGTTGGTAGTCCTGCTCCAGCTCCCACTCTCTCGTTACCAGGTGGGTCATGTCTTTGCTCACCTCGCCTTCGTCATCCCAGACATACATGCCCATCCGGTAGTCGTAGATGTCCCAAAACCTAGACCCCTCCGTGCTGCCAAGATCAATATCTTCCTCCAAGGCATCCCATAATAAACCCGGGCCATCATAATCATCCCCCTCCGGTAAGTCGTGTTCAGCCGTCCAGGGGGTAAGTCGAACGGTATGCCACCAGAGGGCCTGGTATGCGTTGTCTAGCCAGAGCTCTCGCCATACCAGGGTCTCTAGTCTTGTCACCCACTCATCCAGGGGCTGCTCTCCCAATAGATACATCCGCATCGCCAAACGCTTCTGTAGCCGCTGCTCATCACTGGGGAGACTCTCACCTCGCCGCCATTGGGCACCTTCCAGGGCATCATACCAGAGTTCCTTTCTGTCTGCATCCCTGTAGTCCGCGGCCGCCTCCTCCTCCTCATCATGAAATGCTGTCTGAAAATTAGCCGGTTCCATCCTGCTGTAGCCAGGGGCGCTGTACGGATACTAGCGTTGCCCTCAATTTGTAACTCCAAACGTTACCGGTGTCTCCGTGCTGCTTTTCCTCTTACTAGGACGCCATCCCACCACTGCCAGCCAATGTAACGGATCTACTGGCACCCCGACCGAGTACCTCCGTTGATGGATGCGTCCTAGCTTGCGTCGAGGCCTACAAGCACCGCACCGGACACCAAAACCACCACAGACTCCAAGGATAGTACATCAGGAACAAGCGTTCAGTAGTTACAGCTCAAGGGAGTATGCAGAAGCATAGCAATCCCCAGTATGATAGCGATCCCCTCAAATAACGAGACGAGGCTACGTTTTGAAGGGTCAAGAGGAACTATATTTTAATGACAGGGAATCTCCTTTTATGCAATGGTGCCCTCTGAAGGGCTACACCCACATAATTATCACAACAGCCAATTATATACATGGTTCAACCCCCACGTCTCCTCCCCTCAGATAACAGGTAACACAATTAAAACAGACACAATTTTAACCACATTCTGGATGTACCCCAAATACAGGGGGTACACCTTTAAGTCCCGCACCATTCAATATCTCTCACCCAGGGGAACAACATATACAAAAATGGCATGAATCAGACCAGGGGTTCAAAAGTTAGTAAAAGTATGTTTTTACACATAACACACAGACATTGCACATATCCCCCATACAATACACATATAGGACAATAGGTGAGTCACACCTCCCTGGCAACTTGGATACAATCAGACATTGATTCAATTACACTTCATTGTTCTTATCAGAGAATGAAAACACTTTGGAAAATGCAAGGATCCTTTACAACTTTCTTATCTCTTGAATCTCTGTAACAGGATTATCTATTAGCCTAGGTCTGCAAAAGTCTGGCTAATATTCTGAGCCAATATATTCTGTAGAACATCAACCAACATACCTATAGTAGGATCATATTTTAACAATAATAATCATAAAACAGGGTAAAACAGTGATGGGTTCCGTTACAAGGATCATATTTTAACCATAATAATCATAATGAAACAGGGTAAAACAGTGATGGGTTCCGTTACAAGGGACATCTGTTTGAAAGTCTGGAGATGGGTTATAATTTATAACCCTGTTCTCTGCACTTATATAAATAAAATAAATGTGTATAATAAAATATGTAAAAGTCCCCCTCCCCCTTTACCCATAGAAGGGGATACAGTTTACATTTTTATATACATAGTTACATATTTGAGGCAACTGACACCTTATTTGCCAAATATAGATGTCCATAAGCACCAACGTTACTCATATAATTTGGTGTTCTCTGGGGACAATCATCTTTATGCGGTATAGTGCATGGGTAGTGAGTAGACCCTTCCTTTTACTCTCCTTCTTGGATGTGTTGTTCCTTGGGAGTAAAAAAATCAGCTTTAAGCATAAATTAAAGCACAGCTTTAAGCATAAATGTGAAGAGGCTTAATACTGAAGAAGTAAGAAAGAAAGAAAGAAAGATAGACACAAAGAAAGTGGAGATGAGGATTACAAAGGTATAATTATTTGTATCAATTAGTTGTGTTCTGGTAAATGATTGTTATTTCATGTTATATGCATTGTCCTTTAACCACTTAATTTCCAAGTTGTATACTATAATTAAGTAAAACATACTCAATACGCTAAAGAGTTACAAAAATCTCAGTTGTGAGAGGGGTCTTTTCTCCCAAAACCTTAAAAATCCCTCAATCATTCACCTCTGTGCACATGTTTCACTTACCTGTCACGATATCCTGATTCTTGGATGTTGGCTCCATTCCGGCTTTCTCATCTCCAGTCCAGTCTTCTCCGCTGCGCGGTACATCCTCTCTCTGTCTTCTCTTTGTTTTCTGTTTTCACTGGCAGCGTACCTCCAGTTCTACCAGCTCCTCTCTCGAATTTCATTGCCTCTGCTGCCCACTGTGACACCCACCTTGGATTGCACTACCACACTTTCAAACCTCAAACCTGATTTGACGGGCATACAATTCCATCGTAAACAAGACTTTAACCCCAAACAATCATTCTTCACTACTTCTCCCATCAAATCATTTTTAAAGAGATTTAGCCTAC
The DNA here is from genome assembly GCA_027410445.1 of Discoglossus pictus. Taxonomy (NCBI): domain Eukaryota; kingdom Metazoa; phylum Chordata; class Amphibia; order Anura; family Alytidae; genus Discoglossus; species Discoglossus pictus. Next base: position 138,845,320 of record CM050163.1, read on the forward strand.
AAACCCCACCACCAATCTGTTACATAGTTACATAGTAATTTAGGTTGAAAAAATACTTTAGTCCATAAAGTTCAACCTTTTTTAGATCTCCTCTGATCTGCAAAACGCAAATTTATTGTTAACTAGCGACTTGCCCCGTCAAAAAATGAATGCAATGAGATGTGTATGTTTGGAAAGTTGTTTAGTTATTAATATACGTATTTGACACTTGTAAGATTTTAGTTATGATGAAATAAGTAATATTGTGATATTAAACATGTTTAGTTTTGTAAAATGTTCTCTTGGTAAACAATAACTCTTAAAGCATTTTGTATTAAAAGTATTAACATTTGAATGTAAGAACAGTTGAACTTTAAATTAATCAGTATTGTAAACTTGAGGTAATTGTTTTTTAACATGCAATTTGTATCTGAAGAATTGTTAACTTCAATATACATTGAATCCAGAGGAAGGCAAACAGTAAAAACCCTTGTTGAAACGTACCCAATTTTAACATAAACTTTGCAATATATTTAAGTAAGAAACTTGAAAGTATATTTTTTTTAAACGTGAACTTTCTTATCTGTGTAACTAAGGAACTTGAAAATACATTTTTCCAACTTGGAACATTATAAACAGTAACATAGTAAATTAATATTTTAACATAATTTTGTATTAAAAGTATTAACATTTGAATGTAAGAACAGTTGAACTTTAAATTAATCAGTATTGTAAACTTGAGGTAATTGTTTTTTAACATGCAATTTGTATCTGAAGAATTGTTAACTTCAATATACATTGAATCCAGAGGAAGGCAAACAGTAAAAACCCTTGTTGAAACGTACCCAATTTTAACATAAACTTTGCAATATATTTAAGTAAGAAACTTGAAAGTATATTTTTTTTAAACGTGAACTTTCTTATCTGTGTAACTAAGGAACTTGAAAATACATTTTTCCAACTTGGAACATTATAAACAGTAACATAGTAAATTAATATTTTAACATAATTTTGTATTAAAAGTATTAACATTTGAATGTAAAAACAGTCGAACTTTAAATTAATCAGTATTGTAAACTTGAGGTAATGGTTTTTTAACATGCAATTTGTATCTGAAGAATTGTTAACTTCAAAATACATTGAATCCAGAGGAAGGCAAACAGTACAAACCCTTGTTGAAATGTACCCAATGTTAACATGAACTTTGTAATATATTTAAGTAAGAAACTTGACATTATATTTTTTAAAACTTGAACTTTCTTATCTGTGTAACTAAGGAACTTGAAAAAACATTATTTCAACTTGGAACATTATAAACAGTAACATAGTGAATTAATATTTTAACATAATTTTGTATTAAAAGTATTAACATTTGAATGTAAAAACAGTTGAACTTTAAAGTAATCAGTATTGTAAATTGGGGTAATGTTTTTTTAACATGCAATTTGTATCTGAAGAATTGTTAACTTCAATATACATTGAATCCAGAGGAAGGCAAATAGTAAAAACCCTTGTTGAAACGTACCCAATTTTAACATGAACTTTGTAATATATTTAAGTAAGAAACTTAAAAGTATATTTTTTTTAAACTTGAACTTTCGTATCTGTGTAACTAAGGAACTTGAAAAAACATTTTTCCAACTTGGAACATTATAAACAGTAACATAGTGAATTAATATTTTAACATAATTTTGTATTAAAAGTATTAACATTTGAATGTAAAAACAGTTGAACTTTAAACTAATCAGTATTGTAAACTTGAGGTAATGGTTTTTTAACATGCAATATTTTATCTGAAGAATTGTTAACTTCAATATACATTGAATCCAGAGGAAGGCAAACAATAAAAACCCTTTTTGAAATGTACCCAATTTTAACATGAACTATATAATATATTTAAGTAAGAAACTTGACATTCTATTTTTTTAAACTTGAACTTTCCTTTCTGTGCAACTAAGGAACTTGAAAAAACATTTTTGCAACTTGGAACATTATAAACAGTAACATAGTGAATTAATATTTTAACATAATTTTGTATTAAAAGTATTAACATTTGATTCTCTTTAGTGTTTGCCGTGTCCGTGTCTTTCCCCCGCCTCCACCCCCTTCCGGGCTCCCCGGTACCGACACCCGCCCTATACATGGAATAGAGACCCCCGCCTGCCTGACCTCTCCCCTCAATCACCGAGACACCCAGGGCCTGGACACACCGGAGAGAGAGAGAGGTAGTCCTTTTGAACTCCACCGCACTGACTTCAATCTGCACTGTACGCTGTCTCTTGCCTGCTGCAGTTGGCTCTAATGGACGTGAACATGTCTCAAGTTCAGAACTCACCTGCCACCCTCTCAGGGAGCCAAATACTGAACAAGAACCAGCATTCTCCTCTTCCCCAGTCTCTGAGTATTCCTTCCACTGCCAGTCTGCTGCCCTCTGAAAATGCAGGTAGACCTCTTCAAAACTCTGCTTTACCCTCTCCATCTGTTACACCCACCAGTGCAGCTGCAGTTTCTTCTAACATGGCAAACCCCAAAGAGAAAACCCCAATGTGTCTTGTGAATGAGTTAGCCCGTTTCAACAAAGTCCTACCAGAGTATAAGCTCCTAAATGAACAAGGCCCAGCTCATTCAAAAGTCATCCCACTAGGACGGTGGCAGGATTACAGCCTTCTTGAGAGAGTGGGAGAAGATCACCCAAGACAAATGTTCACAGTGCAGCTCACTCTTGGGGACCAGTACTGGGAGGCCGAAGGCACAAGTATTAAAAAAGCTCAACACGCGGCTGCCACCAAAGCCCTGGAGGAGACAAAATACCCCAAACCTACAGTCCGCACTAATCGCGATAGTATAACCCCAACAGTGGAGCTAAATGCCTTGTGTATGAAGCTGGGAAGGAAACCAATATATAAACCCCTCGACCCATATACAGGAATCCGGACTAGTTACAACTATCATATGCGACCTGGCGCCTACTCGCCACGGTATTTTTATCCATTCCCTGTTACGCCCATTCTCTATCAAGTAGAACTTTCTATAGGAGGACAACAATTTCATGGGAAAGGAAGGACAAGACAAGCTGCTAAGCACGATGCTGCTTCTAAAGCATTGAAGAGCCTACAGTATGAGCCTATCCCAGACAAGCCCGAGGCACAGATTAACGGTAAAATTGCAGATGAGGAGAATCTAAATAAATCTGAAATAAGCCAAGTATTTGAGATTGCACTCAAAAGGAACCTGCCTGTGAACTTTGAGGTAACCAAGGAAGCTGGCCCTCCTCACATGAAAAGTTTTGTAACTAAAGTGTCTGTTGGTGATTTTCTGGGTGAAGGTGAAGGCAAAAGCAAGAAGATCTCTAAGAAGAATGCGGCCATGGCTGTGTTGGAAGAGCTGAAGAAGTTGCCTCCCCTCCCAATGGTTGAAAAAATGAAACCAAGAATAAAAAAGAAAACTAAATCAATTGTAAAGTTCCCAACAAATCCAGACTATGGTCAAGGAATGAATCCCATAAGTAGACTGGCTCAAATACAGCAAGCAAAAAAAGATAAAGAGCCGGAGTATATGCTAATTACAGAAAGAGGCCTACCGAGGCGCAGAGAGTTTGTCATGCAGGTTAAAGTTGGAAATAATACAGCGGAAGGTATGAGCACAAACAAGAAAGTGGCTAAACGAAATGCTGCTGAAAATATGTTGGAAATACTTGGATTTAAGAACCCTCCGGCCCCTCCAAAACCTGCGCTCAAAACTGAAGAAAAGACACCAGTAAAGAAAACAGGAGATGGAAGAAAAGTTACTTTCTTTGAGCCTGGGTCTGGTGACGATACAGTTAACAATAACCTCGAAGATGATTTCCGGATGCATTATCACAGTCATCAACAGCTCCCGGCTGGAATTTTACCCATGGTACCTGAAGTTGCCCAAGCGGTGGGAGTCAATAAAGGACATCACACCAAAGAATTTAACAGGGTGGCTCCCAATCCAGCCAAGGCAACAGTGACAGCCATGATAGCAAGAGAGCTGTTGTATGCAGGCACCTCCCCCACGGCAGACACTATCTTAAAGAATAGCAACTATTCTGGCCATGTACCACATGGTCCATTTACCAGACCCTCTGAACAATTAGATTATCTATCACGAGTCCAAGGAGTACAGGTTGACTATAAAGATTTTCCCAAGAACAACAAAAACGAGTTTGTGTCTCTAATAAACTGTTCATCTCTACCACCACTAATCAGCCACGGCATTGGGAAAGATGTAGAATCCTGCCATGATATGGCGGCATTGAATATCCTAAAATTGTTGTCTGAACTGGACCAACAAAATACAGAGATGCCAAGAACGGGAAATGGCCCAATGTCTGTATGTGTGAAACCAGAAATTGAAACTGACCCAATCCATAAACCGGCTAACTCAAACACTTTGGGACAAACACTGGACAGTACAGCCTGAAAAAGGTCTTCTACTGGACCTGAACCTGAAAGCACCAGAGAAAATCAAACGCTTCCTCTCCTTTTTTGTAACTTAGGTGTCTTAGACTGCTACAGCTATTGTGAAACCCTGTAGTATCTAATTCATAACAGTTGCCTAATCTTGAAATGATGATACATTTTATTCTGGTTTTGATTTAAAAGCACACCTGATAAAAACAATCATCTAAAAGTTTCCTAATTGTGTTTAGATTCCTATCGCAGCAGAGAAACTTTAACATTTCATGAAGTAAACCGATCATATCCATGTATGTGACAGTATATTAATTGTTTTTTTGTTTTTTGTTTTTTTTATCTACGGAATTAGTTAATAAAGTTGAAGTAATGTGTGCCCGCAAGAGAAATAGATCAACTATAAAATGTCTGAAGAAAAAAAATAGAGAATTCAATAATAATTGAGGACAAAAAAAAACCTTTTAGGAATTTTAGTCAACGCTGAATGATTTGAGTTTTTATTTTTTATTATATTTTGGTTTGTGTGATGAGATTACACAAAGTATTTGTAAGGCACACAGACTATCACTGCATTTACGGATATGATCTCATTCTCGTTTTAAACACTGCAGATTGATTTTCCTTGTGTGCTTTGAGATTGTTTAATTACATATCCATGTAGGGCTGAAAAAAATGCCTCTGTTTATATATAAAACTGTGTTGCTTTTGATGTTGTGTTATTGTGCACAAAGGGTGCGCAGGTAAAGCACGATAGCCTTGCAAGTTAATTAGTGCTTCAGTTCATTGTGGAATTTTTTCTCCCCATGGAATGTAAGTAAATTAGTGTTTGTCACCAATAAATGGAACTAAACGAAACGAAAAAAAAAAAAAAAAAAAAGTATTAACATTTGAATGTAAAAACAGTTGAACTTTAAACTAATCAGTATTGTAAACTTGAGGTAATGTTTTTTTAACATGCAATTTGTATCTGAAGAATTGTTAACTTCAATATACATTGAATCCAGAGTAAGGCAAACAGTAAAAACGTACCCAATTAAATTAATTCCTTCCTGACCCCATGAACTGGCGATAAACATTAATCCAGGGAGTAATGTTAACATAACAGACAATATTTACATTGTGACTTAAAATGTGGTTGAGCTCTTAACATGAACTTTGTAATATGTTGAAGTAAAGAACTTGAAAGTATATTTTTTTTAACTTGAACTTTCTTATCAGTCTAACCAATGAAGTTGAAAATATTGTTTTCAAACTTGTAACATTAGAAACAGTAACATAGTTAATTAACATTTTAACATAATTTGTAAAAATAATGCAAGGCAAGTGTTTTGTGAGGCTAATCATCCATAAACAGTACTTCCATTAATTATGACTGAATTGTTTATAGTTTTGTATTTTTCAATGCTTTTAAATTTATTTTGCATGGGTTTTATTTCTTTAATGAAAAGTTATAGTACTTCATAGTAGACAATGTTTTTAGTAAAAATACGTCCATCTTCTAAAAAATCACCTTGACTTTCATTATTTTCAATGTAAATAGCCTGTGGATTTTTGCACCGTGATAACGCAACGTACAATTGACCATGTGCAAATACTGGTTCTTGCAAGAAAATACCCACAGATTTGAACGTTTGTCCTTGTGATTTATTAATGGTCATGGCAAATGCCATAATAATGGGAAATTGTCTTCTTTGAAGTATAAAAGGGAGACTACTTTCACTTGGTGCTAAATCTATTCTTGGTATGAAAACTCTCTCTCCTTTATGGGTACCAGTTAAAATTTCAGCATCTATAAAATGGCCCTTTAATTGTTGAACAATTAATCTTGTCCCATTGCATAGGCCTTTTTTGGCTTCATATTTTGCAGTCACATGACAATTGCACCCTTCTTTAGCTGTAAAATATGTGGTGGCATTCCAGAAGGAGTTAGTGAGTTTAGGAATTTAGTAGAAAAGATAGCCTGACTTTCATTGTCATCAGCAAGTACAGAATCAGCACTGTGATAATTTCTTTGTGGTGCATTAATTTTTTTAAAGATTTCATTATTTAGGATTAATGCATCCTTATTTTTACACGTTAGTATGACTTGGTTGGCAAGCTCTGAATATTCCTGGTTATTTATGCTACCTTCAAATACAGCCGATATAATATCTTGGTGACAAATCATATGAGGTGGGATCTCTACAGTGTCGTCAGGTAAATGTGGTATTTTTTCTGTTCTGCCTTCTCCAATTTTAAAAAGCCAATCATTGAAATCAGTTTGGTCTTCTGATCTCATGTTTTGTTGCAGTTGAAGATGAGTAAAATGTTTCCATAGTGTGCTTGACTTTATACAGGTTTTGTTAATGTCAGTTCGATTTCCATGTACAACGACAGGTAATGTTTGTCTAAAATTGCCACCTAACAACATCACCTTTCCACCAAATGGAAAGTATTATCCATGACTTCACGAAGCAAACGGTCAATACATTGGAGGGCATAGCATGACATCATTGTGGCCTCATCTATTATAATTAATTTACATTTTTTCAATTTCTTTGCTTGTAATGATGTCATGCGAATATCTGACAAAGAAGTTTCTAAAATAGGCACTGGCAGTTTAAAGCCACTATGTACAGTTCTTCCACCTTTTAACAAAAGTGCAGCAATTCCAGTAGTGGCAAATACCAGTGCTATTTTACCTTGTGCTCGTACAGAACTCATTAATAAATTATATAGATACGTTTTTCCTGATCCGCCAGGTCCATCAAGATAGAAATAACGCTCTGTCACCATGTCATCATCTATTGAATTTTTAATGGCATTAAATGCTTGCAATTGTAACGTATTTAAAGTTGCAAGTCTTTCTTCTGTTCTTTCTACTTGTAGTTGAATGTCATAGTCTTCAAAGTTTATGTCATCTATAAGACCTGGATCAGGCAAATTAAAACTTGCACAACTTAATCCATGAGTTAAAAATACTTCTTGGATTTCCATTAACGCTTTTTAAGTGTGCAATGGGTTCATTGTATCGTCGCATAAAGTCTTCAGCCATATTACTTTCAAATGTCTCCCACAAAGCTAATGCATTTGGAGAATTTGAGAAGATACAAATAAATGCAAATTGTTCTCTCATCTGCCGTGGCATTTGACATTGTGCTGCTTCTTCTAAACATCTTTCCCATTCTGTATCATCAGCTAGTAAGTTCCTATGTCTTGCAGCTAAATGGAAGGATTCATATACTATGTCATTAACAGTTTTAAAGGGTTCAAAGCTTTGTGCTCCAGGAACATTTAAAAGTAATATCCGTAGGCAAAAATGTTCAACATCTCTTGGACTGACTGTGTAAATTCTTGGAATTATTTTATTGCCTCTGCTTTTTCTCGGTCTCCATAATCCATTCACAAAAACATAGTGATATGGAATTTTAATATATAGGAATTGTGTTGCTTGTGAATCTGTGCAATTTAATTCAAACCATGCAGTTAGTGTAGTGTGAAGATCTTCACTTTGGGCCAATGCATTACTTTCATTTCCAGCATGGAAATACACTAAATGTCTTTGTGGCAAATGTACTGCTAATCTATATATTGCATGTGATCTATCATGCATTTCAAATTTCAAAAGCCGCCACATAGCTTCTGGCACACTGACATAGCGAGCATCTACATGAGATGCAAGTTCATCATGTTCTAACTCATACTTTCAGGGATGTCTGCACTTTTGACGACTACAGTAGCTGCATCATAGCCTTTGTAAATATATTTGTAGACATATTTAATGGATTTGATGGAAGTGCAGGCTTCTACATTTATGTGGGCGTTATACTTCATGAGTAAAAGTGGATTATAGGGTACTACATATCTATTGTCAACTTTTTTTCCACGAATAATGGCACTATCTCCTATCTCCTCTTCTTTTATAAAGTGGATAGCCATCACAATTGGCATAGGTTTTGTCTTTATAATCTTTTGTAAAATCTTTGGAACATTTATTATTTTCCATACATGGTGATTGTGCATTAAGATCACCACAGGGTCCATGAATCATGCGATGAGTAACAATCTCATATAGTCTACCATATAGTTCTGGATCTGGTAGTTCAGCAACAATGACTGCATCCACTTTGTCAGAAGTATCTAATTTATCTTTTTCTTGAAGTATTATCAGAAGATGTGCATGTGGAAGGCATCTTTTTTGAAATTCAATGGTATATACATAAGCAAGACATTTGCCAAATAAGTGACTTATAGTGATGTCACGTATTAATTCATTTAATTTAATCTTAAAAACTCTGGCAACTAAATCTGGTCTATCGGACGTTGGCCATGTTGAAGTACATTTTTGTGTAATTTCTGGCCATTGGGGATTACATGTAAATGTAAGAAATAAATCGGGTTTGCCAAATTTGGTGACAATAGCCATAGCATCATTGTATCTTTCTCTCATATTTCGAGGAGATCCTTGAAAGGAACATGGTAAAATGATGGCTTTGCCAGCTGTCATGTCTCTGCTTGTAGCCACCTCAGCAACATAGTCCATTAGTCCAGAATATTGTTCTACACGTAGTTTATCTTGTTGATATTTTATAACGTTTAAATTATTGGCCTCAACTTGTAAATAGGAATCAATAATCCATTGTTGTGTTAGTTTTCCACCACATAAAATTGGATTAAATGTATTTCGAATGGCAATTTGAGCTACTTTAAATTAAAGCATAGAAACATTATTTCGGATTCTGGCTATAGCATTTGGGTAACTGGGAAGTGTTAATTTTGGTTGCCAACCTGCTTCTCCGTGTGGGAAAAAAATGGGATATATCATTGGATCTAAATTTGGACTTAAGATACTCATATTAATGAATGGTTGCTCCTCGTTTCTGGGATATATTCTAATGTCTCTTTGAAATGGTAGTTCTCCTTCATCATTTTGAAACACCATTGCAACCTCATTTGATGTTGGCAAGTTATAACAACATTTATCAGTATGTCTGTCTCTTTTAAGCACGGTATTAACCTTTGGCATTGGTAATTGATGTCTTTGTGCATGAAGTTGTTGTTCATTTTCTACTTCTGCCAATTTTTTATAAGCTTTACTGTGTGTTTTTTTTTTTTTAAATAACATTTTTTATTGAAAGGGATACAAAGTAAGGACAGGCATTAGGTACATTAACACATAAGATTTTCTATAAACATATATACCTCGTGGTCAAATTACTAGCATCTCCTTCCAAGTTTTTATTTTTAACTTTTCCCATTATTAAATAGTTATTTAGGTCCTATAATTTAAGCAAGGGAAGCATGAACAAACAGAACTTATTTACATAGAAACTGAAACTTTAGATAAACAAACATGTAAATAACTATGGAGATAAGGGAGGAATCCCTAGCTCAGGTTTAGTTTATACAATTATGATGCATACATTCACCTCCTGTGTTGCGTTCCAGGCGAACCAGTCAAATCAGAGCCTCCAGGACCAGACTTCGAGTCTCCTCCACTCCAAGCCTTTTTTTGGCCTAGTTCTGTTTCGCTTTTGTTATAGTGCTATCAGTGAGCCCATCAGGGCAAGGGGAAACCTAACGAAGACTCTAGCCAAGGCCTCCAGGTTTCTTGGAACTGAGCCAAAGTATCTAGAATAGCAGATGTTAACTTTTCATTTATTGCACGCTTAGCTTTTCTGACTTCCATTGGCTGGCTATGTGTACTTTGGTAGCGGCGGCCATTATCTGGAATAGCCTATTCTGTTTTTTTGATAAACTAGAGAGTTTAACCCCTAGTAGGCAGGATTCCATAGTGGCTGTGACTCTTATACCAAATAACTTTGTTGCCATTATTGCTATCCTTTCCCATAAGTCATGGACTTTCTGACATAGCCACCAGGTATGGGCGTGGTCTCCTATCTGTGAACAGCCCCTAAAGCAGTTACTACTCACTCTGGGATCATATTTGTTGAGTTTGTCTGGGGTGCAATATATTCTCTGGAGAACTTTTATAGATGTCTCTATGTACGAGCAGTTACTTGTTGCCCTGCGTAGGTTGGAGAATGATTTCTGCCATTTTTTCCAATCCCATTCACCTCCTAGCTCCCTTTCCCACTTACAGATATATGATGGTTTTTCTGTATTATTTGATTTAGTGAATGTGTCATATAAAGTGCCTAATATTCCTTTCGTTAAAGGCAGAGTTTTGCAGATTACCGAGAACCAGGAGGATTTCGGGGGTCCAAATTTTTTAAATGCTTCACAGGCCCAGCTTCTTATTTTTAGATAGTTATAGTGTTCCCCTGGGGGGAGGGTATGTCTTTCTTCGAACTGTCTCAGGGTCATCAAATGATTCCCGTTAAACCAGGAGCCCAACTTATCTAGTTCTCTGGAAGCCCACCAATGTTTTGACATAATACTCATGGAAGCCCAGATATCTTGTGAAGAAAGGACCGACCAAAGGGGAGATGTACCTATGCCCAGTTTGTTCTTAGATCTGGCCCATTTCCAAGTTGTTAAATTTAGGTTTATTATGGGGTTTGGGTGAGTTCTTATCGGGGCCATTTCTTCAGGAACCCAAATTAGTGTGTCCCAGCTATGTTGTTGCATTTGCTGTTGTTCCAAGAAGGCCCAGCTCGGCTGATGTCTGACTGAATGTATTTGTGGTAGTTGGGATAGCCTGGCCGCTTTAAAATAGTTTCGCAGGTTTGGGCAAGATAGTCCCCCATCTTTGCTATGTCTAAACATTACTTTCTTGGGGATGCGGGATTTTCTGTTGTTCCATATGTATCTAAAGATGTTGGACTGGAACCGGTCCAAGTCCTGTAAGGAGATTGGTATAGGGAGCGTACGGAAGAGATATAGAATCCTTGGAAGGATGTTCATTTTAACTGCCGCTATTCGGCCGGTCCAGGAGAGAGGGCAAGTCCTCCATCTAAACAAATCTTCGTTTAGTTTTTTGTACATGGGGGGGTAATTGGCCTTATATAACTCGGAAATTTTAGGTGTGATGTTGACCCCCAAGTATTTTATGTGCTTGGTGGGCCACGCAAAGGAAAATAGGGATTTCAAATGATCTATGTCGCCCTGTGCCATGTCTACACTCAGAGCTTCCGATTTCCCTAAGTTCAGCCTAAGCCCTGACACCCTACCGAACTTGTCAAGAGTTGACATCAGTGCCGGAATGGAGGCCCCGGGATTTGTTAGGGTGCATAGGATATCGTCTGCAAAGAATGAGCATTTGTAGTGCTGCAGCCCCACCTGAAGCCCTTGGATTTCTCTATCCGCTCTAATGAGTTGCGCTAGGGGTTCCATGACTATGGCGAACAGTAGGGGTGAGAGTGGGCATCCCTGTCTCGTTCCTCTCTGTATGCTAATTTGGGCTCTGTGATCGCCTGGCAACCTCAAGAAGGCTGTTGGTGCTTCGTAATATGTGCGATAATAAGGTGATAAACCGGCCCCTAAAACCAAATTTGTCCAGGGTTTTAAACAGAAACGGCCATTCAACTGTGTCGAAGGCTTTCTCTATATCTAGAGCTAGCAGGCACATTGGAGAGTTGTTTTTCCGCGCTAGGTATTGGATGTTAAGGATACGTCTGACATTGTCTCCTGCCTGTCTATGGGGTATAAACCCCGCCTGATCTTTGTGGATAATTTCTGGCAGGAACTTGGAGATTCGAGTTGCCATTATTTTGGCCATTAGTTTGACATCCCCATTCAGTAAGGATATGGGCCGGTAGTTCTTCACCTCCAAGCTATCCCTACCTTCTTTTGGTATGACTACCAGTTCCGCTTGATTTAGCTCCGGGGGCATTTTTTCCCCTCTCATGATAGCATTAAATAGGGATGTCAGGTAGGGGTTTAATAGGATTTCAAATTTTTTATAGTATTGGTTGGAATAGCCGTCTGGCCCTGGGGATTTACCTATCTTAAGGCTATGAATTGCTGTTCTCACCTCCTCTTGTGAGATATCTAGGTTAAGACTATTTACTTGTTGTTCACTTAATGAGGGGAGATCTATGGTACTTAGAAAGGAGTCAAGGTCCAACCCCTCTGCCAGTTTCCCAGACGAGTAGATCTGCTGGTAAAAGGTTTGGAACTGCTTCTGTATATCCCTAGGGCTGCAGGAGATTATGCCATCTGGCTTCCTGATTTGGGTCACTCTAGACTGGATCTCTTTAGCTTTCAGCCTCCTAGCCAGCATTCTGTCTGGTTTGTTAGCTTTCCAATAATATAGGTGCCTAGTCCTCCTCATAGCCTTCTCTGTATGGGCAGAGAGTACTCCATCTAGTTCTATCCTGACTTTGTTGATTTGGTCACGGATCTTTGTGGAGGGACAGTTTTGATTGAGTTTTTCTAGGTTGTTGAGGGTGGATGTTAAATCCTCCTCTTTCCGTCTGAGTGCCTTACGGTGCTGTGCTGATAGTTTGATGCAGCAGCCCCTTATATAAGCCTTATGGGCTACCCAAATCCAGCCTACTCCTGTATCAGGAGAATCATTCAGCTCGAAGTACTGCCTAATGTCTCCCGCTAGGGATGCTAAGCTGCTGGGGTCTGACAGAAGGTGTTCTTCGATCCTCCAGCTCCTAAATGGGGATAGGTTAGGGCCTAACGTTAATTTAATAGCTACTATTGCGTGGTCAGACCAGGGGCAGGGGACAATGTCAAATTCTCGGATATTATCAAAAAGTAGTGAGCTTGTTAGGAATGTGTCAATCCTCGAGTAAGTGCCGTGCGTGAGCGAGTAGTATGTGTATTCCTTATTATCCGGGTGTAAGCCTCTCCAGGCATCCACTAAGCCCATTTTGGCCATTAGCTGCTTAATTTGGCTCCGTTTTTTTGAGAAGCTAGAGTCCTGGGCGTGTCCTGATCTGTCTAATGCTGGATCTAGGGTCAGATTGAAATCCCCCCCAATCACCAGTTTGCCTAGGTCTAGTGTGTCTAACAACTCTTAGCGTGTTAATCAGGGTTTGGTGTGGTGAGTTTGTGGGGGAGTATAGGGAAAGTAGGGAGATTCTTTGGCCTGAGACTAAGCCGGTGACCAAAACATAATTCCTCTCTTTGTCTATTCTAGTATGTTCCGGGGTGAATGGGAAGTGCTTATGTATCAGGATAGCTGCCCCTGCCCTCTTCGTTGACTGAGTGGCCATGTACACTGTCGGGTATTCCCCATGCAGATATTTTGGTTTACTCTCGTGTGTGAAATGAGTCTCCTGCATGAAGATAACCGAGGGCCTCAATCTTTTGTATTGCCTAAAGGCTTTCCTCCTCTTAAAGGGGGAGTTGAAACCCTTAACATTGTGAGTTATGAATGTGTACTGTGAGCTACTCATTGTGTTTTGGTGGATAGGAGTGCATGGTCTGCCTGGCTACCTTTTATTCCTTGTCCGACGTCCATTCCTTGGTGGCCGGGGGCGGGTGGAGGCTTGGAGGGGGGATTCTGGTGCTGGAGACTCCGTCCGCTGTTAGGCCAGAGGGAAGCAGAAAGACACAACATTAGATTTACAATTGACCAAGTTCCTTCAGTCCCACAGGCTCCTCTAATCTCCTGAAAGCTAGTCCCCTGAGTTAGGCTTTGTTGACTGCATAAACCTCGACTACTGTCAGCTGGGAATTTATAGTTTTCCGCATACATTTTTATCAGTGGTGATCTTTCTGGACTTAGAGATAATTTGCTAATTGCTCCCTGGGAGCTTACTCGCTTCTCTATCAAGTCTAGTGGTATCCTCTCTCCAAAAATAATAACTATTAACCTCAACAACATTTTAACTATCTGAAGTAAACTAGGATGCCTTCCGTCTATTTCGGGCATCTGGCTTTAACAGGCCCTTCATTAGAGGCCTCGACTAACATCTGACCTAACTAAAGTCATCAGTGCCTATTCTACCCTCACTAAAGCAGGTCAGAGAAGTCCCATAAATGAATGAGAAAACAAAGACTCAAAACAACTTCCTGTTGGTGGGTTGCCTTCACTCCGATCGCGATGGTATCAGGCCTTCTGAAGTCGGGCCCGGGCCTCCTCTGTGCTGAGTACTCAACCCGCCTTGGCTCCTGCGGGGCAAGTTTTTGTCTCTGGGACTCCTGGGGGGAGGCGGGTCTTCCTTCGGTCGCTGTGACCCTACCACAGTCCACTGTTTTTTCGGGATGGGAGGAGGAGGGGGGAAGTTGTGTTCCTCTGCTGGGAGGTCCGCTGGGCAGAGACGAATGTGGCGCAGTACTGCGAGGCAGTCTTCCAAGTTGCGGGTGGTGTGTGATGTACCTTGGTAGCTGAAGGTGAGGGCAAAGGGGAAGTTCCACCGGTATTGGAGCTTGTTCTGTTGCAGAATCGCCAGTGCAGGCTTCATCTGTCTCCTTCTGTCTAGTGTGTTGGGAGACAGGTCTGCATACACTTGCAGGTTGGAGTTATCTGGTCCTTTGACTGCCTGCTTCTTCCTTGTTTCTGCTAAGAGTAGGTCTCTGGCTTGTTGTCTCAAGAATCTCACCACAACATCCTTAGGGGTCTCTGGGTTTCTCGCCCCTCCTAGCGCTCTGTGGGCTCGTTCAATTTCGAGGACGCCCTCTGGGTGATCGGGTAGTATTGAAGTGAAGGTGTCTTTTAAGTACCCTGTCAGGTCTTGTGTAGTCCTTGGGATCCCCCGTACCCTGACGTTATGGCGGCGGGATCGATTCTCTAGATCTTCAATCTTATCGTTCAGCTCCATGATGTTATACGAGTTCTGGTCTATGGCAGACCTGTCATGTTGCTGCGCTTCTCCCATCTGATCCACCATCTCCTCCAGAAGTTGGGTCCTCTGCCCCAGTTCTTTCAGGTCATTTCTTAAGGGTTCTAGTGCCTTGGTTAGAAGCTGTTCTATCGTTGCAATGGCCCTAGGCGATAGGTCTATGTGTTGTTTTGACCTCTTGGGTATCTCCTCCTGATCAGATGATTCAGAGTGGTCTGAAGCTGAATCCAGTGGAGATGGCGGCTTTGTTGTTTTGGGTGTGAAGTGCTCTCGGATGCCCTTTGCGGAGGAGTTCTTTCTACTTTTCTTCATTTCTGAAGATGGAGATGTGCGTGTTACAGGAGCTGTAGTATTTTTCCCCTTGCTTTCTCTGCTATCAGTTCCCTCAGGAGTGCGAAGCTGTAGAGTTTGTTAGGTTGGTGCGGCCAGAAGCTGTGTTCTCGTGTAAGATCGGTCGTTGTAGCTTGTTAGTCAAGGCCTCCTGTCAGGCTTCAATCACATCTCTTGGCTCAGTGCTTCATATCGGTCTTTGCAGGCTCCGCCAGGAGCAACTGGAAGGGGGCTTTCAGGCTGGTTGCCTTGGCCCACATCAACATCAGATTTACTGAGTGGCCACAGGGTGGCAGCAAAGGCTCTCTGCAGCAATGTTCATGCAGATCTTCACAGGATTTCACAAAAAATTAACTGCAGGGTTGTCTGAGGTTGTTAAGTCAGGGTGTAGAAATGTCACTGTGTGGAACCCAGAGGGTGGCAGGATCCTCTTCCTTAGTAAAGTTGCAGTGACTTCTTGCCCGGTAGAGCTCAGTGCAGGGTCTGGTGTTGTCAGGGTTAAAGTTTCAGACTAGATATTAGATGCTGCTTTCCTTTAGTGCAATGAACTTTCACAGTGTGAGAGGCAAGACCCAGTATGGGGTGTCCAGAGGGGTTAGCTCTTCCAGGGGGTTGAAGTCTTGGGTGTAGGTCAGCTGGGATCTGTCTGTGTCTGTTCCCCTTCCACCATGAGGTGCCACAAAATGGCGGCTGTGGATTCGCGGGCTTAACCTCTCCCCCTTCTTCTTTGTATTGGTGGCTGCTATGCAGCCCAGCCTTCTCTCTCAGGGGGGTTTTAGGGTGTGTGGGATCCCCCTGCTGCCCCTCGGTTGTCTGGGTAGATGTTATGGGCCCCCGGTATCTGTAGAGGGAGTTCTCCCTCTGGCTAGGCCTGCTTTGGCCTGTCAAGATGGCGGCCCAGTGCTTCCTGGTCTCTCCCCGCAGCCCCTGGCAGATCCAGCCTACCTTGACCTCTTGTTGTGCCTCCGTGCTGCCCCTGGCCACCCTGAGTCTCCTCTTGTTGTGTTGTGCTGGGTGAGCAGGCACGCAGGACGCTCCCCTGCTATGCAGCAGCTGCTGAGTTCAGAGTGCTCCTGCACTCTCCTGGAGCCTCGTTCCGGTAGTCGGGGCGACTATCTGGGGGCCCGACGGCTTCCCCTGGTGCCCCCTGATGTTATTGGGGGTGTCACAGGGGGTTTACAGGGCAATATTGCCCAAATATCAGGCAACTCTGACGGAGCTCTCCCCTCACACGTCCTGCTGTTAAGGACGCTGGCTCCGCCCCCCCTTACTGTGTGTTTTAATGTTATTTAGCTCTATAAAAACACTGGGTAAGCATTTTTTATTTTCTTTCAGCTGCATACGTTGGTCAACAGCTTCCATTGTATCTAGGACATATAGTTGAGCGAATTTTCTTTGCTCGCCTTCCTCTGGATGTAAATGTGAAGTCCGATGGTAAATTTGGCCTTGGACTTTAAAACAGTAAGTACATTAGCATCTAATGTTGCCCCCATAGATGCAAAGGATATGGCACTATTGTAGGATCTTATGTTTGTCTTAAAATTTTTGTAGTTTGGAAAAGTAGGTTCAGTCATAATGTTTTGTAAATAGATTGGAAATTCTTTTCTTTCTGGAAGTTTGAACTTGCCTTTTTGACAGCAACTAATAAATTGGCCATCTCTGGGTCTCTCCTGTTTAAAATAATAAGCCTCACAAAACTGACATTGAGTAGTCATGTCCCCACAACTATGAACCTCTACTGCTAAAGACTTGAGTAAAGGACAATTTGCAAAGCATATATCAGTTTGACTTTCATATTCATCAGGTGAAATGTCATGTAATGTTTCAATAACAGGTTCTAAATGCTTTGTTATTTTTGTGGCTTTTCTTAGTATATCTTGTATTGGTTTAGGTAAAATGTCATGTAATGTTTCAGGAACAGGTTCTAAATGCTTTGTTTTTTTGGTGGCTTTTTTGGTATCTCTTTTTTTTTTTCAGGTAAAATGTCATCTGATGTTTGAGGAACCGGTTCTAAATGCTTTATTTGCTTAGTAGTTTTTTTTTGGTGTATCTTTAATTTTTGCAGCTGATAGTCTTTTGCTTGCAAGTCTTTTGCGTTCTTTTTCTCGTCAAATGTCTTTCTTTTCTGGTGTCTGATGGTCGGCCTATCTTTCTTGTCTTTCTCTAGTTTGACGTCTTTTCTTTTCTTGTTTGCTCTCGTTAGTAGCCATGTTAATCTGTAAAAGAAAATAATTTATAATTAGTTTAGTTTGAGATGTTAAGTTTGTTTTGTACATTTTTTTATTATCAACAGTTTGTTTATATGTGCTTGTAGTTTATTGTAGTGGTAGTTTCTTTGTATCGTTAAATAAGTGTATTTTATTTTTTTGGTCTTACTTTCTGTGGTAGGTTGCAATTTTTGCCTTACATGAATAGCACAGGGAAGAAACTGACACTATACCTTCTTCTACATCTAATAGGTAATTAAAATTTATATTTAAGTTGTTTTGTCAATTTTTTTTTTTTTTGTACTTTTAACTTACAGGCATAGTGAAGGGCAAAAATTTTTCTTTTTAATTTTTAGTACAGGGGATTGTCATAATAGTATTTTGATATTTTATTTAAAAGCTTATATGTTCGGTCAATGATTTATTTTTATTTTTCTTGGGGTGTTACTACTATTTGTTGTAGTATTCTATTTTATGTGTGTGATGGTCTGGTCCTCTGTTGAAAGTCTTCGTCCGATGGTCTGGTCCTCTGTTGAAAGTCCTAGTCCGATGGTCTGGTCCTCTGTTGAAAGTCCTTGTCCGATGGTCTTCACGCAGTGTCTGTTGTAAAAGAAAAATGAAAATGTTATTTGATTTTAATGTATTTGTAATGAATAACAAATTTCATTATTTTGCTGTATTGTTATGGGGAATTTTTCTGCTATGCCGTTTTTGGTGCAACCTTTTAAAAATACTTTAAATGTATTTGTATTTTGCAGTTATCCTTTTTTTATACTGTAATTATTAATGTTTTTCTTATTTTGGATATGATTGCAATGTTTTTAGCATTATCCTGTTTTGTGTCTACCACTTTTGCTATACTAATTTAGACTTCTTTGTAAGGCTTATAGCTTCGTAAACAGTAAATAAGAATATTAATTTACTTTGCTATGTGTTTGTGTGCTTTTTGGTACAATCCTATTTTGTGTCTACCATATGTTGCATACTTTATTTGCTTAATTAATTTTTTATGAAGGTTAAATGTTTTTCCTATTTTGGATATGATGGCTATGTTTTTAGCGTTATCCTATTTTGTGTCCACCACTTTTGGTATGCTTATTTAGGCTTCTTTGTAAGGCTTATAGGTTCTTAAACATTAAAGAAGAATATTAATTTACTTTGCTATTTGTTTGTGTGATTTTTGGTACAATCCTATTTTGTGTCTACCACTTTTGCTATGCTTATTTAGGCTTCTTTGTAAGGCTTATAGGTTCTTAAACATTAAAGAAGAATATTAATTTACTTTGCTATTTGTTTGTGTGATTTTTGGTACAATCCTATTTTTTGTCTACCACTTTTGCTATGCTTATTTAGGCTTCTTTGTAAGGCTTATAGGTTCTTAAACATTAAATAGGAATATTAATTTACTTTGCTATTTGTTTGTGTGATTTTTGGGACAATCCTATTTTGTATCTACCATATGTTGCATACTTTATTTGCTTAATTAGTCTTTTTTATGAAGGTTAAATGTTTTTCTACAGTGAAAATGAATGTTTTTTCTATTTTGGATATTATGGCTATGTTTTTAGCATTATCCTATTTTGTGTTCACCACTTTTTGGTTGCTGCATTTGTTATATTGGCGGCCATTAAACATATTTAGTTCCTTTATTTTTTCTACTTGTTATACTTTACCTTGTTTGAAGTGTCGAATGACAGAGGGTCCCCTCCTGCCAATCTTAATCCACCGGTCTTCTTGTAGTGTCTGTTTGAAAAAGAACGTGAAATGGTTAATTGTATATTTCTTCTTTTTGATTTAGCAAAGCATGGTATTTTTCTATCTTACCTCTTCTTTCTTTGTGTTCTTTAAAAGGGATTCTGGTTCACAATGTACGGTGCAAATTCTAGAGTGACGCTGTTGATGCAGAGTCTGTTTGAATAGTAAAAAAAAGGAGAAAGATTGAGCTTTAGGTTATATATTGAATTGCAATAAATTAATGTCATTTAAATATACTTCTTTAATTAGTTTCAATTAACATTAGTTTGTTTTCGGGCCTACACACATAAATGTGTGTGTCACATGAATTACATTTTAATAGTTTTTTTTTATGTCATTTAAATATACTTGTTTAATTAGTTTGGGTTAAGATTAGTTTTTGTAGGGGCTATACACATAAATGTGCGTGTCACATGTCACTATACATGAATCACATTTTCATAGTTAAAGTTGTTTTGTTTTTTGTCCTGTTTTGGTAATAAAATGTAATATATTATAGCTTACCTCTCATTTGTAATTTGCACAATGTAAAGTAGGAAATTAGGAAACAATTCTCTTCTCAAGTAACAGCAGCAGTTAACTATGAAGTCACTCTGTTCATCACCTTAGTCGAAATGTAGAATTTTCTGGAAAGTAGGCAGTATTTATAAACTTTCAAGACCGTTAGAACGCAATACATGCGCTATTTGCGTTCCAACTTACAATTTGCGTTCCATCCGCCATTTTATGCGTAGTAATTTTCAAAATGGTGGTTAATATCAGTGTGATACGTGCCGCTTAGTATGTGTTTCAGTTCTGCGAGTTACTGTAGTATAGTTACGTCTGAAGCCTCGTTTTCGTTTTGTTGGGCGGCCATTTTTTCTCTAGCTTAGGTGATTTTCGACAGTTTAAACTCGTTTTTTGGACTTAAATGGACGTGTAAATGAACTTTTTGAGGTGCCGGATGCCCCCCCTTGCTGTAAGTAAGCTTTTTATGTGTTCGTTGTGTTTATTTCTTGTGTTTTCATGTGCGCCATTTTCGGACGGTTTTGCGTCTTTGGAATGGGTCGTTTCGCGGTCGTATTTTTTTGCGAGGTGGCCGTAATTTTTTTTGCGAGGGACGCAGTTGGTTTTTACATGTACGACGCAGTTGATTTTTTTCTAAGTCGTGCGTATGTGTGTTAACCGCGTGCGAGGCGCCTTCGAGGTTTTTTTTTTTTAAAGTCGTGCGTGTTTGTGTGTTCACAGCCAATGTTGGACTTTCCACCACCGCAAATGCGGCCCCTTGCTTCGTATGCTCACAACTATATATGTGATTGATCCAGAGAAAGGCAAACAGAAAAAAAAAACACTGAAACTTTGCCAATTGTCTCAACAGGGAAAGAAATATAAAATTCCTCCCTGACCCCAGATACTGGCGATCGGATTCATCCCTGGATCAATACTCCCTCTCTATCCAGGCTAGCCCTTAATGCCCTTTTTATTTAAAAATATATCCAATCCCTTTTTAAAAAGTTATCTATCGAATCACCACCTCCTTCGGTAGAGAACTCCACAGATTAACCACCCTTACTGTGAAAAACCATTTTCTTTCTTTAAGGTGAAATCGTTTTACTTCTAATCTCAAAGGATGTCCCCTTGTCAGTTGAAAACCTCTTGGCACAAAAAGTTCTCTTGTCAAAGCCTTGTAATAACCCTGGATAAATTTATATAAGGTAATCATATCCCCTCTAAGACGCCTTTTTTCTAGAGTAAATAAGTTTAATTTCGTTAGTCTTTCTTCATAACTTAGCCCCTCCATTCCCTTTATTAACTTTGTTGCCCTGTACTTTTTCCAGCTCTAAAATGGCCTTTTTATGTAGTGGTGCCCAAAACTGTACTCCATATTCCAAATGAGGGTGTACTAGGGATTTGTATAGTGGAAGAATTATATTTGCTTCCCTTGCTTCTTTACCCTTCTTAATACATGCTAATATTTTACTTGCCTTAGCAGTCTCTGCTTGGCATTGAACACGGTTACCTAGGAGGTTGTCCACAAGTACTCCCAAATCCCTTTCAATATCTGATACCCCTAGATTTGCTTTATTAAGATTATAAATTGCATGGCTATGTTTCCTTCCCATATGCATAACTTTACATTTATTCATATTAAATCTCATCTGCCACTTAGATGCCCATTCCTCTAATTCATGCAAATCCCTTTGGAGGGAAAGTACATAATTTTCTGATGCAATTACCTTGCACAACTTAGTGTCATCAGCAAAACTAGAGACACCCCACTCCAAACCCACTTCCAAGTCATTAATAAATATGTTAAAAAGGAGGGGACTTAATACTGAACCGTGAGGAACCCCACTCACCATATTAGTCCAATCCGAGTATGTTCGATTTACCACAGCCCTTTGCTTCCTGTCTCTTAATCAGCTTTCAATCCATGTTGGCTCCTACTTATAATCCTATTTGAATAGACATATTCCTGTATATTATCCCTTATTAACTCTTCTAAAAGCTTTCCAACTACCAAAGTGAGACTCACTGGTGTATAATTCCCCGGATTTGCTCTTGCTCCCTTCTTAAATATAGGAATGGTTATGAACAGAAGGGCCCGCTGGACTGTTTGGAGTTCATCAGTTATTATACGTGTGGTCAGAAGGTACTAACAACTTTCTTAACAGTCATATCTGGGATATACAAATGGTTAAACATTCTAAAGCATGTATATGGCCCTGCGATCGGCCACGTGTGAAGGTTCTGGCTTTAGTCATGGAGGGGGGAGCCAGTTTTATGGCTCTGTAAGAGGAGAGAAAATGTGTAATGAGGAGAAAGCCAGACCCCCTCTATACATCTGGAAATCATGTAGGTGAGGGGGATAGCAAGCTATTTGCCCAGGAGGATGGGCTAGAACTGGGGGGCAGTCTTTGGTGTTTTGTGTCATCTGAAAATGTGTTTTTAAAAATAAAGAAGTGCCAGTTTGATTTTGGACACACTAAACAAAGGTGGTGTCGGAGTCTGCTTCTACTAATCAAAGGTACATGGTGTGTGATTCTTTGATCACAAGAAAAGGGGTCTGTTGATGCCTGTCTCTTCAGAAATTATGCTGTCATCTGAAGTGTCTGCTGGTGTCGAGATCTGAACAAAAAGTTGCGACCCGTAGAGAGAAAGAGAGAATTGGGGTGAGCGTAGTCCCCCAAATCTGGCGGGCGTGACAGGTATCACCTTTGCTTTTCTCCAGTCATCTGGTAGAGACCCTGTGTTGAGTGAATCTTGAAAAATTAAGATATAATGGTTTTGCTATTAGAGCCCAGTTCCCTCAGTCCCCTTGGATGTATTCCATCAGGACCCGGGGCTTTATTAACATTTATTTTTTTCAACCGCTTTTGGATTTCTTCCTGAGTTAACCAGTTATTTGGTGAAGGTAGTGTAGCACCATTATGTTGCAGTTACCCAACCACTGGTACCTCCTTTGTGTATACCGAAGAAAATAACCTATTTAGCTCATCCGCCTTTTCCTGGTCACTAATTATCAGACGGCCTGTTTCACATTGTAATGTTCCTATAGCTTCCTTCCTGGCCTTCTTCCCATTAATATATTTTAAAAATATTTTAGGGTTAGTATTACTCTCTTCTGCAACTAACTTTTCATTTTGTATTTTAGCCAGTCAAATAGCCCTTTTGCAAGCCTTGTTGATTTCCCTGTACTTACGTAAAGCAGTCCCCTCTTGTTTGTATAATTTAAAATGCCTGTTTTTTACTGGTCATCTTCATCTTTAATTCATTGCTAAGCCACATGGGTTGTGATATACGCCTTCTACTTTTATTTCCACATGGTATATGGTGATAAGTATGTATATTTAGTAAGGATTTGAACGTTGTGCATTTATGTTCAGTACTTTTACCTATCAGTTCTCTGTTCCAGTTTATACTTTGTATTGCTGCCCTTAGACCTAAAATCTGCCCTTTTAAGATGAAGAGTTTTCGTTAGCCCCTTAAAGTTATGTTTTTTTTAATTCAATCTCAAATGAGACTGTGTTGTGATCACTGTTTCCCAAAGGTTGCCCTATTTCAACATATTTATTTTTTTTTAAATAATTTTTATTGTGAGAAAAGAGAATTATACCATTGCAGGGTAAACTTTGAAGAAGAAAAAAAAACAAACAAAACGAAACAGCCAACATAGAAACAAGAAAAAACATATTACGGTTATATGGTATGAATTGTCATAAACATTTTTTCTTCAAACCTTTCTCAATTATTTTTTTATATTATAGTTAAGTTGTCTATGTGCACTTAAAGTGTATCCGAGATAGTTTTAATAATAACCAAAGAATAAAATAAATAAATAAATAAATAAATAAATAACTAAATAAATAAAATAAAACAGAGAAAAGTACAGAAAGAGAGAGGGAAAAAAAAAGGAGGGAGAAAAAAAAAAGAAGGGGGGGTGGGAGAATAGCCTATTAAACAAAATAGGATCTTACCAACCTCACCTGTCGGCTATCAGGATCCAAATGTCCCAAAATGAGGCCCACCTTCTGTATCTCACATCAATTTCTGCAGATAAGAGTGGATGAAATTGATTTTTACGTAAGACCTCTTCATATGTTGGAATAGTTCATTTTCAATGCTTAGCAATTATGTTTCTGGCTGCTAAAAATATCTGGTTAGATAGAAACTGGGCTGTTTTTGGTAATCCTGGCATCGGTAACCCTAATAGCGCCTCCTCTGGTTTTTGAGGAATATTTGTGTCCCATAAGGTCTCATAGTGTCCCATAGTGTATTGTATGTTGCAGACCATATGTGCTTATTTGTTGAACAGCCCCACAACATATGTTTTAGAGTGCCTGTTGTGTTACATACTCTGAAACAGTTTACATCTGTTGAATGATTCGCGAGTTTAAGTCTAGCTGGTGTCAGATACCATCTCAAAACGGTTTTATATGCATTTTCCCTCAGTGTAATATTTAAGGAGGAGTTTGCTGCATTTTTTAAAATTTGTCCCCATTGTTTATCGTCTAGGACCATGTTAAGTTCATCTTCCCATGCTGATCTATAAGGCAATTTGTTAGGAGTGATCTCCTCATTTAGGTAGTTGTAAAGCGTTGTGATGTTTTTTTTTACCCTTAGGGTTAAGCAAGCAACATTGTTCAAAGGGAGTTTTACTAGCTAACTTATTGTCTTTTGTAATTTGACCTATCCTGGTGTTAATCAACATCAAGTTAAGCCATTCTTTGTGTGGAAGTTGATAATGTGTCCTGAATTCCGACGGGGACCAATGTTGGCAATCCAGCAGTACATCTGCTACAATTGTAATTCGGTTCTCAACCCACCAAGCTAATATGGAGTTTTTATCAATTGATGGGTCTTTATGGGGTAACCATAATGGTGATAACCACGAGCCATCTTCTAACAGTCTGATTCTTTTAATAATCTGCTTCCACAATGTGATAGAGTGACTTACACACACTGGTAATGGTTGCAGGTTAATCACATAGTGTACACTAAGCCCTAGTGTCTGACTCAGTATAATATTTTGTTCTTGAAGTATTTGTTGCTCTAATTCGACCCAAACTGGTGGGGAGTCCTTAATATACCATTTAGTCAACTGGGCTAGTCTTGCTGCTTTATAGTATCTCAACAAATCAGGTGTAGCTAATATTCCTCTCTTTTTTGATGCCGTCATAGTTACTTTGTTTATCCTAGGCTTCTTATTACCCCAGATGAAACTTGAAATTGCCTTTTGCATGGCAGCTATGTCTTTTAATTTAATTGTCGTCGGTATAGTCAGAAAAAGATTTAATAATTTAGGGAGTGTGTTCATTTTAACGGCATGAATTTTACCAAACCACAATATTTTAAGTGAGGACCAAATATGAAGTTCTTTGTAGATTTCTTTTAACATGTTGGGATAATTAACCTCATAAATTAATTTAGAATTTCTAGGGATTTGAATTCCCAAATATTTGACACAGTTTAGGGACCATTTAAAAGAAAAGTTTTGTGACAACAGACTTTCAAACTGTTTGGGCAAAGAAACGTTAAGTGCCTCACTTTTATTTGTATTTACTTTGAAACCTGATATTCGACCAAATTTATTCAGTATTTGAAACAAACTAGGTAAGCTAATTAACGGATCTGTAATGGTAAGTAAGATGTCGTCCGCAAAGAGGCTAAGCTTGTATTCTTTACCCCCCAGCTTGATTCCGTTAATACCTGGAGATTCCCTGAGTGCTATAGCCAAAGGTTCAAGACACAATGCAAATAATAAGGGGGATAGTGGACATCCCTGTCTTGTACCTCTAGCTATATCAAATAATTGCAATCTGAATCCCTGGTAGGAGATATATGCTCTCGGAGTTGAGTACAATGTCATAATGCTCTTTAGGAAGCTTTCCCTATTTCAACATTTGATACTATATCAATATGATTTGTGATAACTAAATCCAAGATAGCCTCATTTCTAGTAGGTTTTTGTATCCAGATAATGATCCCCGAATGCACTCAAGAACCTGCTCCCCTTAGCTGAACTGCTGGTCTCATTTATGCAGTTTATTTCAGGGTAATTAAAATCTTCCATTATTAAAACTTGTCCATGCTTAGCTGCATTTCCAATCTGTAACAATAATTGCATTTCCTAACTTTCAATTATATTTGGGGGTTTATATCATACTCCTACTAATATTATTTTAGAATTTGCTGCTCCGCTATTTAACCCTACCCACAAACATTCAACATTACCGCTAGTTCCACCATAAATATCTTCTATGACTATAGGCTTAAATTAACATACAGACAAATCCCTCCTCCTCTTTTACCATTGCCCCTATCTTTCCTAAATAGGTTATAACTATCCAGATTAATGGTCCAGTCATGAGATTCATCCCACCACATTTCAGTAATGCCTATTAAATCCCATTTCTCATTAACTGCTAAAAATGCTAACTCTCCCATTTTTCCTGGCAAGCTTCTGGCATTAGTGAGCATACACCTTATGTTATGAGTCTGTATTACTGAAGTGCCTGTTACTGTACTTGAGTTACTTAGCGATACCTCCCTATTGACTGTACTAAGCCTTCCCCCATCTCCTCCCCCATGACTAGTTAATACGTTCCTTACCCCCTCTACACTTTCTACCCCATTACTTCTATCTCATCCCCCCCCCCCACCCACTTACTAGTTTAAAAACTACCCCAGCCGTTCTACAATCCTATCCCCTAGCACAAAAGCTCCCTCATCATTAAGGTGCAATCCATCCCTGCTATAGAGATTGACCCAAGTGAGAAGTCAGCCCAGTGCTCTAAAAACCCAAACCCCTCCTTAATGCACCAAATGTTTAGTAATGCATTAACCTCCCTAAGCTCCTTCTGCCTCCCTGGGCTAGCACGTGGCACTGGTAGTATCTCAGAAAATACTACCTTGGAGGTCCTTGCCTTCAGCTTATTACCTAGTTCTATATAATCATTCTTTAGGACACTCCATCTTCCACTAACATTGTCATTGGTACCAATACGTACCAAGACTGCCGGTTCATTTCCAGCCCCTCCCAATAATTTATCTACCTGATCCACAACATGCCGAACCCGAGCACCCGGGAGACAGCAAACTGTTTGATTACTGGGATCTAGGTGACAAATCACCCTGTCTCCTAATAATAGAGTCCCCAACCACCAAAAACCTGCCCGTTGCTCTGCCTATTCTGTCCTCCCACTCCTCCAGTAGAACTGTTCTCCCGGCTGTTAGAGGGAACAGCTCTATCTGGCATTACCATTCCTGAATGGACATCCCCAACAGTTTCACTCAATCTGGCAAATCTGTTGGTGCTAGCCAACTCAGAACTGGCCTCCCTCCTGCTCCTGATCCCCCTGCTTCCCCTTGTATCTGTAACCAAGCTAACTCCCTGGTCATCCTCACTAGCCCCATCTCCACCCTCCATGCTAGGCCCAGCTAAACTGTGCTCCATGAGCACCAACCCACTTTCCAGTTGAGCAATATCACTAAGTGCTGCAATTCTCCTCTCCAGTTCTCCAATTTGAGTTTCAAGATAGGCAACATGCTCACACCTGCCACAGAGGTATTGACCCTGGATCATCTGTTCCAGTAGTGCATACATATGACAGGATGTACACTGAGTGAGGTTTCCACTGGACTGACATAATTACATTGGGTAAAAAAAATGTATAATACACTACAATGTTCTCCCCCTTTGCACTCCCTCATTTTATTTAAACTCCTACACTTATACTAGAACTTCACTTATGCTAGAATTGTTCGCACCTTCCTCGGTTTATATTAGGTTCTTACTACTCACCTGCCCAATACTCACTGCACAAGTACACACGCTTACTGTTCAGGAGAAAATCATAGAACAGAAGCAAGAAGACCACCAAAAATCACACACTGATATAGCTTTACAAAGGCAAAACCACCCCACCCCCCTCAGTTGCCACTAATCACTGCACAAGTACACACACTTACTGTTCAGGAGTAATCACAGAACAGATGCAAAAGTCCTATCCACATGTTGATGGTCCTATATTCAAAAAACGAATCATGATCCTTACTTTAAACCTTTTTGGATCAGAAACATCCTTACCTATATCAGCTGCAATCATGTTGGCCTTCTATGACTTCTTACGCCCAAGTGAACATACAACATCCCAACAACACCCCCACAACTTCACCAACAATGATATTAGCCCCAAGAAGATCCTTTCATATTACCAATTACTATAACTAGCCAACAGCCTGTCTCAATTACCTTTTTCTCTACAAAGAATGGGCCTCATTCAAATGAGCAATTGCAAGTTACAGTAAGCCGTAATGGAGGCCGTAAATTATTTTGCTATTCAATTGGCATTTTTTGTAGCCCCACATGGCCTTCGTGTTACGGCCTTGAAATTCTTGCGGTTGTTAAAACCGGAACTTACAGCCCATTGAAGCCTTTGATCTTTCACGTCCACAAGAGTTACGCTCGCTAAAATCACTGATTGCTATTCATTTGCTATAATCTCTCAAGACCGCAAACACAGTCAAGCCCACAAATGGCAACTGGTGGCCAAAATCTTACGGGTTCTAAATAGAACCCGAAAAGGGTTTACAGACTAGTTTGTGACACTGCAAAACACATCAATGGACTTTAAAATATGGCCAAAGCAATGGAAGGCATTATAATTCATTGCACAACAATTCACCATTATCAAATAGCATTAAAAAAAAGTAATGCCTCAAAATGCTGAAAGAAATTAAAGACACACTACCTTATTAAATTGTAACACAAATACATGAAAATGGCTGCCACATTAACCCTTTCTCACTCAAAGAGGCTCTAATGTGGACCCTAAAAAAAAAAAACATCATCTGATCTACATCTCACTCATCATATGTCCCTCAGTTGTGGCCGAACCTCTGTGACCCTATAGACTGCAGCACACTTACTTATGTGCTTAGGTTTGCATGGAAAACATACTGGAGTGGGTTGCCAGTTCCTTCTCCAGTGGACTGTGATTTGACTGACCACTCTGTCAACTTACAGTAGCCCTACATGCTATTGCTCACAGCTTCATTGAGATACACAAGCCCCTTCACCACCACAACTTGGTAATCCAGAAGGGGGCCAGGGGAACATACACCACACTGATCTAATCTAACCCATCAGGAAGAGACGCAAAAACACATGGCGGCTGTGCAGAGGCACATGGAGCAACAGCCAACTCACCTCCATCAGGGATAATCTCCGCTACGCCCATCCTGGAGAGTCCCACACCATTGCTGGTGGCCATGTGCTAAGATGTATACCCATTTTGATATGGTAACTCATAAAGTGTTTTGCTATCAATCAATTGACATTAAAACCTGTCATATTCTTATCAGGCCTTCAGGGGAATGTGGATACTCCACAGTATCACAATTGTACTTGTCATGCGTATTAACCCTATTTTTTTTTTTATTATATATATATATATATATATATATATATATATATATATATATATATATATATATATTTATTGCATAGTAACTAGGGCTATTGCATAGTAACCATTGAAAACACACTAACACAGTGATAATGGTATAACAAAGAAGTACGAGTGTTAAGTGAAACAGCTCTGAACAGTGCAGTTTAACATAAGGAAGATAGGGATAGGGGAAATCATGAAAGAAAATACACAATTGCAATTGAAATTTGAACTTTTTTTTGTTTTATATGAACTTTAAACAAACAGCAAACATAACACTTGCACAAACTGAATTGACAACTGCCATTCAGAATCAGTTTTAACAGCATGTTTTGGACAGACATTTCATTGATAACAATTATGATAATAATATGTTTGGTTCCTGGATTTACATGGTTATTGCTGCCCCATATATCTGTAGCCATAACCAGAGATCTTACAGTGCTATTGTATGTCAGTTATATATGTGTGTGGGGTTCATGTGTGTGCATACAAGGGTGTGATGGTGTATATGATACTCACATTCCAGGGTTGAAAGCCAGAGTCCAGGTGTCCTGCTGTTTAGCTTCATCCGGCAGTCATCATATTGGTGTTTGACAGACTTTACATCCCTGTTTGCAACCCCTAATGATGCAACAGTTGCAGCAACTGTACTCCAGGCACATGTCTTATCGCTAGGCCTCACATCCCTCCCATTATGTAGGATGCTATAGCGGGCACGGATTTCCCTGAGGAGAATGTCTATTTGCTGAGGGCTATAATTGTGGGCTGTGTGCTTTGGCACAACCTCTTGCCCTTCCAAACATGTTTGGGGGAATGTGCCCCCAGATGTAGACACACAAGGTGTAGGAGAAGAGAGTTAGGGGCCTGTCCCTCATCCCCACTACCTCCCCCCAGGGATCAGGCCTCTTACTCACTGCTCCTACACTTTGTGTGCCTACATCTGGGGGCACATTCCTTCCCCCCTCCTGCTCTCCTACACCTCTACCTCCCTGACCTTCTTCCTCCTCTCCAAACCTCGTCTCCTCACTCTCCCCTTCTCTGGTGTTCCTCCTTCTCCGGTGTCTCTCTCTCTTTATCTCTCTCTCTCACTCGCTCTCTCTATCTCTCAATCACTCTCTCTAGCACTCTCTATCTCTCTATCTATCTATATCTCGCTTAAAAACCCAACCAACGCCTAGACCTGTCTCAGTTACAGCACAGTCAGGGAGTTACAGTTTTTGCAGCCTTTTTGTTTCAGCGGTTTTAATTGGCGTTGTCCAGTTCCTTTTGGTTAATTGACCTGTGACGGGATTGCAAATTAGGGGCTTGGGGTGAATACATACGAACATGTTAATTTTCTGTTTTCTTTTTCTAAAAAATAGTTTTATGTATATATTTTTCTCATTTCACTTCACCAACATAGACTATTGTGTTCTGATCCATCACATGAAATTCAGATTAACAAAACATTGAACTTAAGGCTGTAATGTAAAAAAATAGGTAAAAAGTCAAGGCAGGGTGAATATTTTTGTAAGGCACTGTATATATATATAGATATAAATATATATATATATATATATATATATATATATATACTGTATATATATATATATATATATATATATATGTATATATATATATATATATATATATATATATATATATATTGTGATCGTTTGCTCCTTGGAAGTGATGACAAGCAAGTGGAGTGTGAGTTCTTGACAGAAGTGAAGGAGTTAAAACTTCTGAAGAACTCCTAATTGGAGCAACTTCCCTTTAAAAGGCTGGAAAGCAGACATGGAAAGGTGGGGAGGGGCTGACTAGGCCCTAGGCAGGTGGGCTGCTGAGAGGAACAAGCACAGAGTGGAAGGTGATCTGCTGTGGAAGTACAGTGAAGTTTGTAAACTACCCTGTAAAGGATTGCCTAAGTGACTGTTACTGGGAGAACGGGGACTACAGCAAGTGGTGTGAGCTGGAAGAGTGACTTCAGACCCAGGAGGTGAAGTTACAAGGAAGCCAAGTAAGTGAAGGGTATTTGTGAGGATATCCAGGCAGAGTTTGCCTTAAAGGCCTAAGCACGGCTGTAGCTGAAGTATTGTGCCCCAGGGAAGAAGTGAAGTAAAAGAGAAGATAATACAAGTGAGTTTGTGTATGCAAGGGTCCCTGGGGTGAAGCATACGGGAGAGACGGGAGGGCCCTATGCTTCACCCGCAACTGTGTTACAGAGTCAGGAGCTGTGTCGCACTGAGAGAGGAGCTGTGTCCCACTGAGAGAGGAGCTGTGTCCCACTGAGAGAGGAGCTGTGTCCCACTGAGAGAGGAGCTGTGTCGCACTGAGAGAGGAGCTGTGTCCCACTGAGAGAGGAGCTGTGTCCCACTGAGAGAGGAGCTGTGTCCCACTGAGAGAGGAGCTGTGTCCCCCAGAGCGAGAGAGGAGCTGTGTCCCCCAGAGCGAGAGAGGAGCTGTGTCCCCCAGAGCGAGAGAGGAGCTGTGTCCCCCAGAGCGAGAGAGGAGCTGTGTCCCCCAGAGCGAGAGAGGAGCTGTGTCCCCCAGAGCGAGAGAGGAGCTGTGTCCCCCAGAGCGAGAGAGGAGCTGTGTCCCCCAGAGCGAGAGAGGAGCTGTGTCCCCCAGAGCGAGAGAGGAGCTGTGTCCCCCAGAGCGAGAGAGGAGCTGTGTCCCCCAGAGCGAGAGAGGAGCTGTGTCCCCCAGAGCGAGAGAGGAGCTGTGTCCCCCAGAGCGAGAGAGGAGCTGTGTCCCCCAGAGCGAGAGAGGAGCTGTGTCCCCCAGAGCGAGAGAGGAGCTGTGTCCCCCAGAGTGAGAGAGGAGCTGTGTCCCCCAGAGCGAGAGAGGAGCTGTGTCCCCCAGAGCGAGAGAGGAGCTGTGACCCAGAGAGGAGCGGTGTCCCAGAGGTTGCTGGAGGTGGCGACCCAACCTCACCAGTAAAGAGACTGTTCATTTCCTGGCCACAAGGTGGCACTACCCAAGTTAAAGGACTGTCTACAACCTGGCCACAAGGTGGCATTCTCCCACCTCGCGGAGAAGTAATTGTTTTTTTAAGCAGAGCTACGGCTACCGCTGTATTTTCGTTCTTCAAATAAACCTATTTGCTGCATTTTCAAGCCGGTATCAGCCCTTCATTCAAGAAACCACCGCTATATGCGGCCATCCTGATCACAATATATATATATATATATATATATATATATATATATATATATATATATATTGGATATAAAAAGTCTACACACTCCTGTTAAAATGTCAGGTTTCTGTGCTGTAAAAAAATTAGACAAAGATAAATCATTTCAGAACTTTTTCCACCTTTAATGTGACCTATAAACTGTACAAATCAATTGAAAAACAAACTGAAATCTTTTAGGTGGAGGGAAGAAAAATAAAAAATAAAAATAATGTGGTTGCATAAGTCTGCACACCCTCTTATAACTGGGGATGTAGCTGTGTTCAGAATTAAGCAATCACATTCCAAATCGTGTTAAATAGGAGTCAGCATACACTTGCCATCATTTAAAGTGCCTCTGATTAACCCCAAATAAAGTTCAGCTGCTCTAGTTGGTCTTTCCTGAAATTTTCTTAGTCGCATTCCACAGCAAAAGCCATGGTCCACAGAGAGCTTCCAAAGCATCAGAGGGATCTCATTGTTAAAAGGTATCAGTCAGGAGAAGGGTACAAAATAATTTCCAAGGCATTAGATATACCATAGAACACAGTGAAGACAGTCATCATCAAGTGGAGAAAATATGGCACAACAGTGACATTAACAAGAACTGGAGCTCCCTCCAAAATTGATGAAAAGACAAGAAAAAAACTGGTCTGGGAGGCTACCAAGAGGCCTACAGCAACATTAAAGGAGCTCCAGGAATATCTGGCAAGTACTGGCTGTGTGGTACATGTGACAACAATCTCCTGTATTCTTCATATGTCTGGGCTATGGGGTAGAGTGGCAAGACAAAAACCTTTTCATACGAAGAAAAACATCCAAGCCAGGCTACATTTTGCAAAAACACACTGAAGTCTCCCAAAAGCATGTGGGAAAAGGTGTTATGGTCTGATGAAACCAAGGTTAAACCTTTTGGCCATAATTCCAAAAGATATGTTTGGCACAAAAACAACACTGCACATCACCAAAAGAACACCATACCCACAGTGAAGCATGGTGGTGGCAACATCATGCTTTGGGGCTGTTTTCCTTCAGCTGGAACTGGGGCCTTATTTAAGATAGAGGGAATTATGAACAGTTCCAAATACCAGTCAATATTGGCAGAAAACCTTCAGGCTTTTGCTAGAAAGCTGAACATGAAGAGGAACTTCATCTTTCAACATGACAATGACCCAAAGCATACATCCAAATCAACAAAGGAATGGCTTCACCAGAAGAAGATTAAAGTTTCGAATGGCCCAGCCAGAGCCCAGACATGAATCCAATAGAAAATCTGTGGGGTGATCTGAAGAGGGCTGAGCACAGTAGATGCCCTCGCAATCTGACAGATTTGGAGTGTTTTTGCAAAGAAGAGTGGGCAAATCTTGCCAAGTCAAAATGTTCTATGCTGATAGGCTCATACCCAAAAAGACTGAGTGCTGTAATAAAATCAAAAGGTGTTTCAACAAATTATTAGTTTAAGGATGTGCATACTTATGCAACCATATTATTTTATTTTTATATTTTTTCTTCCCTCTACCTAAAAATTTTCAAATTGTTTTTCAAGTGAGTTGTTTATAGGTCACATTAAAGGTGGAAAAAGTTCCGAAATTATTTATCTTTGTCTAATTTTTTTACAGCACAGAAACCTGACATTTTAACAGGGGTGTGTAGACTTTTTATATCCACTGTATATATGTATATAGGATCTACAAAGATATATATATATATATATATATTTATATATACATATATATACATATACTCGAGTATAAGCCGAGTTTTTCAGCCCTTTTTTTAAGGCAATAAAGGGCCCCTTGGCTTCTACTCGAGTCACTCTCCCCCCGTGTCTCTCTAACCCCCCCGCGTGTCTCTAACCCCCGTGTGTCTCTTACCCCCCCGTGTGTCTCTCTACCCCTCAGTGTCTCTTTCCCTCCCCCCTCCTCAACCTAAACGCCCCTCAACCCCCCCTCCTCCACCTAAACCCCCCTAAATACCTCCCCCTCCCCCCTCACTTACCTGCTTGTGCTCCAGCCTCCGCTCCATCGCCCAGCGCCGGCGCGCATGTGACGTCAAATGCACGCCTATTCATTAGCATATACCGGGTGCCGGCACCTGGTATATGCTAAGGACCCGGCGTGCATGTGACGTCACATGCGCACCGGGTCAAGGAGCGGAGGCTGGAGCACAAGCAGGTAAGTGAGGGAAGAGGGGGGAGGTATTTAGGTGGGTTTAGGTGGAGGAGAGGGGTTGAGGAGGGTTTAGGTTGAGGAGGGGGGTTGAGGAGGGGGTTGGGGTTGAGGGGGATTGAGGGGGGAGGTTGAGGGGGGTTGAGGTTGAGGAGGTGGGTTTGGGTTGAGGGGGGTTGAGGTTGAGGAGGGAGGTTGAGGATGGGGGTTGAGGATGATGATGGGGGGGTTGAGGAGGAAGGTTGAGGAGGGGGTTGAGGATGAGGGGTTGAGGAGGCTCGTCGAGGAGGGAGTTGAGGAAGGGGGTTGAGGAGGGAGGATGAGGAGGGAGGTTGAGGATGAGGAGGAAGGTTGAGGATGAGGAGGAGGGGTTCTCTCATTTGGCAATTATGCTCTATTGATGCTATTTATCCCTATGGCCCCATATAAATCTATAAACAGTATAATGTTAAAAATCTATGGAAGCCCTGGCTGGTCTGAAAAGCAAATACCCCGGTCTACTTTTCCCATGCATAACTTAACCCATTACCAACACATTACCGGCTCGTACCTTCCTGGTGTCCGCCTGTTGGAGGTACTAAGTCCGATACCTCAGTGAGATTGGGCCCTAACTACCGAGGGTAACCAGTCCCCCCAGATGTTTATGTTCCACCTACATCCATAATCCAACTCCCACTGACTCTGCAGATTAACACTAACCGTTGTTAGAGAGTCCGACGCTCAATCATCTACCAACCCCACTATCGAAGGTAACTTGTTGAGGAGGGGGGTTGAGTTGAGGAGGGGGGTTGAGGATGGGGGGTTGAGGAGAGAGGATGAGGATGGGGGGTTGAGGATGGGGGGTTGAGGAGGGAGGTTGAGGAGGTGGTTGAGGAGGTGGGTTGAGGAGGGAGGTTGAGGATGAGAAGGCAGGTTGAGGATGAGGAGGGAGGTTGAGGATGAGGAGGAGGGGTTGAGGAGGGGGGTTGAGGATGGGGGTTGAGGAGAGAGGATGAGGATGGGGGGTTGAGGATGGGGGGGTTGAGGATGGGGGGTTGAGGATGGGGGGGTTGAGGATGGGGGGGGTTGAGGTTGAGGAGGGGGTTGAGGATGAGGATGGGAGGGTTGAGGAGGGAGGTTGAGGATGAGGAGGGAGGTTGAGGATGAGGAGGAGGGGTTTAGGAGGGGGGTTTAGGAGGGGGGTTGAGGATAGGGGGTTGAGGAGGGAGGTTGAGGAGGGGGTTGAGGATGAGGAGGGAGGTTGAGGAGGGGGTTGAGGATGAGGAGGGAGGTTGCGGAGGGGGTTGAGGATGAGGAGGGAGGTTGAGGATGAGGAGGGAGGTTGAGGATGATGAGGAAGGTTGAGGAGGGAGGTTGAGGATGAGGAGGGAGGTTGAGGATGAGGAGGGAGGTTGAGGAGTGGGGTTGAGTAGGGTGATAAGGGAGAGGGAAGAGACACAGGGAAGGGAGAGGGGAGAAGAGACACAGGGAAGGGAGAGGGGAGAAGAGACACGGAGAGAGAGGGGGACACAGAGGGCAAAAGAGGGACACATGGGGCAGCACATTTCCCACACTCGGCTTATACTTGAGTCACTCATTTTATCCAGTATTTTGTGGTAAAATGGGTGCCTCGGCCTATACTCGGGTTGGC
Organism: Discoglossus pictus; assembly: GCA_027410445.1. Lineage (NCBI taxonomy): Eukaryota > Metazoa > Chordata > Amphibia > Anura > Alytidae > Discoglossus > Discoglossus pictus. Next base: position 138,881,599 of record CM050163.1, read on the forward strand.
TTATACTCGAGTATATACGGTATATATATATAGATATATATATATATATATATATATATATATATATATATATATATATATATATACATACTAGCGACTTGCCGTCAAAAATGATGGGGCAAAAACATTTTAAGCTATGGCAATGCTGTTTGCCACACAATGTAAAGATGTTGCTCCTCTGAGGACCTTCAGCGCTCATTGCGCTGAGCGCCTTCGACCGCCATTTTTTTCCTCGCTTAGCGGATTTTTAAGTGCCAAAAGTCGCCAAATTTGGCTTAAATTTGCGTGCAACCTCAGTCCCAAATATCCTGGCTGTCCCTCGTGCTGTGTTTTTTTTTGTGTTTTTCGTTTTGGCCGTTAACTTTGTATTTTTCGGACCTCGTAAAAAAGTCCTGCGTTCCTCAACTACTTGCAGCCTAAGGCAATCCTGCATTTCTTAACTGCTTGGAGGCAAAGTCCTGTGTACTTCAATGCCTGAACTGCTCGACTGGCATTATTGCCTAAGACCCGCGTTTTTCAATGTTTCAACGGCTCGACTCACTTCGCGAGGCTCGCAGGAGCGCCTTTGGTGCTCATTTATGGCTAACTCCCGCGTGTTTCAATGCCTAAACTGCTCACCTCGCTTTGCGAGGCTCGAAGGCGATGAGCGCAGAAGCTCCGAGCTCGGAAGACTTCTGTGCTTCGGGCCACAAACATATCGCCTCACTATGCGAGGCTCGCAAGTGTGACGACAATCGCAGTTTGACCAATATTATATGTGATAGATTAATAATGAGTATTGCAGTATACTATGATACCTTCTGTATTGAACAAACATCTTATTTATAGTGATGAGTTTTCAAGGGGTTCAACCTCTCTTTATCAAGTCTGAAGAAATATGAGAGCAGAGAGAGTGGAAACAGCATCTGACATCATCAGGTAAATACATATATAGGGAATAAACACAACATAGTAAAGGAAACATATATACACATACTATATACACAAATACAACAATATATACATGAAAAAACAAAGCACTGTAGTCCACAGTGATATCTTTCCGGTTGGATAAACATCTTACTAAGAGTGCTAAGCCTGTTATGGTATAATAAGAAAAATGCACATGAAATTGTGATAATGTGTTAGAAAACATAAGTCCATATTAAGTCCTGTATTTTTACTGTTGAAGAATGTGATCATCTTTATTTCAAACTAGCAACTTGCCCGTCAAAAATGACGGCAATAAAATTTGAAGCCTGGCAATGCTGTTTGCCACACAATGGGAGCGTCTCCCCCTCTACTTTACTGGCCTCGCGATGAGCACCTTCGGCGCTCATCATGGGCCTCGCAATGACGAATCGCAGTTTGACAACTAATATATGTGATGCTTTTCTCTCATGGATGTTTATAAGTTTTCCTTTGAGTATCTTGACTTTTAAGTTTTGGATTGATGCATTTTTTGGCTCGTTTTCCAATGTAACAGCCTGTGTCCCATTCATTACATTGTTATCATATAAACCACATTGGATGATGTGCATGTCCTTTGATATTATAGGTCTTGTTGTTATGTGTGGCTGTGTCATCATTACAAATGTATTGACATAACTTACAGTCACGTTTGTTACCAGGTTTAGTTTCATTTTTTTATATTTAGTTGTTCATTGGCTCATTGTTCAATTTTCTACTGACAAGTTTTTGTTTCAGGTTTGGTGGTTGTTTAAATGCAAGGATGGGAGGTTTTGGGATTCTATCATTTTAAATTCAGTATCTTTGGTTAGTAATAGTTGTAAAACTGATTATTTTCCGTATTTTCTTAAAAATGTGATGGTATGTGGTCACTAGAGGTATACGTGAAGTAGTTTCTGTTGTTTTGTAGTTGAATAGGTGTTCACAGGGTATCACATATTATAACCGTTATGAGTTGTCACACTTTGCGAGCTTGCAGTTCGGGCCGCATTTGCGGTGGTGGAGGCTCTACGGCTCCTCAAACTCCGCAAAAAACAACCCACAACCCAGAAAAGCGGGACTTTGAAAAAAAAAAAAAATGAGCCTCTGGACAAAAGAAAACAACGTGGGATGAGGAAATTGGGACTTAGAAAAAAAAAAAAAAACATCACGCACAGCACGGGGGGACAGCCAGGACGTCTGGGAGTGAGATTGCACGCAAATTAAAGTCGATTTTAAGGAGTGTCGACTACTTGAAAATCGGCTAAGCGGGAAGGCGCTCATTGTGAGCCACGTGATGAGCGACAAAGGCGCTCAGCATGGGGCTCGCAATGAGTGCCAAAGGTTCACAGAGGAGCAAAAGCCTTACATTGTGGGGTAAACAGCATTGCCATGCCTTAAAATTGTATTGCTGTCATTTTTGATGGGCAAGTCGCTAGTTATATATACAAAGAGTGAGGTAGTCGTGAGTGTACAGTAATCTAGATGAATTATTAGAGTATTTTTTAATGGACAAACATATTAAATGAAATGACAAGCATTTGAAAGTAACTCTCTCTTTTTCAAGTCAGAAGCTTGTCCAATAAAAAAAATATCACTATATACTGCAATACTTTGATTATTTATATATATATATATATATATATATATATATATATATATATATATATATATATATTCAGAGTATAGTGGTATATAGTTATACCCTTTTTTATGGTTCATATATTTTAGTTAGAATGACAGTCTCAAGTGCCATACTGATTAAGGTTTAGCAGTATCCTGAGTGATAAGACATGGGACACAGACAGGCATCATACATAATGTACTAATCGGTCAAGTGTGTGAGTCTATACACAAGGGTTGAGATAAGAGAAAAGACAGTGTTATTAGTTAGGGCCAAAAATATATCCACATAAGTTGAAAAACAATAAAATATGAGAAGGAATGTGGCAGGGTCCATGTTAAGTCCTGTGTCTTTAGTGTTGAATTTCAATTGTTTTGTCTCCTAGATTTTTCTGACATTACATCTGTGTATTTTAATTTTCAAGTTTTGGATGGCATGATCATTCTGTGTAAAATGGTGTCCAATAACTGTTTTCATTATGCTTTTTGATAGAATGCCTGAGTAAATTCATTCTTTGATGCCAATGTCAGGTTTCCCCAATGTAAAAGCTTTCGTTCTAGTGTTTTATTGTTGTTTTTCAACTGCATAATATCTGCAGATTGTTATGGGCCTAACTAATAACACTACCTTCCCTCTTATCTCAAACATTATGTATACACACATGACTGATCAGACTCTGTTCTCTATTCCTCTGCTAAACCTTAATCAGTATTGCTTCTGAATTGATAAAGAGAGCTACAACTATAGAATGCTTGTCACTATAACTAAAATGTTTGTTCAATAAAAGGTATCACTATATGCTACACTCTGATTATTCAACTAGATTACTGGAGCCAGCTGTCAACCACCATCCACAGTCCACTAGCTTTTTTTAATCCCTGACCTGCAACTTTCTTCAGATTGCCACTTTGCTCCAAATGATCATCAGCTGATAACTGCTGTCTTTCCATTAGTATTTTTCTCCAGCTTCAAAGAATCTGCACACATTTCTCTCTGTTTCTCTCTCAGACCAACTGCACACACTTCTCTCTGTATGCATCTTTCTTCAACACAGACTAAGTGTACATAATTCTCTCCGTGTGTCTCTTTTTACCAGCGCAAACTGCAAAAACTCAGTCCTTCAGCAACGTCACCCAATCTCCAGTAGCAGTCGTTAATCAATTATCTTGAGATGATACTAATCAACTGCTCAGGAAGTTAACCCCTGAAGTCCTGCAGGGGGAAATATAACTTTGCAGTCTGTGGCTCTGACAAACCCCTTGTATACTGTCACTATATATATACTAGCTACTTGCCCGTCAAAAATGACGGGATTAAAATTGTAACGCTGGCAATGCTGTTTGTCACACAATGTGAAGCTTTTGCTCCTCTGAGCACCTTCAGCGCTCATTGCGAGCCTCTCCCTCCCATGTAGTTTAGGGGCCTTGCGATGACTGTTACTACCTTGGGTTAAGAGTTAGTGCCTTGGGTTGTGTTACTGCCTTGGGTTAAGTCTTACTGCCTTGAGTTAAATGTTACAGGCTTGGATTAAGTGTTACTTCTTTGATCTCGTTTTTATGCCCTTTGTCCTCGTTTTACATCCTTCAGCTTCGTTTTCGTCGCGTTTACATTTTTTTTCTTGCTTAGGCTATTTTCGATTGTGAAATAAAAAAATATAAAATTGCTAAATATGCCAATAATTAACTTGCAATCTCACTCACAGGCTCCCTGGCTCTCTCCTTGTGCTATGTGTGAGTGTGTAATAAAATTTGTGGCATATTTTAGTTTTTTAGCAGGTCTTTAACTGCCGAACCACGAAACTTGAAAGTCGTAATTTTCCGAGACCCACAGTCCATCTACGTGCTTCGGTTCTTAAATCCTACGGGCCGTAATTTTGTGCACCGTGCGAAGTACTACTGGCCTTCGGCGCTCATTGCAGCCTAAGTCCAGCTTGTTGCAGGCGTCAGCGGCTCACCTCGTGAAGCTCGTAAAGAGGTAAACAACGGCCCTCTCTATAATTTTTTCTCTCCCTGTGTCTCTCCTTTATGTATCTCCATCTCTTTCCCACTTCTATTCTTTCCTCATCCATATCCATCTCTTCTCAATTCCACCTTTATCATCATCTCAATTTCTCTTTTCCTCTCCTTTTCCAGTACTCTTCTTTCTGTGTGTTTCTTTCATTCCCTTATAATCGTTCTCTTATAAGGGCACAACAATTCAAAAGAGATGTATGTGAGATAAAGAAGGTAACAAAAAGAGCAGGATATACATAACAACCAAGTGAAATAAGATGTTATCAAAGGAAATAAACACTAGATTGTATGTAACATGAACCTTTTGCTTTATTAATTAACATACATCCCTAAAGCTGTCTGTTTGAATGTCTGTCTTTCTATATAGTTTGATCTGATTTTCAAATCAGTGCTACCAGCAAAACTTGGATGCTAACCACGCTGAACCAACCACGTTCAAGCTAGCATTTATGCATCCATATAGTGTTGGATATATTCTTGTCCGGCTGTTAAATGTGAATGTGGCATACACTAGCAGTGGCAGGTGAAAGACTGTAATTAATATCTATCCCATAAAATATTATTTAAAAAAGCTCTATAAAAAGTGGTTCACCATTCTTCATACTCATTTACATGTACCTTGGCTATGGTAGCGAGTGCATATTAGGTAACAGTAACCTGCCGCAAGAAGGAAATGGCACAAGGAAGTATAATAACAATGAAAGAGGAGTCCACAGTGATGGCTCATGTATTCATGGCTCGCCAAAACCGGTTTCTTCACCTCAGGGCCAGGTACTGCATCAGAGTTCTCTAGCCACAGAAATCTCTACTAACTTCTCCTAAACTTTATATCCAGAATGCAAGATCAGAAACAATAGCCCATGTGATATGCCAATAAAGCACAATGATCTTGATTGCAGTCAATGAGAGATTGATATTATTAATGTCAGGAGATTCTGTTTTGGTAGGCCTCGGGTAGGCCAAATGAGGTCTGCTTGTTGTTCCTTTTAATCCACAGCCTGTAGTGACTCACAGCCTGAGTAGGTTGTGAGGGACACATAGGAAGGATGGGTGTGTGTCACAACTATGCCCCTTAGTCACGGACACCTGGGGTTCTGCAAATAAGTATTGAGTGAGACCTTCAAGATCCATCTGAATTCACAGAAAAGCCCCAGCTTTAAGACTCTGTTGTGCTATCCTGCTGCAGGTATTTGCTCTTCTTGCAATAATACTGCAGTTGCTGTTTCCAATGCTGCTTCTAGCTCCTGCTAATGTTTGGCAGATTCTCATTGCACTAAATACTTTACTCGAGTTGCAGCATCCACCTGTATAATTATCTGCTTCATTGCCATTTAGCTGTCTACTAAAGTACCTGACTGTGCTTCTACTGGCTGCTTCTGCACCAAACCCTACATGTGATCCCTGCAGTTGTTGGATCACCACTACTGCTGGGTCTTGTTCCAGTTTGTCAGCCACTACCTGCACCAAAAGCATAGCTTCTGAGCCTATCTGTTACCTAGCTCTATGCTTGCAGTGATTCTGCTGCTTGTTTCAGCACATGGTCTGATATATGCATTGGATTGTTAACATATAGTTATACAAACCAAGTTTTACCTATTTTTCTGGTTGAGTATTTGTGTTGTTCAGTCATGTCCGACTCTCTGTGAACTCATGGATTGTAACACACTGTATTGGTCTTCTTGGTATTCATTGCAGAGATACTGGTGTGGGTTGCCAATTCCTTCTCCAGTGGGCCACAGCATATAGCTTTTGGGATTCCTAGGACGTCTCATATCCAAGTACTGACCAGGCCCATCATTGCATGGTTTCAGGGTGGTGTGACCTCTTGGTTCCCTGACTGGAATCAAACCCAGGTCACAGCAGTGAAAGCACCGAATTCAAACCATTGGACCACTAGGAGACCCCATCTGGTTACCTTTTGTTTATTATTGATAAAGCAACCTCACTCCTGAAGGGTACTCATTTCTATTCTAAGTACACGGTTCCTGACAATTAGAAATGGTTAGCCATTTTTTATCTTGTCCTCAAATTTCTTTGATTACTGTTTACCATCCTCTTTTGTATTGTCACAATATCATCAAATCAAGGAGAGTAGTTGTATAAGGTGAAGGGCCATAGGCGGACAAAAATATTAAAATCAAACTTTACAATTTAGACTTTTTGTATTTTTTACAAACAATGAAACAAAAAAAAAATCAGTAACAGAATATAAAGATATAAACATCCATTTCAAATAAATTATTTGCTTGATGAATATGTCCAATATTTCTATTGCCACAGGAAAATGGTTAAGTGCAATTGGTTCTTATTCCAAATTTAGCATTTTAAATGAGTACATATAATATATGATTAATGCAACTCCTATTGATGCTGTCAAATTAAGTCACATTTTTGGAACAGTCTCTAAGCAACACTTATAAATTGAAATGTGAGAAAATAATAGCAAGAGATCATTTGTACTTCAATAACAAAACACTCTAAGATTATGAGAAAATGTAGTCATTGTACTTATCTGTGAAACTTGAAGATGGATAATGAATTGCCTTGGGCTAAAGCAAACAGATCTGCAGGGTTTGATGGTTTCTAGTGAATCAGGAGTAGATGAAAATCTCCTTGAGCAACAACAGACATATACACAGGAGACGCATCAATGTCAATAGCAAGTAAAGATCCCAAAAGGTTTTTTTGGAAACACTGTACAATACTGAGAACGGGATAATAGCAAAGTGTTCAATTTGTGTTGATTTTATGAGGGAAAGGTGTGATAAATGACATAGAATTTGGAAGAAAATGAACAATAAATAGAAAAATATATATTGTATTTTTCCGTGTATAAGACTATGTTTTTTCCCAAAGGTTTTAAGTTTAAAATTGGGGGTCGTCTTATACATGGAATGCAGCAATTAAATCACATATATAGTTGTGGTACTGCAAGTTTGTGTGTTACGCTTGCAAAATTGCAACAGCTGCAGAGTGATTGAAAGCAAGTACATAGCAGAAAACCAAAATCGTTAACCATGCTTAGTTACAATGCCTAGTGCTGTAAGTCTGCGGGCTTCAAAACTGCAATAGTTACAGAAAATTAATCTAATAGTGGATGTTCTTTCTTACCCCTGTCTGGAGGTGGTCCGGACTGGGATGTCAGGTATGGTGATTCCCTGTTTCAGGGTTAGGCCATGCTTTGGCTTCTATTGGTGTGAACTGGGATCTGCAGCTTTTCTTGGGGCTCTGTTCACGTCAGTGCCCGAGAAATAAAGAAATGCAAAGGCGGAGTCGAAAAAGCACACAATCCCTTCAGTAGTCCCAATGTTATGGGATAATGTTTGGTCTGAAGCTCTCAACGTTGGTCTCTCTTATGTAAAATTTTTATTTATATATACACTGTACTGATGGCAGACAGATAGATTGATGCTATGTATCTATCAATTGGCTGGTTGCCATTCAGATCTGTTCTCTCAGTGCAAAATTCCCGGTGGTATCCAGGGAACACCCAGGAGAACAAGGCACCAACATTTATATCATTATCACTAAAGAAGACTTTTAGAGTTTGTTTTTATTATTTTATTTCTTCTTTGTTTTATCCGTTGTATATGACATACAAAGACGGACTACTGTGTATATTTTATCTGCGGCATTCTACGAATAAAACCTATTTATGAACCCTGGTTTCCATCTCATTGATTTGGGGTGCGTTTGAAGGATCCATGGCTGTTTAGACACTATCATTACAGCAAAATCGCAACATCAACAGGTGGCCATATCCACAGTACTAGTCTACCTTATTGCCACCGGGATCGTTGCACTGTGAGAACAGATCTGAATAGCAACCAGCCAACTGATAGATACATAGCATCTATCTATCTGTCCGCCATCAGTACAGTGTATATATATATAACATTTCTACATAAGAGAGACCAACATTGAGAGCTTCAGACCAAACATTACCTGATAACATTGGGACTACTGAAGGGATTGTGCGCTTTTTCCACTCCGCCTTTGCATTACAGAAAATTAAACTGTATCAAGCTCGGAAGTACAGCTATACCTTGTTTAACGCTGTAGATAGGTTCCAGACAATTCGAGTGTTAAGCAAAACAGCTTTAAACGGGGCAGTTTAACATGGGGAAGATAGGAATAGGGGAATTGAAATTTAAGTTTTTTTGGTTTTATATGAACTTCAAACAAACAGCAAACATAACACTAACACAAACTGAACATTAGCAGAAATATAAACTTTACAATTATTGATGTTGAAGCTTCTGTTTCATTCTGGATTCTGTTTTCTTATAGTGAATCAGAGCGTTCAAAGGGGTCTGGCAGGCAAAAACAGCGTTATAGTGGGGCAATGCTATAGAAAATCAGAGCGCTAAAAGAGATTTGGTAGGCAAAAAAACAGCATTATAGCAGGGGGTAGCATTAAAATGGGGTCTGGCAGGAAAAACAGCTCTATAGCGAATCAGCTCTAAAAACGGGGTAGCTTTAAGCGGTGTATACCTGTACATAGCAGAAAGCCAAAATCGTGTTTCTATATGTAGCATTTCAGAGCCTGATCATGATCAAGTAAGCAAGACACTTACCGCATTGGTCCGAATATAAGCCGCACCTTTTTTCAGTTTTTTGAGCTTGCGAGTTACGGGTGCGGCTTATATTCGCGACCGTAAAAAAATCATTACCGATTTGCAAACTTTGCTTGTTACGTGTGCTGCTTCTATTCGCGAACGCAAAATTACTGCCGATTTGCACGATTGCAAGTTAAGGGTGCCAATTTTTGTGCTTTAGACTGCGGTATTGAATAGCGATTTACGGTTTTAGTGATTCTAACATCCTGTAAATCCTGTAATCTGCAAAAAAAGCTACAGTGCTAATTAGAAAGCCTGTTTCTTGCAATGGCTGATCACTTTGAGAGTCTTTTTCTCTCCAATTTTACGGGTGCGGCTTATATTTGAGTACTATCTTTTTTCTATTTTTTCCCCTTGAACTTTTTGGGTTCGGCTTATATGCGGGTGCGGCTTATATTCGGACCAATACGGTAACTTCTTTCTTAATTTTGGGCTCAAAAAATAGGGGTCGTCTTATACATGGGGGCGTCTAGTACACAGGAAAATACGGTATACACCGACCAAGAGGCTTATTTATAGACTGACGCGTAAATAATCTACAAAAAATTATGTGAAAATTTAATCTGAGATTTAATGAACATCTGCTAGATATGGAAGATGAAAATCTACATGCCTCAGTGGGCTTAAAACGTGGAGGTGATACAAACATTTTGAAATGTATGGGATTAGATTACATTCATGAAGATATCCAAGGCGGAGGGATAGATATAAGTTACTTCAGTTAGAATGTATGCAGATATATTTGGTGCATAGTTCTAACAAAAAAAGATAGGGCTAAATGAGGATACACAGCCTCATTAAATTCGGGTTACGTGTTAAGCCGAAGGACGGCCAAAAAATGCCTACATGAATGTGGAACTTTGCAGCCCGCAAATCCTTTGATCGGTCAAGCACGTAACCGCTACAGTTCCAATCATGCTATTAAATTCCAATGAAGTCACTCGCGAGCAAGTCCGTAACACTCAAATGGAGCCCAAAGCCCAACGTGTGCCAGAGAGGACTTGCAAAGGGGGTAAGGACCAATACATAGGCCGGTAAATGCAAATAAAAACACACTACTGTACTTTTATTAATAGGGAAAGTGATATTAGGTCTTAGAATTACTAGTACAACATTCTCAAGCTCGCAAATCAGCCCAAAAAATACTTTATTTAATGTTTCATTTTAGTGTTATATTGATCACGGCAATCAATGTGTTAAAGGTATATATAAGTGAGGTGGGTTATTAATGCATCTGATAGAGGAGAATTTATAGTGTCTGAAAAAAATTGTTTGCATGAAAAAATTCAAAAGTAAATAGTTAAACCGTTAGCCTGAAGTTTGCTGAATTTCTTGCATTTGCAAAGAGTTTTCTCTCAATGTTGACACCCCCTGAATTCTCAGGATAATTAGCATTACTTATACAATGTTTCTTTTAAGCCTGGGAATTGTGCAGGCATGCTGAGTTAGCACCTGTAGTATGTCCTACTGTGGGAAGTCACATGATGTCAGACACTTTGTTGCATAAAAATGAGATATCCAAAATGCAAACCACAGGTGCTGGGGTTGTCTACATCGAATGTTTTGCATTTTTTCATGCAAACATTTTTTGCTAGGTGGGTTATGATGCATTCTGCAGGATGCATTCATAACCTACCTCACTTTCATATACCTTTAATACATATACTGTAACTCGCATGTAATAGAATATACTTATTTACAGCTTTATTAATATTTAATTATTGTAGAATGTGGGTCCGATCGCAACTTGTAATTGAAGCCCGTAGGACTTTGAAATCTATCCTCTCCTTTTTCAGTGATGTAACGTTAACAATCTATTTTTAGATTGCCTCCGTCTAAACCCGTAACTACGGTCTACACTAATTGATCATGTGCAAGGCCGCAAACCAAACGTTCTACGATTGAGCTACGATTTGCGCCTCAAGCTAGTAGCTTGCAGACCATTTTAATTTAATAGTACGGCAACTTGGCCAAATTTCAACCCCGCAGCCTTTGCGAGCTTCACGTTGGACTTACGGTCCTCAAATTTAATAGGGCTGTATGTTTTTACAAAGTTCATCTAAAATCTAGAGATGGTATAAAAATATGCTCCACTCCTTTTGGGTCCTTTTTTTAGTTTATTTATGTATTCTAAAGTTAGACGCACAAAAAAGATTTGAACGTACTATAAAGCTAAACAATTTTGGAGAGAGAAAGAAATTAGGTAAATTATTATATATGATTTAAATTAAAAAAGCGTTATAAATATAAGTGTGTATAAAGTTTTTTTGTCATGTTTTTGAAAATGGAGACAGTATAATCAGCAAGCTATAAATCCTCAGTTTTAAGCAAGTAGATGATTTACATACAAATTATAAATATATAAAAAGTTGATCATTAAAAATAAAGTATCCATTTGGTGACTGTGAGTTTTACAAAAAGTTTTTATGATGAGATGCCCTGAGAAAGTCAGCTTAGCTCCTGTGAAAAGTAAGTAGACTGTGGAGGTGCTTGAGAATGCAGAGAAGACAGGTAACATGAGGACTGATGATGAAAGTCTCTGAAGCAACATCAGTGACTGCTCACAGGGTAGAAAATGGATACAAGAAACAATTGCGCAGAATAGAAAGCGATTCTAAGCAAAAGAAGAATTTTCATATATGGGTACATTTTGATTGCAATGTAATGAGAGACATTGGAACAAGTATTCACATATGCAATTTTTCGACTGCTTACACATTTTTCCTCCCATAAAGTGGAACAGGTAGAGACTTTAAAAAACGAACACAATAGACATAAAGTTGCATTTGGGCACTTGGGTCACAGACAGATTGCTACAAATAACATGTCATTCAGCTAAACATTGTGTAAGGTGTGGGTAAGCTTTTTATATGTTTGTTGTGTGTATTTATTGTGTTTCTAATGTGTTTCGGGTCGCTCGGGTTGCGTCCTTCTTTACGAGTGGTGTTTTGCGTCTTTAGACTGCTGTAGCCTCGTTTTCGTTTTTTTTTCGGCGCCCATTTTTTCTCTTGCTTAGAGAATTTTTCAGTGTCTAATCTCTTTTATTTTGAGTTAAATTGAGGTGTAACTTCAGTTTTTAAGGTCCTGGATGCTCCCTCTTCCTGTAGGTAAGCTTTTTATGTATTTGTTGTGTGTATTTATTGTATTTTTCATGTTTTCATGTGCGCGGGTTGGGGACGATTTTTGTGAAGTCGTAATTGGTCGTAACGTGTCTTGTATTTTTTTGCGGGGTCCGCAGTTGCTGGCAAGGAGCGCCTTTGGCGCTCCATGCCAGCAACTGAGGCCCTGCGCCAGCCCACAAGCGTTAGCAACAGATCGCATGCTCACAACTATATTTGTGAACTAGCAAATTGCCCATCAAAAATGACGGGGCAATAAAATTGTAAGGCAGTTAATGCTGTTTGCCACAGACATAATTTTTTTTTGTGGTCTGAGATCCTTTGGCGATCATCACGAGCCTTGCGCTAAGAGCCTTTGGCGCTCATTGCGAGGCTCTTGGTTGTTGTACTTTTTTTATGAGATGCGCTTTTGCTGTCATTGTAAGGTCGGCGCTGATCTCCTTTTTGCGCTTATTGCAAGGCTGTCCCCTGGTGTAGTTTGTGTGCCATGAGCAGTGTTGGCGCTTGTCTTGAGGCACGTAGTGAATGGCTTTTGTGTTTATTGCGATCGTTTTTTTTTGTTTTGTGTATATGTACTTTTGTATGCTAATTAAATAAGTAATAAATGAATATACTTATTTGTAATAATATATGCAGGAAGCATTGTGCTGAAGAGCTGACAATCTGTTTTGATGTTCCTGCAGCATACAATGTAGATTTGCACTGTTGTTGAGCTGAGGTGCAAGTGTCAGCAATGTGTGCAGTGTAAATAGGATTCGTGCCCAAGGGGAAGCCGTTAGTGTAGCTGTGTATTTCCGCATTCTGTAAGTTAGTGTTGTAAAATGGCGGCGAATGTGGATGTGGTACGCGGGTGTGGATGATTTAGCGTCCTTGCTAAAAGTGTATCTTGTACGGCTTTTTGAAAAAGCCGTATGTGCTTTAGGGTCCTGTAGCCTCGTTTTTTTTTTTTTTTGGCGGCAATTTTTACTCTCGCTTAGGGGAGTTTTGTGTCTAGCCGACGTTGGAGCCTCCACCTCCGCAAACGCAGCCCCTCGCGAAGCTTTTGGCTCATTGCAGCCGACATTGAAGCCGCCACCTTCTGCAAATGCAGCCCCGCCCAAACTGCGTCCCTCGATTCGCGAGGGGGGCGCAAGCTCACCGAGCGTGATGACGATCCGTAGTTTGACAACTATTATATGGGACTATGTAATACATTTAATGCTCAAAAGATACTAATATTTTTAAAATTCAACATTAAAATTTAAATTTAAAATACAGCTTATTTGAATGAAAACAAAGACAAAGTATTTGAAACACGTTAACATATTACAATATAAAAATGTTATTGAGCTCAATTACCAATGAAATACATTCAACAAGGTATCTGTTCATTAATGTTACTGTTCTTGTCCTAGATGAGATTAAAAACAACATTCTAACAGCTGTAGCATTTGCATTTATACCCAAAAAATGTTTATTAAATTACAATGCTTAAAACATGCTAATATAAACACACCCTTTAATTATTTAACATCTATATGTAATTATTCTTTTATCTGGGTTTCCATTTCCTTTCCGGAGTTTCTTTTTTCTCACTTTCACGTAAATTAATGAAATGTCAATTATTTCTGTTAAAAGTACTGGTATTTAATTTGCCTCATATCCATCTGCAAAAAAAGTCTCTGATGGAAGAGCAGATCAGCAGAAGCCAGAGTGGCAGCTTTCACTACAATATAATTGCATACAGTTACATAGTAATTAAGGTTGAAAAAATACTTTCAGTCCATCAAGTTCAACCTTTAAAGATCTCCTCTGATCTGCAATATGCAGATTAAATATTAATTAATTAGTTGTTAATGAATTATTAATTAATTATTTAATTATTTATTTATTTTTTATTTTATTTTTAATCGTTAATTAATCCAGAGGAAGGCAAACAGAAAAAAACAAACAAGTGAGACTTAGCCAATCGTCTCAAAGGGAGAAAAAATAATTAATTCCTGACCCCAGAAACTGGCGATCAGATTTCTCCATGGATTAATACGGTCTCTCTAATTATCCATGATAACCCTGAATTCCCAATTTAATTAGAAATAAATCCAGTCCCCTTTTAAAGTTATCTATCGAATCAGCAGTCACAGATTAACCACCATTACTGTGAAGAACCCTTTTCTTCCTTTAAGGTGGAATCTTTTTACTTCTAACCTCAAGGGATGTCCTCTTGTCAGTTGAAAAGCTCCCTTGACAAATCTTTATACTGACCCTGGATGTATTTATATAAGGTAATCATATATCCCTCTTAGACGCCTTTTTTCTAGAGAAAATGAGTTTCATTTGGTTAGTCTTTCTTCATAACTTAGCCCCTCCATTCCCCTTATTAGTTTTGTTGCCCTCCTCTGTACCTTTTCCAGCTCTAAAATGTCCTTTTTATGAAGTGGTGCCCAAAATTGTACTCCATATTCCAATATTTGCTTCCCTTGCTTCTATACCCTTCTTAATACATGCTAATATTTTATTTGCCTTTGCAGCTGCTGTCATGAATCAGCCAGGGGCCATCTTGGATTTGGAACTGTTACCTGCCACATGTTATTGAACAGAAGGTTTTGGGCTCCCAGAGCCACTGTTATAATGTAATATATTCAGGGCAGAGTCCCACTGTTATTGTTAGGCATTGAGAGAAGAGGCAGTTTACCACGTCACCACTAATAAAGTCGTCATAACGCATTAAGTGGACTGACGTGGGAAGTACTGCCTCAACTCATAACATGTGGGTTATAACATGTTGTAGTGGTAATATCTGTAAATATATTGTATTTGAATGTTGGAGCCATGTTGTGTCCATATTGACTGCATATGTAACCTGAGTTGATCACCCATCTGCCTTCCAGCTATCACCTAAAATAAACACTTGAAGTGATAGTAAGGCCAGAACAAAGGGGTCTATACAGACATTGAGGCACCATAACCCCAGGGGGTCTACAGGGATTCTCACTCAGATAATCAGGGCAAATTCCAGAGGACAGGTAGATGTTTCTCCCTTGAGAGCCACACACCAACTGAATTAGGTAGCCACACCTAGTGGGCGGACCTGGGAGGAGTCTCATGGTTCCCTGCCTGATTGGCCAGAGGCAGTTAGGGGCTGACTAAAGATAGCCCTCCTGGTGATTTTGTATGCCTGTTTAAAAGATGATGTTTTCCAAATAAAGTTGTTCATAATTTTCATCAAGACTTTGTGTGCAGATGTATTATTTACCCAGGGACATATGCTTGCAGTAAGATTCGTCAGACTTACTGTCAATATTGCTCAGTCTAAACCAAGGGCTGAGACATGATGTTCCTGTACTCAAAGCTACTCCAAGGTCCAGAGTAACCCAAATCAAGTCAGCAGACCCCAGCCAGAGAGTGGGTCGTGATAATTGGTGGCAGTGGTGGGATACTCTGAGAAGGACCAGAAAATGGAGCAGATGGAAGCAGAGGACTACAGACTACTCCTGCTAAATCAATGGATGGCATTCATGCAATTATGGCATGGCCATGAGCTGGCAAGCTGGTTGGAGGAACTGGTAGAGAAAGAGATGGACTTGGAGGAACAGTACCTTGCCAGGATAGAGTCCTTGGGTGGCCGGAGAGAGGATCTCTATTTTCGTTTGGATCTAGAATATGGGGTCGGTGAAATTCTGAATGGTGATCCGGAATGTGGCATGGGAACTGCAAGGAGGCATAATAACTTGTTTGTTGAGCGCTGCCGGGGTCTGGGACTGGAAGCATGGTTCCCGGAGGCTCCTTTGCTGGAACCCCTGATTCAGCAAGAGCTGCAACTGGAGGCTGAGTATGTGGAATTGTGGGATGCGATACCCAAGAAGTATTTTTACAACTCAGACGGTATGTACCAGAGTGAGTATGCTCACTGGAACTGGGGAGAGGCATTTCTAGACTGTAAACAAAGTGAGGAGTGGGAAGGGATAAACACTGTTCCTTTGCCAACTCCTGGGGATGGAGAATGTTTGCCCCTAGAACATGCAGTAACTGTGTCAGGGCCTAGTCACCAGCCCAAAGAGCCAGAGACCCAGTGGAATGTTCCCTGGGTGGGGTCAGATAATCCATGTCTGCCCCCTGATACCCCAAGAGATTTAATCCCAGAGGAAGTGGGAACTGCTCACAAGCTAAGGCCAGATAAGTTAAGTCTGCCCTCAGAAGTTCTAGGCAAAGTGTGTTGGCCAGAACTGCTAATGGAGCCAGAGGCTCTGGATTATTATGTGATGGACGGTGGGAAGGGAGCCTTAGAGGCCAGACTGGAAGGGAATGATGAGATTCCCCAGCCTGCATCAGATAACCACTGTCTGTACCCTGACAGTCCAGGGGAGTTGTCCCCAGAGGTGCTAGTGAAGCACAGAGCCCAGGAGGGTGGTGTAAGAGACTGTGGGGAGGGAAAGGAATTGGTTTCTGGCTACAAGGAACCTGACCTCACACAGCAAGAGAGTGCCAGGGGCACAAAGAGCCAGGCGGGGGCAGCAAGCATGCCAGCCTTGGCAAAAGCGTTATGGGTGCAGAGTGGCACCATGAAAGAGGGTGTACCAAGTGGGGAGATACCCTGGATAACCATTGTCCAGGGGCCCACTGGAACAGACACCACTCCCAAGATCCAGTTCAACAGAAAGGACTGGGATAAAGTTGCTCAACCCCGGGCAATGGAGGAAGATAAGCACAGCTTGGGTGGGAGCAGCGTAGCTCCCCAAGCAGCAACGGAAACAGCTGGACCAGAGGAAGAAAGCCAAGAGGAACGGTCCCTTTGCAATCCCATAGGCCCAGAGACTGTATTAGAGATCCCAGCCCATCGGTGGGGACTGGCTGGGGGGAACAGAGTTGCTATGGGACAGAAACTGTGGCCCACCTGTTGTACTCTGGGATACCAGATTATTGGGGAGGTACCCTGGACTATTTGGGTGGGTGTGAATGGGAAGAGCAATTTGCTCTATACAGTGGGAGCAAGGCCAAGGGCTGGGGGAAGTTTTTACTCTGCACCTTGGGACAGACAAGAACTGGCATAGCATACAGAGGGCCAAACCAGCACATTCATGACTATCAGCGTAGCTGGAAAAATCAGGGATGTTTCCTGCCACGCTTGGGGAGGTGTTGTCATGAATCAGCCAGGGGCCATCTTGGATTTGGAACTTTTACCTGCCACATGTTATTGAACAGAAGGTTTTGGGCTCCCAGAGCCACTGTTATAATGTAATATATTCAGGGCAGAGTCCCACTGTTATTGTTAGGCATTGAGAGAAGAGGCAGTTTACCACGTCACCACTAATAAAGTCGTCATAACGCATTAAGTGGACTGACGTGGGAAGTACTGCCTCAACTCATAACATGTGGGTTAAAACATGTTGTAGTGGTAATATCTGTAAATATATTGTATTTGAATGTTGGAGCCATGTTGTGTCCATATTGACTGCATATGTAACCTGAGTTGATCACCCATCTGCCTTCCAGCTATCACCTAAAATAAACACTTGAAGTGATAGTAAGGCCAGAACAAAGGGGTCTATACAGACATTGAGGCACCATAACCCCAGGGGGTCTACAGGGATTCTCACTCAGATAATCAGGGCAAATTCCAGAGGACAGGTAGATGTTTCTCCCTTGAGAGCCACACACCAACTGAATTAGGTAGCCACACCTAGTGGGCGGACCTGGGAGGAGTCTCATGGTTCCCTGCCTGATTGGCCAGAGGCAGTTAGGGGCTGACTAAAGATAGCCCTCCTGGTGATTTTGTATGCCTGTTTAAAAGATGATGTTTTCCAAATAAAGTTGTTCATAATTTTCATCAAGACTTTGTGTGCAGATGTATTATTTACCCAGGGACATATGCTTGCAGTAAGATTCGTCAGACTTACTGTCAATATTGCTCAGTCTAAACCAAGGGCTGAGACATGATGTTCCTGTACTCAAAGCTACTCCAAGGTCCAGAGTAACCCAAATCAAGTCAGCAGACCCCAGCCAGAGAGTGGGTCGTGATAATTGCTGCTTGGCTTTGAGCACTGTTACCTATGTGGTTGTCCACAAGCACTCCCAAATCCCTTTCAATATCTGATACACCTAGATTTGCTCCATTAAGATTATAAATTGCATGGCTATTTTTCCTTCCCAGATGCATAACTTTACACTTCATATTAAATCTCATCTGCCATTTAGATGCCCATTCCTCAATTTTATGTAAATCCCTTTGGATAGAAAGCACATCATTATCTGATTTAATTACCTTGCACAACTTCGTGTCATCAGCGAAAATGGAGATACCACACTCCAATCCCACCTCTAAGTCATTAATAAATATGTTAAAAAGGAGATGACCTAATACTGAACCCTGAGGAACCCCACTTATAACATTAGTCCAATCTGAGTATGTTCCATTTACAACAACCCTTTGCTTCCTGTCTTTTAGCCAGCTCTCAATCCATGAGCAGATATTTACTGCAATTCCTGTATCTCTTAGTTTGCATAATAGTCTCCCATGTGGAACTGTATCAAAAGCCTTTGCAAAATCCAAAAAGACTACATCCACTGAGTTGCCTTGATCCAGGTTCCTACTAAGAAACTAAGAAACTAATTAGATTTGTTTGACATGACCTATCCCTTATGAATCCATGTTGACTCCTACTTATAATCCTGTTCAAATATACATTTTATTGTATATTATCCCTTACTAACCCTTCTAAAAGCTTCCCCACTACAGAAGTGAGGCTCACTGGTCTATAATTCCCCAGATTTGCTCTTGCTCCCTTTTTAAATATAGGTATCACATCTGCTTTTCTCCAGTCATCTGGTAGAGACCCTGTGTTGAGTGAATCTTGAAAAATTAAACATAATGGTTTGGCTATTACAGAACCCAGTTCCCTCAGTACCCTTGGATGTATTCCATCAGGACCCGGGGCTTTATTAACATTTATTTTTTCCAACCTCTTTTGGATTACTTCCTGTGTTAACCAATTATTTGGAAAAGGTAGTGTAGCCCCATTATGTTGCAGTGTCCCAACCACTGGTACCTCCCTTGTGTATACCGAAGAAAAGAACCTATTTAGCTCATCTGCCTTTTCCTGGTCACTAATTTTCAGATGGCCTGTGTCACATTGTAATGTTCCTATAGCTTCCTTCCTCACCTTCTTCCCATTAATATACTTAAAACTTTTTTGGGAGTTAGTCTTACTCTCTTTTGCAATTAATTTTTCATTTTCTATTTTAGCTAGTCTAATCGTCCTTTTGCAAGCCTTGTTGATTTCCTTGTATTCCCGTAAAGCAGTCTCTGTCCCCTCTTGTTTGTATAATTTAAATGCTGTTTTTTTACTCTGTATCTTGATCTTTAAATCATAGTTAAGCCACATTGGATGGGATTTACTCCTTTTACTTTTATTCCCACATGGTATATGCCGATGTGTATGTATATTGCTACCCTTAGACCGTTAAAATCTGCCCTTTTTTAAATGAATAAATTAAAGGCTGTATTTTTTTTTACTCTTTAAAAAAAAGTGTTGCCCATTATAAGCTTCAAAAAGAGCATATGTAAAATATTTAGCTACTGTGACCTTTAAGTTTTGGTGCATTGTTACATAGGATTACAAAGTGTAATTTGTTATTATTATCAGCTATTTTTATAAGCACCATCTTTATATGCTATTGGGGTAGTTACTGTTTCAGTTAGAGTTCAGCCAACCAATTTGGAAGGCTTTGAGATCCCTGCTCTTGTGAACTCGCAGTCTAGAGGGGACAGGGCTTAAAGTTACATATGGATAAAATGGAACAACGAGGTAAAGCTGTTAGAAAGTTATATGTGGATGAGACAATTTCTTATTAGCAAAAATATGCCTGGACAAGAGGGTGTGGCACAATTTGATACAGAATCAATAGAGTATTAATAATGAAGTGAGTTAATGCTACTGTGGAGAATGGGATGAGTTAGGATGGTTTCATGTTTAGCATACGCTGTCCTTAATAGATGTATTTTACATTTTTTAAGAGCTTGGAGACTTGGCGTATGCTCAGAAGCAGATAGTTGTCTCAAATGATTTCCTTACTCTGTAGCCTTACCTTATGCACAGAACAATAGCAAAGTCTAATAAAAATACCATTATTCCCAAAAATGGATTTATGCTAATGATTTGCATAACTACTAGTTAAGCTAGTTTATTAAATACATTTTGCAAACATATGATATTTACCCTTTAACTCCAAAATCAGTTTTTGGCAAGTAAAAAGATGCCTCAAAATGTGTACACAAGGTGAAATTAAATATTGCTTTTCATTTACATCCTACAAAATGTAAAGTTCCTTTCTCTGATATAAAAATATGTTTTACATTGTCATCATATCAGTACCGCTGTGCTATACTAAAAATGCTTATACAAAATATACAACTGCAGAATTCAAATGTGCCTAATTTTAATCTACCTACTTGTGTTTAATCTACTGTTGTTATGAATGCATACTTGTACATGCTTTATTTCCTGATCTGTGCTCCCCTTTTGTTGCCCAACTAGCTCTAGGCAAATTTCTTGTCACCAGCCTGAGGGTGCCATCAGATGAAGCAGCTTTTCCAACTCATACTGGAATTTTTTATTGGTTCCTAAGTGACAAATTTCTGTGTCTCTGATCTTTCTGTGTTTGCTTGTCTATAAGATAGTACATGGATAAAGTAAACTGTGGAAAGAAATTAAAAGTACATGTATAATTGTAATGTCACATAAAAATGCACATGTTTATATGTGATGTCACCTAATTGATTTAGTTAAAATACACTTTAGAGCACACACTATGTGTATTGTAGATATCCCTTTAAAAATAAAAAAAACACCCCTGTATTTAGTCCTCTAGCCCCTTTAATTTGTCCTTGTATATGAGCACATTGGTTGTAGAGGATGATCATTTATAAAGGACTAACAGAATTTTTTTTTTAAAGATAAGTTAGTTACAGAGCTGCAGAGAGAACTTTTAGAAGTTACTCCAGATGCTCCATCCCCAGGAATCTTTTACTTGCTACCTAACATTCATAAGCCTGGCCATCATGGACATCCTTTCATCTCTGTCACAACAATCGGACAGAAAATGTCAGAAATCACTGACACTATTCTCAAACCTCTGGAAATTAAGACAGCCAATTATATCCAGGATACAAGGTACAGAAATCCTAAGGAAGCTACAAACAGTACCTCAACTTCCACCTATCTATATCCACGCTACTATGGATGTAAGCTGGCTATATACCAACATTTCCACAAAGATTGTATTGCCACTTGCCAGAGATTCCTACAATCCCATTATCAAAGCTCTCACTGAATCCATCCTTAAACATAACAGTACTATGGGCCATATTCATTTGAGCAATTTTGATATCCGGGGGCCCGTAAATGAGGTTGCAAGCTAATTTGCTATTCAATTGGCTTCTTTTGCGGGCTTGGGTGAGCTTCTGAGTTACGACTTGAAAAATTAGCAATGGTTAAACTCATAACTTACAGCCTCCAGAAGCCCCCGAACCTAATGATTGACATGTAACCTCCATGTTTTACTGCCGAAATAATGACAGTCTCGTTTTCTATTGGCCGATTCGAAATGGGCGGTTACGGACTTGCTGAATTGATCATGTTACCGCCCAGAACTGCTCCGAACCAGTGCATGGTTTACGGTTTTGGCTTGGGGCCGTAACTAGCGCCCTTCAGCAATTGAGTAGCATCACAATCGGAGACACAGCCATTTGTCTGTCGGCGATCACGTTACGGCTTCGAATTGAATGTGGCCCTAAGTTTGGTGACAGGTACTTTGTACAGGCTATGGGCACCTCAGATATTTGTATGACATATTAATCATCTGGACACAAAGTGAGCAGGCACTGAAACTATTTCATGAAGCCTTCAACAATCAAAGTGACCCCAGAAAACACATCTAACTCAGTAACGTTCCTGATACCTGAAGAAGAAACCTGTGGAATTTCATAAGCTCTCTAACACATTTATGTAGTGGTTTCCCCCAGTTGTTCCTCTGAAAGGTATAATCCCATACAACAAAGTTGCTTTTCTCCAGGACCAATTCAGCAAAATGTACCGTTTACTACATTCCTGTAGATGACCATTGATTTTAACATCTCTAACTCTCAAGAATTCTAATTTTCCTGGTCATGTTTCCTCTTTTGGACACTTGCACCATCTAGTCCTGACTGGTCAGTTTACTCTCCTAGCTCTTAATATCTCTGGCTCTTTATTGTTGGCTTCCTAAAAGCTCTTTTTTTAAATCATTTTTCAACCTACAAAACAGGTACAATGTTAGGAGGAAACTGTAAGGCAAATCTGCAACTAGATATACAAATAAAATAGGCATAATGGTCTGTTTCACTAAATCTGTGTATTTAAAAACGGATTAGCAATAAATCAGTATTTGAATGAAATAATGCTTACATTTTATCTTTAGTGTTGCAGCTTCCTTCCCCATGAAGTGTTCAGACGGTGGAAGTGGATCTGCCCAAATGATTGCCCAAAAGACTGTTTTAAAATGTCTTTCTTATTTTGGTCCATTTGTTTACTGGTAGGAAAGAAGTAGGGAAGACTCCCATCAGCACAGCCTGGGCAGATCTAATCCCGTGACTTGTAACCCTAAGAGAGAAGCATATCAGCTTGAGGATTCTGCACCAAAGTTCAAATATAAATTTTAAATGCTAGAATGATTTTTATTGCAGATCAGTTATTAAATAAACTGTATAGTATAATCACTAACGCCGTCTTTTAAGGATAATTTAAATTTCACCTAAATGCTACAAATAATGTAGGTCTATAGCAGTATATCCTATTAGTAAATCTGGATGATGAGGTTGTTATTATTTTACCTGATACTGGTCCCTAATTTGTCCAATCTAAACACAGGGGGAAAAAAATTTCACATCAGTATTCCATATATTTATTACTCTGGGTATAAAGGAAATTTACCTACAATAACACTATTTAAATAGTAGCTTTTATATATCGATGCATTGTGGTATAGTTTAAATGACATGCAGGTTTATTTTGTAATAATATAGAATGTTTAATGATTGTACCTAGTAGCAAAGCCTAGTTCAAGCATACTGGGAAGAATCTTTTTTTTTTTGCCAGAGGCAAAGAAAACATTGGCATGTCTTTTGGAAAATAATTATAAATTATTAAAATTGAAAATTATTTCAGATCCACTTTGTGAAACTTCAAACACAACACTAACGTGACCATGGTGCCTGAGTGGGCTACTATTATATTCAGCATGTAATATAGCTAAATGAAATTGGCATCTCTTACAGGGAAAACAAGAGAGATAAAAATATTATTTGAAGGGCTTAAAAAAAGCAATCTGTCTGTTAGTAAATATTGTTGTAGTGTCATAATCATATAAGTTTATTAATTAAAGATATTCATATAAAAAGCTTGTAGAGTGGGCAAAATTCAGTTTGCAGCACTTTCAAATGTCAGGTCTCTTGGTGGCAGTGTTAAATTTATGACTGAATATGGCCTCAATTACATGGTCCTCGCTACATTTTTTCTTGTGACAATCACAATAATGACAATGCTATTACATGCCGGCTGTAAATATCCCTAACATTTAACCCTTTGTGAGTGATTGCTGCCTAGAACTTGCTCTCTGCTCTACATGCAGTTTTTCAAAATCGCAAGTATACGTCTCTCGATAATATTCTACATGTGATATAAGAGATAGAGTGCATTTCAAACACATGTAAAATCAGCTAAATCCTTAGGCCCTCATTCAATTGCAATTTGCCCAATTGAATAGGGCCCTAAATAAGCACATAACATTTATTTTTTAAAGAAGTTTTTTGTTAGCAAGCATCTATCCAAAAGAAAGGTTTTCACTAACTAAAAACTTCTTTAATAAAAATATGCTATGTGCTTCTTTAGGGCCCTATTCAATTGCCCACATCGCAATTGAATGAGGCCCTTAGTAAGCACCTTAGCGTGACACGTTAAAATGAGTGATTGCACCTTAATACCAAATACACAAAAGAAAAAAACTCTAAACAACATTTTAAAATAACCATACAAATAAATGTTAGACCTACACATGATAAAGCCAAAATAACTATTTGAATGGTCACTATTATTACCACATAACGAATGCAAAACTAAACATGTAAAATGCACTACTTACCTGGCCAATAAGCATGCAATGTGCATCATATAGAGCACAATATTATGTAATATGTTTTAAAATAGTCTTAATGTGATATGTTTAAATAGCAATGTACAAGTGCAATACTAAGAAATAGCATCATTGCGTTGTAAATTAACACAGGATTCATAAGACCTTTTAATGTCACCTAGTGAAACCTGATTCTATGAGGGCCACCAACAGTGGGGGATTGCAATATCTGTCTGCTTGTATATTCAGGTTCTCTCGGATTATGCCCAGGAGAGTCAATCAATTACCTTTATTCTAATGATGAACCTGGGCTCCAGCAGAGAGAACCTAAATACACTAGCAGACAGATATGGAAATCCTGGATTATTAGGTGGCCTCATAGGACTGAGCTGACCGCTATTTGTTTAGTGTATGTGCATATTTCATTCATCTATTTTAAATAAAGAGACAGGCACACTTACAATAAGCATGGTCAGCAAAATAGCAAAACTATGGGCACTATTAAATTAGCAAAATTGTAGTTCCATACCCGTAAAGGAGCCTGCAAAAGTTACGGCTATTAAATTGGCCTCTGTTAGCTTCCCGCAAACAATCTGCAGGTTACAGGCTGAAAAACATCAGCGCTTGCCAAAATCGTAACGCCGACCCAGCTAAGCCTTTGATCTTTCAAGCCCGTAAATGTTACAATCAGAACTCATTAACTACTAAACTATTAAATTGCTACAAGTCCGCAATTGTTTTCACACCTGTAGATGGCAAATGTAGCCAAAAATCCTATGGGTACTAAAGAGGACCCGCAAGGGGGTTAAACTACTGTCTGTAGCACTGTAAAAGCAAATATAAACACACTATTGTATTTTAAATTACAGGGAAAGCAATGAAAATTATTAAAATTAATAGCAAGCTTTTATGTTTAATTTCCGTGTTATATCGATCCCAGCAATCAATGTGTTAATAAATAGAAAAAAACTTGCATGGACTAGAATATTATAATTGTTGATTTTTTCATATTGCATTATTTCTGGAATGCGGGTCTGATCGCAACTCGTACTTCAAACCCGTAAGTGATTGAAATGTAACCTCCATGTTTTAGTGACATAATGATGGTCTCTTTTACTATTGGCTCCGTCTAAACCCATAACTACAGGTTTGAATAATGTATCTCTTTTCCCCCCTCCCCTGTGTCTCATCCCCCTTCTCTCTCCCTTGTGTCTCTCCCACCCTCTGTCTCTTTCCCCTCTCCTGTCTCTCCTCCCCTCTCCCTTCACCGTGTCTCTCTTTCTCCCCCCTCCCTCCACCGTGTCTCTCTTCCTCCCCCCTCCCTCCACCGTGTCTCTTTCCCCCCTCCCTCCACTGTCTCTCTTCCTCCCCCCACCGTGTCTCTCTTCCTCCCCTCTCCACTGTGTCTCTTTCCCCCCTCTCCCTCCACCGTGTCCCTTCCCTCCCTCTTCTTCACTGTGTCTTTCCCCCTCTCCCTCCACTGTCTCTTCCCCCCCTCCCTCCACCGTGTCTCTTTCCCCCCTCTCCCTCCCCCATGTCTTACCCCTCTCCCTCCCCGTGTCTCTTCCCCCTCTCCCTCCTATGCCTTTTCCCCCTCCTCTCCCTTCCATGTGTCTCTTCCTCCCCTCTCCCTCCCCTGTGTCTCCTGTTGTGGTGATCATAATAATCCAAACATTCACCCACTTAATTCCTTACCCTTTCTGCAACAGGGGTTTCCACACCACTGAGCACCACTTGCGGATGGAGGTGTTTCTGGTTATGCAGACTGAGAGTGTAAAGCACTTTGTTAGGAGATGATAGCATCATTATTCAGTGTTTATATGTGCAATTAGGTGGTGAACAGTCATGAATTATAAGACTTATTTTTGACATAACAATGATTTTACATGTCATGGGTCTAGGAACTGAAAGATTTTAAGTTGGATTCTTGCTGATATACCCATGGCTTTGGCTCAGCGTTGTTTACTTACAGTGGATTTTTCTTACTACATCTCACATTAGTATGGACAATATTATCAGTCATTGATGGCCCTCAGATTGATTGTATATTTAAAATACAGAACGCAGCTGAGTGATAATTCCGATGTTGGAGTTGTTTTGCATGTAGCTGACCTACTCTTTCCCCTCCTCCACTTCCCAATCCTCCTCTGAGTGGTACCACTGTTGGACACTGCTATTTATTGGTCAAGACATCCTATTTCTTACTAATTACCACCTAAGTGTACATGTTGGACATATTGTTGGCATACTTTAGGTCAAACCAAACAAATGTAAAGATGTTTTATAGTGTCGCCCATGTAATAGTTGCGGTAACATGCCATTAAAATATTCGCATTTGTATGTGAGTTATGCAATTGAGACCTATGTTGGATATAAATGCCGTGTGCAGAAACTATTTCTTCTTGTTGTACAAAAAGCTGATATTTATATTTTTTGTCAATTATGTGTTTATTTACCTTTTTTAGAACATACATACTTTTATTAAGCATATATCACGTTGTTTTAGTAGAGCAATTTTAATATATCATTGCATTTACTTAAAAACACATAAGGTCAAGAGACAGATACAGAGCATTCAGAAGCACATAAAGATTTTTCTTGAAAAATATATTTACAATAATAAGCAAACTTCCTAGCTGTATTGCATCCTTTCGACTGACATTTTTCTAACATATTGACTTTTAATTTTATCCTTGCAATGTTGATTTAAAAGCTCCCTGCGGGAGTTAATGCTGTAGGGTATTATATGATAGCCTGTATATAAAAAACAAAAAAGCACACTTCGGGGCATATCCTTTTCCTGCTTTGAAGTTTTCATTCAGTATTTCATCTATTTTACACTGACCCTGCCAATCTTCTGTAGAGCTTCTCTTAGATCTCGGCAAGGAAAAACAAGTGGCATAGTGAGAAAAAACTGTAATACGTTTCTGCATTTTCTTTCAGAAACAGACTACACACATCAGGTTTATCTGTGCACAGTAATGGACTAAGATACAGATTAGTAGATTGATCATTAATGTTTACTTTAGTGCAGGCCCTGTGTGATGAATTTTAATTGCTGTTCTTTCTATTTATTCCAAGACATCACAGATCTTGTTTTGTATCGTTGAGTTATGCATTGCAAATCCTGCCAAAGAAGCAGTGATTAATGAGAAACAAAGGAACTGGACCATTTTACAAACTGTTGGCAGCTTTTAAAGGAAAACTTTCTCTACATTAGCAATTGTTGTTGTCAAGATAATCAATGGTCAGAAGCTTTGGAGAGGGCTATAGGGCCTAGATAAGCACCAACTAAAAATCCCTATTGCTAAGTCAAATCTTGACAAATGTTAAAAAAGTAGACGGTTGTTCCTAAATTAATTTTAGTTCTCAATCTTATGGTGCACAGCAGATTTGATAAGCAGAAATAGCATGCCCAGTGAAATAAGTAAGTATTGAAGCTTCTGTCATTATTCTAATGTATATCATCTGGGCCTGCTTATCACCAAGCATCAGAATGGTGAAGAAATGAGCTAAGTGACTTTAACATCGGAATGATTGTTGGTGCAAGACAGGGTGATTTGCGTATTTCAGAAACTGCTGATCTCCTGGCATTTCCATAACAGGAAGGTGACCGTAACTCAAATACCTACACAAGAGTATCTCTGAATGCACAAAACGTCAAACCTTGAAGTGAATAGGCTACAGCAGGAGACCAAACCCAGGTTCCACTCTTGTCAGCTACAAACAGGAAACTGAGGCTACTGTGTGCAAAAGCTCACCAAAACTGGACAGTTTAAGATTGAAAAGAATGTAACCTGGTCTGACAAATCTCAATTTCTGCTGTTACATAGAGATGGTAAGAATTTGGCATAAACATGAATCCACGGATCCACCTTTCCTGATGGTGGTGATATAATGGTGTGGGGAATGTTTTCTTGGTACACTCTAGGCTGATTAATACCAATGGAGCATTGTTTATAATTCACAGCCTACCAGAGTATTGTTGCCGATCATGTGCTTCCCTTTATGGTCACAGTTTACCCATCTTCTAATGGCCACTTTCAACAGGATAATGCCCCTTGCCACAAAGCATACATCATCACTTTCTGGCTCCACAAACATGATGAGCCCAGTGTACTCAAATGGTCTACACAGTTACCAAATCTTAATCCAAGTAGCATGAATGTGCAGCCGACAAATATGCTGCAACTGCATGATGCTATCAGGTCAATGAGGACTGGAATCTGTATGGAATGTTCCACCACCTTGTTCAATCCATGCCACAAAGAGTTCAGACCGTTCTGAGCAGCAAAGGGGGTCCTACCCAGTACTATAAAAGGTGTACCTAGTAAAGTATCCCTTTAATGGGCCCTCATTTGATAATATAATCAGAACTTGTACATTTATCCACAGTAAAATTAAAGGGAAAATGAAATTCAATAGTTACTTAGGGCCTCATTCTATTACCGGCCATAAATCGGCCGTAAGGCTGCGATTCCTCACGGGGGTTCAGTTAACTCGCGATTCTATTATACGGCCCCGCAAGGATCTCCTCTTACGGACGGCCGCATATCTTGGAACCGGCCGTAAGCTCTGAAATCTAAAAACGCAAAAATAAATTCAAGCCTGCACTGTACAGCTCTGTAAATGCTAGGGATCATATTGGGGGACAGGAGGATTAAAAGTAACCCACTCTCAAGCTTGCACATCAGCCCAAACCCGAGTTCAAATTAACTGTTTATTTTCCGGCTGCGGCGTGGGCGTGTCTGAGGTGCTCCAAGCCCTATGGACTTTTTACATGGATATTTTTTTTTATAACATAAATTTTATTGAGAAGTTCTGGAATTGCAATGACAAAACAAAAAGAATAATGAAAAACATAGTCCACATGTTGTCTTATAACTAACATCATATTGCTAATATATTAAAACCATTCCATTTAAATAAAAACTCCATTCCAACTCTTTTTCTTTTTTTTTTGTGATTCTGTCCAAAAATATTCACACTAGTTTCTTAATACTCAGCAATATATACAGCTTATAAAGTCACATTGCTCAAATTGCAGTAATTCACATTTCCATGGATGAACCTGAGCAGCAGGAGATATGTTAAAAGAAGATAAAATAGAAAAGAAAAAAAAAGTGACATTATATAACACCTATGGTGGGGTGTCATCCCCCATTAATTCCCCGCTCAGCCAATCTTAAGGTAGCCATCCTCCCCCCCTGTACCTTTGGCTTACTGAAGAAATATCTCTCGGGTCCTCTCACCACTTCTCCCCGTCCGCTCCACACTCCACTCCCCAGCCGCACATCAGGAATGGCTTCTTTATTGTGTTCCCTTAACTTAGTTATTATATATTACTGTCTGTGAATAGAATCCAGGGTTCCCAAACCTCCAGGAAGCAGTGGTGTGTATCTGATATGATATGGGTCATCCGCTCATTAATGCAAATAAAGTTTATTTTGTTTGTTACATCATGGAAATTAATATCCCTACTCTTCCATCGTCTTGCGATGGTGTTCTTAGCTGCTAGAAATATCAGTTGGGCCAGTTTATTCCCCTCCCTTCCCAATTTTGAGAAGCGTGCTCCCAGGAGACAGACTGCTATTGATGGTTGGAGTGGGGTTTTGAGTATTAGCGAAATTAGATTGGTCGTCTCAGACCAAATTTTAAATACCTTAGGACAGCTCCACCAAGTATGAATGAAGTCTCCCCTTCCGTGACACCCCCTAAAACATCTATCTGAGATTGTTTGGGATATCTTATTTAGTCGAACTGGAGTTGTATATGCCCGATGTAAAATCTTAAGGGAGGTTTCTAATAAACTATAATTAAGTGAACCCTTAGATAGGTTCGTTAAGGATTCAGCCCATTTATTCCCATCCCAAATTTGCCCTAGGTCCAACTCCCACCTCGATACAAAGGAAGGCCTCCAAGTGCTTGGTGGACTATTGAAGATTTGGTATATTGACCCCAAGATTCCTTTGGACAGGGCCTCACTCTTACACACCACCGACATCCAAGATTCCCTCGGGGGTCCATGGGTTCTTTGTATCTCATCAATCCAGCTCCTTATTTTAATGTAATTAAAGTGTTCCCGGTGTGGAACCTCGAAGTTCCTAATCATGGATTCTGAAGTTCTCATAATCCCTCCCTCAAACCAAGCCCCCAGCTTATCCAGACCATGCGAAGTCCAATATTCCTTGGACTCTGCAGTGATGGTGGTTAATAAGGAGGGCGATGTAAAGATCGATGTGAGGGGAGAAACCGGGTAAGTCAGTTTGTATTTCCTCCTAGCCCAGATCCAAACTCTCAGTGTAAACTTAGTTATGGGGTTCTGTATTCTAGAGTAAAAAGCGCTTGCACCTGGAGCCCACAGGATAATACCCCACGTAAGCGGGGCCATCTGCAACTCCTCTACAAAGACCCAGTTTGGTTGAAGTGGAATGGAGTGAGCTAGTGGGATTAGAGGCAAGCTGGGCTGCTCTGAAGTAACTCAGGAAATTAGGGCAAGATAGGCCCCCCTTGGATTTATGTACGTACATCGTTTTTCTCGCTATCTTAGGGGGTCTATTTCTCCATATGAACTTAAACACTTGGGTCTGGAAGCGGGCCAATTCTGTATTTTTTATCTGGATTGGCAGCGTCCTGGCAAGATAGAGCAGCCTCGGCAAAATATTCATTTTAACCGTGACTACTCTACCCGTCCATGAGATATGTCGTTTTGTCCAATTTTCCAGGTCTCGCCGCAGAGCCCTATAGAGAGGTGGATAGTTAGCTTTATACAAATTAGTTAATGAGTTGGTCAAATTAATCCCTAGATATTTGATGTGTGAGGGGGGCCATAGAAATTTGTGTACTCCCTTCAGGTGATTCAAAATATCCAAAGGGATCCCAACACTCAAAGCTTCTGTCTTGTCCTGGTTTAACCTCAGGCCTGACACATTGCTAAAGACTCCTATCGTGTCCATCAGGGCGCCTACAGAAGAGCTAGGGTTCGAAAGGGTGCAAAGCAGGTCATCAGCAAACAAGGAGCATTTTAGTTGCTGGTGTCCCACCCGCACCCCCTCTATAGAGGAGTTAACTCTGATCGCCTGAGCCAAAGGCTCAATGGCCAGAGCAAAGAGAAGAGGAGACAATGGGCAGCCCTGTCTCGTACCTCTCTCGATTTTAATACAGGCCGTATGAGAACCAGGCAATTTTAGTGTGGCCCTGGGGAGTGTATAATAAGTACGCAGCAGGTTTAAGAAGTTTCCTCTGAACCCAAACTTATCCAAAGTGGCAAATAGGAAGGGCCATTCCAGGGTATCGAACGCCTTTTCGATGTCCAATGCGAGTAGGCACACAGGGAGACCCCTAGCCCTGGCCAAATGAATGACATTTAAAGTCCTCCTGATGTTATCACTAGTCTGCCTGTTTGGAATAAAGCCTGATTGGTCCTTATGTATTAAGGCGGGTAGGAAGATCGAGATCCTCTGGGAGAAAATTTTGGCCAGCAGTTTGACGTCCCCATTAAGAAGCGAGATTGGTCTATAATTTTTAGCTTCCTTTGGATCCCGGCCCTCCTTGGGGAAGAGCGTCAAGTCCGCATGATTCAGCTCTGGGGGAGTTGTCTCTCCTCTTAGAATTGAATTGAAGAGACTACATAAATGGGGGGCCAGTATTTCCGAGAACTTTTTGTAATAGATGTTAGTGAACCTGTCCGGACCGGGGGACTTCCCTAGCTTCAGTTCTTTCATGGCATCTAAAATTTCTTTGACCGTCACATCTTCATTCAAATTTTGTAAGTCCAGGGGTGAAATTTGGGGCAAATCAAGGGAGTTTAGGTAGGAATGAATAACATTTTCTGAGGCCAATTTCTGAGTGGAGTAAATATTTTGATAAAAGTCCCTAAAGACCTCCTGGATTTCATTTTGGCTGTAGGTGAGATCGCCTTTCCTATTTTTGATTTGGGATACCCTGGCTTGAGCATATTTAGCTTTTAAGCTCCTTGCTAGTAGCTTGTCAGGTTTATTCGCCTTGGCATAAAACAAATGTTGAGTCCTCCTTAATGCCTTATCCGTTTTTATGGTCAGAATACTATCCAGCTCTAGCCTGACCTTATCTATCTGTTTCCTTAAAGCTATCGAGGGAGAAAGCTGATGTTGCCGCTCCAACTGAGATAGTTTCCCTCATAGCTCCTTTTCTTTTAGCCTGTTCTGTTTTCTGAATTGGGAGGCTAGCTTGATAAACACCCCCCTTATGTAGGCTTTGTGCGCCATCCAGACCCAACTCGCCCCTGTCTCCCCACCCGCATTGGACTCAAAAAATTCCACCAACTCCCTCTCAGTTTGCTCCTGGAATCTGGATTGCGAAACTAAGTATTCATTAAGTCTCCAGGTATAGGGCATCCGAAATTGAATTCCCAGGTCTACCTCTAGTGTGACCGCCGCGTGGTCCGACCAGGTGCACGGAACAATAGCCGCTTTGTTTGAGCTGTCTAGAAGCGAATTACATATATATATTGTGTCTATACGGGAATAAGTCCTGTGTGTGGGGGAATAAAAAGTATAGTCCCTTCCTCTGGGGTGCAGACCTCTCCAGGCGTCAACCAGATCTAAGGAGTGCAGAAGTTTTAAGATTTGCCTGTTTTTTTTGGAGAAGCGAACTTCTTGTGAAGTTTTAGATCTATCTGCCACTGGGTCTAATACCAGATTAAAGCCCCCTCCTATAATTAGTTTGCCCCATTCTCCCCCCTCCAGAACCCTTAAGAATCTGATCAGGGTCTTATGTGGTGCTTTCGTGGGGGCATAGAAGGAGGCTAGTGAAACTGGAGAACCCAGAATCGTCCCCTTTAAAATGATGTAATAGCCCTCCCGGTCCACTATCTTAGTTGTCATTTGAAATTGGAGGCCCTTGTGGAGCAAAATCGCCACTCCTTCTTTTTTGGAGACCTGGGAAGAGTAGTAAAAATGAGGATAATTTTTGTCGAGGTAGGTTGGGGCTTTATTCCTGGCAAAATGTGTCTCCTGTAAGAAGATCACCATGGGGTTAAGGGTCTTATAGTATAGGAAAGCCTTCCTTCGCTTGAAAGGGGAGTTGAAACCTTTCACATTATGGGTAAGTAGTGTCATTGGTGCGGTCATGGATAGACTTGAGGTGTATATTTCTGGTGCATTAATGTAGCCTTACCCTTCCGGAGGAGCGCCGAGGAGGGAGTGCAGAGCGGATATCCCCCTCTGGGGGATAGGAGTGGTTGAGCCCGGCCAAGAAGAGGTCCAGTATGATTAGCTTTGTGGGGGGAAAAGAGGCATGAGTATAAGTAGTGCAGAGGCGGTCCCAAGAAGTCTAAGGGAGGCAAGATTATACCGGACAAGTCTGGCAGTATCTCAGAACTACTAGAACCCAACTCAATAGGCTGAAATGAGATCCTTCCAATAGTACCAGGGGTCCTCCACTCTCTGAGGCCAGGCAACTTGGCCCACTGTCCAGCAGACAGGCCGCCGCCTCAAGCCCAGCTATGTAGAGCAAACCCTGATTTGGTTCAAAATCCCCTAAACAGCCATAGAGAAAGAGAAAACAAAAACTAGGAGGCACCAAGTGGCAAGTTTCGTTTAGGCAGTAGGGGGGAGTACAGGGGCAAGAGAGCCCATGCTGATAGGTGACAAGGAGAAGAGCAGCAATGAAGAAAACACAGAGGGAAGAGAGAACAGTTGCTGCCAAAAGGTCTGACTGTCCCAAGACCACCCGTCTTGTCTTAAACATTCTACCCTCTTGGAACCCTAGAGCCTCTGTTCCAATTCCCGCCGGCAAGGCCAAGCAAAAGTAACCTAGAAAAGTATTAAGAAAACAGAATAAAGACAGAACCATGAATAGCTTATTTAAACGTTTAACAACATAATTTTTTATCTTGACTAAAGCAGAGTAAACCTTTAGACCCGGTCCAGTAAAGAAAGATCCTGACGGACTGGCTATACTATCTGCATGTGTAGTAAAACTTATAGCTTTATCAGTCAGCTAACACCTGCTGAAGAGGGGAGGAAAAGCAAAACATGGGTTAGTAACATTCCAAAAGTCTTTGGTAAACATGGCCCCGCTAAGGGCCCCAGGCTCCTTTGAGGACCTAAGTAAAAAAAGTAAGAAAAATAACACGTCCTGGGAAAAGGCCAGGGCAGTTCCAGGTGGCTTCCATGTTAGTCTCTACCAAGGAATTTTGATATGGTGTTTTTAAGCCCTTGTAAATCCTTAGGATGCCGAAATAAGTCTTTGCTAGCCAGTTGTCTTTTCAAGCGGACCAGCCTGTTTGAAAGTCACTGGAGTTGGCAGCAGCTGAATTATTGCATTTACGAGTCCATGATCTGGGAGGGTCGTCTATGAGTGGTCTTTGAGGCTTGGTCAGTGGGCCTCTTGTGCCTGGTCACTTCAGACCATTGCCTTTTCGGGAGAGGTAAAGCTGTTGATGCAGGTGATGTCGAGGTCGGGTCCCCCCCAGAGAGATCCAGACTCTTCAGAAGTTCTTGGCAGTCTTCTAGAGAACGTGTTGTATACTGGGTGCTCCCTACTGAAAAAATAAGGGCAAATGGGAATCCCCAACGGTACCTGATGCCGTGGTGGAGAAGAACTTTCAGGACTGGCCTCATCAGACTCCGTTTTTGAAGTGTGGAAGGGGAGAGATACGCAAAAAATTGAAGTTTGGCCCCGTCTGGGCCTGTGATCACAGCCTTCTTGCGGGTAGTTGCCAGGATTAGATCCCTTGATTGTTGGCGTAGTAGCCTTACAATGATGTCTTTGGGAAGGTCTAGGTTACGACTTCCCCCAAGGGCTCTATGGGCACGCTCCACTTCCCATTCGTGGTCTGGATGACCAGAGAGGATCTTGTCGATCGTGGCCTTAAGGTAGCGAGGAAGGTCGACTATTGCCGTAGGCACGCCTCTGATCCTCAGGTTGAATCGCCTGGATCTATTCTCCAAATCCTCCAGTTTATCTTCTATGCCACAAATACGGGAGGTGTTATCCGCAATGGTGGCCCTGTCTCTCTCCTGGGCCTCTACCACTTGGTCAACGGTCTCTTCAAGTTGATGGGTCCTTTGGCCAATCTCATGTATGTCTTTCTCTAAAGATATGACCGCCCTGTCTATGTGAGAGGCCAGGAGAGCCTCAATTCTTGCCATTGAATCGCTGTTGATGGAGACTTTAGGCTGTGGGGCCCCCTCCAGGGGATCCAGGTCAGAGGTGTCAGATTGCTCCGAGACAGGATCCTTCATCAGTGCCACCTGTGTTTCTGAAGCCTTGAAATGTTCGTCAATTTTTTGGGATGTTAGTGACTTTTTGTTTTTCACCATTTTTATGGAGCTGCTTCTACCCGGGGTAGCCATTGAGTGTCCAGACAACGGATGGATTCCACTGGGGGGGTCACTCGGTATTAGCTTTTACCTCTCAAGTATTTAGGTCTGTTGTAGTCTGTCTTGTCTGTTCATATCTAGATTCTGTACTGAGATCTTGGCATCTCTCAGGCCCTGCCGGCGGTAACTGTGCTCGGCTCCTTCAGCTACATCTCCTTAGGCTGATATGCCCCGCAGTTCAGTGCCCCCAGCAGATCTGGGTTGTGTACTTATCAAAGTCCCACCAAGTGTGATCTGTGCAAACTTTTAAGTGCAGGACTTGAAATGAGTTTTAAGCCGCACTGGTCTCAGTATGCCACTAGGCGGTGCTATTGCT